>JAQPPZ010001308.1:1200000-2400000 GCA_028583015.1 Wollemia nobilis | reverse complement strand
TGCTCCACCTGCAACGACCCGCATGGCGAGGAGACTTGCATCGTTCATTTGAACTATGTGCAGACACTTGCAGACAACGCACCTGGCAGACAGGTAAATATGATAAGGGAAACTAACCGTAATTGCATGATTCCCCCTATCGAGCAGGTCTCCGGTCTGATGAGGACGGGCAAGAAGCCAATTGAGGTCGACCTGGTTCAGATGGAGCCATTCAAGGTGCCTGCCAATCCCAAACTGCCAAGTGAGAAGTCACTCACGCCACCAGAAAAGGAGCCAGTTCAAGTATCAGAGCCGGCGAACACTGCTCGGTTAAGAGACTACCTCCCTCAAAGAATCCCTCAGCCGCAAGCCCCACTCTCTCCACCTCAAACCAAAGCAAGGGATCAGGCGAGGGAAAAGCTAAGATACCCCTCGTTGACCAAGTGCCAGAGAGTGGAAGCAACGCAGCAGTACCGGAACCGGTACGAAACAGCTAAAGAGGGAGGCGAATCAGGTGTTGGAGCATACAACATCGTCGAAGAATTAAGGAAGACTCCAGCTAAGGTAAGCCTCTTTGACGCGCTTTAGTTGCATGGTCAAGTCGACCTTTTGCAAGAATCCCTCAAGTCCATCAAGGGCAAAGGGAGACCAACTCATACCGTCTTGACACAGCCGTTGACTACCTCTGCCACCGGGAAGAACAGGCCGTCACCTTTTTATCTATCCCTCAGGACGGAGAGGTGGGATTTTCATAACTAGATAGTTGATTCTAGCGCCGCCACCACTGTGATGCCTAAGGCCGTTTGCGAAATCATGGGCATGGAGTACACCAGGAGGAGTCTTGGAGTGCTTCAGCTAGACGGAACTCCAGTTAAGACAGTGGGGGTCATCAAGGACATCCCGATCGTGCTGCACAAGATGTCGTAGATCACGGTGACCCAAGAAGTTGTGGTAGTAGACTTAGAGCCCTATTTTAGCATGTGCTTGTCAAGGGAATTCACTGCCAAACATAGAGGCTGTCTGTCTCTCAATTATTCGCACCTGGAGATCCCCTTCAGAGGAAGGAGGATCAAAATGTTTAATAAAAAGCCGTCTACCTTTCACATTGAAAGGATCCAGGATGCAGAGAAACCCATGGACTCAGTCAACATCATTGACGAAGTAGAGGAAGTAGAGGAAAAGGTGGAGTTGATGGAGGAAGCTCTGGACGAGCTCCGCATAGAGGATGAGTTCTCTATGAGAGATTTTAACGCTATGATAGAATCGGACATTGGGTGTTACTCGATTACCAAGCCTGAAAAGGCTAAGGTACCAAGCGATGTAGACCCCATGGACGATCAACTGTGGAAGCTCTTCTTCGACGGCGACCGATGCAAGAATGTTGCCGGGCATGAAGCCCTGTGTTTGGGGTTACAAAAAGCGGAGAAGCTAGAAATAAAACAGTTACAGATCTTCGGCGATTCAAAGCTGATCTATAACCAAGTGACGAATAAGTGTGTTGCCAAGCAACACTATTTAAAAGCATAGGGTAATAAGGTATGGAATCTGCTTGAGTCCTTCTCGGCTCTCAACATTCAGTCTATTTCGCCAAAGCGGAATCAGCATACCGACGTTTTAGCGTCTATTGTTGCCAGGTGCTCCCCTGCCAAGAATATAATGCAAAAGCCAAAGGCAATGAGGGTGATCTATAGGCCCTCGGTGCCCGACAAAAACATTCATTGGCAGGTTTTTGATAGTGACGAGCAAATCGTCAACTTTTTGATCGATGAAGCAGGAAATATCAAAGACAAAGCCCTTGACGAAGAAGAAAATGAGGGCCTAATCCAACTGAAGAACAACCACCTCACCCTCGAAAGTTTGTTCAACCAAGATGACAGGTCTCTCCCCCACAAGATCAAGGTGGATGCAAGAGAGTATGAAGAACTTGAACTAGAGTCCGGGAAAACGATTAAAGTAGGAACTGATTGTACACCACTGGAGATAGAGCAAATCAGAACCCTCCGTAAAGAATATTCGGACATTGTCGCCTGGAGCTACCGCAACCTGAAGGGATACAACAAGGATGTCTTCCAGCATACAATTGAACTCCAGGAAGGAGTTAAACCTGTCAGGCAGAAGCAAAGGCCTATCAATCCAAAGATAGAAATGCTGATGAAGGTCGAGCTCCTGAAGATGCTCGAGGATAAAATTATATATCCCATCAAGCACTTTTCTTGGGTGGCGAATCTTGTCCCAGTCTGAAAGAAGAATGTTGACATCCACCTCTACATAGACTTCCGGAACCATAATTAGGCTTCGCTGAAGGATCTTTATCCGCTGCCCCAAATTGATCAAATACTTCATGTAGTGGCAGGAGCGCAGAGATTCTCTCTACTGGACAACTTTTCAGGGTATAATCAAATTTGGGTCAAATATGAAGACCAGTTCAAGACCGCCTTCACCACCAAGTGGGGCACCTTCGCATACCAGCGCATGTCGTTCGGCCTCTCAAACGCTGGCGCAACTTTCCAAAGAGCAATGGACTTAGCCTTCGATGAGTTGCTCAATTGCATCTTTGTTATGTATCTTGATGACATGACTGTTTTTTCCCACAAAAGGGAAGAACAAGGTCTACATTTACGATGGGTGTTTGATAAATGTCGGGAATTCGAGATCTCAATAAACCTGAAGAAGTCGACTTCGCGGTCAAGGAGGGTAAGCTTCTGGGCCACATCATCTCGGAAAGAGGACTAGCTATAGATCCTACCAGGGCAAAAGCCCTCCTCAAGCTACGTCTGCCAACAAGCAAGAAGGGCCTCCAATCCTTCTTCGGGAAGATTAATTTTGTTCGGAAATTCATTTCCAACTTTGCCCAAGTAGTCAAACCGATGACGGAACTCCTCAAGAAGGATGCTAAGTTCCAATGGACCGAGGAGAGGAGGTGGGCTTTCAAAGAGATAAAAGAGAGAATCGCCCAGGCCCCCATTCTGGTGCTACTCCAAGGATTTTATCCTCTATGTTGTCGGAGAGCCAGAAAGCTACGCAGCTGTCCTTACCCAGAAAACTGAAGACGAGGGCGAGCGGCCAATTGCGTTCGTCAGTCAAGTTATCCTACCACATGAGGAAAAGTTCAATTTCATTGAAAGACAACTCCATGCGGTGATGAGGTCGCTGAAGAAGTTTTGTCATTTCGTCTCCCAAAGTATGACGATGGTGTATGTGATACACCTGAACGTCAAAAACTTCATCATTCAAGGTGAGCTCGGCAACAAAAGGGCAGGTTGGATCTCCAAGATCCAAGAGTTCGATATAGAGGTCCGGCCCACTAAACTGGTCCGTGGTTGAGCCTTATGCCAAGAGCTTGCCCGGAGTGCTGCCTCAGAGGTGACGGCTTGCCAATGGGATGACCTAGCGCAAGAGAGTAATTGTACAAATCGGTCTTCATCTGGGAGAGATTGGACAGAGGACCTAGTGGAGTACTTCAGCACAGGGCAGTGCCCTTCCAGCCTCAACTCTTCGCAAAGGAGGTTCAGGCTTCAGGCCTGTAGATACGTATTGTTACCTAGTGGATTGTTTCATCAAAACATTGACAGTGTCCTCCTGAGATGTGTTAGGAGGACAGAAAAAGAGAAAATCCTGGATGAATTCCATTCTAGAATGTCTGGGGGCCATTTTTCGGGAAGGCCTATGGCCTTGAAAATAATGAAAGCGGGCTATTATTGGCCCACCATTTTTGTTGTTTCCTTCTGTGTTAGCCAAAAGTGCGACAAATGTCAAAGGTATGTTGGTCGCACTAAGAATGCTTCTCTGCCTTTGCACCCGATTCAGGTCGAGACTCCATTGAGGTTTAGAAAAGGTCCAAGCCCGGAAATCACGACAATTTTGACGCATTTTGGGAGGGTCTGTTTCGGGTTTCTCAGGTCCATCCAGTGAACTCTTTCACGCTGCAAGATCTGAACGGGTTTACTCTTCCGTTATCAGTCAATGGCCTTCATCTGAAGGCGTACTACTAGTGAGAGGTAGTATGAAACGTTTTATCAGGCCATGTATATATTTTTATTTTCCTAATTTGCTTATACATATTTGCTTTTTCCGGAGGATATCTCTTTGCCCCCTTTCGTGCTATCAGTAGCACAATTTTTGGGCCAGAATCCTAGCTGGCAGGGGGGTTCTGAGGAGTTAGTTCTTTTATTTCAGTTCCGTTTTGTTCTTATGTTGAGCCAAGGATGGAAAGAAAAATAGCAGTTTCCAACGCTCGGGAACAGATTCCTCGTTTTTTTAGCATTTCCTGTCAAGAAAAAACACCGCAAGTGAAAAACGCCCCGCTGTCGGGAGAAGAGAGTTCAGCTCTCTCATAAGAGTAAGATTGTGTTTCAGCGCCCTAAGGAGCAAAGGTGAAAGACAAAGGCAACGTACAAGCCTGTTCTGGCTAAGCATCAACAAACCCACCTTCGGGGAATAAAACGTAAGTGCGCCCGGGTATTTTCGCCCTAGCTGATGAACGCAACACCTTTTCAGAGGTAAATTGGGTGAAAACACTTTGTCTTTCGAAGAACGGTGCATCCTGGTCCAAAGAAGGTTAAAATTCGAAGGCAAGAGGCGTTTCGCCCTGCTACCCAATGCAAAGCAGTTTCGCTGCAATTTGGAGGCGTTTCGCTCTGTTTCCTAGTTCCAGGCCAATTCGCTTCAAGTTGGTAGCGCTCTTGCGTTTGACTTTTCAACGCCAGCACACCGCCCCAAGCCCCAAAGGAGGTTCGCTCAAATTTTGGGGCGCCAGGCCAATTCACAGAAGAAATGAGCGCTTTCGCGTTTGACTTTTCAACGCCAGCGCGTCTCCCTATGCCGGGTATTTTCGCTGTAGTTTGGGTGTGTAGGGCCTATTCAAGGCTAGAAGGTGTGCTTCGGCTGTTGACTTTTCAACGCGCAATGCCAACTTCGAAGAAAAATGTTTCAATTGCCCCGAAGGCATTTCGCTCCAGTTCAGGAGCTCAAGGCATTTTCGCTCCTGATAAGGGCGAATTGGCCTTTGACTTTTCGAAGGCGTGATCCGGATACCAAGAGGACGCCAAGTTTCAAGCACCAAGGCATTGCACTCTGCTTTCCCATCGCAAAATCGTTTCGAGCCTCAGAGGGAGCGCAAGCTCCCTTGACTTTTCAAACACCGGCATCAAGCCCAAGGAACCAGGGCGTTGCACTCAAGTTTCAAGCGCCAAGGTGTTGCACTCAAGTTTTCAAGCGTAAGGCAGGAATGGAACAAGGGAGGGCGCAACAGTGTTTGACTTTTCAACCCTGGTGCTGATCCCAAGGATACCAAAGCGCTCCGGTTTGAGGGCGCAACCCAGTTTCGGGATTTCCAAGAGCAAATGGACCTTGCGCTCCAATTTCTGAGCGAAAGCCATTGTTGGCTCAGAAAACGGTGAAGACGTGTTCAAAGCAAAAGGCTTTCGCTCTCTCCCAAGCATCGGGCGCTTTCTCCAAGGCTGCAGGCACGCAGTCCAAAGCAAAACCTGTCATGAAATAAATACGGTGCGTCTCATTTTTCAAGGAGGATTTCGGCCTAATTCTTGGGCACCATTGAGAGGCATGCTTTGCCACCGGTCAGCATGCCGAAGATCTTCCATAAGGCCCTCAATCGCTCCAGGCATTTACTCCACCCAAACGACATTGATGCGGTAGGTAAATTCCTGAGCTATAAAAAGGCCATCGATGCGCATATCATACACTTGTGAAATTACTGAGAGCCTGGCTACGATTGTACTTTTTCCCCTGTCATTATCAGAGCGAGTGGATTATTTCTAAGGCGCAGTCTGGTCGAGCAGCACTTGAGCGCTGTCATTTTCAGAGTGCGCTTGGACGATTGGCCAGTGAAGATGGGCAAGAAGAGCGCCGAACGGAAAAAGGAGAAGGTTCCACAATCGGCGGAGGGCGAGCAAAAGCAGAAAAAAGAAAAGAAGGAAAAACCACCGCCACCTCCGCCTGAAGACGGGTTGAGTAAAATCTGGGACTGCGTCCTCACCAGGACAAGCATAGAGAAGCTCCGTGGGGATGTTGAACTCATGATGACTAAGGTGTCTTCCGGGAGCAATCGGACAGTCGCCTACCACTCCTACCTGTACTGGTACCTGTGCACGCCTGTGCACCCTTGCCCGGAGCTAATTTGCGCAATCGCCAAATTTTACGACCCCAAGACTAGGTCAATCCGGGATGCAAAAGAGAGAAGGTTGTTCTCCATCTCTGCCAAGAAAGTTCGCGAGGCTTTTGCCTGTGGACAAGGGCCTCCTAATGATTTTACTATCAGAAAAATTAATAGCACTGAGCAAAATGATCGATACACCAACACAGCGCAGATGTGCCAGTTTATGGAAGCTTAGCTGATGGAGAAGCCAACGCCTAGACCTTTTCCAGAACTCCCCAAATCCTTGAGGAGGTTCAAAAATCCCGACCTCTACTCCATGCTGGCATGGATCACCAGGCTCTCCACGGATGCCCAAGTGTATAACTGGCAGGTATCGATTGTCGAGTGTATATCTCATGGAGAATTCTATTCTCCCGATGTCGTGGCGCAGGGAGTGAAGCCTGTCTTTTTCGACTGGGCAAACTGGGTGTCGCGGCAGCTGCATATCCAGCTGTGTGGAATGCAAAGCGGAAGCATGGCGTTCCGAAGCTGCTCGTTCATGGCGTGGTACTTCTACCACATGCACACGCATAGCAGTTTTGCCTTCATTGCCACAAGCCGCACAGACCAGAAAGGCAGAGCGCTCCCCGTTTACCAATGGACTACAAGCCTATCAAGGCGCGAGTCCTACTATAACTTCAACAAAGTGTTCCTTGGTCAGACATTAGAAATTATTCACGGTGTCCGTGAACGGGTGCCAAGGCCAATGAGAGATTACGTAATACAAAAGCTGCTTGATGATGCTTTTCAGCTAACGCAAGGCCTTGTGGTGTGAATCTTCGGGTTTACTGGCAAACCCTTCTTGTTGTTGCACTACACGACTGAATACCTATTCGCCTTCAAAGTCGCCCATCAGTGTGACTTCATCGATGATACGTATGGCAAAGGACAAAAAAAGCAGCACACATGCCCTTGGCCGTTCGAGCTCGACGACATCAAAGTATCAGCCAACGGGCAGAACACCTTTTTGGCGATAACACTGTGCGAGTTTGGTCTGATCAACCTTCCTCAACGATGGAGGTACGACCCGCTAAATGTTTTCAGAGACAAGATTGGGACAAAGAGCTTTCACTGTTGTCCACGCCCGGACATCGAGGAGCAACGCAATAACCCATCCGGGCTTGACCTAGAATGGCATGTGGAAAGGATGGTGTCCTTCCCCCCGTGGCATGAGTTCTACATAATGGAGGCCGAGTACAACCCTGCACAGAACCCGGCGCACGACCCTGACGACGAGTGTTCAAGGCGATAAAAAGCAAAGTGCCAGAATGGTCGGATGAGAAAATCGCGAACTGGTGGATCATGAGGGTCCACAATGGGAAGGGAGCATCCGACCCAACACTTGTAATGGATCAAAATTTCTCCGAGGCATTTGACAAGTATTATGAAACCTACCGGCCCGTCTTCTTTGCCAACATTGTGCGTAGGAGTACTCAAAGCCCCAACAGGGTTGAAGATGCGACGGTAGTTTCGGAACAACATGCTAGTCAAGTGCCACTTGTCAAGGGTAAGGGCAAGCAACCTGCTCCTAGAAGAGGAGGCCACTCCAAAGAAGAGGAGCGCTCCTGCTGCACCTGTGCCCCAAAACGTTGCGAAGAGGCCTCAGACTGCTCCAACCCGCCCCTTTGGCACAAACCCTCCGGCAGCATCAGCAGCCATAGGAGGGGGCGCTTCAGAAGTTCCCGCTCCGACGCAGCAGGTGCAACACATCCAGCAGACGCAGCAGGCGCAACCCGAAGTCCCGTTCATTAATCTGGAGGAAGAGATGTCAGACAAAGGAGGAGCGAGTCCAACAACGCAGCAGTTCACCACTTCGGCTCTGGAGTGTCCGAGCCTGCAGGTGCGTCCTCTATCCCTTTTTTTCTTTCTTCCCCCCCTCTGGCGACTTCCCTTCCTGGCACCGAAACCCTATTGTCTACCCAAGTCGTATTCGACGCCCCTACTACAGTCATACCTAACCCTTTGTTTCAGTCGCGGCCCCTTTTTTCCCTGCCCCCGATTTCTCAATAATTTGACGCTTTTGCGTTAGTATCCAACGCATTCACTTTCCCAATAACATCCGTTCCTACCCCCCAAGGTTTAGTTCATTCAGTTGCAGCATCCGCTGCCACAGTGGATCTTGGCCATTCTTCGCCCATTCCCCCCTCCTCAGTAGCCGCAGCAGCAACCTCCATGGAGATTCCTCCCCTAGATCCTAACATCTCAGCTGCAGCCGTGCAAACCCCGACGTCTCCTAAGGTTGCTACAATCGCTGCCTCAGCCGCTCTAGACTCATCTCTCGAACCCACCCCTCAGCGGGCTCTGTTCCCCTTTGCGCCGCTCTACGGATGCAAGAGTCAATGGAGACGGAGCTGGAGTTTTGCGAGGAAGGCCCAATTGCAGAGAGTATTCGTCGAGCACAATAGAACTCCTCAACCTGGCTTAAGGGCAAGAAGAGAAAAAATGCACAGGCGCCAGCCCAAGTGGAAAAAAGGGCCATGTTTGATCCTCAAAATATGCAGCTCCACAGGATGGAAAAAGTGCCCAAGGTCCAGAAGCCATTAGGAGAGATGACGGCGAAGACTACTCCTACCGTCATATAGTGGAAGATATGAGGACGCTCGATCCCGCGGAGAAGGTCGAAAACATCCATGTTGAGGCAACATCCCTCTACTTCCACATAGACCACTTCAAAGCGCGCTGCTATGAGGCTGAGGCCAAAAATATAGAATTTGAAGAGACCCTGGCGCTCACGAGGGTGCAGCTTGAAGAATCACAGTCCAAAGCGGAGCAGTTGCAGCAGCGGGTAATCAGTCTGGAACAAGAGGTGGAGAGCTACAAGAAAGAATCTGAAGAGCGCCTCAAGGTTCAGGAGGAAGCACAAAGCCAGCTGCAAGTTTTGGATGCTCAGATTCAGGAGCTACAGGCCCGGCTGACAGAAAAAGCGGAGCAAGCAGAGGTCCTGTCAAAGGATCGTGTTAAGGAGGTGCACCGTCGCTTCTTGACCAACTTCAGAATTAGAGCGCGCAAGGCTGCAGCACTCCCGACGTTCATCTGGGAGGCCAAGCAATCGGTCTCCCACGGCGCTTCCATCGTAGAAGATGCCAAAAGGGACACTGACGAATGGCTAGAGCTTGCCATGAAGGCACAAACCCTAGACAAAATGGGCATCGAGCTTGCTCCGATGTGCGAGCTTGCTCGATCATGGGCAACTGTGAGTATAACGCTGAAATCTTTCTTCAAAAAGGCGAAGGCAGTCCAAAAGGCCCAAAGTCTGATAGACATGTTTGAGAAAGAAAGGAAGCTTTCTCTAATGTACTTCGAGACTCTGGCGCAGATCGGTTTCCCCGACTTCACTGACGAGGGAGACCGTATTTTGACAAAAGAAGAGCTGCAATCAGTCTGGGACACCTTTGAAAATGATACCTCAGAGATTGACAGCTGGGAGGAGCCCATTACTGAGCATCAGGTGATGCAGTATGCGGCCAGATTTGCGTGGATGGAGGCTTGTTTAGTGGACCTTAGCGAGAGGTTTAATTATGTTGACGTTCGCTACCTGGAAACCTTCGGATACCTAATTAGGGAGCTCCAAAGGCGCAATGCGATCAACGAAGACGATTGGGACCTGGTCCAGGCGACTTATGACCGCATTCAAGAGCAACTCGCACCACCTGAGCCTCCTCAACAACATGGAGAAGTCCAGGCGCAAGAAGAAATTCAGGCGCAGGGGGGGTTCAAGCGTAGGAGGAAGTTCAGGCTCGAGGAAGATGAGCAAGGCCTCAAGAGGGAGATGAGCACCAAGACGAAGTACCTGGGCGCGAGGAAGAGCAACACAATGCGCACCAAGAGGAGGAAGAAACAGAAAGAGAAAAGTTGGAGGAAGAGTCTGCTGCTACCAGCGAGCATTCGAAAAGGATAGTGATGATGACTCTGAGCCCAACGGATAAGGCCTGGGATTTCGACATTGAGGCGAGCTCAATTTCCCCGTGAGCCGCCAGAGATGTTGTCATTTCTGCAACATTGTGTATATTTTGATGTCCAGTAATTTTTGCTTCCCAGAAACTTTGTCCTTGTTCAAAATGCGTTTTCTATTTCCTGCGTTTTATTGTCAGGGTTCTCTTGGCTGCTCCTAAAACACTGTGCAGTTGTTTCTGTTTACTCATCATGCAGGGCTTTCTCTTTTGGGGAACGGGCATAACTCACACCAAGTCCCTAGGCATAAGTTGGTTTGAACAAGAAGAGGATCACGGGCCTGTTTGGACCATGGCGCACTGAAGACCAGCTTTGTAGAAGAGGTGTTGAGTAAGCACAAAGTATTGCGCTCAGATCCTAGAGCGCAGCGCCTTTGCGCCCTGCCTATGGAGCGCAATGCTTTTGTGCCCTGCCTATGGAGCGCAATGCTTTTGTGCCCTTCCTAAGGAGCACGAGGAACTTTGACTTTTCAAACCTCAGCAGTGATTCCAATGAGAAAACGGCTAAGTATGGCAAAGGTGTTTCGTTCTGTCTCCAAGCGCAAAAGTTGTTTCACTCTAGTTGAGGAGCGCAGGGCCAATTCGGGGTTAAAAGGTGCGCTTCGTCCCTTGACCAGTCAAAGCGCAGCAACAGTTGTTGACGAAAAATCCTAAGTGTTGAGAGGCGTTTCGCTCTGTTTGGCCAGCGCAAGGCTGTTTCGCTCCTGTTGAGAGTGCTTCTTGCTTTGACTTTTCAAAGCGCAGCGTAGCTCCCAAGGAAAAGATGCCACAGATGTTTCGCTCCCATCTTCGAGCGCCAAACAAATTTGCACCAAGCATGAGCGCAAGGGCCGTTGACTATTCCACTCTGGCGCTGCTCCCAAGACCCTAAGGCATTTCGCTCCATCTTTCGGCGCAAGGCACATTCGCTCCCATACAGTAGCGCTTTGGCTGTTGACTTGTCAACGCCTGCGCACCTCCCAATGCAATAGGACGAGGATGGTTGAGAATAGCAAAAGTCAACCACAGTTGGGAGAAAGAACGTTTGTCCTTCAAACAGGGGCAGCACAAGTATATAATCAATCTGAAGAATCAAACTGTGAATCAAGACATAGCCACTTCAGATGATTCGGGATCCTCTTCATCAGATGGTGAGACAGGGTATGAACCAGATGAGAAAGGAGTGTTGCACCTTGAAGACTGCACGGAAGATGAATATGATCAGGACAATGGCCTATTACACTAGCAGTTGGAAGACTACGAGATATTCTCTCCCCAATGTTTTTGCATCGATGAGAAGGAGATTCAAAAGCATGAGATACAAACACCTGAAAAGGGAACTAGTATTAGAAGACAAACAGCAGCAGAGAAAGACAAGGAAAGAGAGAAGTGGGCATTTCCCAAGAATTTTGCAGAATTCACAATGGGGGAGGCAGTCATTGAAGATAAACCAGCCCACCCCATTGTTGCACTAAAAGCAGAAGATGACCCTGAATCCATCAAATATGAAGGTCCTAAAATGATTCAGGTGAACTTGGGGTTAATGGAGGAGCCATATGATGTGAGCTCAGTCATAACCTTTTTAGGGACAGTCGGATATTACAGGAGGTTTATCCGGAACTATGCACTAACATCTCATCCACTAGACACACTTACATGAAAGGGTGTTCCATTCAAATGGACAAAGGAGCACCAGAGAGCATTTGAGGGATTGAAAGGGCACTTGGTGAAAGCACCTATCGTGGTTTACCAGGACTGGGAGAAAGAATTCCATGTGCATGTGGATGACTCAAATTTTGCCATTGGATGTGCATTGGCACAAGAAGGCCAATACGGGTTGGATCAGCCCATATACTTTGCAAGTCGGCTATTGTCAAGAGCCGAGAAAATTTACAGCACAACAGAGCGGGAGGCACTGGGAATGGTGTATGCAGTGTAGAAATATAGACATTATTTACTAGCTAACCCCTTTGCTTTCTATGTGGATCATTAGGCCCTGTTGTACTTAATCAATAAACCAACAATCTACAGACAAGTGAGTCGATGGCTCGTCACCTTGCAGGAGTTCGTGTTTAGAGTGGTAGTAAGACCAGGGAAGAAACACGTAACAGTGGACCAATTGTCAAGGATTCACTCCGGAGAACCTGTAGAGGGAGGAATACCAGATGAATTTTCCGATGCATGGTTGTTTATGATTAATGCCATACAAAGATGGTATAAGCATATAGGGGAATACCTGTCGACAGGGCAACTGCCAAAAGAATTAACAGCATATGAGGAGAAAGGTGATTACGAAATCAGCACCCTTCACCTTAATTTCAGGACTGCTTTACAAGATGGGAGAGGTTTCACTACTTGGATGATTGCATAATAATCCAACGGAATGATGGAAGTACGAAACGAATTCCACTGGTGCCCGCCTATCCAGAACGCCCAAATCCGACCAGCAGAGACCTGGAGGATGTAGCAGAATATCTGGATGACAATAACGCTAACCTAGAAGAAGGAGAAGTCCGCATGGTAGAAGAATGGATGGAACAAACATGTCTAGCAGCAGAAAGAAATCAGCAAGCCACCAATAATGTCAGATGACGAGCCACTACCCACCAGTCCCGTGATCCGGAAACACGACATCAGCCGAGAGAAACAGAACAACCTGACTTGGGTATTGTGTCGCGAGCCACTATAAGATAGCAGCAGCAGTCACGCCCAGAAACTCACCCAAGACGAAATAATCGTCGGAGACATTAGCCGACGGAGGAAATAAACAGTACCAGTGAGGATGACTTTAGCAGTTTCGGAGAAAATAGTCGTCATCACCGAAGTGAGACACCAAATGCATGGAAACTGTGTATTGGCTTGGCCATACGGTTCACCCGTCGACGGTGAAAGAAGACATCACATGCAGTTTTGAAAAATAAAGAAAAATAAAATAAAAAGAAGAAAAGTCAAAAGAAAATAGAAAAGTCAAAAATAAAAGAAAAAGACAAAAAGAGAATAAGACAAAATAGGGAAAAGACAAAAAGAGAATATGACAAAATAGGGAAAAGACAAAAAGAGAATAAGACAAAATAGGAAAAAGACAAAAAGACAACCTAAACGCCTAGGCAAGCCGACGTGACGCGCATGCAAGGAAGTAGTTGAGATGTGGCGGTTGCATTATGGTTTTAGGGTTGGCAAAGCAACTATAAAAGGAGGAGATGCCATTCATTTGCAACATCACTCTCATATGCAAGGAAGAAGAGGAGGAAGGTGAAGCAGGCGCAGCGGACGGCAAGGTTGACGGCTAGGTAGCAGACGGACGTCTAGCCAGCAGCAGTTGACGCCTAGGTAGCAGACAGACGTCTAGCCAGCAGGATTGATGGCTAGGCAGCAGTGGATGTCTAGCCGACAGGATGCACGGCTAGGCAGCGGTTGGCGGCTAGGCAGCAGTTGGCGGCTAGTCAGCGGTTGACGGCTAGTCAGCAGGTTGGACGGCTGAGCATTGGACGGCTAGGGCAGGTTGGACGGCTGAGCAGTGGACGGCTGGATGCTTGATGGCCAGGACAGGCTTGACGGCTAGAAGGCAAACTAGACGGCTAGGACAGCAAACGTCAAGCAGGTGCAAGAGATGTCTAGGCAAGGAGGAAAGACGTCTAGGGGAGAAGTCGGCAGGTCAGAAGAAGGAAGCATAAGGAGGGAAGGTGACAAAAATGGCACACCAGAAGTCCGGAAAAACTTCAGTCCGCATTGAGCCCGAACCTGAATCAGTGGTAGCCAAGAGATTACGGCACCAACAGGAAGTTGAAATGCGGGGACAAATCAAAAGTCCAGAAGGAGGACAGGTTCGGAGCAGAAGAGAAGCAACAGAGGTGGCGACCCGCAAAAATAAGGAAATCCATCAAAGCGGCAAGGCGCCCATACCACTAGAGGAAATCACCTGGTTGTGCCCAACAGGAGACTATTGCCGTCAATGGTGGGCAGAGGCACCAACCAACCACCCAGTACGGGCAAAACTTAAAGAGGCAGGAGTGCACTTCATCTTACAGGCTCCTCATTTCGAGAAAGAATTTTTCAAAGAATATCTGCTGCAGATGGTGGAGACGTACGATGAAGGGAGGCACAGCAGTTTTGTGGAAATAGGGGATACTACAATGGTGATTGATTTCTCTCCCGAAGTTTTTCAACATGCTTTTGGACTTCCACGAAAGGGCAAGCCGGTGTTGAATGAAAGGGTAGATCCGAAAAAGACACCGGAAGTAATCATGAGCATCACCAACCTGAAGAGAGAAGAGGTGGATGCTATGTTAAGTGTTCATGGTGGAAGAGGAATAAAACAGGCACAACTGCAAAATGACGGATTGGAGGTAATTATGAATGTTATAATGGCAAGGTTTTCAGGAGAACAACGCAACACAGACTTTCCCATCTGGCTGATTCCATACCTACAGGGGATAGCACAGGGTATACAGTATGATTGGGCAACGCATTTGTCAATGCGTATACAGACTTTTTTGATGAGGACTACAAAGAATTTTTCTATGGCTTTTCATGCCATTGGATTGCTCTTGGATGCAGCAGGAAGAGCAGGAGTCCCGATCCCGGACTTTGATCCCCCCAGACAGTTACCAGATCTAAGCACCATATATCTGCATGTGGATAGAGGCCCAACCAACGAAGACGACGTCAGTGAAGAAGATTCGAGTCAAGCAGCTTTCACACAAACCGTGTCAGGAGAAGCTGGTGGTTGCGCTAGAAGGGGAGGATAGTGTAATAGCACAAGCTAGGGAGGAAAAAGCACAAAAACAGGAGGCCCAATCCCTAGAAGAGCCGAAAGGAAAGAAGGGGTGATTCGATGTGCCACCCCCAGCCTTCTCCTAGGAAGCACTGCAAAAGATAGCAGAGAATTTGGAGGCAGTTCGCACCCGGGAGCAACATCAGCCACACAGGAGGAAGTGGATTTTGCCATACCCCCAAATCTCCATGATTAGACAACCGGAACCAGTTCAGCTGAACAGTTTGGACCTAATGAGTATCTGGCGGAGGCTGAACATATAGCCCGCATAGGATCACCAGATCTGAATGAGGTATCCTTGGCGAGGCCGACTTCACTAGCGGCTACCTTGATGAGCACATTTTCAATAGATGACATGTTTGTCGCAGCAGCTAGGGAATCAGCCGCCACAGGTAATCTAGAAACAAGTAGTAACCCTGGGGTAGAGGAGGGCCTACCACCACCGGTTACAGGACAGTTGACACATGAGGCAGAAAAGCCTAATTTGGAGGAAATGACAGTGTCGAAAGAGATAGAGAACCCTACGAGTGAAGGGAAACAACCCCCACAAATAATAGATTTGGAAAAGATGGAGGAACAGGAAGGGCAGATTAGCCAGAGTCCAATACAGTCTGGAGCAATAAACAGACCACCTGTTCACCAAGCAAAAAAAGGCAAAGGAATTGCATAGGAGGGAGAACAGACGGACACTTGGTCCTAGGATTTCCTTGTTCGAGTGCCCAATCTCATGGACCCCTCGGATAAGATGGATGAGCAAGCGGCAACATGCTTTGAAAAGTTGGGAAAAATCATGGATAGTTTTCGCTTGCAGTTCAATATTGCATGTGTGGGCCAATGGAAAAAGTGGCAAAGTATGGTAGAGGAGGAAATAGACCAGTTGGTTAAGTGGGCGGCACAGGGTCCGTGGCGGAAGGAGATCTCAAGCATTTATGTGAAACAACCATGGTCACTACCCACTACCCATTTGCAAACAATGGAAGGCATTGAGAAGTTGCCAGATAAGACACCAAGCCTCTATCTGGAGACAGCGCAGGTATACATCTGCGGCCACGGTAAAAACCCTCCTCAGCATCCTGTGGAATACGACACACAAGTGGAAGTAGTGCCAGAATTACTGCCAATATACACGCAGTTAAATTTCCTCGCACACTTGCTGACCTGGTTGGGAGAAGGGATCAAGCATTTGCACTCAGCAAAACAGGCAGTGGAACAAGAAGCCGCAGAAGCTTTGGAAAAGAAAGACCAGCTCCTAGCAGACGGAATGGAACGAATGGATGAAGTTAAAAAGGAACTTCAGGAGCTCGGACAGATTATGGAAGACTTGAAAACCCACTTGGAGAAAAAGGATCAGCAGCTGTCTGAATCAGCAGCAGAAATATCACAACTGAAAAGTGCGAAGGAACTACTGATCAAGCAGGCAGAATCATTTGCAGCTAACAAAAGCCAGCAGGAGCGTGCTTGGGCTTAGGAAAGAGATGATTGGCAAAGGGAACAGGCAGCCTTGAAAGAAGAACTGCGGCTGGCGAAACAGCAGAAGGCTACAGCCGTTTCATCAATATCGAAACAGCGTTTGAAGGACATGTTTCGAAGCAGGGAAACAAAGTTGCTATCCAGTCTCAAGCAGACTGAAGATCAAGCCAATGCCTTAGGAGTAGAATGGGCCAAATACTTCAACTATTCTAAGAGGCTCAAGGACGAACGGGATCACTTGCGGGAACAACTCTAGGAGTATACGAAGGCATTACAGGCTGCCAATCCACAGAGTTCAACACCCACGGATGCAGGAACTCCTTCAGTAGAACGGAGAAAGTCGCTGAGGACATCGGCTTCTTCAAAGGGTTGGACATCGACTTCTTCGAAGGGGAGGATAGATGTAGACAACAGTTCTAAGCATGACAAACCATAGAACTGGCTGGAATAATGTTGTCCACCAATTTTGATTGTACATAACAATTTTGGTAATGTTTGTGTTTGCATTTGATTGTAAAATCAGCCAATAAGAAAGAAGGCTTGATTGTAGACGCACAAGGCACTAGATGACAAAACTAGCCGCCATTTGCTAACTAGTATTTAGACGTCTAGTTAGACGTCCATTTTGTTAGACGTCAGTTTTGGTTTAGTTAGAAATGGTTAAGGGCTGAACGGTTGGGGTGGTTGGGCGAAGTAGTTGGAGGAACTACTTCGCCTCCCTATTAATACCCCCTTTTCAAACATTGTACAGCGTCATTATCCATCTGAATACAAATGCCAATGCTCTTGTGCGGATGTTCTATTCTGTGTATGGTGTTGTTGTGAGTTTATGATATTGCAGGTTGCATTACATTGATGTGTGAGTTGCAGGTTTTCCATACTAACACGCATTGCAGATCGGTTGTCATAGTACAGACGAGAATTGTTGATTGCAGGTACAGAGGGTTGTAGACGTCTGGGCAGCCGTCAGACGGCTAGCCGTCTACCTCCACAACTGTGACGTCTAGACCTGCCACCTTGACGTCTAGACCTGTGACGTCTAGACCTGCCACCTTGACGTCTAGACCTGTGACGTCTGGTCTTAGACGTCTACCTATGACAGTTGGGTAGTTGATCTTTGTAGCCTATAACCAGCCCATTGGAGTGCCTATTGCCTAAGCCTGAAAACTTACTGTTCCGATTGTCATCACCCTATCTCGGGAATGTACTCACCCCTGTCTACATGTTGGACAGAGGAACATCAAGGAGCTTTTGAGGAGTTGAAGGCAAAGCTTGTGTGTTGCCCCATTCTGGTGTTTCCATATTGGGACAAGGAGTTCCATGTCCATATAGATGCATTCAACTTTGCAATTGGATGTGCATTAGCCCAGGAAGGACAATTTAGGCTAGATCAGCCTATTTATTTTGCAAGCCATCTATTGTCAAGGGAAAAAAGAAATTATAGTACAACAAAGCGTGAGACCTTGGGGATGGTATATGCAATACCGAAATTTCGGGATTATTTATCAGCCAACCCATTTGTTTTTTATGTCAATCATCAGGCTTTGTTGTACCTAATCAATAAACTTGTTATACAAGGACAAGTTAGCAAGATGCTCGTCACATTGCGAGAATTTATGTTCAGTTAGTGGTCAAGCCCGGCAAGAAACACGTGATAGCAAACTAGTTGTCAAGGAGTCACTCAGGAGAACCTTGAGGAGCAAGATTGTCAGATGAGTTTCCTAGACAAAAATTCATATTTGGTTATTGATGTGGTGGAATTAAGATAGTATTGGGACATCAATTGGGAAAAATGAACAACATAATCATCGACCAAACATGGGTCAAAATAAATCATGGGATGGTTAATAGGATTGGGGGATGGAGGAGGAAAAGATGGAGAGGTAAAAGAGGAGGAACTTTGGGAGAAAGTCAACATCGCATGACCAGCCAAGGGAAGTTGACTAGCTAACTAAAAGTCATGAATATCATAAAGCAAAGTCCTATTGGTGATGACATATTCAACCACAGTCGCACCTCCCGCATGTGGAACACAAGTGAACCTGGGGGAGTTAGAAAACTACGGAATCCTGTTGAGAAGCAAGAGGCCATGTGACTCGTACAACTGAATCAAGTGTTTTCCACAAGGTTCCACGAGCCTGGGGGATGGGGGGACGGCGACACGAGTTTCGGGGAACGGCGGGGGACGTTAGGCCGATTTTAGGGGACGGCTAGGGGGGACAGCTGGTATAATACTATGAAAATTGAAATTTTTTAGAAATTTAGAATAATCTACATATTCAGAATTTTACGTACAACAAAAATGATATTAGGATATTCATATTGATATTAGTTACTAAGTGCAGCCATTTAATTGTTTCAACTTTGTAATGTCCCCTTTTTAGCCTGCTTGTTCTTCAGGTGAGATTAGCCTATATTCTGGTTCCCGTAGGCTAAGTTTGAGGATAGGGAACCTAATTTTGGGTTGATCGTCAGTGTCAGCACTTCGCCTACTCTCATCCGCCTTTTTTTGGGAGTTCGTTCGGAGCAGTTCTGTCGTCACTGCTATTTTTAGAAAACTGCTATTTATAGTAAGTTTGGCTTTTGAGGTTCAGTGATGATGTGCTTGTTGGGTTTTCCATCCGGTGCGATGAGATGAGCTGTTTTCAGTGATCTAGGTTGATACCTGCTATTTATAGACATTTACTATTTTTAGTGGGTGAGTGTGTCTAGGCAGTGCTGAGTTGGAGTTGATGTCTGGAGTGCCTGGAGGCGTTGCATTCTTCACCTGCTAGTTTCGGTGGTCTTTCCAGGCAGTTGGGCATAGACTTACTATTTTTAGTAAGTCAGTGATTGAGTCAGAGCGAATTATATGGGCAAATACTTGGGTCAAATGGGTATCCAAATCCACTTTTAGATGTTTATTCGGATGAGCGGGTTCAAATATTTTAATACCCGAAGTTTAATTAATATAAAGTCAAATATTAATCTTATTTTATAAAGTATATGACTTTATATTATTATTGAGGATTTATGTGTCACTTATGAATATAATAATATTATAAGTGACATATTTTATAAGTTTAATTTGGCCTTCATTTGAGAGTATTATAAAGTGTAAATTAAATATTATTAATGGATTTTATGAAGGCATTAAGTGGGTCGACCCATTGAGGAGAAGTATAAAAGGTGGAAATGAGAATCATATTCATTCATGAATTTCTTGGTTTTGGTGAATTTGCTCTGCAAATTGGTGGAGAAGCTTGCAAGGGTTTGCAGGTTTGATTCCAGGCTTGCTGGAGATGATCATCTACAGCAAGGGCATCCTCTCCGGTTGTGAAAGATCAACCCCAGTGGATTTTGGTGATTGCATCCAGCAATTACAATTGCACTTCAAGGAATAAATAATCAAGGGTTTCATTGTAGATTTTGAGAATACTTCAGATTTATCAAAGTCATTTTGGGGCTGGAATAATATTTGCCATTTCTTATCCCAGCCATACCATTATTGGGTGAAGATTGGTCATAATTCGGTGTGCATCAAAGTACAGATTTGAAGAAGACAACCATCAAAATTCAAAGATATTTGTTGTTGTTGATATATTATTAATTTATCTACCCAGCCGTTCCATTGTCAGCATATTGGAAGAATTCAAAGGTTAATTGAATTGGGGTTTGAATGCCAAGTTAGCGCCATCAGCCATTAATGCTAAATCAATCCCTCAATGCTGGTTATAGAGGTTTTGAAAGAAGGTTTGAAGTCTTAGATTGCTGGCAGATTGTACATAACAGGGCCGTACCAACATCATGCCAGGTGTGATATAAAAGAGGTGAATCGCTTGGGTTTTGGGCTTCATCTCTTCCTCTTTAGTGGCGGCTATATCAAAGTATCAGTTGGCAACTCTTTTGGGCATGAAGAAAGGGATATTGCTGGATCTGCATTCTATTTATTCATTTCCAGTAGTTGTTGTTGTAACTCAGACATTTCAGAACATAACAAAGTCGGGTACCTTGTATTCCCTTTCATTCTTACAAGGGTTTAATGTATATGCTGATAAATATCTGCATTGTCTATTATTTTTTGGAGTAGATTTGTTCCATGCATTATCTATCTTCAGCGTTATCTTTACATTGCATCTCCAAAATACAAAAAAAAATTACAAACATCAGATAAAGCAAAACCAAATCAGAATTTTGTCAAACTTCAAAACGCAAACTAGGGTAGCCTATTACAGTGGTATCAGAGCTTGGTTAACTTTGCCATCCTGTTGGGTTCCGTGTAGCTATTTTATGAGTGGAGGAGATCATGGCATTTGACAGGGATGAGTTCATGTTGCAAGAAAAATTATTTAATACAGGTAAAAGACTTGAACGGTTATCTCCAGCAGATGATAGTGCCTTGGATGTGTTGATAGGGACAAAAGAGTGCTTATCCATGGTGGGACAGCAACCATCTGAGTTATGGCATCTTGCTTTATCTCCAGCGGTAGTTTCCTTGGGACAAGACAGGTGGTTTAAAAACTCTGTTGATGAGGTTAGACTTGCAGTTGCTTGTTGTTACAGCGAAATCATGCGAATAACAGCACCACAGACTCCCTATGATGACAGTAAAATGAAGGAGGTTTTCCAGCTGATTATTGATAGTTTCCAAGGAATGGATAGCATGAGCCCTTCTTTTGGTAAACAGGTTGAAATTTTGGAATTGATGGTGACAGTTCATGCAGGTGTGTTGCTGGTTGATCTTGGTTGTGACGAATTAATCTTCCAACTGTTCTTTCATTTCATATCTTCCATCACTGAGGGTTATGAAGAATCAACTTTTAAATGCATGAAGGATATAATGACATTGATTATTGAAGAATATGTTACCATTCCTCCACCGCTCTTGAACTTACTATTGGCTGTTTGGAGACAAGATATGTGTTTTTCAATGACAGCCCATGATTTGGTGGACATGGTTGTAAAAGAGTGTGACAAGAAGCTGAACTTTATTTTGGACAGCGAAGGGAATGGGAAAGAAGAAGAGGTTAAAACAGAAAATTCTCATGTAGATAGTGGCCTAATGCATGTCAATAATGATGATGTTGTCTCAGATTTCGTAGCAGCCATTCCTGTTGAGTCTATTGTTGGTTCCCACTCAGTTCATTGTGTCGGCTTTGATCATCAGGACAGCCTTGGTGATACAGGGATTGACAGGTTTACCGCTGATTGTGATGCATTTGCAGTTTCAGTGCTTGTTGACGGTAAGAATGATGAATCTAAATTGGCTTATAGTGACATTGGATCATCATTCTTTGGTGGTGATAGCGTAGGTGGGTTGGGATTTGATTCTGAAACCAAATCTTTGGAGGATAGTGTACAGGTTGATCTACCTATTGATGAGGCGCAGAGTGATTTTACAGGGGTAGTACATCCTGAGGATCATGGCTACCATGCCGGTAATGTACAACATGACTCACTTACAGCGGTTGACATTCATTATGAGCACAGTCCAGGAGTTGGCACTGGATTGGAGGATCGACTTATAGTACCGTGGGATCCAGGTGTGTTGTCACCTGATGGTGATCTTGCATCGATAGGGGATGATTCTCCTTCTGGTGATATTGCTGCCCCAGTTTCACACAGAGAGTTATGCTCGGGGGGTGTTTTTGGTGATGAGGACCCGGTTAGCATAGCAGGGGTGGATTTGCTTTCAGAGCAATTACGGGATGACCGCAGGATCGTAGATTCATGCATGTGTTCTTGTACTAGTCCATTGATGCATGATGATGTTCCTCATGACACAGGTATCGAAGACCCCAAATTAGATGTAGAGTTGATAGTAAATGAGGGTGAGTCTCCTTGTGATGAGCACGGTCATGGAATTCCATTTGAGCATGGCCTGGTCTTTGATGGAGAGATTACTGAGAATCTTAATGTTTTCATGCCATCTCAGCAGGTAGACAGTGTGGGAGAACAGGAAGACACAATTGTTAGCTTGTCATGTGCATCCACTTCTGGAGTTGTGGATAGGGATCTTCCAGTTGATAGGGATTCGGAGCACGCTGATTTATTTGATAAATCAGCAGAGCATGCAGTAGAGGACTCGTGGGTTGAGCGTCGATCGGATCTATCTTCGGTGCACGAAGTTGGAGAGTGCAGTGCTAACAGGGGGTCTGACTCTGTTCATTGCGCTAGAGGTAGCAGATCAGTGATGCTAATGTGTGATGTTGATTGTGAGTTCGGTCCTGGTGTGGAGCATAGTTGGAAGGACCATCTACAGGTCTTAGAGGAGATGATTGTTCAGACTTTGACGCATCTTGACAGCACACACAAGTTTGTGGAGCACCTCCGACGTTCAGCTCAGCTCAGGGAGAGACGGGAAGGTGTCATCGATGGTCCATCTATTGCTAGCATGCAGACTCTTACGCATGCTTTGGAGAGAATTAAGTCCTATTATTTACAGTTGTTATCAGATCGGGACAGGGCTATCCGGTTTACTGAGGAGACCTTCCAGAGACTTGCAGAGAGAGAGCAAGTGATTGATGAGCTTAGTTTGGAGTTAAGTCTAGCTCACTTCTCTCTTGAGCAGGCAGGAGTTCAGTCACCTGTCGCAGCCACTACGCAGCATACAGAATGTGACGCAGATAGCACAGTGGTCCGACAGTTGGTTGAGGATATCCATGAGATTGGGAGGAGTGAGAAGTTACACAGTGATGATCGTGAGTCAGCTATCACCCATGAGGATCAGTTTGAGCATGACGTGGATGATGGAGCATTCCCTGTGCAGGATGCCATTTCAGTTGTGATTGATCCCGTATCTCCTATCTCATGTGATGATGTTGATGAGGTTGGTGAGGTTTCCACTGATTATATTGTGCGACACGCTCACCATTTTGAGTTCAGCCCACATTTGGATGATTGGTCCTCATTACAGATGACGCATAGTCACGGAGTGAAGTGTTGTGATCGTGGGTTGCATACTTCCTTGGGCTTTGAGATGCTTCCTTCGCCAGAAGGAAAGTCAGATTTTTATAGGGTTGGTAGTTTGCTTCAGCAGGTTGGAGTTTCTGCTGAGGTAGAGTTATGGCTGAGTGACTTTCCACCTGTATACCGATTATTCCAGCATGATTCTTCAGGGAACAGGACCGATTGTTTTCCATTTGAGCTTTGGCACTTGGAGATGTGTATGTTGGATATTGGACTACTCCTTGGTTTGGTTGTCGATGTAGAGGACCAAATATGGATTCGGGATCCAGGGAGTTTTAACTGGTGCACGTATCGTCCCGACGAGTCATCAGTCTCCGGGAGTACTAGTCTTTCCATTTGCCCATGGGATCCAGGTGGAGTGTACCTATGGCAGTTTATGACTCGTGGAGATTGTGATATGATGGTACTTCCATTGGTTGATTAGCGACGGGAGTTAGCTCAGATCTCCAGATGGGACATTGTTGTTTGGTTGCGGGTCAGCAACCAGTTGACTCCAGTCTTATGTCTTCAAATTGATTGGCGGGAGATTTTGGTCAGGGAGTGGATGTCTTCACTGGTGGGAGTAGTTGGGGGGTTGTTTCCAGCTTCCTCTCAACTTTCTTTCCTTGACTTGATCATCGGCATACACAGATTTCTCAGTTGGGTTTGGGATGTTATTTTCATCTTGAGGATGCAGACGAAGGGTGTGCCGATGTGGCACTTGGTTTTTACAGAGATGATTAGTGTAGCGCAGCCTCAGCATGATAGTGGTACTCTCATACTGGTATGGGACCCTGGGATTTCATTTGGTTACAGTATGGAATTGATTATCCTGGAGACGGTAATTGTTAGAGCTGCAGTGATCAGCCATTGTAGTGTGTTGGGTTGTGGTGTCGTTTTCAGGTGTGACAACATATGGCCGTATCTTCTGGGCGAGACATTCTACAGATTCGTTTGGGATCCTGGCAGACGATGCATATTGCTTGAGGGCAAGCAATTTCTGGGAGGGCGGACTGTAATGTCCCCTTTTTAGCCTGCTTGTTCTTCAGGTGAGATTAGCCTATATTCTGGTTCCCGTAGGCTAAGTTTGAGGATAGGGAACCTAATTTTGGGTTGATCGTCAGTGTCAGCACTTCACCTACTCTCATCCACCTTTTTTTGGGAGTTCATTTGGAGCAATTTCGTCATCACTGCTATTTTTAGAACATTGCTATTTATAGTAAGTTTGGCTTTTGAGGTTCAATGATGATGTGCTTGTTGGGTTTTCCATCCGGTGCGATGAGATGAGTTGTTTTTAGTGATCTAGGTTGATACCTACTATTTATAGACATTTACTATTTTTAGTGGGTGAGTGTGTCTAGGCAGTGTTGAGTTGGAGTTGATGTCTGGAGTGCCTGGAGGCGTTGCATTCTTCACCTGCTAGTTTCGGTGGTCTTTCCAAGCAGTTGGGCATAGACTTACTATTTTTAGTAAGTCGGTGATTGAGTCAGAGCGAATTATATGGGCAAATACTTGGGTCAAATGGGTATCCAAATCCACTTTTAGATGTTTATTCGGATGAGCGGGTTCAAATATTTTAATACCCGAAGTTTAATTAATATAAAGTCAAATATTAATCTTATTTTATAAAGTATATGACTTTATATTATTATTGAGGATTTATGTGTCACTTATGAATATAATAATATTATAAGTGACATATTTTATAAGTTTAATTTGGCCTTCATTTGAGAGTATTATAAAGTGTAAATTAAATATTATTAATGGATTTTATGAAGGCATTAAGTGGGTCGACCCATTGAGGAGAAGTATAAAAGGTGGAAATGAGAATCATATTCATTCATGAATTTCTTGGTTTTGGTGAATTTGCTCTGCAAATTGGTGGAGAAGCTTGCAAGGGTTTGCAGGTTTGATTCCAAGCTTGCTGGAGACGATCATCTACAGCAAGGGCATCCTCTCCAGTTGTGAAAGATCAACCCTAGTGGATTTTCGGTTGATCGTCAGTGTCAACACTTCGCCTACTCTCATCCGCATTTTTTCGAGAGTTCGTTCCGAGCAGTTTTGTCGTCACTGCTATTTTTAGAAAACTGCTATTTATAGTAAGTTTGGCTTTTGAGGTTCAATGATGATGTGCTTGTTGGGTTTTCCATCCGGTGCGATGAGATGAGTTGTTTTCAGTGATCTAGGTTGATACCTGCTATTTATAGACATTTACTATTTTTAGTGGGTGAATGTTTCTAGGTAGTGTTGAGTTGGAGTTGATGTCTGGAGTGCCTGGAGGCGTTGCATTCTTCACCTGCTAGTTTCGGTGGTCTTTCCAGGCAGTTGGGCATAGACTTACTATTTTTAGTAAGTCAGTGATTGAGCCAGAGTGAATTATATGGGCAAATACTTGGGTCAAATGGGTATCCAAATCCACTTTTAGATGTTTATTCGGATGAGTGAGTTCAAATATTTTAATACCCGAAGTTTAATTAATATAAAATTAAATATTAATCTTATTTTATAAAGTATATGACTTTATATTATTATTGAGGATTTATGTGTCACTTATGAATATAATAATATTATAAGTGACATATTTTGTAAGTTTAATTTGGCCTTCATTTGAGAGTATTATAAAGTGTAAATTAAATATTATTAATGGATTTTATGAAGGCATTAAGTGGGTCGACCCATTGAATAGAAGTATAAAAGGTGGAAATGAGAATCATATTCATTGATTAATTTCTTGGTTTTGGTGAATTTGCTCTGCAAATTGGTGGATAAGCTTGCAAGGGTTTGCAGGTTTGATTCCAAGCTTGCTGGAGACGATCATCTACAGCAAGCGCGTCCTCTCCGGTTGTTAAAGGTCAACCCTAGTGGATTTCGGTGATTGCATCCAACAATTACAATTGCACTTCAAGGAATAAATAATCAAGGGTTTCATTGTAGATTTTAAGGAAAACTTCAGATTTATCAAAGTCATTTTGGGGCTGGAATAATATTTGCCATTTCTTATCCCAGCCATACCATTATTGGGTGAAGATTGGTCATAATTCCGTGTGCACCAAAGTACAAATTTGAAGAAGACAACCATCAAAATTCAAAGATATTTGCTGTTGTTGATATATTATTAATTTATCTACCCAGCCACTCCATTGTCAGCATATTGGAAGAATTCAAAGGTTAATTGAATTGGGATTTGAATGCCAAGTTAGCGCCATCAGCCATTAATGCTAAATCAATCCCTCAATGTTGGTTATAGAGGTTTTGAAAGAAGGTTTGAAGTCTTAGATTTCTGGCAGATTGTACATAACAGGGCCATACCAACATCATGTCGGGTGTGATATAAAAGAGGTGAATCGCTTGGGTTTTGGGCTTCATCTCTTCCTCGTAGTGGCAGCTATATCAAAGTAGCCTATTACAAACTTTCAACAAATATAGTTTGAAGGTTCAGCCAAGGAAATCAAGTGCAATCTGCCAATCTCTAACAGTTAACCAAATTAGTTGCTATTGCTCAAGTAATGAATGCCACATTGTTCAGCTTTTAAGTTTTAACATTCAAACAATAAGTATAAGTTATAAACTTTTTGTTGATGACAATGAGACAGTTGATGGTTTTCTGCTCATCTGAGAGAGTGTTGATTATCCCATGCTGAAAGCAAGTTGATTTTTTTTTTCAAATAATTTAATGTCAATTGATAAATGCTGAAACTATCTTGATGTCAACTTCAGTAATATACATATATTGCCCAACTGAATGTGTATCCAGCCCAGCCACATTTTTGTGACTTCTTATGCTCCAAAACATAATCGATTAGCCTTTGACATATCTCAAAATCCTCTTTGCTAGGAACCAACTACATAACCAATGTCTAGTTCAGTTGTTGTCAAGTAGAATGACTCCATATCAGCTTCCTATACAATGTCAAATCAACGAGATTGAAATCATTATATGCTGATACTATGCCTCAAACTTCAATTGGTATCACTTTCTCCTTACAATCTTCAATCTGGAATTTCTAGCCATTTCTACTTAATATTTTGATTGCGATATGAAAAACTTGGTATCATTTTAACAAACTGCAATGCACAATAGATAATGTATCAATTGAAGATCTGTTGCCTCAGATGTTTGTTCCGATTCTATGTCCAAATGTGCAATCAGACTTTGATTGCCTCCTGTGGCAACCAAAACTCATCTATATCACATCTTTATATTTGGCCTGTCATACTGACAAACAAATTTGGATCAGTCACTTTTTTCTTAGCTGTTCCATAACACTACTTCCAAAAACTCCATTTAAGAATGCACACTTAACATCCATTCGGCGCACTTCTCTTCCAAACTGAACTACTAACACTAATCTGACTGTCCATTCTTGCAACTGATGCAAATTTTCACCATGGCATCCCATTTTGACTTGTATTTGTCTAGAGATCCACATGGTCCTTTAAATCCATTGGTATCCAACTGTTTGTTTTCCCCATGGCAACTCTGCATGTTCCTATGTTTAATTATTTGTCCATGCATTGTACTCATCCTGCAAGCATCTTTTTCATGTTTTTTTTAATTTTTCATGTTTTTTTTATTTTTTTAAGTTGGGTATGGGGGACGGTTAGGCACAATTGGGGACACTCAAGCCATCCCTAGGGACGTCTGGGCATCCCCGAGGACAGCTGGGCACCTTTAGAAGGTGTCCAGCCGTCCTCGAGGACGGCTTGAGCATCCCCAAAGGGACCCAACCGTCCCCAAGGATGCCCCAAAACAGGGGACGTCCTGGGGAGGGGAGGCCATAGGCCTCAGGCATCCCCTGAAATGTTTCCTAGACATCTCCCAAAAGGGGGACGGGGGGAAACGTCTCCAATGTCGTCCCCCCATGCTGGGGGACGTGGGGGACGGGGAGACACGTCCCCGTGTAACACTGGTTTTCCATAAGCTGTAACAAGATGCTTCTCATCTGCAGACATAGTGAATGCAAGATCCTTGGGGTTGAGTTAGAAGAGACATAACTCATCCTCTATAAGATCATGAAAAGGTGCTTGGTGGGTCCCAATGTCGGCATTGAAATCACCTAAAAGAATGACATCATCCACTAATGAATATGAAGAAATCTCCAAGTAGAGATCCAAGGATGGGTCACCATCAAAGTAAATGGCAAAAGTTGACAACTGTTGGTTACGAATCTGCCATGAGGAAAGGATTTTGGGTTAATGCGCCCAGATTCGCCCACCAGCATGAAAGGCCGGAAGGAAGAGATGCCTTCCGTGCCAATCTCCGGAGAAGGCCGGCTCCTTTTGGGGGGTTTTATGTTCAAGCTAAGAGTGCAGGAAAGAGATAAATGAACAGAAAGAATTTACAAATGTACTTGGAGTTGGTGGGGGGGAACTAACAGTACGGCAACCAGCAATCACCAATACTTACTGCATTATAAATACAAAGCATGATGAGAAGCGCAAAATCTAAGTGTACTTTCTGTACTAAGCAATATACGCACAGCTACAATGGTCCCCTAGCAAACATTCTCCCTACAAGGAGAACTAACAGCACGGCAATGCATCAATCACCACTACGTACGGAAACTCAAGACAGAAAGTAACTAAGAGATGTCAGAACCAGGTATATGTGTCATGCAGAGATTTTAACCGCACAGCTACAATGGCCCCCTAGCAAACATTCTCCCTACAAGGAGAACTAACAGCACGGCAGCGCATCAATCACCACTACGGACAACAACGTAACACACAACTGATGGAACTGCTACCACATCTAGTCTATGAAGTTCGAAGTGCTTGACCACCAAATGCTAAAATAAATTAACAAGCCATGGCACAAACAATGCTAAAGGCGCCCGATCATCAAATGCTGAAACGAATCAACGAGCCATGACACAGGGAAGCGTAAAGCATAAAGCGTAAAGAAATAAAAGCGACGAGAACGAGAACCGGGCATACAAATTATATTTATAAGCGAAGCACGGTTACAATGGTTCCCTAACAGACATTCCCCTTCCACCCTTTACAATGAAATCATGGTGGGTTTTTATAGCCCGAGTCCCTCCCGTTACATTAATGGGCACAAAGTCCCGATCAAACATTAGCTGACAAAAGCGGCGAAGGAGCTGCAAATGCTGACCTTTTGTCGGACCAGACTGTACCCGCAGCATGGTCTTCCTGGAAGGCTGGACAGCTACGTGGCGGTGTGTTGGGCAGAACTTCTTCTCGGCAGGAATGCGGGTAGCTGGAGCGGGTAGAACCTCCAATCAGCTTTAAATGAGGTCAACGGCACGGGTAGTGCAGCCCATGCTCGTCCTTTTGCTCGGCACGTCTCGGCTCAAATCCCGAAGCTGGACACTTGTCAGATGATGGATGATGCTGTTTGACACGTGTCTGCCTTGAAAGGCAGTTTATCCAACTTCGCTTGGGATCAGAGCGTCTCGGGTTGCGCGGGCAGAAAACAGCGCAGTCGGGAAGGCCTTCATGCCTTAGGTGTATTTCCGAGTTTGTTTCCCTACTGCGCACCTGTCAAGGGCGCACTCCGACTTCGCTGCGAAGTCGGACTGCTGCAGTGAAGCGGTATCTGCCGCCGTACGGACTTTGCCCCGGCACTTATCATTCTTTTGTCAGCCTGCCAGTTACAAGGTGCGCCCGAGAAGAGGGCGAAGTCGGACTTCGCACCCAAGCGGGCGAAGTGCGAACTCGCACCAACACTTAGCCATTTTCGGGTAACTTGCTGGAAAGTTTAAAATTCAACCGAGGGGCTCCAAGAAAGGGGGAAGAAAGAGAATGTGAGGAAAGAAAGAGAAAGGGAGAGAAGAAGGAAGGAAAATAGAGGAAGAGGGAAAAAGAAGAGCAGCATGGTTACAAAATTGAAAACATTGCACCCCGTGCAAAATGTGGCAACATTCACGGCGGCTCGCGGGGTGTCGAGCTCGCCTCGGCGCAAAGAATCCATGCCTTCATCCATTGGGTGGAGAGGAACTTGCTTCCCCTGCTTTTTGCTGCTCTAGTTGTTCTCCTCGCGGCAACTGTTCTTCAGATTCACTTTTGTCAGTTGCCCCCTCAGAATCACCTTCCGAAGGCTCTCCAGCTTTTGCTTCTGCCTCGCAGATGCGGTTGTATGCGGCCTGGGCTTGGCCCCAGGCTTACCTCGAATGGCCGGCGGTCGGCAACTTCTTCTAATGCTGCGTGGAAACGAGAGACCGCGTGCAGGTCGATGGTGTAGTATCTTTTTCCTAGCTCCTGGAAGTAGGAGCTGATCTTGCAACATTTGGACACCATCTGGGTGACCTGACTTTCCTGAATTGGCTCAGTCCAGCTATCAATCTCAGCTGTATCTGCTTCAAAGGACTGCCAATTCTTTTTCACCTGATCTAGGGTGAGAAACTCGCCATTCTCAACAAAACCTGGGCACCCTAGTTCAGAAAGAGCGCGAAAGGGAGCCATACAAATGTCTCTTTCATGTTCGAATGCGTCTAACATTCGTCTGGCAACTCTCACCTCTTCTACTTTTTTGAAATATTTATGCAAGGTTACCCTTGCATCTGCCCATTCTGCGGCGAATGAGGACATGGGGGAGAATTGGAGGCCATCGCGCTCGCGCTCTGAAGATTTATCGCCGAGGTCCGGCCATTGCTTCGCACGGCGTTCGGCCTCCTCTACCACGGGCTTTCCACTGGGCGAAACTTCTTGAATTACGGATGCGAAATCCGGAGCCGACATCGCCTTATAGGTGTGGGGCTTGCATCCCCGCGGCAAACCAGCCCGCATCTCCTTAACTTTCTTCTTCGAAAAGACCGTCGCTTGAGATGCTCTCTCTGCCGATTGCGGCTGCGCTGTTTCAAAGACTCTTGGAGGTGAGAAATCTGCTCCAAGGCTGCTCACTTTCGGTTGCGGCTTGTTCCTTGAGAAGCGGCCAGTGGGCTTTTAGTTCATCTATTTCTTGCCGCGCCGCTTCCAGGTGCTCAGTGGACCTAGACAGGTCCTCTTCAAGCTGTCTTGTCTTATCCTGCAACCCGAAAAGCTCTTCCTGCTCCTCCAGACTTTTGACAAGGAGATTGTCAGCTTTACGAATGATTCCCTGAATCTCGTATTGCTTGTTGATGTCGTCAAAGCTCTTCTCCTTTGTCTGGAGCTCGTAGTCCGCCCTGGTCATTTCCCGGAGAGGCTTCTTCACTTTCGGGATTATCTTCTCTGTTGTAAGCACTCTCCTCTCGAAATTATACTTGGTGCGCTTTACCGGGCGGCTATCTCTTCGGGTCTCCTCCGCTTCGGGTTACGGAGGAAAGAGATAGAGTACTCTACGGCTCTTGTTGCCGGGGGCAAGTCGTACGTATTACGGAGGTCGTCCATGAAGTCTGGTTCCCCCAGCCTAGGGTTCTGCCGAGACGTCTCTCCTGCGGGAATGGGATCGGGGAGGAACCGGACGGACCTTGGAAGGATCGGCCGCTTACGGGGCGGCCGGGAAGTGGAGATGGGAGCGGGCGATCTTGGAAGGGTTTGAAGCGGGCGAGGCGGTGGATGTAACGGTGAATGCACGGCTTCGCACTAACCCGGGCGAAGGGTTTGGAGTTTGACTCGAGAGATAGGGAAACGTTGGGGTTTTGAGCAAATTGGTCAAAAGAATGGGGGCCGCTAGAAGGGTGTGGAGACGGGGAGGAAGATGCGGCCATGACTTGCTCGGATTGAGCGGGAGATGGAGTAGGGGTAGGACTAGATGAGACCAAAGAGACTGGGGCAGCAAACGTACCTGCGGGCTCCGCCTGAGCCGATGCTGGGTGGATGTCTGCGCTTCTGATTCCGGCGGCTGGCTCGGGACTGCCCAGAGAAACTGTCTCTGGAGCGGCTGAACGCGGCTGCGGCTCTGCGACTAACTGCTGCACCGTCAGGCTAGGTCGCTTGATTTTCTCAACTCTCTTCCTTTTCTTCTCTTACGGAACAATGGTCGGATCGGGGGAAGGAGATGAAGCGAGGTGCGGCGGCGCGATGCTCCCACGGTAAACTTGTACCGGGGTTTGACTTGCGGAAGGTGCTGCCGCAACCGGTCTGCTCTCTACGGCGGCGGCGTCTTTTGTGCCTGAGGAATCACCTCGGGCGTTGCCTTGACTAATTTCTTCGCCTTTTCAGGCGCCGCCTTGGAAGCCACGGGCTGCATTGGGTCCACCTGGATGTCTGCTGGGCCCGCGCTGGCAGTTGCCGAAGTGTACAACTGTTGGGAGGAAGACCCTCCTTTATAACCCTCAAAGGGACCTCGGGGAACGTAACCTTGATATGCGAACGGCCGCCAGCTGTCATGATGCTGGTCATAGAGAGCTGAAAAGTCGTCATCAACGGCCGATTTCTCCTGGTGGATTTGTCGTCTTTGCGTGCGGCACCTCATCTTCCGGCATTCAATAATCTTTTCTTTTGGCCGGTTAAGGCCGCTATCTTGGATAGGAATTTTTTAAACCATGGAGATGAGAGGTGGTGGTCCGGGTTTCGCTTGGGGTCATATGTCACCTCCTCGCGGTAAAAATCCTGCCGGGGAGGAGAAGCTTCCATCAATTCAATTTCCCGAGTCAAGGTCCACATGGACCACATCGCATCTATCTTCGGTTATATCCGCCGGGGCGAGAGATGTGTGAACTTTCCCCTTATCCCGTACGGGTCGTACTTCAGTGGCTGCGGCATGAGAACCGGGCCAATACGGGAAAACTCTTGCTCGAGGTAGACATCTTTGTCCTACCTCAGAAATCTCAACGTTCGCCCAGGAAAGAGGATATTGAAAAATCTGTCCTCTTTTCTTTCCTAGGCCGAACTCCTCCTCAACATAGTCCATCTGTCGGGCAACCTCCATCCCAAACGGATGCTCCGTGCACCAGTAGGGCAGCAAATGGGGTTTGCCCTTGAATCCGTGGATTCGACCACAATCCCTGCGTCGGTCTAAAACGTCCCCGAGCTTCTGACTCGGCAAAGAGTTCGTCATTTCTCGCGGGGGCGGGGATTTCGCTTTCGCTGAAGATGACATGACCAATCCCAGAAAGTTGAAGTTAAACTTGTAGTAGGACCCTTTCCGGTATAGGTCATCCGTCCAGTCATAGACGGGCTGTGGCTCTCCCTTCTCGTTGACCTTCTTCAGGTTCGGGATCGGCATCCGGGAGTGCAAATGATACAGACAAAGCCAAGCTAGAACAAAACTGAAACGAAATTCGGTGGACTACTTCTGGATCTTGACCAGGCTGGAGTGGATGGCGTATGCCAGCCAGTCCGCCCAGTCGAAAAATATGGGACGCTTTCCACTTCTCTGCGCTGCTGGTTCGTAGGATTCTCCACACAGGAGACATTCTGCCAGCGCTAGCTGGTATGGCTGTACCAGCTCATCAGAGTCGCAACCGAGGATCCATGCCAAAATGGTGTATAAATATTTGCTACGAAACCTCGCCAAGGGCATGGGGCCGGTTGGCCTTGTCCGGTACAAGCGGGGCGTTCGGCTACGAATTGAGGAAATCCCTCATCCGTTTGGTATGCGTGAAGCGTCCCGCTTGCTCGCCCGTTTATCTTTACGACAATTGTCTTGGAGTCATACTCCAACCACAGGGCGAAAGTGGTGGACGATCTCCTGCGCGGCGCGAACAAGGGTTTACCGCTGGGCTGCAAATCTGCCGGGTAGCGAGTGCGTAGTGTCGACAATCGGGTCTACCGACTCCGGGCATTGATGGACGAGGAGGGCACAAGAATCCGAAAAGGTTGGACTTGTACGCCGCTTCGAAATGGTGAGAGGGTGAAACCTTGTCGGCCCGACTCTCCACATTTGTCCGCAGCTTAGTCAGGCTCATAGAAAACGAGCCGTCCACGTATCCCGCCAAGTAATTTACCGGAGGTGGTGGGGCTTGCCCACGCTGTACTTTTTTAGGCCGGGACTTTGACTTTCGCTCCGGCGGTGTTTCACTTCTGAAAACACCTGGCCGTGGTAAATCCTCAGGTTCGCAACTTTCGCTGGATTGCGCTGGCATTGGCATCTTTCCTCTGTCCATCTCTCCGAAACAGCAATAATTACGAGTTCAGGGCGTCTGCAGAAGATTTCGCTGTCATAGGAATAATCTGCACAGTCCAAGGAATAATCTGCGCGATCGGCATGTTGGATGCATCGACCCCCTTTTCTAGATAATGACGGCGTCATTAATGCCGCGCGAGGAGGGGTAGGTCGGTGGAGTTAAGTTTCTTGGGTGGCTGCGCAGGAGAATGCTTGGAAAAAGGTACTCCGGCAGCCGTGCCATGCTCTTTTTATTGCACTTTTCATTGAGGACTGTGCAATCATTAACTTTACCTTGAAGGCTGCGCCATGGCTGACGTCACTGCCGCAATCCGGGCTGCCTGCTCAAGAAAAAACCTTTGGTGCGGAAACCCACTTTGAAACGGTCACAATGCGCCTTGGGCCCAGCTTGGAACCTTTTGAATATTTTATTCATTTTTTTTAAACCATTGTCCAAGCTGGCCCAGAAAACAAGGCGCAGTCGGACTTCGCCCAAAGTTGGGCGCGATCCGACTCGCCGGAAGTCGGACTCCCGAAAATCTGGCGCGAGTCCGAACTTCGCGCGAAGTTCGCATTGAAACTGTTCTGCTTTCTTTCCTTTTTCTTCACGCGCCCAAGGGTTGAGCGCGAGTCCGGCCCTTGGCAACCTTCGGAGGAGAGGCAAACCTTAGAACTTTCTGCCTCCTTTTGGACCGGACTGTCGAGCTGCGCTTTGGAAATGCAGCGCGTTCGGACTTCGCCGAAGTTCGGGCGAAGTTCGAACTTCGCGCGGAGGTTGTGCGCAGTTCGTACTTCGCGCGCAAGCCGGCAAGTCGGACTCGCGAAGTCGGACTCGCTCAAAGCTGGCGCGATCCGTTCTTCTTTGTGCCTTGCGGTTTTCCCTTCATTCAAGCTTCGCATTTGGGTGGCGCGAGCCGGCTTCTGCGAAGTCGGGCGGCAACACTTAGCCATTTTTTCTTTTTCTTTTTCTTCACCCAAGCAGCCCGAACTTCGCCCCTTCGAGGCGACAACATCGTTGCGAAGTCTGTTTTCTCTCCCATGTCGCGATTAAGCTCAAAAAATAAAAAATTAAAATGGGAATGTGAGCTGTACATGCTTTGGAAAACAAAAATGCATAAGGGAAATTTTTACAAAGAAGGGCCACTCGGGCACCTTCGGCGACGGTAAATTTTTAAGTGGAACCCGTTAACGGGGGATAGGTAGGAGCTCGACCCTCCATATCCCCGAAGTACATAGGCATTAAACTGGTTCACTCGGGCAATCTGATAAGGGCCCTCCGAGAGGGCATCAAACTTCCCGTGATTGCCCGGCTTTGCCTTATATGAGTCCCACTTCAGCACCAGGTCCCCGATTTCAAAAACTCGGGCAGTGGTGCCTTTGGCAAACCAGCCTTGAGTGGCAGCAATATGATCAGTGAAGGCCTGGTATGCACTTTCTCTGTCTTCTTCCAAGCTGCGGGGAGTTGGCACGGTCTGTCGTCCACCGGGTCTCCGTTGCTCCTGTCTTCGTCCAACATCCATAGGGCGGGGATTTCAATGTGGGATGGCATGACGGCCTCTTTGCCATAGACAAGCGCATAGGGGACGTTCGATGGATTTCTTGAACGCAACTCTGTCCGCCCACAGCGCCCGGTTCAGGAGTAAGTGCCAAGTCCAGATGATCTTCGGGAGGTTCTTGTTAGTAGACTCGACAAGGCCATTCCCCTGCGGGTAGTAATTAGAAGACATCTTGTGATAGATGCCAAGTTTGCCATTGTACTCCGTGAGTACAGCGCCTGCGAATCCCGGACCGTTATCTGTCACAATTGACTTTAGAACCCCGAAGCGGGTAATCAGGCTCTCAATGAACCTGATGACCGTTTCTTGGTCTGCGTTCTTGGTCGGGATTGCCTTCGCCCACCGTGTGAAGTAATCGGGGGCTGTAAGAATAAACTTGTGTCCGACGAGAGGAACTAGGCGAAATCACCCCAATGAAGTCTAGACCCCATTCTTTGGAACGGAGTCTCGGCTTTGAATCGGTTGAAGGGGCGGGGGTGCTTTTACGTTTCTACCGACAAACCTACGGCATTGATCACATTTAGAACGGACCGCATGAGCGTACGCCAAATAGAGTGGGCCAATAGTACCCAGCTCTAATTATTTTTAAGGCCGTTGGCCTTGAAGAATGATGACCCCCGAGGCATCCCGGAATGAAAATCTCCGAGGACCCTAGGCTGGTCTGATTTTCTGACGCACCGCAACAGGATGTCGTCGATGTTTTTGAAGTAAAGCCCCTCGGGGCGAAGAGTGTACTTAAGTGCACCTAGCCGAAATCTCCTTCGTTGTGAGGCGTTCGGGTGATCGGGACATCTTCCGGTGCGAGAAAAATCTCACCGGTTCATCTGTCCAATCACTCCCCTCCGATAAGGAGTCGGCTAGGTAGATGCGTGTCGTTGTGTCCTCCCACTTACGAGGCGGAGATGCCGGCTGCAGCGCTTCGGGCCAATTCATGACACAAGGCTCGGCCTCTGATAAGCTTGGTGGGCCGCACTTCGATGTCGAACTCCTGGATTTTTGCAATCCATCCCGCTCTCTTGTGACCCGGTTCTCCTTGTAAGATGAAGCTTCGAACGTCTGGGTGAATCACAAAGACGGTCGTTTTGCTACGGGAGACAAAATGCTCGAACTTTCGGAGGGATTTCATAACGGCGTGAACTCTGCCGCTCTATAAAGTTGTACTTTTCCTCATGCGGCTGAATCACTTGGCTCGGGGAACGCTATGGGGCGCTCCTCGCCATCGTCTCCCTTCGAGTTAGGAGCTGCGGCGTAACTTTCGGGTTCTCCCACTGCATACGGGATGAAGTCCTTGGAGTAGTCCGGGTTTGTCAACACCGGAGCTTGCGCAATTCGAGCCTTGATTTCCTCGAAGGCTTGCTCTCTCTCATCAGTCCATTCGTAATTTGTATCTTTTTTCAACAGTTCGGCCATAGGCTTGATCACCTGTGCGAAGTCCGGAATGAACTTCCGCACGAAGTTAATCTGACCGAAGAAGGACTGCAGCCCTTTTTTGTCGATGGGGGCGGCAAGCGAACGAGGGCTTACGCTCTGTCGGGGTCAATGGCGAGGCCTTCCTCGGAGATGACATGTCCCAGCGGCTTTCCTTCCTTTACCGCGAAGACGAGACTTCTTCGGGTTTATAGAAATGCCGAATTCTCGACACCTCTCAAATATTTGCCGTAGGTGTGAAACATGATCTCCTCGTTGGTGAGAGAAAACGGTCATGTCATCAAGGTAGATGACAATAATCTTATTGAGCGGCTCTCGGAAGGCGAGGTCCATGGCCCTTTGGAATGTGGCACCGGCATTGGATAAGCCAAACGGCATGCGGCGATAGGCGAACGTCCCCCACTTGGTGGTGAACGCCGTCTTATCTTTGGTCCTCGTCTTTGACCCAAATCTGGTTGTAGCCGGAAAATCCATCTAAAAGTGAGAATCTTTGGGCTCCAGCAACGATATGTAGAATACGGTCGATTTGGGGAAGCGGATAGTGGTCCCTGAGGGAAGCCTGATTTAGGTTTCTGAAGTCGACACAGAGGCGAATGTCGCCATTCTTTTTCCTCACGGGCACCAAATTCGCGACCCGGGATGAATGTTTGATGGGGTAGATGATCTTGGCCTCCGGCATCTTCAAGAGCTCGGCCTTCATCATGGCCTCAATCTTCGGATTCACGGCCCTACGCTTACGTCGGAATGGCTTGGCGCCATCCTCTAGCTCAATGGTATCTTTGGATGACGGTTCTGTCATACCCCTTCAAATCCTCGTAGCACGAGGCCACGATGTCGGGGAACTCTTGGCACGGTGATCGATCTGCTCAAGTTCCTCCGACGTGCGATCTGTTCCGACCTTGATAGTTTTACCGAGGTTCAAGTTCCGGGTCGGCATCTTGCCTCGGGTCTACTTTGATCTGTGAGATATTGCTCTGTCATTACGATCAAAGAGACTCTCCAATGTAATCGGTCCTTTTGGGACATGATTATTCCTTAGCTGTATCAACCCCTCATATTGCTCGTCATCGGGGTCTCTACCTTCGATTACACACACTTCGTTAACCGGGAATGTGACGATCTCCTCGTCTGGCCGAACACTGCCCGGTGGGTGTCCTTATCGAGCACGAAGGCACGTAAATAGTGCGAACCGGCTTCGGTTTACGGACAACGTCGTCGGCCGGAACGTGCACGGCTCCAACGAGGCGCGAGAATATCGGCGTGTTTGTTTTTCTCACGCGATATCGCCTTGACATTCAATGAGTCGAATGACTCCATCGGGTCCCACACCCGGTTGCGGTGCGCTCTAAGATAGTCTTGTTTGGAGGCGCACTTCTTCGTAACTTGGTGACACACCGGCTCCGAATCTCCGAAGATCTGCGGGTGTTTGATTCCCGAGCCTCTCCGCCTTTCGCAAACCCAAGCACGGGGCTTCGTATTCCGCCGAGTTGTTAGTGCGGCTCCGGGCCAACTTTGTAGGTATAGTCCTTACGGATTCCGGTTGGAGAAACCGGAAGCACCCCTGCACCGGCGCCATTCTTGCATCGCGCGCCGTCAAAGAAAAGCTTTCCACAGCTTCTCAGGTGCAGGTCCTACTTCCTTTGCGGTGACTTGTCAAGCCTCTCGGGCTGTACAATGGAGTAACGACCCTGCTCTGTCTCAATTACGGCATTGAAGTCCCGCAAAGAGAACTCATCTTCAAGCTGTAGCACTTCGAAGGCTTGCTCGGTCAGCTCCCTTGTCACCAGCTCTTCCTCCGAAAGCTGGACCATGCAGTCCAACTCTCCTCCGGGTATCTTCTCTACTAGGAAGGTGGAAGGCTTCTCATTGAAAATTTTCGGTCTCCTTCCTTTGAAGGGCACTTCCATGTGTGAGTAGTCTAGAGGCGGTACCCGCCCAACTCGCGGTGAACTCCCGAGAGAGACACATGCCGAAGTAAGGTTCCGAGGTCAACAACCACGACCTCTTGGATGACCACGATGTCGATAGCCTTGTGCGGCCGGATAGGGATGTCCTTTATGACACCAAGCTGTCTTGACGGGGGTGCCGTCTAATTGCGGCACGCCTTGGCTGCTCCGTGTGTATTCCATCCCGATCTCATCGCGAGACGGCCTTCGGCATCACGGTCGAGGAAGCACCGAGAATCCACCATGCGGTTGTGAACTATGTGCCCTTGCATCCGTAAAGACGAGATAAAAGGGTGGCGGTGCTGTTCTTCCCGGTGGTGAGGCTGTCAAAGGTTGAACCGGGACAGCGGGTGTATCGCTTGCCGCTCTTCATGTTCTTCGGTGATTCTTGCGGCGGATCCACTGGCACGGGAGCGAGAAGAGCATCGTACATGCTGATTCTAGGCGGTGTTCTTTTCAACTCGTCTACAATCTTTGTAGCCGAGGGTACTAGCTCCTACTGCTTGTTTTGCCGGCTCATACTTCGTCCGTCTTTGGGTAGCCTCAACTCGTTGTCTCTTGGTCGGAGACGGGTACTTGACTTCTCCTGGGCTTGTTCTTTGGTTTTGGTTGGAGGTGAGAGTACGGGAGCTTTAGCCGGAGTTGGGGCTTTTGCTGGAGGCTTGGCTGGAGCAGGGGGCAGCCTTTGCCGGAGAAGGCTTGGGTGGAGCTTTATCTTTGGATGCCTTCTCCTGGGTGTGTAGGGCCACGGCCGCTTGTACGGTGGCGGCCCACCGGGCTGCGTTTTTCTCTTCTTGCGTAAACTTGCAAAGGCTTGGCCGCATCTGCGGCTTTCTTTTCTTCCTTGGCGGGCGGCACTAGATTCTCTTACGGGAGGGCAAAGTTGGCTTCGCCGTCCAGGATCATGTACAATTCATCGTCCTCTATGGCGCTGCCGGCCAAGGTCTGGATGTAGTCTTTGGTGCAGAGTGCAGTCTTCCTCCGAATGCGGGTCATTGCACGTAGTGCACCAGTTAACCTGGTCGGAAGGACCAGGCGGGTCTTCTATAGCAGCATTTCTCGGAGGCGGACGCCTCTGCGGCTGGTGCTCCGGGGGCTTGTCTTTCGTCAGCGCCGGGGGCGCATATGGCCTCCTAGGAGCGAGGTCCATCTGGGCCTGCTTCTTCTTCAGAGCGGTCATGTCATTGGACATGGCATGATATCCCGAGGCCAAAGCCCGCACCTCCTCGGAGGATTGTGTTACGAATGCTACTGTCGGGGAGGCGGCAAGCTGTGCCGGTGGAGGCAATGCGGCTAATGGAGGAGGGTTAGAATAAGGTGCGTCTTGCGGGGGAGCGGGGAAGTGCTTTGGAAAATGCGGAGCGGGAGGAGGCGGGTGAGGATAATGCAATTGAGGCGGGCCGTAAGGAGTTACGACCGGCGCCGGATTCCCTTCTTCCTGGGGTTGCTGCCCTGATGTGGACGGCGCACCACCAGAAGCAGGAGGATACTGGGATCTGGGGAAGTCAGGATGAATGGGTTCCTGCACCCCGGACGGGAGTCTGCCGATGGAAATAATGTCAGCTTCAGCTTGCTGGGCAGCCTCGTACAACGCAGGAAACTCGTCTATTATGGCAATCTTCAGCAGCAGGCATATGTCTGAGTTGAAGGATCTCGAGATAGTAGTGAGCAGCCATGCCGGGTGAAGGCCGAAGTTCGCGAGGTACCCGTTTCCGGGATCTCGCAAACCTGATGTTAAAATCGGACACCTCCTCTTGAGGATGTCTCCGGATAGCTTGGGCCCGATGCGGCAAAGAAGTAGGGTCCAGCGGACTCGTTGCATCCTTTCACGAGCCTTCTGGCAAGCTGGGGCCACCCTGTGATGGATCCCTCTGGCAGCGATCTCCACCAGTAGAGAAGCTTTCCCCTCAGGGAAAGGGCCAGCCGACGGGTCTTCACACTCTCATCGGTAATGGTATGTAATGCGGCCAGGGCAAGGATGTCCTGGATGTGCTCGTACGCCGTCTTGCCGTAGCCGTCGTATGTAGGGATAGACTTTAAAGCGGCGGGGGCACAGCTTGCTGTCCGACCAGGGCCAAGGGCCCCGTAGGAGTCCACCGCCGGGAAGAGATCATCGTCATTTCTTGTTGGGCAGCCATTTCTTCTTCTTCTCCGCCGTCGGTTGTGTACTCAGTGTCGGTACTTTCCGAGGATGCAGGTGCTTCTTCTTCCTCGGCCTCTTCTATTTCGTACTCAGCTCCGCCGACTTCAGCTTCGGCTTCTTCTTGGATTTCAGCCTCGGCTTCGTCGACACGAGCTTGCGGATCAGCCAGCCTGGGAATTTCGCCTCGAGCGTTGATGTCCGGTTCGTAAAAGTCAGGCGGGCTTCTCGGATCCCTTGCTCGCCACCTTCTTGTTTGCATGAAGGTCCTGGGGCCGGTCTTTCGGACTCAGAGGATTTGTTCGTGCAGAGTCGCCAGGTGTTCCGATTTGGAACAGCAATGAAGCGAACACCGGTGCTTCAGTTCTGTTGGGGGTGAGAAACTTCTTTGTCTCACCAAGTGCTCGAAACCATTTGTCGGCGCCGGGTGGAGGCGATCGGAAAATCTCTCTTCAAATGTGGGACCCGTGGTCCCACCGGCGTGCCGAGAGCGTTGGTTACGAATCTGCCATGAGGAAAGGATTTTGGGTTAATGCGCCCAGTTCGCCCACCGGCATGAAAGGCCGGAAGGAAGAGATGCCTTAGTGCCAATCTCCGGAGAAGGCCGGCTCCTTTTGGGGGGTTTTATGTTCAAGCTAAGAGTGCGGGAAAGAGATAAATGAGCGAGAAAGAATTTACAAATATACTTGGAGTTGGTGGGGGGGAACTAACAGTACGGCAACCGGCAATCACCAATACTTACTGCATTATAAATACAAAGCATGGTGAGAAGCTGCAAAATCTAAGTGTACTTTCCGTACTAAGCAATATACGCACGGCTACAATGGTCCCCTAGCAAACATTCTCCCTACAAGGAGAACTAACGACACGGCAATGCATCAATCACCACTACGTACGGAAACTCCAAACAGAAAGTAACTAAGAGATGTCAGAACCGGGTATATGTGTCATGCGAGAGATTTTAACCGCACGACTACAATGGCCCCCTAGCAAACATTCTCCCTACAAGGAGAACTAACAACACGACGACGCATCAATCACCACTACGGACAACAACGTAACACACAGGCGATGGAGCTGCTACCACATCTAGTCTATGAAGTTTAGAAGTGCTTGACCATCAAATGCTAAAATAAATTAACAAGCCATGGCACAAACAATGCTAAAGGCGCCCGATCATCAAATGCTGAAACGAATCAACGAGCCATGACACAGGGAAGCGTAAGGCATAAGCGTAAAGAAATAAAAGCGACGAGAACGAGAACCGGGCATACAAATTATATTTATAAGCAGAAGCACGGTTACAATGGTTCCCTAACAGACATTCCCCTTCCACCCTTTACAATGAAATCATGGTGGGTTTTTATAGCCCGAGTCCCTCCCGTTACATTAATGGGCACAAAGTCCCGATCAAACATTAGCTGACAAAAGCGGCGAAGGAGCTGCAAATGCTAACCTTTGTCGGACCGGGCTGTACCCGCGGCATGGTCTTCCTGGAAGGCTGGACAGCTACGTGGCGGTGTGTTGGGCGAGAACTTCTTCTCGGCGGGAATGCGGGTAGGCTGGAGCGGGTAGAACCTCCAATCGGCTTTAAATGAGGTCAACGGCACGGGTAGTGCAGCCCATGCTCGTCCTTTTGCTCGGCACGTCTTGGCTCAAATCCCGAAGGCTGGACACTTGTCGGATGATGGATGATCTTGTTTGACACGTGTCCGCCTTGAAAGGCGGTTTGTCCAACTTCGCTTGGGATCGGAGCGTCTCGGGTTGCGCGGGCGAGAAAACGGCGCGATCGGGAAGGCCTTCATGCCTTAGGTGTATTTCCGAGTTTGTTTCCCTCTGCGCTCTGTCAAGGGCGCACTCCGACTTCGTTGCGAAGTCGGACTGCTCTGAGTGAACGGTATCTGCCGCCGTACGGACTTTGCCCCAGCACTTATCATTCTTCTGTCAGCCTGCCAGCCTGCCAGTTACAAGGTGCGCCCGAGAAGAGGGCGAAGTCGGACTTCGCACCAAAGCGGGCGAAGTGCGCACTTCGCACCAAAGCGGGCGAAGTGCGAACTCGCACCAACACTTAGCCATTTTCGGGTAACTTGCTGGAAAGTTTAAAATTCAAGTGAGGGGCTCCAAGAAAGGGGGAAGAAAGAGAATGTGGGAAAGAAAGAGAAAGGGAGAGAAGAAGGAAGGAAAATAGAGGAAGAGGAAGAAGAAGAGCAGCACTGTTACAAAATTGAAAACATTGCACCCCGTGCAAAATGTGACAACAACAACAATGGAGGAAAATGACATATTGCTATAAAGATGTCTTGAAGAAGGGGTGGGCCTCTCTTGATTTGAAAGCAAATGGGCCACTACCCCAACGCACTTGTCACGACTTAATATTCATAGGGGTGAAGAGTTCTATATAAGCAAGACTGAGGACTTGCACCTCTAAGCTTGCTACCCCATTGGTAAAGAGTTTAGCAAGTGGTGGGGCTCATAAACCACACAAGTCCCACAGCGGGATCAATATGGGATTTTCTAAGACACACACACACTATACTAAGGAGAGTAGGTATTAAAGTGGAACGAAATTCCATCATAGGAATATGCCACTGGAAACAACTTGTATAAGAAGAAGACCACCACAATGATCAGTTAGAAAGCAGGAGAGCCACTGCCCCCTACACGTGTCACGATTCTATGTTAATAGGTGTGAGGAGTCCCACATAAGAGGGACTGAGGTCTTGAACCTCTAAGCCTACTACACCATTGGCAAAGAGTTTGGCAAGTGGTGTGGCTCATAAACCACTCAAGTCCTACAACTAGATCAATGTGGGATTATTAATACACACACTCGTCAAGCCTAAGCATGACTCGTTTGGAAAACTTTTTTTTTTTTTGGATCGACTCGAGAGTTTTTCTAGACTTGGTGAATTTTTTCAAAAACTTGACAAAACTCGAACTCGGGAAAAACTCATCGGACTTGCAAGTCCCAAGAAAAAAACTTGGCTGCAATGAACTTCGGGCAGAACGGAAATAAAAGATTTTTTGTGTTTTGGCCTAATTTTTGTTATTTCTTGTAGTAGAGAGAGCTGAGAGGAGGTGAAGGAAGCCACAAGAAACATGCAATTTCATTCTTATACATGAATATTTTCTAGATTTCAAGAATCTAATAGCAACCCAATGCTTGGAAAGGGCCAAGAAGTGTCATCGCATTGACTGACCAGATTTTCCTTGAGCCTAAAGCATGAAGCCTTGTCCATTGCCCATTGCATTTTTTGTGTCCTAAGGAAACAATTACAGAAAATGAATTTTGTAATATTGACCCAATGCATACTCCGCAACAACTTACCATGAAGCACTCCCACAATGCGGGTGAAAATATACTTAAATTTAGAATATTTTACAGAATGTGCTCATTTGGCTTAACATCCTCATGATCAGATTGCATACCTAAATATTCAACAGGTAGATAAGAATGTGACAACAATAAATTCAGGGATTGAGACCAAAATTCCAACACTGGCAACCTGATGAAAGCAGGACAAAGTCTCAGACTCTCACATATGATGCCTATTGGTTTGGATCAATCCTAAATGGAAAGTGAATTTCATTTGGTATTATATAGGGAATATATATAGAACCCCTGGTATTAATGTCTCCAAAAAGATAGTAATGATGGTACCACAAGAAAATCTTGCTTGCAAGTAAAAACTACTGTACTAGCATGGACCTTGGTAGCCAGCTGAGTGATGCAGAGTATTACAAGCATGGGAGGAACCTTTGAATTAACCTTGTAGTAAGGCTGGGGACAGAACAGCATTACCCCTAGTGTCTTGAGATATATAAGCTTTGAACAAACAGTAAGAAGGCCTGGGGCTAGTTAATTTGATGATGAAGAAACTAATGTTAGAAGCAACTGCAAAAGCGAAACAGGTTGTCATGCTTCTGATTTGAAATTTAGACATTGATAAAAGATCCCAGCCCATCTATGTATTTGACTAACATGATTAGTGTTGACATTGGCCATTTCATAGTAAAGTCAAACCCAAATGGAGGGACCATATTTGTCCCAGAGAAAACCAGTTCTATTAGACGATTCCCATGTTTTGTTCAATTAGTTATACGTAGAATTAACATTACTGAGAAACAGAACTCCAAGTCATCAGGTTAGAATGATGAAATGCAGTGGATGAAATAGATTCAATCTGTGTTGTCTACATCAAGTGATTTCAAGCATAGAGTTATTGGGTGACAAGTTATTTTTCTAGTTTAAATCTTTAATTGATATGTGTTTCGTGTGTAGTTTAAGGTTAAATAGCTTAGAGTATTAATTTTGAGTGTGTATAATGTTACTTAATTGTGATATGCATGAGTTTAATTAATTAATTTTGAGTGTGTAGTTTAAATCTTTTTTTCAACGAAATTTGCATTTTCTTATGTCTTTTTTCTTTTTCAGAGATTTTTTGCCAAGTCCGAGTCTGAGCCACAAATTGGCCTTGTCCAGTCCATGCAGAGACCAAGTTTCTGTGCTATGGCATATATGATGGTTGCCACTGTAGCTTTGTTTCACCAAGATGGTGATAACGAAGGCTAGTAGATTTGAAGATTGCATCAAGGCTGTTCATCATTCCCTAATCAACAAAATGAATCGTTTAAAATAAACTTCACCATATTCATTATGCAGTCTTGCCTTTGAAAGCCAATACACTAACAAGTATTCATAGTTTCTCTGGAAACAGTGCTTCAGTATTGAAAATAAAAAGAGTACTTGTCTAGTGGGAGAGTAATACCTTAGACGAACAGAGTAAACATCACATCGAATTCCTCCTGTGCAATACATCAAAATATCGGTTTTCTCTTTGTCTAACTCTGCCAGTGGGTCTGAGGTGTTTGTCTGAGACAAATAAGAACAAAGTCTATTAATCTCAAGCCCCGATTTAATAGGCTAGAAAAACAACAAACCATCTGAAAAACAAATTCCATTACTAAGGATTTAGATTTTAGTTGAAACTTCTGCTATATCTTCTTATCAGTGGAATTAATGTTTACTTAGGAGTTTCTATATTTAAATTCTACTCTATGTATTGATAAGGCCATAGCTTAATGTTCTGAACCTAAAAATAACTTAATCTGAACCTAAACATAATTTAAGTGACTTAAGTGAGAAGAATCCTCCTTGAACAGATGAACTATAAGTGTCCAACAGACAGCGTTCCATATTTGTATAAATATATGTAATGGCTTATTGTACAAACAACAGGTAAGAAGAATTAACCCAAGGTAGACCAATTCTACCACGTTCTCTCGATCTTATGACATAGATTTTGGTTTTGGCTAAGGACCAAACTGACATTTCGTATTAAAGCAAAAGGGTACTGACTTAGGAATTGCAGAACTAATTTAACAACATTCTTGGTGGCAGGCATTCTTTACAAAAATGGAAATGCAGCTGCAAATCAGAATTTTCAGCGTAAATATTGAAAAGCTTTCAGCATGCAAATCAGAGTTATTAACTTTTAAGAAACAAGCTTCAAAATTCTGTAAGTTTGTGCTTTTGTCAATATTTTCTGCACAAGTAGAGGCTAGAATTCTGCTCCGCCATTCTACACACTCCACCCAAAAAAGGGGGTGCTGATTGTACCTGTTGGCATTTTTGCCACATTAAATTTTTTGACAAAATTTTGCCTAAGTATGGAGCTTTAAATCGGCAAAGAGCATGCAGAAGTGTTGGCATTTTCGCGGGCCCTAAAAGAGGATGATAAAGTGGACGAATTGATCTTTTGATGTCTCATTATTGCAGATCTTTTCGCAAGCTTTCCGGCGATATATTACAATAGGTGATCGGGTCAGCGGATCAAAAGTTATGGCCCCGGGAAGTACAGCCAACAAAAGTCCACTTCGGGCTTGAAGAAAATTCTAAGGCATGAGGGGCACTTCGCCCAGAATGCTGCCGAAGTTGCCACTTCGGGCTCTTTGGTCGCCGAACCTCCACTTCGGCCCCAACTCCAGCGAACCTCCCCGTCCCGATGGTGAAAGAAGTTTAAGGCTGGCAGGTCACTTCGCCAGCAAAACAGGGTAAGATAAGAAGCTTCGCTGAACAAAAAGAAGGAAAGGGGCAGCTTCGCAAAGAAGGGACAAGAAAGCCTAAGTTCGAGCCCGGAAAATTTCTAAGGCATGGAAGGAGCTTCGCTTGCGAAGCTGCCAAAGCACCTACTTCGGGCAGAAAAGTTGCGAAGCTGTGATTGTAAGTTGCCGGGATTTTCTAAGTCAGCGGGGTCACTTCGCTAGAATTTTAGCGAAGCATTCACTTCGGCCACAGTTTTAGCGAACCTCCAGTTGGCAGAAAAAGTTTTAAGGCAAGAGGGGCACTTCGCCCAGAATTTGGCCGAACTGCCACTTCGGGCCTCCACTTCCCCGAAGCTCATGTCGGCCCCGAAGTGCAACGTCGGCCACAATGTTCAACGTCGGCCAAAATGCCTACGTCGGCCAGAAAACTCCACTTCGCCAGCGAAGCTCCATGTCGGCCCCGAAGCTCATGTCGGCCAACGAAGCAATGTCGGCCAAAAAGTTACACGTCGGCCAAAAGGTTCACTTCGCCCCCGAAGCTCCAAGTCGGCCGCGAAGCAATGTCGGCCGCGAAGCCCACGTCGGCCGCGAATCCCAATGTCGGCCAGAATCCCAATGTCGGCCGCGAATCCCAACGTCGGCCAAAGTCGGCCAAGTCGGCCAAAAATCCAGCGAACTGCCAGTTCGGGCCAATTTCTCAGCGAGGCTTCTCCGGAACTTTTTCTGACGACGGTGCTTCTCCCGAAAAGCACACATTCCAAGGCCGGGTATTTATCCAAGGCATTGTGCGGCACATAAATGCAGTTTTTTGCCCCGAAAGACCCGGTGCCTATTTGAGGCAATAGGATGTGAATTATCAGTTGCAAGAAGGGGACCGGCGCAACTTTTGGAGCCGCTTGAGCATCCTCCGGAGTAACCTATCGCAGGTCTGCGACTCATAAATACAAATTTCCCCACTTAATGCGGCCCTGTAACTAAATGTAGAAATTGGATGGGAAGGTTCAGTTGTAAAAAGTAGTCGAGCATCATTACCGGATCCGCCCTAGCGTCCTTGTAAATCTGATTCATTAATGGCTCAGAGGGTCGGGTCCTCTATAAAAACCCACGTATTGTAATGAAAAAGGGGGGGGAACTTTTGCTAGAAAGCTGCTGTAACTTGATTTTTGCAATTGATATTAAGAACTTTGGGCCTCATTTCTCTCTTGTATGCTGCCTTCTGTGATTATTTCTGCTATTCTGTCTTCATTTATGTACTGTAATTCTGAATCCCCGGATTTAGGTGTGTGATTGGGGACAGAACCCCGGAATTCTCCTGAAGGATACATAGGGGAGACAATGTTGCGTTAATCTCCTTTTATGCTGCCTGTGGTTAGGGTTTCTGCTATATTCACATATTTTCCTAACTGCTGTAATTCTGAAATCTGGATTTAGGCGTAGAAAGATAGGTGAATCCTAGAACCTTTCTAGAGGATACATAGGAAAGCTAGTGCGGTGTTCATTTATGTTTTATTCTTGGTATTTATTGCTGCTACTTCAAGCTATTAGCTAGTAATCGTGTTGTTGGTTCTTTCCCTCTGAAAACCCATTATTATTCTTTCCCTTACTCCCTTTATCTCTTTCCTGCACCCTTACTCTTTTTATCTCTTTCCTGCACTCTTAGCTTAAAACCCCAAGTAGTTTAGTAAAGGAGCCGGCCTTTCTCCGGAGATTGGCACGGAGGGCATCTCTTCCCTCCGGCCTTTCAATGTTGGTCCAGGTCTAGGGCGCGTATACATACAAAATCCTTTCCTGTGGCAGATTTGTGACCAACAGTTTCTGGCACGCCCGGTGGGACAAACAGTCTCCATATTTTAAGGAAGCCCGAGTTTGGTGAATCTCTGGCTTGCCTTCATCTGGCAAAATCACCTGGCGACTTTGACTGAGTTGAAGATCCAGATTTCTTGATCGTAGACGCCTTTTAAAGCTGAAAGAAGACACCCCGGAGGAATCAAGGTTTGGTGAGCAGCCTTGACCTCACAAGCGGAGAAAAGAATGTTCACCTGGCGACTCCGACTTAGTGGCGAGAACCGTGATCTCTGCAGACCACTGCTATAATGGCGAGGGTATGCTATCCCAGCTGGGATGATCCTGGCCCTCTGAATCTCCAAAGTTGGCACGAGATTCCCAAAAGTGCCCTGAAAACCTTGACAAAATACAATGGCACTAAGGGAATGGCCCGAGAGCACCTTGAAGATGTTGCTGCTCTAGCGACCCTCCATGGCATAACCCACGAAGATGTCATGATCAGACTTCTGGTCCTGTCTCTGGAAGGAAGGGCGTTGCAGTGGTACAAACTGCTCGGGCGTAAGAGCATCTGCTCATGGGATGACTTAGCGGGAGCACTCATCAACACATTTGACGGCTCTCAGGATCCCTTCCAGCTATTGATGCACCTCTCCACCATCACGAGAGCACCTCTGGAGAGCATCACAGACTTCAATGTTCGATTCTGCAGAAGTTGGAAGAGAATTCCAGGGGAGATCCAGCCGACACCCGCCCAGGCCCACCTCTTCTATGTTCGGGCTTTCCACCCGGACATAAGCCTCCTCTTGTTGCAATCAGGTGAACATAGATTCCCTCAAATCTTTGAGGAAGCAGTACAAGCGGAGCACCTTCTGCTCCTATCAGGAAAAATACCGTGGGGAGAAACTCCATCACTTTCTCCGGTAGTTGCTGCTCCTGTCTATCCCGCGCAGTATTCACCATGGCAGATCCCTCATACTGTGCAGAGACCTGAAATGCAGTTGTGTGGAGCTCAAGAGGCAGATCTCGTCCAAGGCCAACAATGGGAATATGCAAGCACCCCAAGCGATGAATAATATGGTTGCTTGCAGTTTCCATCAGGAGATGGGCCAAGAAGGGGAACAGGCTCAAGTGGCAGAACTTGAGTGCGAAGAGGGCGCCATTTTGCACCCTTTTTGTATCCCTGGGCATAGCACGCAAGTATTCGATCGAGACCCAATAAGCATGCCTCACCAAGAGGCTGAGCCTGAGGAGATCCTGGAAGAAGGCCTATCGCCGGAAAAGTCCTGTTGTCGCATCAAGGAGTTGGAGGAGCCCGTACTCAAGAGTCCGCAGCCAGTGGACTCTCTAAAGTGGTGGTATTGGCTCCAGCCATCACTACAACCGGTACCCGAAGAAGGCCCCCATGTGGCAAACCTCTTTGCCACATTATTCATCAACTGTATGGGTACTGGCATGAATGATAACCTGCCACGTTGCACCCTGTTCGCAACATGGAGAACTTCGGGAAGAGGCCAGCCGGACTTCAAAGATCGACTGAAGTACAATCAGATCTGGTCCGGACACTGCAGGTTCACCGGATAGGCACCCGAAGCTGGGTTTGTGGTGGCGGCATGCCAATCATGTCGCAAAATTTTGTGTAAATACTGTAAATAGCCCGGCTAGTAAATAAAGTGCCGAGGGCACTAAGTGTTGCTTAGGAGCTTAAGTACAGTTTTCTGTTTTTAGTTTAGTTTGTGTGTGTTTCTTTTTAGCGCTCCAAAGAGATAGCAGTTTTCAGGTGCTGTTTTTAGCATCCCCTGGCACAACAGTTCAGTGCCATATAAGGCGCTGTCATTTTCAGATCAAGCGCTTGGGCAATTGTACAGCCAGAATGGGCAAGAGGAGCGCTGAGAAGAAAGGACAGGGCCCCAAAGAAGTTGGAGGAGGAGTTTACCGCCACTTGAGAGCACTCAGAAGAGGACAACGGGGATGACTCTGTTGCCCAATGGATAAAGGCCTGGGATCTCTGCATTCAGACAAGCTAAATGCCCCGCGAGCCGCCAGGAATGTTGGCATTTTTGCCACATTAAATTTTTTGACAAAATTTTGCCTAAGTATGGAGCTTTAAATCGGCAAAGAGCATGCAAAGGTGTTGGCATTTTCGCGGGCCCTAAAAGAGGATGATAAAGTGGACGAATTGATCTTTTGATGTCTCATTATTGCAGATCTTTTCGCAAGCTTTCCGGCGATATATTACAATAGGTGATCGGGTCAGCGGATCAAAAGTTATGGCCCGGGAAGTACATCCAACAAAAGTCCACTTCGGGCTCGAAAAAAATTCTAAGGCATGAGGGGCACTTCGCCCAGAATGCTGCCGAAGTTGCCACTTCGGGCTCTTTGGTCGCCGAACCTCCACTTCGGCCCCAACTCCAGCGAACCTCCCCGTCCCGATGATGAAAAAAGTTTAAGGTTGGCAGGTCACTTCGCCAGCAAAACAGGGTAAGATAAGAAGCTTCGCTGAACAAAAAGAAGGAAAGGGGCAGCTTCGCAAAGAAGGGACAGGAAAGCCTAAGTTCGAGCCCGGAAAATTTCTAAGGCATGGAAGGAGCTTCGCTTGCGAAGCTGCCAAAGCACCTACTTCGGGCAGAAAAGTTGCGAAGCTGTGATTGTAAGTTGCCGGGATTTTCTAAGTCAGCGGGGTCACTTCGCTAAAATTTTAGCGAAGCATTCACTTCGGCCACAGTTTTAGCGAACCTCCGGTTGGCAGAAAAAGTTTTAAGGCAAGAGGGGCACTTCGCCCAGAATTTGGCCGAACTGCCACTTCGGGCCTCCACTTTAGCGAAGCTCATGTCGGCCGCGAAGTTCATGTCGGCCAAAGCGTTCAACGTCGGCCAAAATGCCTAAGTCGGCCAGAAAACTCCACTTCGCCAGCGAAGCTCCATGTCGGCCGCAAAGCTCAAGTCGGCCGCGAAGCAATGTTGGCCAAAAAGTTATGTCGGCCAAAAGGTTCACTTCGCCCCTAAAGCTCCAAGTCGGCCGCGAAGCTCAAGTCGGTCGTGAAGCAATGTCGGCCGCGAATCCCAACATCGGCGAGAATCCCAATGTTGGCCGCGAATCCCAAAGTCGGCGAGAATCCCAATGTCGGCCGCGAATCCCAACGTCGGCCAGAATCCCAATGTCGGCCGCGAATCCCAACGTCGGCCAGAATCCCAACGTCGGCCAAAGTCGGCCAAAAATCAACGAACTGCCAGTTCGGGCCAATTTCTCAGCGAGGCTTCTCCGGAACCTTTTCTGACGACGGTGCTTCTCCGAGGAGCACACATTCCAAGGCCGGGTATTTATCCAAGGCATTTGAGTGTCACATAAATGCAGTTTTTTTTTCCCGAAAGACCCGGTGCCTATTTGAGGCAATAGGATACGAGTTCTCGATTGCGAGAAGGGGACCGGCAGACTTGTGCATCCACTCGAGCATCCTCCGGAGTAACCTATCGCAGGTCTGCGACTCATAAATACAAATTTCCCCACTTAATGCGGCCTTGTAACTAAATGTAGAAATTGGATGGGAAGGTTCAGTCGCATAAATTGGAGGCGAGCATCATTTCCGATCCGCCCTAGGGCGTACTTCCAAATCCAACGCATTAATGGCTCAGAGGGTCGGGTCCTCTATAAAAACCCTAGTATTGTAATGAGAAAAGGGGGGAGAACTTTTGCTAGAAAGCTGTTGTAACTTGATTTTTGCAATTGATATTAAGAACTTTGGGCCTCATTTCTCTCTTGTATGCTGCCTTCTGTGATTATTTCTGCTATTCTGTCTTCATTTACATACTGTAATTCTGAATCCTGGATTTAGGTGTGTGATTGGGGACAGAACCCTGGAATTCTCCTGAAGGATACATAGGGGAGAAAATGCTGTGTTAGTTTTCTTGTATGCTGCCTGTGGATAGTGTTTCTGCTATATTCACCTATTTTCTTAACTGCTGTAATTCTGAAATCTGGATTAGGCGTGGGAGATTAGGTGGAATCTTGGAACTCGTCCAGAGGATACATAGGAAAGCTAGTGCGGTGTTCATTTATGTTTTATTCTTTGTATTTATTGCTGCTACTTCAAGATATTAGCTAGTAATCGTGTTGCTGGTTCTTTCCCTCTGAAAATCCATTGACATTCTTTCCCTTACTCCCTTTATTTCTTTCCTGCACCCTTACTCTTTTTATCTCTTTCCTGCACTCTTAGCTTAAAACACCAAGTAGTTTAGTAAAGGAGCCGGCCTTTCTCCGGAGATTGGCACGGAGGGCATCTCTTCCCTCCGGCCTTTCAATGTTGGTCCAGGTCTAGGGCGCGTATACATACAAATCCTTTCCTGTGGCAGATTTGTGACCAACAGTACCTATGGTCTAATTAAAAATGCAAAAACTGGAGTATCTATTGATGATTGGACAATTTAAGCCCATGTTTCCTTTGTCTTTTTTTCTTTGTAATTTTTCAGTGAAATGGTAAATGCAGTTAATCTATTGATTATATTAACAGAAAAACTAATCACTGCTGAGAATTTTGGCACATGGAAGTATCAAATGAAAAATTTAATGATAATCAATGATCTGTAGGCTCATGTAGAAAGTTTTGCTAGGCACCCAAGTTGTAGGAAACTTGGAAACAGACGTAGTTTCCAAAATGGAAATGCCTTAAGAAACATAAGTCTTCAAACCCTTTGGAAATGTGGAAAGGGCAAAGGAAACATCTAATTAAACACTATGAAATATTTTTTAAACTTGTAGAGAAAATAGAATTAACAATCACAAATAGATGAATAGCATAATTAATTACTACATCTCATATATTTGCCCTCTATATGGATCGGACCCTTAAGAAAATTTAGCATTTTAGACGCTGTTGGGAGATCTACTGTGTTTTCCTATTGGCTGCCGATGACATCATCTACTCAACTCTTTGCAATACTTGCAGATCATGTGTATTTGTTCAAAACTTGGAAAATTTTTGCACCAGAGTACAATGCTTAATGTCAAATGTCAACCTTTACTAACAAGGCTGTAAATTAAGATCTACATCCCAATCTTTTGTCTGCCCTCAAGTACCGTTGTTTTTGCAAGATACAAGACACAGATTTAAAAAAATAAAAAAATCAATCCTCCACCTTTTCTGTTTCCCTTTACAAAGTGAGTGAACCTATATGTGCTTCAATTCCTCTTTGTTGCCAAAGAGCTTGCCACTTGTTCTAGATTCTTTGGCTTCATTGATCCCAACCTATAATTATTTTCAAGTTATCATTTATTTTGTTCTCTTTTTCCTCAACTTGGAGCCCTCTTCATATTAACTTGATATTTATTAAAATGGGTCACGTGGGCCTCATGTAATACTCATGAAACCTCTCATAACCTCAGCTCGGGCTTTTCCTTTGGTTCAAAATGCCAAAAAAGGTTGGAAATGTCCTTGGAAACGTTGGAAACATCTCTTAGAAATGGGAAACATGGGAAGATAAGAGGACGAGTTTCTGGGAACACCCAGGGAATTTCCAAGTTTTTGAGTTTCCAAAACAAGTAAACAAGGGTACCCAGAAGTTTCCTGCATCATTGTTGGGCATCGCTCATGTTAGATGATGTACATAGATCTATCATGAGATCCAGTATGCAGTTAGCTACTGCCCAACTAATATCAAACTATCCATATGCATGATACATTATGTCTACCCCATCACATTACATAATATTTATTACAAATATATATGTTGCCACATACACAAATACGACAATACTATGTGATAACAACAATTACAACAAACACGTAAGTACAACAAACTCTTTTTACATGACACTAACACATAACCTACATAGTGATATGGCACGTGCATTCATGCTTTCATGCAAATGTGATGTTTATGCACCAAAAAAACTGCCTACAAATGGTAATGATCAAAAATAAATCTTAGAGAAATTCCTTGCAAAGTTCACTAGGTTGATTCAACTTTCAAACCAAATCCTAATCGATCAGCAGCCTTGACTACATGTGCTATTAGGAGTTAGTTGGCCAAGGCCCTTACTAACAAGTAATGGGACATTGCTAAAAACATGTAGTTCTGTTTATGCAAGAATCAGTCCATATATTTTAGGATTGCTTTTATGTGATACAAATAACTATTGATGTGTTACAACTACGTCCTATTATAATAGCTTTAGAGGAAGAGGGATGTTTAGGAGACAGCACATTCAACTGTATCCTTGTTTTGTGTATATTTATTTTGTATTTGTACAGTCAAAAACTTTTTAAGCAGCACTAAATAGAAGAATGTTGGTTTGACAAATACTAATGAACCTGTTATTGAATTGTTCGTTAATATCAGTATATACCTCTTCATCTGAAATTCCTAAAGCAGTATTCCTGAAGCAGTCAACATCAGGTCTCTTTGCCCCCTGAAAATGGCCAATATCCCATTCATATCCTGCTCAAAGTGAAACGCTGAACTTCAACAAATAAAGTTTGCTGAAAATTTCCTTAAAAGTAAACAATGCATAAAAGAATTCCAAAAAACTTAAGTGGTTAAGCAACGATTGACTACAACAGATGTGCATGGCAGAAGAAATACGTTTTAACCAAAAAGAAATAAAAGAAGATGGGAACAAGAAAAAAACACTATATAGCCACCCTTGAATAGATTGAAACACCAAAGTTATTGCAAAATGAAAAAGTTTAACTCATTATTCTACAAAAGCAAATAAACTGCTAGAGAAAATTTGTTTAGAAGCCAAAGCATAATAACTTTACCCATTCTCTCATAACTCAAAAATCTTTTTGTTATCACAGTAAAAAGGAATTGAACAGAAATGATTATAGACATTCATAAACTCCAGATAAATAACAAAGCAGTGTAAAACTACTTGAGTTGAAGATATTATTCTAGCTTAGAAGTAGTCTATCATATCCCATACAATGTGTTACCTGCAGTCCATCATGTTAAATACACGCAATGACAAATAACAATAAAACAACTCTGGATTGTGATAGTACTTACACAAACTAATCAAAGTAGTAATCAATACCAATAGGTCCAAAGGAAGACCATCACCTAACAAAGTCCAAAGATGTGCATCCCTTCGCATTCAAAGCTGTGAGACAACTAATTTGGAACACCAACCAACTTCATCTTCTACCTCTGGCCCAAGCACAGAATAAAATGATCTAACCTAAGCTCAAGTCAATATAAACTTCAATATTCCCACAAGTTATCTCCATTTAATCTCACATCAGAAAATCTAATATTGAAAAACTTATGGTTAATTCAGTCCACCACACAAACTCATTACTTAAAACATCGGAAATTAATGTATATACATTAAAAATATTGAATATGTACAAGTTTCCAATTTTCTCTTCCACTACAGCAACTGAGAATTCAAAACAGACAAATAGAGAAAAAGTAGAGGCACATAAAAACATACAAATTTTACATGGAGAAATCTTTTTTAAGGTAGGAGGGAGGGAAGTCCACGAGAAAAATATTACAGCTTGATTTCCAGAATGCGATACCTTCAAAGATGTTTGAAGAGATGGTCCTCACCTTAGATCTTCAAAAGACAACACTTCCTCTTGGGACAATTGCAGCACTCCTCTGCTCTGCCTTGCTCTTCTCTGCTTTATTTTCTGAAAACTGCTGGAAAAGAACACCTGACATATTTTAGGTATTGTATTTATGGCCAAGATCATTCAAATCTGCCCCTGGGGAAGCCCAACTGGTGAGAATATTTGGGTCACAAAGAGCCCACCAGGGTTCAATTTGCATGTGTGTTGTGATAATACATTTTGTTGTAATACAACTACATGGTTTGTTGAAATACTGTGGTAACATGGTCAAATGTAATATGTATGGGCCTGTTTCAATCCCTTATAAATAATTTAAAAAAAAAACAGACAAATCCATTATGTGGGAATGGAAAGGAACCAATATATTGCAGCTACAAGGTCCCCTCAGCCTTCTTAACATGCTAGCTCCCAACTCTTCCCATGTCCCCCACCTCTCACAATAAAAAAATTAAAAATAAAAATAAAACTCCATGAGAAAACAATTACAGATTTATTTCCAGAATGCAAAGCCTTTAAATTTATTTGAAGAGATGTTGCTCACTATGGATCTTCAGAACATAACACTTCCTTTTAGGACAATTGCTGCACTTCTCTGCTCTGCCCTGTTCCCTGTTGCCACATTTCGACCCAGGGGTAAAATTTTGATAATGACTGCTTCGGCCTTTCACCAGACCATCCCTTCCTCTTCCTTTCCCTTAGCATTCCTTTGTTTTATTTTCTTTGGAAATTTTTGAAATTTCTCTAAGGCATGATGCCTTAAGGTTCGCTCAGAATGCCCTGCGAACCTCCAGTTCGGCCTGCAGCGAACCATGTCATGCAAGGCCCAGCTGAGGTTCGTTCAAATTGCCCCCAAACTGCAGGTTCGTCTCCCCAGCACAGCGAACCACCGCCTAGCTGCTCTACAGTTCGCCCAGGTTTGCTCGCGAACTCCCTTTTCAGCGTTTTCCGGTGCGAACCTCAGCAGCACATCCGCAAGTTTGCCCAGACGGGTCATTAAGCGGGAGTTCGGCCCGTAGCAGCTGCGGACCACCCCTGCCAGCTAGGGTTTTGCGAACCTTGTTTCAAGAAGGCATTTGGGCATGTGGAATTTGGTTTGAAGTCTCTCCCCCTTGTTTGCTATGGCCTCTTTGACGAAAACATTAATTCTCCCACCTACCACCACCATGTGATGATAAATATCCCCAGTTCTACTTGAAGTTGTCTTTCAAATCTGCAGACACGAGTATACCGTACTCTGTTGACACTTGGCAGGGAAACATGTACCGCTGTCACAGCTGAATTTTGAATTTAAACGAATATAATGGGGGGAAATTTTGCTATAAAAGGCCATCGAGCCCATTGTAATCGAGGAGGGAAACATTTGCTTGAAAACTTCTGTACTTTGATTTTGCAATTAATACTAAAATTCTGGGCTTCATTTCTCTCTTGTATGCTGCCTCCTGTGATTACTTCTGCTATTCTGTTTTCATTTACATACTGTAATTCTGAATCCGGGATTTCTCCTAGAGGATACATAGGAGAGGAAACATTGTGTTCATTCCCTTGTATGCTGCCTGTGGTAATTGTTTCTGCTAAATTCATCTCTTTTTCTGATTGCTGTAATTCTGAAATCTGGATTTAGGCATAGGAAGGAGGATGAATCCTGGAACTCTACCAGAGGATACATAGGGGAGTGGGGCAGTGTCAATTTATATTGCATGTTTTATATTGATTGCTGTTACTTCAAAGTATTAGATAGTGATCGTGTTGTTGGTTCTTCCCACTTAAATCATCAGTTATTTGCTTTTCTTTTAGCATTTTCAATCTCTTTCCTGTTCCCTATTCTTAAACCCCAAAGTAGTGTAGTATAGGAGCCGGCCTTCTCCGGAGATTGGCACGGTAGGCATCTCTTCCTACCGGCCTTTCAATCTGTTGGGCGGATCTAGGGCGCAAACCTACCAAATCCTTTCCTGATGGCGGATCTGTAACCAACAGTACTTTCTGGCACGCCCGGTGGGACCCGTACGTCTACCTGGAATTCTGCGGGACCTTTGAACCTGGCGGGGCAAACCCAAATCCCGGCTGCCGCTTTGAAGTCAATACCTACGTACGATGGTACTGGGAAGACGGCCTACGAGCACATTCAAGATATCGCTTCCCTGGCTACACTTCACAATATTACGGAAGAAGATGTCATGGTCCGGTTATTGGTCTTGTCCCTCCGGGGAAAACTTCTTTATTGGTATAGGTCCTTGCCAGAGGGCACTATTACGGGATGGGACCAGTTGGCGGGGCGATTAATAAGGGGATTCAACGAGTCAACGGACTCGTCCTCCTTGCTGCATCAATTTACAACTATTCAGAGGCATCCGCAAGAGGAGATAGCCGATTTCAATGTTAGGTTCGCTCGGACCTGGCAAAGGGTACCCCCTGGTCTCCGGCCAACCGCTGAGCAAGCAGCATATTACTACCTCCGGGCCTTCAATTTGGACATTAGTATGATTATCAGGTTCTCCAATGTCAACACCTTCCCGGAGCTGTATGAGCTGGCACAAAAGGCGGAGACTGATTTGATCGCCATTGGGAGAATCCCACCAAAGCCACCGATGTCGATTTTTCCTGATTTCCCCCAATCCCAGTACCCTAGTGTCGCCGCTTCACTGCTCGTTGCATCCTCCGCATACTCGATCCCCTCTTGGAATTCGAATCCCACCGCTGCAACTCCTCAGGTCCCTGCTCCACAAGTACCATTTCCTGCTCCTCAATTGCCGCAACTTCCGACGCCCCCGCAATATCCCACACTGCCTCCGGCCCTACCAATGGCGCCATTGCCATCACCATCGTTATCAGCACCTATGGCTGTTGACGTCCAGACCAAATAGTTGCAGGAAGTGCAATCTCTTAACTCTACCGTGACGACACTGTCCAATGACATGGCTGTCATGAAAAAAAAGCAGGCTCAATAGGAATTTCTTCCACGAAGATGTTATCCTCCCCCGACGATCACTAGAGAGCAGGCGACTCAGGCTGGTAGGCCCCCTCCAAGAAATGTCGCTATTCTAAATAGCGAGGAACCAAGCACCGTGGACCATGTGCACCGGTGCTCCACTTGTAATGACCCGCACGGGGAAGATATTTGTATGGTGCATCTACATTATGCTCAAACGCTGGCGGGTAGCCTCCCCAACGATCAAGTTAACATGATAAGGGAGGCGAACTGTAACCTTACAATCTCTGCCGAGGAGCAAGTTTCCATTCTGACAAAGGACGGGAAAAGGCCCATCGAAGTGGATGCGGCTCAGATCGAGCCTCTCAAGGTATATACACGCCATGAGAAGGGGCAACAGCCAGCAAAGGCTCCTGATAAGAATCCCGTACAGCCGCCAGCAAAAGAAGGCCCTCAACCTGCAACGGTGCAAGTACCCCAATCGGCGGGCGAGACAAAGGAGCAAGCAAGGGAGAAGCTCAAGTACCCATCGCTCACTAAGAGGCAAAGGGTGGAAGTCACACAACAATACCGTGCCAAGTATGAACCACCTAAAGACCCAGCTATGCTTCCTATCTCAACGTACAACATTGTCGAAGAATTAAAGAAGGCCCCTGCCAGAATGAGCCTCTACGACGCCTTGCAAATCCCTGGACAGTTGGACTTACTTTGCAAGTCTCTTAAGTCCACTAAAGGAGAGAAGCCAACCCCGACCGTGCTGGCCCAACCATTGACTACCTCAGCCACTGGCAAAAACAGGCCACCCCCATTCTATCTGTCTCTTCAAATGGAAGGATGGATTGTTCACAACTGCATGATTGATTCGGGCGCAGCGACTACCGTCATGCCTAAGGCCGTGTGCGAAGCAATGGGCATGGAGTATACACGAAGCAGCCAGGGCGTCCTTCAACTTGATGGCACTCCTGTAAAAACAGTGGGGGTTATAAAAGATATCCCTATTCAGCTTGATGGCCTCTCGCGGGAATTCATTGCCAAATTGGGAGGCTACCTTTCTTTGGACTACTCTCATCTTGAGGTCCCGTTCAAAGGGAGGAAAATTAAGATTTACAATCAAAAACCTTCCAGTTATCATATTGAAAAGATAGCCGAGGAGGAGCAGTCAGATGAGTCTGTCCACCTGATGACAGAAGAGCTAGAGACGGCAAACCTTATAGAGGAAGCCTTAGAAGAGTTGCGGACGGAGGACGAGTTCTCCCTGGCTGATTTCAATGCTATGGTTGAATCGGAGATAGGTTGTTACTCCATTGTCAGGCCTGAGGGAGCTAAAAAGACAGAAAAGCAGAGTGCGAACCCTGCCCTTCACGGGTTATGGAAGCTGTTCTTCGACGGTGCCCGATGTAAAAATGGAGTCGGGGCGGGTGTCCTCCTAGTCTCACCCTCCGGAGAACAGAAAGACTACTGCTACAAACTAGCGTGGAGTTGCACTAACAACGCGGCGGAGTATGAAGCTCTGTGCTTAGGATTGAAGAAGGCCGAGAAGCTGGGTATCAAGCACCTGCAGATCTTTGGGGACTCTGAGCTAGTTTGCAAGCAGATTACCGACAAGTGCGTCTCAAAAAAGCATTATCTTAAGGCGTACCGCAACAGGGTGTGGGACCTGATGGAGTCTTTCGAATCGCTGAATGTCAAGGCTATCTCCCGAGAGAAGAACAAGCACGCAGATGTCTTAGCATCTATCGGAGCCAGATACTCCCCGGCCGATGACATGATGCGAAAGCCCAAAGTGGTAAGGACCGTTTACAGGCCCTCAATGCCTGACAAAGATACCCACTGGCAGGTGTTCGACAGTGATGAGCAAATCGTCAACTTTCTAGTCCAAGAAGCAGCCACCATCGAAGGTAGAGACCCCAATGATGAGGAGTACGAGGGGTTGATACAGTTGAAAAATAATCATGTCCCAAGGGGACTGATTACTCTGGAAAGTTTGTTTGATCAAAATGACAGGGCTATTGCTCACCGAATCAAAGTGGATGCCAAGCAGTACAAAGACCTTGAGCTTGAACCTGGGAAAGTGATTAAGGTTGGGACTGACTGCACTCCTGAGGAGTTGGAGCAAATCAGAGCCCTCTGCAAGAAATACCCTGACATTGTTGCCTGGAGCTAACATGATTTAAAGGGGTACGACAAAAATGTTATTCAGCACACTATAGAACTACAAGAAGGGGTTAAACCATGCAGGCAGAAACAGAGGCCCGTCAACCCAAAGATCGAAGTCTTGATGAGGGCAGAGCTCCTTAAGATGCTTGAAGCGAAAATCATTTATCCCATCAAGCACTCATCTTGGGTTGCCAATCTGGTTCCGGTCAGAAAGAAGAACGGAGATATTCGCCTGTGCGTCGATTTCCGCAATTTGAACCAGGCTTCTCTAAAAGACCACTATCCCCTTCCACAGATTGATCAGATCCTCCACGTAGTGGCAGGAGCACAACGCTTCTCCCTACTGGATGGGTTCTCTGGATACAACCAGATATGGGTAAAAGATGAGGATCAATACAAGACGGCGTTCACCACGAAATGGGGAACGTTCGCCTATCAGCGGATGCCCTTTGGGCTCTCAAATGCGGGGGCCACATTCCAGAGAGCCATGGATCTGGCATTTGGTGAACTATTAAACAAAATTATTGTCATCTATTTGGACGACATGACTGTCTTTTCGCATAAAAGAGAAGAACATGCCTCGCATCTTCAACAAGTGTTCGAGAGATGCCGAGAGTTCGGCATATCCATCAACCCGAAGAAGTCTGTCTTCGCGGTGAAGGAAGGGAAGTTGCTAGGTCATGTCATTTCATAAAAGGGACTCACCATGGAATTGATAGAGCCGAAGCTCTCCTTAACCTTCCATTGCCGACCAGCAAGAAAGACTTGCAGTCTTTCTTTGGCCAGATCAACTTTGTAAGGAAATTCGTGCCTGATTTCGCTCAAGTTGTCAAACCGATGACTGAACTCCTGAAGAAAGGTGCTGAGTTCATCTGGACAGATGAAAGGAGAAAGGCGTTTGAGGAAATCAAAGACCGGATCGCTCAGGCACCAGTGCTGGTTAATCCCGACTATTCTAAGGATTTCATCCTTTACATAGTCGGTGAACCTGAGAGCTATGCGGCACTATTAACACAAAAAGGAGATGATGGGGAAGAACGCCCGATAGCTTTCTTGAGTCAGGTAATTCAGCCCCATGAGGAGAAATACAATTTTATCGAGCGGCAAGTCCATGCAGTCATGAGGTCTTTAAGGAAATTCCGACATTTCGTCTCCCAGAGCAAAATTACAGTATACGTTGTCCACCTGGATGTAAGAAACTTCATTATCCAAGGGGAAATGGGTAGCAAAAGAGCTGGTTGGGTCAACAAGATTCAGGAGTTCGATATCGAAGTTCGGCCCACCAAACTGATCCGAGGCCGGGCACTATGCCAAGAGCTCGCGAAGAGTGTCGTTGCTGAAGTGACAGCCTGCCAATGGGAGGATCCGGTGTCGGAAAGTAACCTGGTTACTCATTTTGTAGATGATAATGACTGGACGGATGAGATAATACAGTATTTTAATACCGGGAGATGTCCTGACCGCTTCAATGCAGCTCAAAGGAGGAGGTTCAGGTTGCAGTCCCGCAAGTACGTGTTGCGCCCAGAAGGGTTGTTCTTCAGGAATATTGATGGTGCCCTCTTGAGATGTGTTAGGAATGATGAAAAGGGAAAGATTCTGGACGAGTTTCACTCTGGAATATCAGGAGGGCATTTTGGAGGAAGGCCTACGGCCTTAAAGATAAACAGAACGGGCTATTACTAGCCCCAAATTTTCGCAAACACGTGCTGGTATGCTGAAAATGTGAAAAGTTTCAAAGGTTCACTGGGCGAAGTAAACATGCCCCGATGCCCCTACACCCAATCCAAGTTGAAGCACCTTTTCAGCAGTGGAGCCTGGATTTCATCGGGGTGATATCACCAAACTCGTTGGCAGGACACAAGTTCATATTGACGGCCACAGATTACTTCACCCGATGGGCTGAGGCCATCCCTACAAAGCATGCTGACCAAGAGACGGTCATTGCCTTTCTGGAGAGCTTGATAACCCGTTTCGGAGTTCCTGAGGCAATAGTCACCGACAATGGTCCAGGGTTCACGGGAGCCAAGCTCAGCGAGTTTGCATACAAATACGGGATTTATTTAAAAGCTTCATCCAATTACTACCCGCAAGGCAACGGCTTGGCCAAATCAACAAATAAAAATTTAATGAGAATCCTGAAAAGGCTCATAGAAAGGAACAAGAGGACATGGCACTTGCTTTTAGATCAGGCGTTGTGGGCTGATCGCATCTCCATTAAAAAATCCATCAAAACGATGCCATATGCGTTGGTGTACGGAAAAGAAGCAACTTTACCTATGCACGTGGAGATGTCGGCGTTATGGATGCAAGATGATGAAAGAGGGGAATTGGATCCTCTGGACGCTAGATTGGCTCAACTGCTGCAATTAGAAGAAGACAGAGAGAAGGCTTACGAAGCTTTCATGGAACACGCTGAAACTACAAAAAAATTGGTTCAAGTAGAAGTCCACCGCCCGCACCTTTCACATTGGCGATCTTGTTCTAAAGTGGAACACATGGAAGGCGAGACCAGGAAACCATGATAATTTTGATGCCTTCTGGGAAGGCCCCTTCCAGATTTCCTGAGTCAATTCGGCGAACACATTCACACTGCAAGACATGAAGGGTCATGTTGTCACATTTTGCACGGGGTGCAATGTCTTCGGTATTGTAACAGTGCTGCTCTTCTTTTCCCCTCTTCCTCTATTTTCCTTCCTTCTTCTCTCCTTTCCTTTTCTTTCCCGCATTCTCTTTCTTTCCCCCCTTTCTCGGAGTCCCCCAGTTGGTTTTTTAACTTTCCAGCAAGTTACCTGAAAAATGGCTAAGTGTTGGTGCGAAGTTCGCACTTCGCCCAGTTTTGGTGCGAAGTACGCACTTCGCCCAGTTTTGGTGCGAAGTCTGACTTCGCCCCACTTTTTGGGCGCACCTTGCAACTGGCGGCTAGCGGTCGACAGAAAATGACAAAGTGCCGGAGCAAGGTCCGAACGGCGGCAGACACCAGTTTCCACATGTGCGCAGCCCGACTTCGCAGCGAAGTCGGAGTGCGCCCTTGACAGGTGCGCAGTGGGAAGACAAACTCAGAATTTGACCAAGGCATGAAGGCCTTCCCGACTGCACTGTATTCTGCCCGCGCATCCCGAGGCGCTCCGATCCCAAGCAAAGATGGATAGACTGCCCTCCAAGGCAGACACGTGTCAAACAACATCACCCATCTTCTGACAAGTGTCCAGCTTCGGGATTAGAGCCGAAACGTGCCGAGCAAAAGGACGAGCATGGGCTGCACTGCCTGTGCCAGTAGCCTCATTCAAAGCTGATCTGAGGTTCTACCTGCTCCAGCTACCCGCATCACTGCCAGATTGAAGTTACGCCCAACACACCGCCACGTAGCCGTCCGGCTTCCGGGAAGACCATGCTTGCGGGTACGGTCCGGTCCGACAAAAGGTCGGCATTTGCAGCTCTTTCGCCGCTTTTGTCAGCTTATGTTTGACTGGGACCTTGTGCCCATTAATGTAACGGGAGGGACTCGGGCTATAAAAGCCCACCATGAATTCATTGTAAAGGGTGGATGGGGAATGTCTGTTAGGGAACCAATGTAACCGTGCTTCTGCTTATAAATATAATTTGTATGCACTGGTTACATTACTGCTGTACATTTTTTATCCTTGCCTTTCTATTCATGCCTTAGGCTAACTTGTCACGGCTCGCTGATTCATTTCAGCATTTGGTGAGCAAGTGCCTCTAGCATTGCTTGTTTAAAGCACCCCACGTACTTCATTAATTAAAAGGATACATAGAATGGATGTAGTAGCAGTTTCATCGGTTGTGTGTTAAGTTGTTTGGTCCGTATCCGGTGATTGGTGCTGCTGCCGTCTTGTTAGTTCCTTGTAGGGAATGTCTGTTAGGGAGCCATTGAAGCTGTGCGGTTAAATTCTCTACACGACACATATACCCGGCTCTGATATCTCTATGATTGCTTTCTACCCATGTTAGTGTCCGTAGGTGGTGATTGACGTGTTGCCGTACTGTTAGTTCCTTGTAGGGAATGTCCGTTAGGGAGCCGTTGTAGCCGTGCGTACCTGCTTGCAGGTATCGGAAGTATACGTTAGATTTTGCGGTTCTCGGTCGTGCTTTATATTTATAATGCGGTGAGTATTGGTGATTGCTTGGTTGCCGTCCTGTTAGTTCCCCCCCACCAACCTCCAAGTATATTTGTATATTCTTTTTGTACATTTATCTCTTTCCTGCACTCTTAGCTTAAATCATAAAACCCCGCAAAAGGAGCCGGCCTTCTCCGGAGATTGGCTCGGAAGGCATCTCTTCCTTCCGGCCTTTCATGCTGGTGGGCGAATCTGGGCGCATTAACCCAAAATCCTTTCCTCATGGCAGATTCGTAACCAACAGTTTCTCTGGCACGCCCGGTGGGACCCTGGTCCCACGTTTGAAGAAAAATTTTCTGATCAGTCTCCACCTGGCGCTGACAGTGGTTCCTGAGCACCTGGTGAGACAAGGAAGTTTCTCACCCCCGACAGAATTGAAGCACCGGTGTTCGCTTCATTGCTGTTCCAAATCTGAACACCTGGCGACTCTGCACGAACAAATCCTCTGAGTCCGAAAGACCGGTCCCAACACCTTCATGCACACAAGAAGGTGGCAAGCAAGGGATCCAAGAAGCCCGCCTGAGTTCTACGAACTGGACATCAACGCTCGAGGCGAGATTCCCAGGCTGGCTGACCCGCGAGCTCGTGTCGACGAAGCCGAGGCTGAGATACAAGAAGAAGCCGAAGCTGAAATCGGCGGAGCTGAGTACGAAATAGAAGAGGCCGAGGAAGAAGAAGATCCTGCATCCTCGGAAAGTACCGACACTGAGTACACAACCGACGGCGGAGAAGAAGAAGAAGAAGAAGAAATGGCTGCTCAACAGCCGAATGACGATGATCTTTTCCCGGCGGTGGACTCTACGGGGCCCTTGGCCCTGGTCGGACAGCAAGCTGTGCCCCCTGCTGCTTTAAAGTCTATTCCCACATACGACGGCTACGGTAAGACGGCGTACGAGCACATCCAGGACATCCTTGCCACGGCCGCATTGCATACTATCACCGATGAAAGTGTGAAGACCCGTCTACTGGCCCTTTCCCTGAGGGGAAAGCTTCTCTCTTGGTGGAGATCGGCGCCGGAGGGATCCATCACGGGGTGGCCCCAGCTTGCCGGGAGGCTCGTAAAAGGATGCAACGAGTCCGCTGACCCTACCTCTCTCTTGCATCGGTTCCAAGCTATCCGAGAGACATCCTCAAGAGGAGGTGTCTGATTTTAACATCAGGTTTGCGAGATCCTGGAAACGGGTACCTCGCGAACTTCGGCCTTCAGCCGGCATGGCTGCTCACTACTATCTGAGATCCTTCAACTCAGACATATGCCTGCTGCTGAAGATCGCCAGAATTGACGAGTTCCCTGCGCTGTACGAAGCTGCCCAGCAAGCTGAAGCTGACATTATCTCCATCGGCAGGCTTCCGTCCAGAGTGCAGGAACCCATTCATCCCGACTTCCCCAGATCCCAGTATCCTTACGCCACGGTGGTGCGCCGTCCACATCGGGACAGCAACCCCGGCGGCGGTGGAATCCGGCGCCGGTCGTAACTCCTTACGGCCCGCCTCAGTTGCATTACCCTCATCCGCCTCCTCCCGCCCCGCATTTTCCAGCACTTCCTGCTCCCCCACAGTACGCATCTTATTCTAACCCTCCTCCATTGGCCGCGTTGCCCCCACCGGCACAATTGCCGCTACCTGATGGCAGCATCCAGAACACGATTCTACAGGAGGTGCGGGCTTTGGCCTCCGGATACCATGCCATGTCCAATGACATGACCGCTATGAAGAAGAAGCAGGCCCAGATGGACCTTGCTCCTAGGAGGCCGTATGCGCCACCCGCACCGACAAAAGACAAAGCCCGGAACATCGGCCCGCGAGGCGTCCGCCTCGAGAAATCCTTGCTATAGAAGACCCGCCTGGTCCTCCCGACCGGGTCAGCCGGTGCACCACGTGCAACGACCCGCATTCGGAGGAAGACTGCACTCTGCACCAGCACTACATCCAGACATTGGCCGGCAGCGCTATAGAAGACGATGAGCTGTACATGATCTTGGACGGCGAGGCCAACTTTGCCCTCCCCGAAGAGAATCTAGCGTCACCTGCCAAGGAAGAAAAGAAAGCCGCGGATGCGGCCAAACCTTTGCAAGTCTACGCAAGAAGAGAAAAACCGCAGCCCGGTGGGCTGCCGCCATACAAGCGGCTGTGGCCTTACACAGCCCAGGAGAAGGCATCCAAAGATAAAGCTCCGACCAAGCCTTCTCCGGCAAAGGCTGCCGCTGTTCCAGCCAAACCTCCAGCAAAGGCCCCAACTCCGGCTAAGGCTCCCGTACCTCAGCCTCCAAGCGAAACCAAAGAACAAGCCCGGGGAGAAGCTGAAGTACCCGTCTCTGACCAAGAGACAGCGAGTTGAGGCCACCCAACAGTACCGGACGAAGTATGAGCCAGCAAAACAAGCAGAGGGAGCTAGTACCTCGGGCTACAGCATTGTAGACGAGTTGAAAAGAACTCCCGCTAGAATCAGCATGTATGATGCCCTTCTGCTCCCAGGCCAGGTAGATCTGCTGCAAGAATCACTAAAGAACATGAAGAGCGGCAAGCAGATGCAGCCCGCTGTCCTGGTTCAACCTTTGACAGTCTCCGCCACTGGGAAGAACAGACCGCCACCCTTTTATCTGTCTCTACGGATGCAAGGGCACATAGTTCACAACTGCATGGTGGATTCTGGTGCTTCCTCGACTGTGATGCCGAAGGCCGTCTGCGACGAGATCGGGATGGAATACACACGTAGCAGCCAAGGCGTGCTGCAATTAGACGGCACCCCTGTCAAGACAGTTGGTGTCATAAAGGACATCCCTATCCGACTGCACAAGGCCCTCGACATCGTGGTCATCCAAGAGGTCGTGGTTGTTGACTTGGAACCTTACTTCGGCATGTGTCTCTCTCGGGAGTTCACTGCGAAGTTGGGCGGGTACCTGTCTCTAGACTACTCACACATGGAAGTCCCCTTCAAAGGAAGGAGACTGAAAATTTTTAATGAGAAGCCTTCCCCCTTTCTAGTAGACAAGATACCCGGAGGAGAGATGGACTGCATGGTCCAGTTGTCGGAGGAAGAAGCGGTGACGAGTGGAGCTGACCGAGCAAGCCTTCGAAGTGCTACGGCTTGAAGATGAGTTCTCATTGCGGGACTTCAATGCCGTAATCGGGACGAGAGCGAGGTTGTTACTCCATTGTACAGCCCGAGAGGCTTGACGTGTCAGCTGCGGAAAAAGTGGGACCCGCACCCGAAGAGCTGTGGAAGCTTTTCTTTGACGGCGCGCGATGCAAGAATGGCGCCGGTGCAGGGGTACTTCTGGTTTCTCCAAACGGGATCCAGAAGGACTATGCCTACAGGTTGGCCTGGAGCTGCACTAACAACTCGGCGGAGTACGAAGCCCTGTGCTTGGGTTTGCGAAAGGCGGAGAGGCTCGGGATCAAACACCTGCAGATCTTCGGAGATTCAGAGCTGGTGTGTCACCAAGTTACGGAGAAATGCGCATCCAAACAGCATTTTCTTAGAGCGTACCGTAACCGGGTGTGGGACCTGATGGAGTCATTCGACTCGTTGAATGTCAAAGCAATATCGCGTGAGAAAAACAAGCACGCCGATATTCTGGCGTCTGTTGGAGCCAGGTACGTTCCGGCTGAAGACGTTGTCCAGAGACCGAAGCCGGTTCGTACTATCTACAGGCCTTCTGTGCCTGATAAGGACACCCACTGGCAGGTGTTCAGTTGTGACGAGGAGATCGTCACATTCCTGGTTAACGAAGTGTGTGTAATCGAAGGTAGAGACCCTGATGACGAGCAATATGAGGGGTTGATACAGTTACGGAATAATCATGTCCCAAAAGGACTGATTACATTAGAAAGTCTCTTTGATCAGAATGACAGAGCAATATCTCACAGAATCAAAGTAGACCCGAGGCAGTATGCTGACCTGGAACTTGAACCTGGTAAAACTATCAAGGTCGGAACAGACTGCACGTCGGAGGAACTTGGGCAGATCAGATCACTGTGCCAGGAGTTCCCCGACATCGTGGCCTGGTGCTACGAGGATTTGAGGGGGTATGACAAAACTGTCATCCAGCATACCATTGAGCTAGAGGATGGCGCCAAGCCGTTCCGACAGAAGCGAGAGGGCCGTGAATCCAAAGATTGAGGCCATGATGAAGACCGAGCTCTTGAAGATCTTTGGAGGCCAAGATCATCTACCCCATCAAACATTCATCTTGGGTCGCGAATTTGGTGCCCGTGAGGAAAAAGAATGGCGACATTCGTCTATGTGTCGACTTCAGAAACCTAAATCAGGCTTCCCTCCGGGACCACTATCCGCTTCCCCAAATCGACCAGATTCTACACATCGTTGCTGGAGCCGAGAGATTTTCACTTTTAGATGGATTTTCCGGCTACAACCAGATTTGGGTCAAAGACGAAGACCGGCATAAGACGGCGTTTACCACGAAGTGGGGGACGTTCGCCTATCAGCGCATGCCGTTTGGCTTATCCAATGCTGCGCCACGTTCCAAAGGGCCATGGACTTGGCCTTACGAGAGCTGCTCAATAAAATTATTGTCATCTACCTTGATGACATGACTGTTTTCTCTCATCAACGAGGAGATCATGTTTCGCACCTACGACAAATATTTGAGAGTTGTCGAGAATTCGGCATTTCTATAAACCCGAAGAAGTCTGTCTTCGCGGTAAAAGAAGGAAAGCTGCTGGGACATGTCATCTCCGAGGAAGGCCTCGCCATTGACCCCGACGGAGCGAGAAGCCCTCGTTCGCTTGCCGGCCCCCATTGATAAAAAAGGGCTGCGGTCCTTCTTCGGTCGGATTAACTTCGTGCGGAAGTTCATCCCCGACTTCGCACGAGGTGATCAAGCCTATGGCCGAGCTGCGAAGAAAGATACACCTTACGAATGGATTGATGAGAGAGAGCAAGCCTTCGAGGAAATCAAGGCTCGAATTGCGCAAGCTCCGGTATTGATAAACCCGGACTACTCCAAGGACTTCATCCCGTATGCGGTGGGAGAACCCGAAAGTTACGCTGCAGTCCTGACTCAGAAGGGAGACGATGGTGAGGAGCGCCCCATAGCGTTCCTGAGCCAAGTGATTCTGCCGCATGAAGAAAAGTATAATTTTATAGAGCGGCAGGTTCATGCTGTCATGAAGTCCCTTCGAAAGTTCAGGCATTTTGTCTCCCAGAGCAAGACCACTGTCTTTGTGATTCACCCGGACGTTCGAAGCTTCATCTTACAAGGAGAACCGGGTCACAAGAGAGCGGGATGGATTGCCAAGATCCGGGAGTTTGACATTGAAGTGCGGCCCACCAAGCTTATCGGAGGCCGAGCCTTGTGTCGGGAATTGGCCCGAAGCGCGTAGCCGGCATCTCCGCTTGTAAGTGGGAGGACACGGCGACACGCATCTACCTAGCCAACTCCTTATCGGAGGGGAGTGATTGGACGGATGAGCTGGTGAGATACTTACGCACCGGAAGATGTCCCGATCACTGAACGCCTCACAACGAAGGAGATTTCGGGTGGGTGCACTCAAGTACACTCTTCGCCCCGAGGGGCTTTATTTCAAAAACATCGACGGCATCTGTTGCGGTGCGTCAGAAAATCAGACCAGTCTAGGGTCCTCGGAGATTTTCATTCCGGGATGCCTGGGGGTCACCATTCTTCAAGGCCAACGGCCTTAAAAATAATAAGGGCTGGGTACTATTGGCCCACTCTGTTTACAGACGCGCATGCGGTCTGTTCAAAATGTGATCAATGCCAGAGGTTTGCTGGCCGAAACAGAAAAGCACCCCTGCCCCTTCAACCGATTCAGGCCGAGACTCCGTTCCAGCAATGGGGTCTAGACTTCATTGGGGTGATTTCTCCTAACTCCTCCGCCGGACACAAGTTTATTCTCACGACTACGACTATTTTACACGGTGGACGGAGGCAATCCCGACCAAGAACGCGAGACCAAGAAACGGTCATCATGTTCATTGAGAGCCTGATTACCCGCTTCGGGGTTCCAGAGTCGATTGTGACCGACAACGGTCCGGGATTTGTAGGCGCTGTACTCACGGAGTACAGCTGCGGACTTGGCATCTATCACAAGATGTCTTCTAATTACTACCCGCGAGGGAATGGCCTTGCCGAGTCTACTAACAAGAACCTCCTGAAGATTATCCGGAGAACCATTGAAAGAAACAAGCGGACTTGGCACTTGCTTCTGAACCGGGCACTGTGGGCGGACAGAGTTGCATTTAAGAAATCCCTCAGAACGTCCCCCTATGCGCTCGTCTATGGCAAAGAAGCTATCATGCCATCACACATCGTGATCCACCGCCTGTGGATGATTGACGAAGACAGGAGCGGCGGAGACCCGGTGGACGACGGATCGTGCCAACTCCTGCAGTTGGAAGAAGACAGAGAAAGTGCATACCAGGCCTTCACTGATCACATTGCAGCAACCCAAGGCTGGTTTGCAAAAGGCACTACTGCCCGAGTTTTCGAAATCGGGGACCTGGTGCTGAAGTGGGACTCATATAAAGCAAAACCGGGTAATCACGGGAAGTTTGATGCTCTCTGGGAGGGCCCTTATCAGATTGCCCGGGTGAACCAGTTCAATGCCTACGTACTGCGGGATATGGAGGGTCGGCTCCTACCTATCCCTGTCAACGGGTTCCACTTAAAGATTTACCGCTGTTGAAGGTGCCCAAGTGGCCCTTCCTTGTAAAAAATTTTCCCTTATGCTTTTTCATTTCCCAGCATGTACAGTTTCCTGTTTTCAGCTTTTAATTTTATTTTTTATTATTTGAGCTTAACTGCGGCACGGGAGAGAAAGACGGACTTCGCAGCGAAGTCCGTCGTCGTCCCTCAGGATGGGCGAAGTTCGGCTGTACAAAAGAAGAAGCAAACAAAGAAAGAAGAAAAAAGGAAAAAGGAAAAAATTTGGCTAAGTGTTGGCCGAAGTCCAACTTCGCAGCGAAGTCGGGCTTCGGGCCAGCCGAAATGCGAAGCTTGTTCAAGGAAAAGACTGCAAAGCAAAGGAGGACGGACTGCGCCCAACCTTGGGCGAAGTCCGACTTCGCACGCGAAGTCCGACTTCGGCCGGCTAGTGTGCGAAGTCCGAACTGCGCACAACCTCCGCGCGAAGTGCGAACTTCGCGCGAAGTTCGCACTTCGCCCGAACTTCGGGCGAAGTCCGACTCACTTCAATGTGCAAGTTGCGCAGTTCGGACAGTCAAAGGAAACAGAGCAGTTCAACGCGCACTTCGCGCGAAGTTCGAACTTCGCCCGAAGTTCGGGCGAAGTCCGACTTCGCCGGCGAAGTCGGGTCGCGCCCAACTTTGGGCGAAGCCCGACGGCGCCTCGTTTTCTGGGCCAATTTGGGCAAATATTAAAAAAATGAATAAAATATTCAAAAAAGGTCCCAAGTTGGGCCCAAGGCGCGTTGCGACCGTTTCAAAGTGGGTTTCCGCACCAATGCTTCTTTCTTGAGCAGTGTGCCCTGATTTCGGCCGTGACGTCAGCCATGGCGCAGCGTCCAAGACAGAGTTAATGATTGCACGTTCCTCAACGAAAGTGCAAGCAAAAGAACATGGCACGTCTGCCGGAGTGCACTTTTTCCAAACATTCTCCTGCGCAGCCATCTAGGAGCCTTAACACAGCCGACCTACCCCCTCCTGCGCGGCATTTATGGCGCTGTCTTTATCTAGTAAAGGGGGTCAGATGTTTTCAAACATTCCAGACTACACAGATTATTCCTCGGACAGTGCTAATTATTCCTGTGACAGCGAAATCTGCTGCAGACGACCTGAACCTGTAATTATTGCTGATTCGAAGAGATGGACCGAGGAAAGATGCCAGTGTCAGCGCAGTCCAGTGGAAGTGGCGAACCAAAGGATTTACCGCGGCCGGGCGTTTTCAGAAGCGAAACCCCGCCAAAAAGAAAGTCAAAGTCCCGGACGAAAAAGGTACAGCGTGGGCAAGCCCCACCACCTCCGTTAAATTACTTAGCGGGGTACAAGGACGGCTCATTTTCTATGAGCTTGACGAAGCTGCGGGCAAATGTGGAGAGCTGGGCAGACAAAGTTTCGCCCTCCCACCATTTCGGAGCGGCGTACAAATCCAATCTGTTCAAATTCTTGTGCCCTCCTGTCCACCAATGCCCAGAGCTGGTAGACCTAATTGTCAGACACTACAGACCAGTTACCGGCAAATTTGCGGCTCCAGCGGTAAACCCTTGTTCACCTCTGCGCAGGGAGACCATCCAGCCAGCTTTCGCCCCAGGGTTGGAGTATGACTCCAGCACCATCCTCAGAAAGATAAATTTGGGCGAGCAGGCGGGACGCTTCGCGAATACCAAACGGATGAGGGATTTCCTCAATTCAGAGCTAAACGCCCCGCTTGCAGCCGGACAGTGGCCAACTGGCCCCATGCCCTTGGCACAATTTCAGAGCAAGTACTTGTATACCATTTTGGCATCAATTCTTGGCTGCGACTCTGATGAGCTGGTACAGCCGTACCAGCTAGCGCTGGCAGAATGTCTCCTATGCGGAGAATCCTACGAACCGGCAGCACAGAGAAGCGGAAAACGTCCCATCTTTTTCGACTGGGCAGACTGGCTGGCATACGCCATCCACTCCAGCCTGGTCAAAATTCAGAAGAAGCAGTCCACCGATTTTCGGTTTAGTTCTGTTCTAGCCTGGCTTTGTTTGTACCATTTGCACCCCCGAATGCCGATCCCAAACCTGAAGAAGGTCAACGAGAAGGGAGAGCCACAGCCCGTCTATAACTGGACGGATGACTTATACCGGAAAGGGTCCTACTACAAGTTCAACTTCAACTTTCCGGGATTCGTCATGTCAGTCTTCGGCGAAGCGAAGTCCCCCGTCCCCCAAGAGAAATGACGAGCGCTTTGATAAATCAGAAGCTCGGGGACGTTTTCGAGCGACGCAGGGGATTGTGGTTAGAATCTACGGATTCAAGGGCAAACCCCATTTGCTGCCCTACTGGTGCTCGGAGCATTTGTTCGGGATGGAGGTTGCCCGACAGATGGACTATGTTGAAGAGGAGTTCGGCCTAGGAAAGAAGAGAGGACAGATTTTTCAATACCCTCTTTCCTGGGCAAACGTTGAGATTTTTGAGGTAGGACAGCATGTCTACCTTGAGCAAGAGTTTTCCCGGATTGGCCTGGTTCTGTTGCCGCAGCGTTGGAAGTATGACCCATATGGGATAAGGGGAAAGTTCGCACATCTCTGCCCCGGGCGAGATATAACCGAGGATAAGTGCGATGTGGTCCATGTGGACCTTGGCTGGGAAATCGAATTGATGGAAGCTTCTCCTCCTTGGCGGGATTTTTACTGTGAGGAGGTGACATATGACCCCAAGCGAAACCCGGACCACCGAGTTCACATCTCCGGGATTCAAAAAATTTCTATCCAAGATAGCGAGGCCTTAAGCTGGTCTAAAGAAAAGATTCCTGAATCTTTGGAAGATGAGATGCCGCACGCAACACGACAAGTCCACGAGAAGAAATCTGGCCGTAGATGACGACTTTTCGGTTCTCTATGACCGGCATCATGACAGGTGGCGGCCGTTCGCATATCAAGGTTACGTTCCCCGAGGCCCCTTTGAGGACTATAAAGGAGGGTCTTCCTCCCAACAGTTGTACACTTCGGCAACTGCCAGCGTGGGCCCGACGAGACATCCGGGTCGAACCAATGCAGCCCGTGGCTTCCAAGGCGGCGCACGAGAAGGCGAAAGAGTTAGTCAAAGCAACGCCGAGGCAATCCCTCGAGCACGAAAGGCGCCGGCCACCGCCGAGAGCGGACCGGTTGCGGCAGACCTTCTGCAAGTCAAACCCCGGTACAAGTTTACCGTGGGAGCCTCAGCGCCTGCTGCACCTACTTCATCTCCTTCCCCTGATCCGACTGTTATTCCAGAGGAGAAGCGGAAGAGAGTTGAGAAAATCAGGCGACCCTAGCACGATAGTGCGGCGACCGGTCGCGAGCCGCAGCCGCGTTCTGCCGCCGCAGAGACAGTTTCTCCAGGCGGTCCCAAGCCGGCCCGCCGAAATCGGGAGCACGGGACATCCATCCGGCATCGGCTCAGGCGGAGCCCGCAGGTACGTTTGCTGCCCCTGTCTCTTTGGTCTCATCCAGTCCTACTCCCACTCCGTCTCCCGCTCAATCCGAGCAAGTTATGACCGCATCCCCCTCTCCGTCTCCGCGCCCTTCTAGCGGCCCCCATTCTTTTGATCAGTTTGCTCAGAACCCTAACGTCTCTCTTTCTCTGAGCACAACTCCAAACCCTTCGCTTGAAGTTAGTGCTGAGACCGTCCGTTCACCGTCACATCCACCTTCTCAGCCGCTTCAAACCCTCACAGTATCAGCCGCTCCCATCTCCATTTCCCGGTCGCCCCCACAAGCGGCCGATTCTTCCAAGGTCTGTCCGGTTCCTCTGATCCCATTCCCGCAGGAGAGACGTCTCAGCAAAACCCTAGGATGGGGGAACCAGATTTCATGGACGACCTCCAGAATACAGACGACTTGCCCTTGGCAACGAGAGTTGTAGAGTATTCTGTCTCTTTCCTTTAGAACCTGAAGCGGAGGAGACCTGAAGAGATAGCCGCCCCGGTAAAACGTGCAAAGTACAATTTCGAGAGGAGAGTGATTACAACAGAGAAAATAATCCCAAAAGTGAAGAAGCCTCTCCGGGAAATGACCGGGGGCGGACTACGAGCTCCGGACAAAGGAGAAGAGCTTTGACGACATTAACAAGCAATATCGGATTCGATCGATTATGCGCAAAGGCGACGATCTCTTTGTCAAAAGTCCGGAGGAGCGGGGAAGAACTTTTCGGGTTGCGGGGATAAAACAAGGCAGCTTGAAGAGGACTGTCTAGGTCCACGGAGCAGGCTGAAGCGGCGCGGCAAGAAATAGATGAACTCAAAGCCCAGCTGGCCGCTTCTCGGCAACAAGCCGCAACCGAAAAGCAAGCGGCCTCGGAGCGATTTCTCGGCTCCAAGAGTCTTTGAAGCGAGCGCGATCGCAACTTGCGGAGAGAGCATCTCAAGCGACGGTCTTTTCAAAGACAAAGGTTAAGGAGATGCGGGCTGGTTTTCTGCGGGAATGCAAGCCCCACACCTTTAAGGCGATGGCAGTTCTGGATTTCGCATCCAGAATTCAAGAAGTTTCTGCCCAGGGAAAGCCTGTGGTAGAGGAGGCCGAGCGTCAGGCGAAGCAATGGCTGGACCTAGCGGTAAATCTTCAGGAGCGCGAGCGCAACGGCCTCCAATTTTCTCCCGTGTCCTCATTCGCTGCAGAATGGGCAGGTGCAAGGGTGACCTTGCACAAATATTTCAAAAAAGTTGAAGAGGTGAGGGTTGCCAGACGAATGCTTGATGCATTCGGACATGAAAGGGATATCTGTCTGGCCCCCTTTCACGCTCTTTCTGAACTAGGGTGCCCAGGTTTTGTTGAGAATGGCGAGCTTCTCACCCTAGATCGGGTGAAAAGGAATTGGCAGTCCTTTGAAGCAGATACTGACTGAAATTGATAGCTGGACTGAACCAATTCAAGACAATCAAGTCACTCGGATGGTGTCCAAATATTCCAAGATCAGCTCCTACTTCCAGGAGTTAGAAAAAAGATACCTCACCATCGACCTGCACGCGGTCGCTGCTTTCCACGCGGCATTAGAAGATGTAGCTGACCGCCGGCCATTCGAGGCAGAAGCCTGGCGTCAAGCCCAGGCGGCATACACTCGCATTTGCGAGGCAGAAGCAAGAGATGGAGAGCTTTCGGAAGGTGATTCCGAGGGGGCAACTGACAAGGATGAATCTGAAGAACAGTTGCCGCAAGGAGAACAACTAGAGCAGCAAAAGGCAGGGGAGGCAAGTTCCTCTGCACCCAAAGGATGAAGGCATGGATTCTTCGCGCCGAGGCGAGCTCGACACCCCGCGAGCCGCCAGAAATGTTGTCACATTTTGCACGGGGTGCAATGTCTTCGGTATTGTAACAGTGTTGCTCTTCTTTTCCCCTCTTCCTCTATTTTCCTTCCTTCTTCTCTCCTTTCCTTTTCTTTCCCGCATTCTCTTTCTTTCCCCCCTTTCTCGGAGTCCCCCAGTTGGTTTTTTAACTTTCCAGCAAGTTACCCGAAAAATGGCTAAGTGTTGGTGCGAAGTTCGCACTTCGCCCGATTTTGGTGCGAAGTCGCACTTCGCCCGATTTTGGTGCGAAGTTCGCACTTCGCCCGATTTTGGTGCGAAGTCTGACTTCGCCCCACTTTTGGGCGCACCTTGCAACTGGCAGACTGGCAGGCTGACCAGAAAATGACAAAGTGCCGGAGCAAGGTCCGAACGGCGGCAGACACCAGTTTCCACCTGTGCGCAGCCCGACTTCGCAGCGAAGTCGGAGTGCGCCCTTGACAGGTGCGCAGTGGGAAGACAAACTCAGAATTTGACCAAGGCATGAAGGCCTTCCCGACTGCACTGTATTCTGCCCGCGCATCCCGAGGCGCTCCGATCCCAAGCAAAGATGGATAGACTGCCCTCCAAGGCAGACACGTGTCAAACAGCATCACCCATCTTCTGACAAGTGTCCAGCTTCGGGATTAGAGCCGAAACGTGCCGAGCAAAAGGACGAGCATGGGCTGCACTGCCTGTGCCAGTAGCCTCATTCAAAGCTGATCTGAGGTTCTACCTGCTCCAGCTACCCGCATCATTGCCGGATTGAAGTTACGCCCAACACACCGCCACGTAGCCGTCCGGCTTCCGGGAAGACCATGCTGCGGGTACGGTCCGGTCCGACAAAAGGTCGGCATTTGCGGCTCTTTCGCCGCTTTTGTCGGCTTATGTTTGGTCGGGACCTTGTGCCCATTAATGTAACGGGAGGGACTCGGGCTATAAAAGCCCACCATGAATTCATTGTAAAGTGTGGATGGGGAATGTACGTTAGGGAACCAATGTAACCGTGCTTACGCTTATAAATATAATTTGTATGCCTGGTTACGTTACTGCTGCTTCGTTTTTTATCTTTGCCTTTCTATTCATGCCTTAGGCTAACTTTGTCACGGCTCGTTGATTCATTTCAGCATTTGGTGAGCAAGTGCCTCTAGCATTGCTTGTTTAAAGCACCCCACGTACTTCATTAATTAAAAGGATACATAGAATGGATGTAGTAGCAGTTTCATCGGTTGTGTGTTAAGTTGCTTGGTCCGTATCTCGGTGATTGGTGCTTGCTGCCCGTCCTTGTTAGTTCCTTGTAGGGAATGTACGTTAGGGAGCCATTGAAGGCTGTGCGGTTAAATTCTCTACACGACACATATACACGGCTACGATATCTCTATGATTGCTTTCTACCCATGTTAGTGTCCGTAGGTGGTGATTGACGTGTTGCCGTCTTGTTAGTTCCTTGTAGGGAATGTCCGTTAGGGAGCCGTTGTAGCCGTGCGTACACTGCTTGGGTATCGGAAGTATACGTTAGATTTTGCAGTTCTCAGTCGTGCTTTATATTTATAATGCAGTGAGTATTGGTGATTGCTGGTTGCCGTACTGTTAGTTCCCCCCACCAACCTCCAAGTATATTTGTATATTCTTTCTGTACATTTATCTCTTTCCTGTACTCTTAGCTTAAATCAGAAAACCCCCCCAAAAGGAGCCGGCCTTCTCCGGAGATTGGCTCGGAAGGCATCTCTTCCTTCCGGCCTTTCATGCTGGTGGGCGAATCTGGGCGCATTAACCCAAAATCCTTTCCTCATGGCAGATTCGTAACCAACAGGTCATACCCTCCCTATTCTAGTTAATGGTCTTCACCTGAAGGCATATCATCATTGAACAGAACGCGGCCAAGGAAGTCGCTATGTACATAGTTTTCTTTTCTGTTGTTCCATTTATGTCATTCCTTTTCTTTATGTATATAACATTTTAAAATAAAGCTGGCACCCCGTAGCCGGGCCGTTGAACTCATGTAAATAGTTAGATTATTCTGAGACGCTAGTCGAGCAATCATCACGGCGGGCGAAATCGACATTGGCCAGTTGCAGGCCTCTCAAATGCTCAGGAGGCGACACCCCAAGGGACGACTAAGACTGGCTGCCTTAATGAAGTTCGCGAATTTTTGCCCCTGCGAATCGATTCTCTTAGCGATTCCCCGAACGAGAGGAGCTCACATGTTTCAAATGAAATGCGGCCGAACAATAATTTAAGACGTATAGCCACGCCGCCTGCTTGAAGTATCAGTATCATATCCGGCCGTTTCCCAAAGACGAACCGAAGGGCAAGGATAAGCGAGCTCAGGGCTGAAAGGAGACTGACGCCATGGAGGTTAAATGCAAGCTGCGCTTGACAGAAAATGCAAGACCTCGCAGATCTCCATCAGACGACAAAATAATTCCAAGTTCAAAACTGCCCTAAGGCAAGATGGTAATATGGTTCGCGTGGGAGCAGCACACGTCGGAAGTTTGCCCGCCATTTGGCGCGAACGACTGGATCACCGAAAGAAAACAAGAAATGCAAGAAGCTTCTAAGTCTTGAACGAGAGAGGGGTTCGCGAAAATCCGGGCGAACATGGTGATTCGAACCCCTTTCTGGACGAACCAACGTGCAAGGGATGGACTTAAAATAATTGAAGCAACGGCGTTGTAAGAGTTCGCAAACTATGTTGCCTTCACTGCAGTTCGCACAACATTAAACGCGAACCAAGGTTTGCGCAAAGGGAAGCAAAGACGCAACAAATGCAAAGTTCGCAGGGAACAGACGCGAACTGATGGTTCGCATCAGGTACTGGGAAACGGCGAAAGAACCAAAAGGTGTTACCCGAGACGGAAGTGCTCAAGGTATGCAGGGTCTCCAAGGGAAAACTGCACGAACTCATGGGCCGGGAAGCCAGACTCGGGTGAAGGGAAGGTAGTGCTTCAACTGAGGTCCGCATAGGACAGCCCCCGAACCGCAAAATCATGAATTTTCTTAGCGAACCACAAATCCGCCATAAAGGAGCATCGAAACGCGCAAAAGACAACGATGCAAGCTTCAAGGCGCACGTTCCATTGGGACCTCCAGCACGCGCTTCAAGAAGACAGAGCATTATCTGGGTGTAGAAAACAAACAGATTGATGCTCCCAAGGAGGATTTTGTTCCTTCGAAGGTTTAATCCTCGAGAATAGTGCACAATCACCCACAAACGGAAAACCACTCCCACCCAGCTCTGGCTCCAGGCATTAATTGCAGGCATGCGCCATTAATGGGGCAATTACAGTGTTTCTTCGCGGCCATAAAAGAAGCAAGGCATCAATTCGCCTATGCATTCCGGAGTTTGAAATTCGCTCCACTCCGCACAAGGAATTCAAAATTCAGACACATACCTGCAAACCAAAGCCCGCCTGCAACTGTTAGCAATTCGTCATGGGAAGGAAAATGTGGAACTAAAGGCAAATGCTCCGAAAGAGGAAGGAGAGAAAAAGAGAAAAAGGGAAAAGAAAACCTGAAGAGTCTTAGCCAGGTGGGGAGCGAGAATCAGCAAAGAAATCTGAACCGGTGAAAGGACCAGCTCTCCCGCCCCTTGACAAACTAGAGAAAATGAGGGACACTGCCCTCTCCAAAAGCATGGGTCAGCTTCGGAGGACAATTGAGGAGGAAATAAGGAAGCCCTCTCCCAATGGCACCAGAATTGCACCATACTATTCTAAATTGTACTGGTTCCTGTGTCCCCGGGTGCATGATTGTCCAGAATTGATATGTGCCATTGCAGAGCATTATAATCCCGAGACTCGAGAAGTCAGAGACAGAACGGGGAAAGTCCTGTTCGAAACTTACGCTAGCAATGTTCAGAATGCGTTCGCCCCCGGGCAGCTACCCCCGAAGGACTTCGTTCCCCGGATGATTAATGTTGAAGAGCAAAGCAGTAAGTACTATGACACATGCAAAGGTTCATGAATTCTCAACTGAGGGAACCTTTACCAGCCAGCCAATGGCTAAAACTGTCATTTCCCTTGAAGCATTTCAAAAACACGGATATATTCCATGCTGGTATGGGTATTCGGGTTGTCCAACAATACCGCAGTACTACCATACCAGGTGGCTTTGGCCGAATGCATAATTCATGGAGAGTCTTGTACATCCAGCGAGACTAGCTCGAAAATGAGGCCAATGTTCTTCAACTGGGCCGAGTTGAAGAACAGGTGCCTGCATTCTAGGCTACAAGACATGAAAGAAGGGAAATCTCAGTCCTTCAGGCAATGCTCATTTTTAGCCTGGTTGTTCTTTTTCCATTTACATGATAAGTTCAAAGCAATCTCAACCAAGCGTAGGGGTGACAAGGGAGAGCCATTACCAGTCTATCAGTGGACCCAAGTGTTGTCCCGGAGGGAATCTTACTACACATTCAACCAGGCGTTTCTCGGCCCAACCCTGCAAATGATTTACGGCTCCTATCCACGCGTACCTCCTTCAATGAGGGATGCGGTCATCGAGCGTGAGTGGGGAGACACATTCCAACTCACGCAGGGGTTCGTGATCAAAATCTTCGGGTTCAATGGGAAACCCTTCTTGCTCCCCTACTATACAACGAAATACTTGTTTGCCCTGGAAGTGTCGAGACAATGTGACTACGTGGAGGAGGCCTATGGCCATGGACAGAAGTGGGGGCACATATTCGGCCAATAATGGGGCGACATTAAGGTCACCGCCACTGGACAGAATATTTTCTTGGCAGCAAAGCTCAATGACTTTGGTCTGGTAGAGCTGCCACAAAGGTGGAAGTACAACCCTTTGAACAAAATCAGGAACTTTATGTTAGGATCCTCCATCCTAGCATTATTAATTAGTATTATTAATCAATTAATTATTATATTATTAACTCATAAAGTGAACCATCACGTCTCTTCATAACGTGAACCATCACGTCTCTTCACCAACGTAGCTTTAGGGTAGATATATATATTAGGTTGGCCATTCACACAAATCATCCAAGAAGAAGAATAAGAAGCATAGATTCTAAGGAGGGAGCCCCCTATAGTGGCAAAGCGATTACAAGGGAGCCCCCTTTAAGTGGCCTGTGATTACATTTTATATTAAATTATTTATCAAATTTACACAAGAACATCAGGGTTCTTGCATTTGGTATCAGAGCCATGTGGGACCCAATCATGTGGGAATTGCTCAAATATCTTCATCAAATCACTTCCGTGCGTGAGTATCAAACTCGGTTTGAGGATATCACCAAACACAACACAAGGTTGGATGAATCAATTCTCATCAATAGCTTCATTAGTGGATTGAAAGAGGAAATTAGAATGGAGGTGACAAGGTTCAATCCCTATACCATGATGCAAACCTATGGATTGGCCAAATTAGCCAAAGACAAATTCAATACTCAACATCGATTAGGAAAAACACCTATTGGGAAAGCACAAACCACTTACGATGCCCCAAAACCTAACCGACCCTTGCAGGTTGAGTACCTCAGCCCGAAGGAAGTGAAGGAACGACGAGCGAAAGACCTCTGCGATAATTGTGATGAGCAATTTGGATCCCATCAGAAATGCGTTACACTAACGTTGTATTTATTGAAGGAAGTTGATCCTTGTCAATCCCTAAAAGGCAAAGATGAGGTAGTTGTGTCCGAAGTGCCTGGCGCACCTACTCACAACAATAAAGACAATGAGGTCGATATGCCAGAAGTGATCGATGCATTAGGTAAGGATGAGGTAGACATTCCTAAAGTGACTCATTATGGCCAAACATGCACTCTACAAGAACTACACTCAATTTCCTCTCCAATAGTGAGTTATCACCACAGGTTCAAACCTATTCAAAAACAAGGCAGAAAGGTGACTACACACTCCTCCATTGCCTCTCCCAAGGAACAACAGGAGAATGTAGAAGTTTTACCACCTCTTTTTATGCATCATTTTAAGGCGTTTGAAGAACCCCAAGGGTTGCCCTTCCCTCATCATCACACATTTACTAATTTTTCTGGAAACCCCCCGCTAATGCTTCATCCTTCTCGATATCCCTGCCTACGGAAGGATGACATTAAAAGAGTCCAAGAACTTACGCAAATCCTTCCTGGAAAACAAAGGACAAAGCTCCTCACTTTGAGCTTTGAAGACAAAGCTCTTTTTAAGGAGGGTGGCATGTTAGGATCCTCCATCCTAACATTATTAGTTAGTATTAGTTAGTATTATTAATCATTTAATTATTATATTATTAACTCATAAAGTGAACCATCACATCTCTTCATAATGTGAACCATCACGTCTCTTCATAACGTGAACCATCACGTCTCTTCACCAACGTAGCTTTAGGGTAGATATATATATTAGGTTGGCCATTCACACAAATCATCCAAAGAAGAAGAATAAGAAGCATAGATTCTAAGGAGGGAGCCCCATATAGCGGCAAAGCGATTACAAGGGAGCCCCCTTTAAGTGGCCTGTGATTACATTTTATATTAAATTATTTATTAATTTTACAGTAAGACCTTGGGGTCTTACCACTTCATGAGGTTGAAGAATTTCCATGTCTGCCCATGCTCTGATGTAATGGAACACCGCAACAACCCCACCGGATTTGACCTCGAGTGGCAGATAGAACGGATGCAGTCGCTCCCGCCATGGCATGATTTTTATCAAATAGAAGCTGAGTACGACCCAACAAACGTGGCATACAGTCATGAGTCTAAGGTTTTCAGAAAGATGGGAGATAAGTGGAAGGTCGCGGGATGGACAACAGAAAAGATTGCGGCCTGGTGGGTAATGAGAGTTCATACCCAGAAAGAAGCATCAGACCCGAACCTGGAAAGGGACGATGAGTTCTCTGCATTGTACGATGAAAATTTTGCCACATGACGATCCACGCGGTTCAAGGAGATCGTACCCCGAGGCACAAACCCTAGGAGGCTAGAAAGCATCCAGCCATAGAAGTCGCTGCCACCTGTAGAGGAGGTAGGGCCCAAAGGGGCAAGGGAGTTGAAGGAAGTACACAGCCTCCAGCTGAGAAGAAGAGTAAGTCATCAAAGAATCCAGTGGGAGATACGCAGACTCCTCCCAAAAAGAAGCCCAGGCTTGTCATGACATACAAAGCTACCAGACCCCTTCCTAAGAAGCCTGGCAGCGCAGAAATGAGTGTTGTTGTTCCTACTACTGAGTCACAACAACAAGCCACACCAAAACAGAGGGATCCACCCGCAGCTCCTTCTAGGGAGATTGTGGACGTTGAGGACGATACCCCGCCCGAGAAGGAGGAGCAAACAAACCAAAGTCCCATTACGCAGGAGTTCGTGACAACGGCTCTCACAGAAGAGCCCGCAGGTACGCATCCCTTATCCTTTCATACTCCTGTCAAAGTTTCGGCTGCGGCAACACAAGTTACTCAAACCCTAACCACCCCATCTCCTTCCAGGAGGAAGCCTGCGCCTGTAGCATCCCCAGCCATATCCAATCCCTTAATTAAGGATGTTCGGCCCATGATATCTCCCCGTTTGGTTCCTTCTGCATTTGTCTAGCACGCCGCTATCCCAAGCGCATTCGAAGCATCCGCTTCTGTCCCGACTGAAACCGCAGGCCCAAGCCCTTCTATGTCCTTAGAGCGCACAGCCACAGTTCCCCAAAGCAACCCCCCCGTATTTAGAAATTGACAGTTTGTTTGCTGCCATTCCAACGGCAGCATACTCCCCGATAGTTGAAATTCCAGATCCTTCCCTTGCCGACCTATTCGCTGGGCCCCTCTCGCAACAGGATCAGTTTTTTATCACTCCAATGTTGGGAGAGATGGCACCTTTGGAGCGGGAGCTTGAAATGATTGAAGACCTCCCGACCAGGGAAAGCTTACTTCGGGCACAACAAAGCTCATTTAAGTGGCTCAGAGACTCCAAGAAGAGGAGAGCACAGGCTCCCGCCAAAATAGAGAAGCTTGTTGTATTTGACCCTCAGAAGGAGCTGCATAAGATCAAGAAGATTCCCAAAGTGCAGAAACCCCTGGAAGACATGAGGCCTGAAGATTACACATATGAACGGGTCATCAAGGATCTGAACACAATGGATGTGGATGACCAAGTAGGAGGGATTCACCTCAGGGAAAGCACTCTTCAAGTACAACACCGGATTCTCAAGGAGCACTGCTTCGAAGTGGAGAATCAAAATACAAAACTGGAAGAGGATTTGGCACGAGCGCGCTCCCAGCTAGGACAATCAGAAGCTAAAGCAGAACAGTTGATGCAGCGTGTGACAGCCCTGGAGCAAGAGATATCAGAACACAAAGAGGCTGTCGAGCGCCATTTCAAAGCAAGTGAAGAAATGGAAGCCAAAGCCACTCAACTGGAGACGAAGTTCCAAGAAGTCCAGCAACAGCTGGAAAAACGTGAAGTGGAGGTGGAGATTTTTTACAGAGAGCGAGTGAAGGAAGTTCAAGGGGATATGTTGAAGAACTTGTATACTAGAGCTTCCAGGTCCCTATCAGTCCTTCTGTTTATCTGCAAAGCCAAACAGGCTTCTGCCCAAGGCAGGCCCGTGGTGGAGCACCAAGTGGAGCGCTGGATTGATTTAGCCTTTGAAGTGGAGACCTATGAGCGTAAAGACCTCCAAATCCCTCCTATGACCTGGACTGATCGAGAATGGGCAATTGCTAGGTCTACCCTGCATGAGTTTTTTGAAAAACAACAAAAGGCCCGAGCTGCTAGGAGGTTGTTGGATGCGTTTGAGCGTGAAAGGAGTATCTGTCTAGCGCACTTCCAAAGCCTGAGGCAGCTTGGTTTTCCAAGTTTCATGGATGATAACGGTAATTGTTTGTCTCGGGAGGAGCTGAAACCCATATGGAGTGCATTCAAGGAAGACACCTCCGAGATAGATGGTTGGGCAGACCCCATTCTGGAGGCGCAGGTACTTCAACTACTGTCTAGATTCTGGCAAATCAACGCTTGTTTGGCAGACCTGAGCCAGAGGATCAATCAAGCAGATATGCTTCAAATAGAGAGTTTCAAGTGCTTGGTGAAACAACTCGAAGACCGCAAGCCTTTCCAGGAGGAGGCTTGGGCTCAAGTCAAAGCCACCGCTGAAATCATCCGTGGGCGTCTTGTCACGCCAGCACCCACTCAAGAACCCGAGGGGGAGGAAGATAGTGAAGGGGAGGAAGAGTCTTTTGAAAGCAGTGTAGAATCTGAAGAGGGAACGGGGGATGACTCCGTGCCCAAAGGATAAAGGCCTGGGTCCTAGCATTCAGGCGAGCTCAATACCCCGCGAGCCACCAGGAATGTTGCCATATTTCGACCCAGGGGTAAAATTTTGATAATGACTGCTTCGGCCTTTCACCAGACCATCCCTTCCTCTTCCTTTCCCTCAGCATTCCTTTGTTTTATTTTCTTTGGAAAATTTTGAAATTTATCTAAGGCATGATGCCTTAAGGTTCACTCATAATGCCCTGCGAACCTCCAATTCGGCCTGTACCACAACGAACCATGTCATGCAAGGCCCAGCTGAGATTCGTTCAAATTGCCCGCGAACTGCAGGTTCGTCTCTCCAGCACAACGAACCACTGCCTAGCTGCTCTACAGTTCGCCCAGGTTTGCTCGCGAACTCCCATTTCAGCGTTTTTCGGTGCGAACCTCAGCAGCACATCCGCAGGATCGCCCAGACGGGTCATTAAGCGGGAGTTCGGCCTGTAGCAGTTGCGAACCACCCCTGCCAGCTAGGGTTTTGCGAACCTTGTTTCAAGAAAGCATTTGGGCATGTGGAATTTGGTTTGAAGTCTCTCCCTCTTGTTTGCTATGGCCTCTTTGACTAAAACATTAATGCTCCCACCTACCACCGCCATGTGATGATAAATATCCCCAGTACGTTCTACTCGAAGTTGTATTACAAATCTGCAGGCACGAGTATACCGTACTCTGTTGACAATTGGCGGGAAAACATGTACAGCTGTCACAGCTGAATTTTGAATTTCAAACGAATGTAATGGGGGGAAATTTTGCTATAAAATGCCATCCAGCCCATTGTAATCGAGGGGGGAAACATTTGCTTGAAAACTTTTGTACTTTGATTTTGCAATTAATACTAAAATTTTGGGCTTCATTTCTCTCTTGTATGCTGCCTTCTGTGATTACTTCTGCTATTCTGTTTTCATTTGCATACTGTAATTCTGAATCCTGGATTTAGGTGTGTGATTGGGAACAGAACCCTGGAGTTCTCCTGGAGGATACATAGGAGAGGAAACATTGTGTTCATTCCCTTGTATGCTGCCTGTGGTTATTGTTTCTGCTAAATTCATCTCTTTTTCTGATTGCTGTAATTCTGAAATCTGGATTTAGGCATAGGAAGGAGGGTGAATCCTGGAGCTCTGCCAGAGGATACATAGGGGAGTGGGGGCAGTGTCAATTTATATTTCATGTTTTATATTGATTGTTGTTACTTCAAAGTATTAGATAGTGATCGTGTTGCTGGTTCTTCCCACTTAAATCATCAGTTATTTTCTTTTCTTTTAGCATTTTCAGTCTCTTTCCTGTTCCCTATTCTTAAACCCTAAAGTAGTGTAGTATAGGAGTCGGCCTTCTTCGGAGATTGGCACGGTAGGCATCTCTTCCTACCGGCCTTTCAAGCTATTGGGCGGATCTAAGGCGCAAACCTACCAAATCCTTTCCTGATGGCGGATCTGTAACCAACACTCCCCTCTGTTTTATTTCGTTAAACCTTCTGGAAAAGAACACTTGCCATGTTTTAGGTATTATATATATGGCCCAAATATATGAAATGCATTGTGTGAAGGTGTTAAGGATCCAATCTATTGCAGTTAAAAGTTTCCCTCAACCTCCTTAATATTCTAGGTCCCAACTCTTCCCATGTCAGGATAACGTGACAAAGTTGACAGCTAGACAGGCAACAACTTAGTTATTGTGTTGTTTTCCTCGTTGCCACCTATGCTATAAGATCATTGATATCATACCTTTTTTGCATGGTTTGGTGGGGTTCCATCTTCCAGATTGGAAGCTAGCTGAGTGATGCCAATAGGCACTACCACTTATCATCTCTGATCCTGTTGTGTTGTCTCTAATCCATTTGAAATGGTACGTCCTTAATGTGGAGAATATCAATCCCTACAAACATGTATAAAGGAGAAGAATTCAAATTTCTCTCACATCCTCAATGGGATATAACCCACCTTGCCTGATAGGTGTTCTTCAAGGCAAACCTTCCCATGTTCCTACTCTTAAGTATATCTGGATCCCACTTTCGGTTGTAGAACAGTATTGTCAGCCATCTCCTATTGAGAATCAGGTCTTAGGTCCTTAAGGTAAAACATGCTTAATGTCCTCATCTTCAGCCACAATAGAGAGCTTGAAGCCTCAAACTACTTCAAGTTTTCCACATTGACTAAACAGAATATATGAACGTAGAGAGGCAGATTCAACTTGAAAGTGTTTGGTCCTGTTGGTTACGAATCTGCCATGGGGAAAGGATTTTGTGTTGATGCGCCCAGATTCGCCCACCAGATTGAAAGGCCGGAAGGAAGGGATGCCTTTCGTGCCAATCTTCGGAGAAGGCCGGCTTCCTGTGGAGTTTTTATAGTTTAGACAAGAGTGCAGGGAAAGAGATTAACAATGCGGAAAGAAATTCAAATAAGATTGGAGTTGGGTGGGGGGAACTAACAGTACGGCAATGCATCAATCACCACTACTAACGACAATATTAACATAACATATAAACATAAGAACTGATCCTAACAGCCAAGTAAATGCTTTGCATAAATAACCAGAAGCACAGCTACAATGGTTCCCTAGCAGACATTCCCTACAAGGAACTAACAGCACGGCAACACATCAATCACCACTACTAACAGCAATATTAGTACAAAGCACAACCTATAACTGCAACTAGCTTTTATCTTATGTATCCTCCAATTAGTGTATTTTAGTAATTCCTGACTACCAAATGCCGGAGTCCAGAGTTCAGTACAACAACAAGCAATAGTACAAGAAAGACGGGACAGAAATAATAAAGAGAGGCAGCATAGAAAATAAAAGAAGTTAGAACAGCACCAAGTATATATCTGTATTATGCAAAAAGCCAGAAGCACAGTTACAATGATTCCCTAACAGACATTCCCCTTCCACTCTTTACAATGAGAATGTCACAACTATTTATAGATTGAATCCCCTCCCGTTACAATTCATGGGCACAAGGTCCCAGACAAACATGGGCTGACAAGAGCGGCGGTGGAGCTGCTCAGACTGACCTTTGTCGGACGAAACTGTACCCGCAGCATGGGCTCTCTCAAAGCTGTACAGATAGTGCGCTGAGTAGAACTCCACTAACAGCAGAACTGCAAGTAGCTGAAACAGGTAGGGTTTTTAAATATCTTCAAAAGTGACAGCTGGTGTAAAATAGTGCGTCCCATGCTTGCCCATGTGCTCGGCATGTTTTGGCACGGATCTCGAAGTTGGACACTAGTCGGATGATGTTGCCTGACACGTGTTTGCCCTGAAAGATAATCTGTCCAACTTCGCCCAGAATTAGGGCGCAGTCCGACTTCGCCCTGGAAAAGGGGCGCAGTCCGACTTCGCCCTGACACTTAGAATTTTTTCTGGGTCACTGCTGTCATTTTAGAGATCTGTCTTGAAGAGCTTAAGGGAAAGAGGGAAGAATAGAAATGGAGAGAAAAGAGAGAATGGGAGAACTGAAGAAAGGGAAAGAGAGAAGAGGGGAAAGATAAGAGCAGCTTACTTGAAAACATTGCACCCCGTGCAAAATGTGGCAACATTTCTGGCGGCTCGCGGGGTGTCGAGCTCGCTCGGCGCAAAGAATCCATGCCTTCATCCATTGGGTACGGAGGAAATTCCTTCTCCTGCCTCCTGCTACTCTGAATGTTCCTCTTGCGGCAACTGTTCATTCTTAGATTTGCTTCCGGCAGTTGCCTCAACGGATTCTCCTTCCGGATCTGAATGTTCTCCATCATTGGCTTCTAACTTGCAGATGCACTCATATATAATTTGGGCCTGATCCCAGATTTCTGCTTGGAAGGGCCGAAGGTTGGTGATTTCCTCTAATGCTGCGTGGAATGCAGCGACAGCATGCAGGTCGATGGTGAGATATCGCTTTCCCAGCTCCTGGAAATAAGAGTTGATCTTGCAGCACTTGGACACCATCTGGGTAACCTGGGCTTCCTGAATTGGCTCGGCCCACGGTGTCGATTTCTCGTTGTATATTTCTCAAAGGCCAGCCAATTCTCTCTTACCTACTGGAGAGTGAGAAACTCAGCGTTCTCGATATAGCTCGGGCATCCTAGTTCAGAAAGAGCGTGAAAGGGGGCCAGGCAAATGTCTCTTTCTTGCTCGAATGCGTCTAGCATTTGTCTGGCAGTTCTCACCTCTTCTGCTTTCTTGAAATATTTGTGCAAGGTTACCCTTGCATCCGCCCATTCTGCAGCGAATGGGGACATAGGAGAAAATCGAAGGCCATTGCACTCATGTTCTTCAAGTTTTATAGCCAGGTTCAGCCATTGCTTTGCCTGACGTTCGGCCTCCTCTACTACAGGCTTTCCCTGAGCAGCAATTTCTTGGATCGTGGATGCAAAATCCAGGACCGGCATGGCTTTATAGACATGGGGTGTGCATCCCCTCAACGGATCAGCCCGCATCCCTTTTACTTTATCCTTTGAAAAGATCGCCGCTTGTGCTGCTTTCTCCGCAGCTTGAAACTGCGCCTGTTTCAAAGATTCCTGGAGCTGAGAAATCTGCTCCATGGCGGTCTGCTTTTCTGTTGCGGCCTCTTGCTGAGAAGCGGCCAGCTGGGCTTCTAATTTGCTTATCTTTTGCTGCGCTAATTCCAGCTGTTCGGTGGACCTAGCCAAGTCCTCAAGCTGCCTTATCTTGTCTTGCAGCTTGAAAACCTCTTCCTGGTCCTGCAGATGTTTGACAAGGAGAGTATCTGCTTGACGATGGATCCCATGAATCACATATTGTTGGTTGATATCGTCAAAGCTTTTCTCCTTCCTCTGAAATTCGTAGTCCGCCCTGGTCATCTCTCGGAGAGGCTTCTTTACTTTCGGCGTTATCTTCTCTGATGTGAGCACTCTCCTCTCAAAGTCAAACTTGGTGCGCTTTACCGGGGCGGCGATCTCCTCAGGTCTCCTCCTCTTCCAGTTTTGGAGAAAAGAGGAAGAGTACTCTACAGCTCTTGTTGCCAGAGGTAAATCGTTTGTGTTCTGGAGGTCATCCATGAAGTCTTGTTCCTCCGACCTAGGGTTTTGCTGCGGCATTTCTCCTGCGAACAAGGAAACAGGAGAAACAGGGATGACTTCGAAAGGGGTGGCCGCTTTTGAGAGTGACCGGGGAGCGGACAGTGGAGCGGGCGACGCTGGAAGGGTTCCAAGCGGCTAAGGGGATGAATGAAATGGGGAATGTGCAACCTCGGAACTAGCTGCAGGCGAAGGGTTTGCGGTTTGACTTAAGGGCAGGAAGGCGTTGGGATCTTGCGCAAACTGGTCAAAATGGCGGTGGCTGCTAGAAGGTTGTGGAGATTGAGAGGAAGATACGGCCACGGCTTGTTCGGACCGAGCGGGGGATGGAGTTGGAGTGGGGTCCGATGGGACCTGAGGGAATGGGGCAGTGAACGTACCTGCGGGCTCCGCCTGAGCCGATGCTGGATGGGCGTCTTCAGTTCTGGTTCCCGTGGTTGGCTCGGGGCTATCTAGAGAAACTACTTCTGAAGCCGTTGGTCGCGACTGTAGCTCCGCCACTGACTGCTGTGCCGCCTGACCAGGTCCTTTAACCTTCTCAACTCTCCCTCTTCTTTTCTCTTCTGATGCAACGGCTGGTTGGGAAGGAGACGACAAAGAAGGCGGAACTGGTACCAGTTCTGCCAGCGCTAGCTGGTACAGCCGTACCAGTTCTTCAGAGTCACAGCCTAGGATCCACGCCAGGCTGGTGTAAATATATTTATTCTGAAACTTCTCCAGGGGCATGGGGTCGGTTGGCCAGTGTCCAGCTGCAAGCGGGGCGTTTAGCTCGGAGTTGAGGAAATCCCTCATTCTTTTTGTTGGTGTGAAGCGTCCCGTTTGTTCACTCAGATTTATTCTTTTAATAATGGCGCTGGAGTCATACTGCAACCCTGGGGCGAAAGCTGGCTGGATGGTATCTCTGCGGAGCGTGAACAAGGGCTTTCCATTACAGTTGCAGATTTGACGGGTAGCTGGTCTGTAATATTTGACAACAATATCAACCAGTTCTGGGCATAGGTGGACAGGAGGGCACAAGAACCAGTATAAGTTTGACTTGTATGCTGCACCAAAATGGTGAGAGGGCGAAACTTTATCAGCCCAATTCTTCACATTTACCCGCAGTTTGGTAAGGCTCATAGAAAATGAACCATCTTTATACCCGAACAGATAATTCACTGGTGGTGGTGGAGCTCGCCCACGCTGTACCCTCTTCGTCCGGGACTTTGATTTTGAGTCATGCAGCGTCTCATTCCTGATAACGTTTGACTGCGGAAAATCCCCACTTTCAGGTTCTTCGCTTGACTGGGCCTGCACCGGCATTTTCCCTTTTTCCATTTCTTCAGAAGGATAAGAATTACGAATTTCTGGATGTTAGTACAGAATTTCGCTATCACAGGATCAGTCTGTACGATTTGAAAAGTCTGGGGGCGCCTGACCTCCTTTTGTAGACAATGACTGCGCTATTAACGGTATAAAAAAGGGGTAGGTCGGCTAGCTGGTGGCGGCGTAGTTTTTTTTGTTGGCCGTGCAGGGAATGTTTTTTGAAGAACGCACCCTGGACTCCGCGATTTACTTTAAATTTTGTTTGTTTCGTTGAAAACTGTGCAATGCCTTGAAACGGCCCTTGGAAGTTGTGCCCTTGCTGCCGTTGCTGCCACCACCTGGGCACACCTTTTGAGGTAAACCCCTTTTTGCACGAATCCCAACTTAGGGCACTTTGTCTTATGTGATGGCCCGTCCGAGTTGCGCCCGAAAAACGGGCGCAGTCCGGATTTCACCCAAAAGAAGGGCGCAGTCCGGATTTCACCCAAAAGAAGGGCGTTGTCCGAACTTCGCCCCAAAAACGGGCGCTGTTCGGTTTGCGCCCCCAAGACGGGCGCTGTTCGAACTTCGCCCGAAACGCGGGCGCGGTCCGAACTTCGCCCCAAAAACGGGCGCTGTCCGGTTTGCGCCCCAAGGTTGGGCGCTGTTCGAACTTCGCCCCAAAAACGGGCGCTGTCTGGTTTGCGCTCGGAGGACTTAACTCATTTTGCTTCCGCCCTTCATTAGACCGTGCCCTTTGGATGGTGCGCAGCCCGACTTCACTGCGAAGTTGGGTTGCGCACCCAGAATTAGCCGTTTTTTTGCTCTTCTTCTCCGCGCTTCGTTATGGACCGGATTTTTTTTTTTTTCTTTTTCCTGGGGCCGACGCCTGACTTGCTGCGAAGTCGGTGTCTTCACCCTGTCTTACTTGGGCTTATTCAAAACGGAAAAAACTGAAGGCGAAAAAACTGTACATGCTTTGAAAAATGAAATGCAGAAGGAAAATTTGTACAATGAGGGTGCCCACTGGGCACCTTCAACAGCGGTAGAATTTTAAGTGGAACCCATTAACGGGAATTGGTAGAAGCTGACCCTCCATATCCCGAAGTATGTAAGAGTTGAACTGGTTTACCCGGGCGATCTGATAGGGGCCCTCCCAGAGGGCATCAAACTTCCAGTGGTTGCCCGACTTTGCTTTCAATGAGTCCCACTTCAGCACCAGGTTCCCGATTTCGAAGATTCGGGCGGTGGTGCCTTTTGCAAATCAGCCTTGAGTGGCTTCAGCGTGTTTGGTGAAGGCCTGGTATGCTTTTTCCCTGTCTTCTTCCAACTGCAGGAGTTGGCACAACCTATCATCCACCGAGTCTCCGCTGCTTCTCTCTTCGTCTAGCATCCAAAGAGTAGGGATCTCAATGTGGGATGGCATGACAGCCTCTTTCCCATAGACGAGTGCATAAGGGGACGTTTTAATGGACTTTTTGAATGAAACTCTGTCCGCCCACAGCGCTCGGTTCAGGAGGGAATGCCAAGTCCGCTTGTTCCTTTCAATTGTCCTCTTGATGATTTTCAGGAGGTTTTTGTTAGTAGACTCAGCAAGGCCGTTTCCCTGCGGATAGTAATTAGAAGACATCTTGTGATAAATGCCAAGTCTGCCGGTATACTCTGTGAGTACAGCACCTGCGAATCCCGGACCATTGTCTGTCACGATTGACTCTGGAATCCCGAAACGGGTAATCAGACTCTCAAGGAACCCGATGACCGTTTCTTGGTCTGCGTTCTTGGTCGGGATTGCCTCCGCCCACCGTGTGAAGTAATCGGTGGTCTGTAAGGATAAACTTGTGTCCGGCGAGAGGAACTAGGCGAAATCACCCCAATGAAGTCTAGACCCCATTCTTTGGAACGGAGTCTCGGCCTGAATCGGTTGAAGGGGCAGGGGTGCTTTTCTGTTCCTGCCAGCAAACCTCTGGCATTGATCACACTTAGAACAGACTGCATACGCGTCTGTAAATAGAGTGGGCCAATAGTACCCAGCTCTAATTATTTTCAAGGCCGTAGGCCTTGCAGAATGATGACCCCCAGGTATCCCGGAATGAAAATCTCCGAGGACCTAGGACTGGTCTGATTTTCTGATGCACCGCAACAGGATGCCGTCAATATTTTTGAAATAAAGCCCCTCGGGGCGAAGAGTATACTTGAGTGCACCTAGCCGAAATCTCCTTCATTGTGAGGCGTTCAGGTGGTCTGGACATCTCCCGGTACAGAAATATCTTACCAGTTCATCTGTCCAGTCACTCTCCTCTGGTAAGGAGTTGGCTAGGTTGATACTTGTTGCTGTGTCCTCCCACTTACAGGCGGAGATACCAGCTGCAGCGCTTCGAGCCAGCTCTTGACACAAGGCTCGGCCTCTGATAAGCTTGGTAGGCCGTACTTCGATGTCGAACTCCTGGATTTTTGCAACCCATCCTGCTCTCTTGTGGCCCGGTTCTCCTTGAGTGATGAAGCTTCGAACGTCCGGGTGAATCACAAAGACGGTCGTTTGGCTCTGGGATACAAAATGCCTTAACTTTCGGAGAGATTTCATGACTGCGTGAACCTGCCGTTCTATAAAGTTGTACTTTTCTTCATGCGGTTGAATCACTTGGCTTAGGAACGCAATGGGGCGCTCCTCGCCGTCATCTGTCTTCTGTGTCAGGACTGCGGCGTAACTTTCCGGTTCTCCCACCGCGTACAGGATGAAGTCTTTGGAGTAGTCCGGGTTTATCAACACCGGAGCTTGTGTAATTCAAGCTTTGATCTCCTCGAAGGCTTGCTCCCTCGCATCAGTCCATTCATAAGCTGTATCTTTTTTTAGCAGTTCGGCCATTGGCTTGATCACTTGTGCGAAGTCTGGAATGAATTTCCGCACGAAGTTAATTTGGCCGAAGAAGGACTGCAGCCCTTTTTTGTTAATTGGGGCTGTCAAGCGAAGGAGGGCTTCTGCTCTGTCAGGGTCGATGGCGAGGCCTCTCTCAGAGATGACATGTCCCAGCAGCTTACCTTCTTTTACCGCGAAGACAGACTTCTTCGGGTTTATAGAAATGCCGAACTCCCGACACCTCTCAAATACTTGCCGCAGGTGAGAAATATGATCCCTTCTTTGGTGAGAGAAAACGGTCATGTCATCAAGGTAGATGACAATGATTTTGTTAAGCAGCTCTTGGAAGGCCAGGTCCATGGCCCTTTGAAATGTGGCACCAGCATTGGATAAGCCAAAAGGCATGCGCTGATAAGCGAACGTTCCCCATTTGGTGGTGAACGCCGTCTTATGCTGGTCCTCATCTCTGACCCAAATCTGGTTGTAGCCGGAAAATTCGTCTAGAAGTGAGAATCTCTGGGCTCCAGCAACGATGTGTAGGATTTGATCAATTTGGGGAAGCGGATAATGATCCTTGAGGGAGGCTTGATTTAGATTTCTAAAATCCACACAGAGACGGATGTCTCCATTCTTCTTCCTCACAGGCACCAAATTCGCAACCTAGGATGAATGCTTGATGGGGTAGATGATTTTGGCCTCGAGCATTTTCAGGAGCTCGGTTTTCATCATGGCCTCAATTTTTGGATTTACGGCCCTTTGTTTCTGCCGGAATGGCTTGGCGTCGTCCTCTAGCTCGATGGTATGCTGGATCACCTCTCTGTCATACCCCTTCAAGTCCTCGTAGCACCAGGCCACGATGTCAGGGAACTCTCGGCATAATGATGCGATCTGCTCAAGTTCCTCTGAAGTGCAGTCTGTCCCGACCTTGACAATTTTCCCAGGTTCAAGCTCGAGGTCGGCATACTGCTTCGGGTCTACTTTGATCCGGTGAGATATAGCTCTATCATTCTGATCAAATAGACTTTCAAGAGTAATCAGTCCTTTTGGGACATGATTATTTTTCAGCTGTATCAACCCCTCATATTGCTCGTCATCAGGGTCTCTACTCTCGATTGAATGTGCTTCATTTATCAAAAATGTGACGATCTCTTTGTCACAATCGAACACCTGCCAGTGGATGTCCTTATCAGGCACAGAAGGCCTGTAAATGGTGCGAACCGGCTTCGGTTTCTGGACAATGTCGTCAGCCGGAACGTACCTGGCTCCAATAGACGCCAGAATATCAGCGTGTTTGTTTTTCTCACGCGATATCGCCTTGATATTCAGTGATTCGAATGACTCCATCAGGTCCCACACCCGGTTACGGTACGCCTTGAGATAGTGCTTTTTAGAGGCGCACTTGTTCGTAACCTGGTGACACACCAGCTCTGAATCTCCGAAGATCTGCAGGTGTTTAATCCCCAGTCTCTCTGCCTTCCGCAATCCCAAGCATAGGGCTTCATACTCCGCCACGTTATTAGTGCAACTCCAGGCTAGCCTGTAGGTCTAATCCTTTTGGATCCTGGTTGGGGAAACCAAGAGCACCCCTGCACCAGCGCCATTTTTGCATCGTGCGCCGTCAAAGAAAAGCTTCCATAGCTTTTCAGGTGCGAGTCCCACTTCTTTCACAGCTGACTTGTCAAGCCTTTCGGGCTGTACAATGGTGTAACAGCCTTGCTCTGTCTCGATTACGGCATTAAAGTCCCGCAACGAGAACTCATCTTCGAGCTGCAGCACTTCGAGGGCTTCCTCTACCAGTTCTACCGTCACCAGTTCTTCCTCAGTCAGCTGGGCCATACAGTCCTGCGACTCTTCTCCGGGTATCTTCTCTGTTAAGAAGGTGGAAGGCTTCTCGTTGAAGATTTTTATTCTTCTTCCTTTAAAGGGCACTTCCATATGTGAGTAGTCTAGAGACAGGTACCCGCCCAATTTCGCAGTGAACTCTCGGGAGAGACACATGCCGAAGTAGGGAGCCAAATCAACAACCACGACCTCTTGAATGACCACGATGTCGAGGGCTTTATGCAGCCGGATAGGGATGTCTTTAATGACACCAACTGTCTTCACAGCGGTGCCGTCTAGTTGCAGCACGCCTTGGCTGCTCCTTTTATACTCCATCCCAATCACATCGCAGACGGCCTTCGACATAACTGTCGTGGAAGCACCAGAGTCCACCATGCAGTTGTGTACTATGTGCCTTGCATCCGTAAAGACAGATAATAGGGAGGTGGTCTATTTTTTCCAGTGGCTGAGACCGTTAGAGGCTGAACCAAGACCGCAGGCTGTATCTGCTTGTCATTCTTCATGTTTTTAAGAGACTCTTGTAGCAGATCCACCTGGCCTGGGAGCAGAAGAGCATCATACATGCTGATTCTGGCGGGTGTTCTTTTCAACTCGTCTACTATGCTGTAGCCCGAGGTGCTAGCTCCTTCTGCCTCTTTTTCCGGCTCGTACTTCGTTCGGTACTGCTGGGTGGCCTCAACTCTGTCTCTTGGTCAGAGACGGGTACTTCAGCTTCTCCTGAGCTTGTTCTTTGGTTTCAGCTGGAGGCCGAGGTACAGGAGCTTTATTCAGAACTGGAGCTCTTACCATAGGTGGCTTGGCGGGAACGGGGGCTACCTTTGCTGGAGGAGGCTTGACTGGAGTTTTGTCTTTGGACGCCTTCTCTTGGGCTGTGTAAGGCCACAACCGCTTGTATGGTGGCAGCCCTGCAGGCTGCGTCTTTTCCCTTCTGGCGTACACCTTTAGGGGCTTTTCGGCAGGATCCGCAGGCCTCTTACCTTCCTTGGCAAGCAGCGACACCAGATCTTCCTCTGGGAGGGCAAAGTTGCCTTCATCATCGAGGATCATGTAGAGTTCATCTTCCTCTACAGTGTTGCCGGCCAAAGTCTGAAGATAGTGCTGGTGCAGTGTACAGTCTTCCTCAAGATGCGGGTCATTGCACGTAGTGCACCAGTTGACCTGGTCGGAAGGACCAGGTTGGTCTTCAATGGCAGCATTTCTAGGAGGCGGACGTCTTTGCGGCTATTGTTCTGGATGTCTGTCTCTTGTCAGCGTCGGGGGCGGATATGTCCTTCTAGGAGCAAGGTCCATCTGGGCCTGCTTCTTTTTCAGAGCAATCATGTCGTTGGACATAGTGTGATAACCCGAGGCCAAAGCTCGTACCTCCTGGAGGATTGTGTTCTGAATATTGTTGTCAGGAGGCGGCAACTGCGCCAATGGAGGCAATGCAGCTAATGGAGTGGAATAATGCATATACTGCGGGGGAGCGGGAAGTGCTGGAAAATGCGGAGGAGGAGGTGGGTGAGAATAATGTATTTGCGGCGGGCCATAAGGAGTTATTACTGGCACCGAATTCCATTGCTGCTGGGGTTGCTGCCCTGATGTGGAGGGTGCACCACCAAAAGCTGAAAGATACTGAGATCTTGGAAAGTCAGGATGAATTGGTTCCTGCACTCTGGACGGGAGTCTGCCGATGGAAATGATATCTGCTTCAGCTTGCTGGGCAGCATCGTACAGAGCAGGAAACGTGTTTATTCTGGCAATCTTCAGTAGCAGGCATATATCTGAGTTGAAGGATCTCAGGTAGTAGTGGGCAGCCATGCCGACTGAAGGCCGAAGTTCGTGAGGTACCCGTTTCCAGGACCTCGCAAACCTGATGTTGTAGTCGGACACCTCCTCTAGAGGATGTCTCTGGATACATTGGAACTGATGCAACAAAGAAGTAGGGTCAGCAGACTCGTTGCATCCTTTTACGAGCCTACTGGCAAGCTGGTGCCACCCCGTGATAGATCCCTCTGGCAGAGATCTCCACCGATGAGAAGCTTCCCCCTCGGGGAAAGAGCCGGCGAGACGGGTCTTCACGCTTTCGTCCGTGATGGAGTGCAATGCAGCCAGGGCAAGGATGTCCTGGATGTGCTCGTACGCCGTCTTGCCGTAGCCGTCATACGTAGGGATAGATTTCAAGGCGGCAAGGGGCACAGCTTGTTGTCCGATTAGGGCCAAGGGCCCGGTAGAGTCTACCGCCGAGAAGAGTTCATCATCAATATGCTGCTGGGCAGCCATGTTTTCCTCTTCTCCTTCGTCGGTTGTATACTCGGTGTTGGAACTTTCCGAAGATGTAAATTCTTCTTCTTCTTCGGTCTCTTCTAGCTCACTTTCAGCTTCTTCGATTTCAGCTTCGGCTTCTTCTTGGATTTCAGCCTCGGCTTCGTCAATACGAGCTTGGCGATCGGCCAGCCTGATATTTTCGCCTCGAGCGTTGATATCTAGTTCGTAAAAAGCAGGCGGGTTTCTCGGATCCCTTGCTCGCCACCTTCTTGTTTGCATGAAGGTGCTAGGACCGGTCACTCGGACTCAGAGAGTATGTTCGTGCAGAATCGCCAGGTGTTCTGATTTTGAACAGCAATGAAGCGAACACCAGTGCTTCGATTCTGTTTGGGGATGGGAAAATTCCTTGGCCCACCGAGTGCTCAGGAACTGTTGCGCCAGGTGGAGACTGATCAGAAAATCTCTCTTCAAACGTGGGACCTTGGTCCCACCGGGCGTGCCAAAAGAAACTGTTGGTTACGAATCTGCCATGGGGAAAGGATTTTGTGTTGATGCGCCCAGATTCGCCCACCAGATTGAAAGGCCGGAAGGAAGGGATGCCTTCCATGCCAATCTCCGGAGAAGGCCGGCTTCCTGTGGGGTTTTTATAGTTCAGACAAGAGTGCAGGGAAAGAGATTAACAATGCGGAAAGAAATTCAAATAAGATTGGAGTTGGGTGGGGGGAACTAACGATGACGGCAATACATCAATCACCACTACTAACGACAATATTAACATAACATATAAACATAAGAACTGATCCTAACAGCCAAGTAAATGCTTTGCATAAATAACCAGAAGCACAGCTACAATGGTTCCCTAGCAAACATTCCCTACAAGGAACTAACAGCACGGCAACACATCAATCACCACTACTAACAGCAATATTAGTACAAAGCACAACCTATAACTGCAACTAGCTTTTATCTTATGTATCCTCTAATTAGTGTATTTCAGTAATTCCTGACTACCAAATGCCAAAGTCCAGAGTTCAGTACAACAACAAGCAATAGTACAAGAAAGACGGGACAGAAATAATAAAGAGAGGCAGCATAGAAAATAAAAGAAGTTAGAACAGCACCAAGTATATATCTGTATTATGCAAAAAGCCAGAAGCACAGTTACAATGATTCCCTAACAGACATTCCCCTTCCACCCTTTACAATGAGAATGTCACAGCTATTTATAGATTGAATCCCCTCCCGTTACAATTCATGGGCACAAGGTCCCAGACAAACATGGGCTGACAAGAGCGGCGGTGGAGCTGCTCAGACTGACCTTTGTGGGACGAAACTGTACCCGCAACATGGGCTCTCTGAAAGCTGTACAGATAGTGCACTGAGTAGAACTCCACTAACAGCAGAACTGCAGGTAGCTGAAACAGGTAGGGTTTTTAAATATCTTCAAAAGTGACAGCTGGTGTAAAATAGTGTGTCCCATGCTTGCCCATGTGCTCGGCATGTTTTGGCACGGATCTCGAAGTTGGACACCTGTCGGATGATGCTGCCTGACACATGTTTGCCCTGAAAGGTAATCTGTCCAACTTCGCCCAGAATTAGGGCGCAGTCCGACTTCGCCCTGGAAAAGGGGCGCAGTCCGACTTCGCCCTGAAAAGGGGCGCAGTCCGACTTCGCCCTGAAAAGGGGCGCAGTCCGACTTCGCCCTGAAAAAGGGGCGCAGTCTGACTTCGCCCTGACACTTAGAATTTTTCTGGGTCACTGCTGTCATTTTAGAGATCTGTCTTGAAGAGCTTAAGGGAAAGAGGGAAGAATAGAAATGGAGGGAAGAGAGAGAATGGGAGAATTGAAGAAAGGGAAAGAGATAAGAGGGGAAAGATAAGAGCAGCTTACTTGAAAACATTGCACCCCGTGCAAAACGTGGCAACAGGTCCCACGTTTCACTTTCTTAAAACGCCATGTCAAATTAGCTTGATTCTCTTATCTTGTCCTCAAAGCCCACTGTTACTCAAGTACAATTGGGTCAAGTCACCGACTTGGAATGGTGTTCCTATGTTGAACATGTCTCATTGTACTTCAGTTTTGAACTCAAGAGCTGCTTCTGCACTGTTTGACATATAATTTTAATCTGCCTTTTGAATATGGCACATTTGGTTGCTTTAGAGCCTGCAATTTATTTTGTGGCATCCTGCTGCGCAAGAATTGCATCAAATAAAGTTTGTAGGAAGTGGCCAAAACTTTTCTCCAATGGAGACATATTAGCAGAGGTGGAAACACCTTATCATAGAAGCATTGTATATAGGCAAAGAAATCATCCCAAGTCTTAAGATTCTTCTGGTTAAACCAATTAACAGCTGCATCAATTTGTGGATTTTATCTCTGGATAAATCATATTTTCTGGACTTTTATTCAACACTCTGAGACACCTTAGGGGGCTCATCATCAGGAAGTTTACATCAGCACCTCGCCGAACCAAGAGATCACATTTAACAAATATCAGCAAACACAGTTTATCCGTAAATAAGATCAACAAAGAGCCGACAACATGCAAATTTAAAGACTTACATCAGCACGTCGTATAGAGAGGATTTATACCAAGTTACCAACAGCTACATCTCTTTGAGAACCTTCGGATAAATGTTGCCAGAAAGCTAACCAGACTAACTTTCTTAAAGAGGTGCAGAGACAATAGTGTGATTCAGATCTTTGCAGGCAACTTATTACAGATTTTGTCATGTTCTTCACAATAAGCCCCGTAAGAGGTTTCAAAACTTCAAATAAATAGCCAGAAAACATTATTAATCCAGAAATAAAATCTGCAAACAACCAACACCCTGTAAACCTAAAATGTTACAGCAATGTTTGATTAACCACTTCAATTTGGCCATCAATTTGTGGATGGAAAGCAGCTGAGCATGGCAATTTGGTATCCACACTCTCCCACAAAGGGTCCAGAAGCTGCTCAAAAAGCTTCTATCCCTATTGAGAACAATGGATTTAGTAAGAAATCCCAAGTTCACCCATGCATCAGTGAAATTTTGGGCTACTTTTTGACAGGCATTTGTCTTCATACATATCTTACTAGACCGATCTACCACAGTGAAGTATTGGTGGTTAGCTTGTCCTGACTTGGGAAAACTGCTTAGCAAGTTCATGGATATGTTCTCCCATCTATAATTAAAAACAATAACGGTGCATATAACCCTAAAAAGAGCACTTATGTACCTAACATTGAATCTTAATGTTGAGATTTCTCCCGCTCGTCATTCAACCTTATATCATCCAAAACGTTGTCATCATTTTTATTGATGTACAGACTAGCTTCTAATCTGCATCCAAGTTTCACTCTAAATCTTATCCCTCATTCTTGTTTGGCATATTCTTCTAGCACTGATATTTCTTCTTAATTGGGGGGTGGAGCTTGGGGTTTAACTTTCAACACTTAGCCACCATATGCCCATGAATGTTGCAACGGTTAAAGTTATTCTTAGAGGTTTCTTCCCTCCTTAAACAACCATATTCTTTCTTATACCATTTTTTGCCTTCTTTTGGTGGCTTCTGCTTGAACAGTGGTAGAGGAACTTCCCCCTTGTTGAGACTTCTTTTTGTCCATCTCAATGTAGAGAGCCTTCTTTCAATTTTTTCTATACTCTTTGCATCGGAGAGAGCCAATTGTTTACAGTATGACCATGCATCCCTCAAAGGTATTTCATTGCTAACTATATGTTATTTTGAGGAATGTTCAACAAAATGGCTTGTTTACCAAACTTAAAGGTATATCCTTACAAACTGTCCTTGCTTTTGCAAAAATAGTGCCACCTAAGTAGCTGCCCCTCTTCATACCCAATTGGATAAAATTGCGCATTAATAATTTCCTTCAAGGTCTGCCATTTCTCCATCTCTTGTTGGAACTCAATATTTCAGCACAGCTCTCCCACCATTCCAAAGCATGACCAAATATCTTTAAACAAGAAAATGAGATATATTACTCGTAGGTAAAGCCATGAATACTGAAGCAGGCCTCTAGCTGCATCAACCAACTTTTGAAATTTTCCATGTCAAGTTGTTCCTTAAGATGATCCTCTTGATGGAGTCTTCTACTCCATATCCTGTAGGCAGCTAATTTGACAACATGGTGCCAACTCAAGCACCACCACAGTCATATCGAGAATTTCATCATGTCTACAATAGGTGGTAGTTTTCTCATGTGTGTACCTGTCACGAGTTGTCACATTTGTATGCATGACAACCTATATGTTTATAATCATGTATGTCATCTATAGTTTATGGGGTACTTTTATTTTGGATGTATGTATTCAGATATCAGGTCATTGGGCAATTAAATTGTTGCCAACCACTTCTCGATTGCACCTTGTGTGCATTCACCCATTCACCCCATGCAGATCTTGTCAAATAGCATAACATAAGAGTTTATTGTGATCTCCTATGTATGTTCCTGTGTCAAAGTGTATGTTGTGTAGAGCATTGTTGTCATATTGTAGAAGGTTGGATTGTTGATATACTCTATTGTAGAAAGAATGACATATTTCTATTGGTCTTGTGATTCCTATTAATATTGTTGAATATCAAAAACCTATACTACACTTGCCATTGTTGCCTTATCGAATTGGGTCAAAGTTGAAGATGTTGACACAAGTGGGTGACCAACAATCCACATAGCCTATGCGGCCATAGACGACGAAGACAATGGGGAGATCCTAAATGCAGGTCCAAGTAGATTGCATAACACACAACCAGATGAGAGACGAACATGTTACCAAAGAGGAACACATAGAAGCACATAGAAGTCCAAGTCAACCATGAATTGCGCAATATACAACCTGATGAGAGACCAACATGGTACCAAAGACGAACCCGTAGGAGCACATTGAAATCCAAGTCAACCATGAGAGCCTCTTCCATGTCCAAGAGAGAGTGTAGAAGTGGATCTTCTATAGAGCCCCCTTGTATCTTGGTACAACCATTCGTGTGAAAGAGACATGTTGTGTATGAGTCAAGACCTCAAAGTGTCATCATAATTATCGGAGTGCTATAGGATACTAGAGGTAAGTCCTCCTACCTATATGTCCTTAGTCAGTGCCAAACAATGCAAGAAGATGATAGGAAAAACAAGGAGATTCATTCTCTTGATGATCAAGCTACAAAGCACAAGGACTATTGCTACCATCATACCAATCACACGATCTATGTAGCAGAAATAGATGGACCAAATTGTAGCAAAATATGATAACTTGTTCAAGTCACCAATTGGGTTGCCTCTTCATTACAAGGTAAAACTTTCCATTGATCTAGTTCCTAGTTCTTTGCATAACACACTTGTATATTGCAGATCAGTCCTTGAAGACAATGAAATCAAGAGGTAGATCCATGAATTGATTTAGAAAGGGCACATCAAACCAAGTGCTTCACCATGTGGCAATCCAATTGTCTTGGCTCCAAAGAAATAAGGGACATAAAGACTCTGTATTGAGTGCTAAACATTGAATAAAATCATTGTGAAGAACCACTATCCACTCCCTCGGATAGATGACTTGTTGGACCAGCTCCGTGGTGCAAAGTTCTTCACTAAAATTGATCTCAAATTTGGCTATCATCAAATACCCATCAAACCCACCAATGTATAGAAGACTGTATTTAACTCAAAGGAGGGTTTGTTTGAGTGGTTAGTCATGCCTTTTGGCTTGAACAATGTACCTTCCACATTCATGAGGATGATGGATCACATCCTGCACCCCTGCATCCCTACACAAACTCATTTTGAAGTAGTCTACTTAGATGAAATTCTCTTCTATAGTAGAAAATAGGAGGAGCATCTCCATCATGTTCGACGGGTACTCTAGAATCTTCGAAGATACAAGTTGTATGTTAATTTGGAAAAGGGTTCATTTGGCATGACAAAAATTCAGTACCTTGATTGACAAAGGAATCCATGTTGATCCTGAGAAGATTTAGATAACTAGATATTGGACCACACCTGACTGTGATAGAGCTTCGTAACTTTCTAGGTCTTGCCAATTTTTGATGAATATTTATGTTGGGGTTCTCACACATTACTTGGTTATTGCACCAAGTGACCAAAGGAGGTGTCAAATCCAAGTTCCATTGGGAATATACACAGTAGAGAGCATTTGAGAAGCTGAATGACCAACTATGTTTAGCTCTTTTACTTTCCCTACGTTATCTACAACAACCTTTTGAGATAATGACTGATGCATCAAAGTACACATTAGGAACTGTTCTAACACAGCATGGGCATCCAATTGCCTATTGCAGTGAAACATACAACGCAGCAATTCGAAAATAATACCCCACATATGAAAAAGAGCTCTATGTCATTGTCCAAGCAAGTAAATAGTGGAAGCACGACATCTTGGGTAAACAAAAAATCATCCATATAGATCACAACCCTCTTGAGTTCATTCAGACATAGAGTAAGCTAAGAAATGAAAGACATCAAAAGTGGGCCACATATCTATAGTAGTTTCATCTGATTATCACACATTAGAAAGGGAGTGCCAATTTGGTAGCAGACTACCTAAGTCAATCGTGACTTGTCACACTCATCACCACTTGATTCCTGTGAGCAAGATACTTCTAATTGGTCCACCTTGTATCAAATTGATTCTGATTTTGCTAATACATATTGAGCTCTTTGTATGGGTATGCATCTTCCTGACTTTTATTTTCATGATAAACTCCTTTGTCACATAGGACATTTGTATGTGCCATCTAGTGAACACTCAAAGATGATTTGGGAAGCGCACTTCAATAGACTAACAGGTCAGTTTGGGGTGGGGAAATAATCGACAGTTCTCCAAGAGTACTTCTAATGGCCCAGGATGAGGAGTGATGTAGAGAGATATATCATCATACACCCCTTCTGTTGTTGCCAAACTAACCAATAAGAAGGGTTGTACAAAATATTGCTAGTGCCAACCAAACCTTAGGAATCCATCTTCGTGGATTTCCTCTCAGATTTGACAACATCTAAGCATGGCAGTGATTGCTTTTTTTATAGTGGTTGATCATTTTTCAAAAATGGATATCATGATAACTTGTATGAAATCTATTTCAGCTAAGGAGACTACCAAACTCTAGTTCAGTTATGTATGGATCAACTTTCGTTTGTCAAAGTCCATTGTTTCTAATAGGGATTGCAGATTTGTTTAGCATTTTCTAGTTCATCCTATGGAGCATAATGGACACCAAGCAGACCATGTCCACAGCCTTCCATCCTCAGATTGATGGTCAGACTGAAATTATGAAACAATATACTGCAAATATTTGAATGTACATTTCCAAGCATCCATGCACATGGGATGAGAGCCTCCCCTACATTCAGCATATGTACAATCAAGCACTGCACACCTCTACCAAACACAACCCCTTTCATGTCTTATTTGGGTTCCAATCCTTGGCACCCATTGATGTAGCCCTCCCTATGTAGGCCATGAAGTACTCACCTCAAAGACAATAAAACTAGAAAAGGCAGCACGGTTTTGTGGAGCAAATTTAGCATATCCAACAACAAGTCCATGACCTCTTGGAGAACACAAATCAAAAATAAAAGCAGTGCCATGACCAACATTTGGTCCCCACATCAATTCAAGGTTGGAGAAATTAATATGATTGAGTCTTTAGAGGGAGAGAATTGCAGGACCCCATAGGAAGATCACACTTCTTCGCTATGGACCATACATCATTACCAAGAAGGTGGAAGAGAATGCTTTCGAGTTGAACCTTCCATCTTATCTTGGTATGCATCCAATCTTCAAAGTTGAACTTCTCTGGCCTTGTCATCCACCTCTATTGGACACATTCGTAGTAGCAAAACCGTGGGACACTGAAGAACTCATACCAAACAATTTAGCACCAATGGAGGAGGATCAAATAATTGATACATGGACTAAAACCACCACAAGGAAGTCCATTCAAATGTACAAAGTGGTCAAGGTAGGACAACTTGGTCACCAAGGGGAATGGCTCACAAAGAATCAAATAAAGAAATAGTTTTTGCACCTAATGTCAAACGTTAACACAATAGGACTGCTGCTTTTCAAGGGGGGACAAAATGACCTGTCGACCTTGTCAAGGGCATAACTTTGTGCTTAGGACTCCGATTTGACCCGTTCAAAAAGCATTGGAAATCTTAGAGGAAGAACAAGAAATTTCGAAAGCTAACCAATAACACTCCGAAGGCCCTCAAAAATGCAAAATAAAATAATTACTCAACATAGTAATTTTCTATTTTTAGACATTTGCAGCCAAAATACATCTCTAGCCATATTGACACATCAATAGAGAACAAAATACAAAAGGACAAGTCATAAAAGGACAAATCATGATATGTAATTTTCATTTCATATGCACTTTGTAACTCATGGAAGGTGAACCACCACATTTCTATACAAGTGACCTTCCATATTCAATATGGTGGATTTCGAACCCACTAAATATTGAATAAAGAGAGATGTATCCCGACCATATAAAGCTTGAGTGATGGATGCAATGTTATAGCCTCACACCTCTTCTAAAAGATTGTTTGCATTGTACTCTATTTCTGAGCAATGAAATCATCTTTTATTTTTCGCCGCTCCAAAATCCTTAAAAGAGATTCCATTCGAGACGCGAGATATCAACAATTATATATCTTTTTGTGTTCTTATTTGTTATACTCAGTTATTTTTGAACTGCATATTGTTTCTTGATTTTCCTTAACTCAAAACTCTGAGTTTCAGATCATAACCTCTACACTTCATTTGCTTGACACTAAAAAGAAAAAAGGGTAAAGTATTTTTTTAGGTCCCAGGCCTATCCTAGCACTCTTGGTTTGGAGTATGAGACCCCCCAAAGGGACATACCCACCATATCCCATAGGATTCAAACAACTGACCAAACCCAATGTTCAATCGGGCTCAACCTACCTGCTGCCTACACCCACATACTTTTGATAAATTCTCGTATTCTTTAAGTAGACATCATTTTGGCAACTTCATACATCTTGTTTCTATTCATATGACTTGCAAGTCAGTTAACATGGAATTCTTATAGGAACTTCTATCAAATAATGTTGTTGAATACTAGTATTGCATTTTGAAGGTTTTATCTTAATGTTCTACACCCTGGTACAAAGTCATTTCCTTTAAAGATACTAATGATATTTTGGCATTCCTGTTTGTTTGCTTGTTCTTTTGCAATTTCTTTCATTAGATTCCACTTTACTAGAGAGATTGCATAACTGTATAGCATCTATTGCAGCACTCCTTTCATAGATTATATATTTGTTTTGGTTTATAATCACTGAAAGTAAGGACAATCATGTTATCTGTTTGTGAGTTTCTTTTCAACAAAAATTATAATCATGGTTCATGATATGTATATACCTCAAATGCATTGTTCTTTTTCCCTTATATTTCCAACCTTTTATTATTGCTGAACTACTACCAGAAAGTTTCAGTCAAAGATAGGACACCTTCGCTAAAAAAAATATTCATTTTCTATTTTCATATGCTACTGCTTTACCATCTTAGCATAGGACCACTCCTATAGTTTGTTCAGTGGTGTTTATTTGTGTTGTTATTGTTGAGTTGGCTTTGCCGAAGTAAAGATAGCAACTTGCATCAATGCTTTGTTAAGACTTCAAATATTTTCAAGTTTCTTTCTCTCCACTCAAAGCTCCTGGTTTTACTTGGTTATTACAAGGATAAAGCTATTTAAGAACTCGCATGAATATATCTTTTATAGAATCTTGCAAGTCCTTGAAAATTTCTAGTTTCAATCAAGATTCTGGATGTTCTCCATTCTCAGAATACCATAATTTTCTTAGAGCTTGCATGTTTTTAATACTGCATGTCTTCTAATACACGTAACCAATTTTGAGAACAAAATAAATTTTAAAATAAGACCATGGAACATGAAACATGAGAAAAACGACACTTGGGATGCCCTTCATGATCCATAATCATGATTTCAATGAGAAGTTGGATTGTAAGATAAACCAAAAGGCTTATAAAGAGGCTTTGTTTGTACTTGTTCTGTACATAATACAAATGAGCATGCAGCGTGTACAATTTTGACAATCTTTGTGTGTTCTTTAGGCTCATATCATACGTCCAGTGTCCTTCAAGCTTGGCATGTAGTTGGAATATCTAGAAGATCCCTGTTGCCAGAACAGTATAGAGTCAGATTGCTTGTGCTGAGAGAGAGTAGGGGATGAGAGGCCATTCTATCTGCAATCAGCTAGGATCTGTCTCACTGACCTGTTTCCATCAGTGTGTGATGCAGCAGTACCTAGAAGATGCTTAGCACCTCCAATGTCAGAGATTGTGTGAGAGGACGAAATCAGCTTGATGAGTCTAGATGCCCTTGGAGAGCCCTAAAACTGAAGGTAACCACATCTTAGACAAAGATCGCCAAGCACCTCCTATCAGTATAGTAAAATAAGGTCAAGAACAAGCCTCCAAAGTCTCTGTATAGGCAACGGTAGCTTCCCTGAATCTCATAATAAATCAGGTATCTAAATATTAAGTAATCCTTGTTCTGCACTTCCCCAAGAAGCACTGGCAAGTCCTCAGGGCATATGGTGGTCAGTCCGACAACCAGTGACATCAGAGATAATCTGCCTGGATGATAATACCATCCGTCTATCAGTTCTCTGCAGAGAAGGGCATCTTGGTGCAGTACGACTACAAGGGGAACATCCAAGTGTCTTGAACATGCTGCCATTAGATGTTCTCCCTTACAGCTCTATCCATCACATGCTGTGGAAAGAGATGGCAGGAAGAAGCATAAGATCCTAAATGGGGAAAGTCAAATTTAGGAATGATGTCATAATTAAGTCAAGTTGTGAATAATTATCAATAATGATGTCATCAACCTATGCTAGATCTTGTCTGTAGTTCTTATCATATCTCCAGTCTCAAGCCTTCCATTTATTAGGTTATCACACGGTTGATTGTCTCCTTCCAAAGTGGAGGCCTACCAGCAGCCAAAACACAATAAATTGCACATTGATAAGCAACTGTTTGAGATATCTATAAACAGGTGAAGGTGGTTATTAAGATAAGATGACTGCAATTTAAAAACCATCTATAACAATCAAAGAAAACTCATAAGCATGAATATGATAACATTGTATTAGAATGGAACAGACAGATGACTAAGTTATTACAATAGTATTTATTTTATTTCATAGCTTGAGAAAACATTTCAAATAAATATATATAACATATTGAATTATCCTCTTCACTCTGCTAATAACATGAAGATTTCAAGTTATATATACATCCATTCAAAATAAAGGAGCAGAAGAAAATGACACACTGAAACCAAAAGCTTCATTCAAGATGAACTGAGATCTATACCATTTCTTACATCCAAAAGCAGCAATTTCCTCCCCTGATCTGAACTGATTTTCCCCTTTGCAGAAATTTCATCACATCCAGTCTTTGAACGGTTTGTAATAGTTAATCTGTCCTTCCATTCTTTAGGACTAAGCGGCATGGCTCTCATTGAGGGATCCAATAAAGGAAGGTGGGATGCACCGCCCTCCACCTGTGCATACTAGAAAAATATTAAACTTCAAAATGGTAAGTAAATTGAAAGGCCACAGAAAATAAGTTAAAGCAAAAGGTTATATAATACACAGTTCACTGTTATTGATTCAAAATAAATACCAAATTCATGAATGTACAAGTAAGTTTTCATATAATTATTGCTTATAACAACCAATAAATCAAAAAGATGCTAACAGATTAAAGAACAGACTACAACGGAGAATTAAGCCCATAAGTTTAAAAAATGAGGCCATTCTAACACAGAAAATATGCATGTCTGTGAGTTCATTTAATCTTTCTATCTATACAACCATAAAAGGGCAGAAAAAGCAATTTAAAAATAAAAAATAAAAAATATCAAGTATAGCTTGCCTGTACTAGCGAAGATTTATACCGCAGTTTCAATCTTGGAAAAGCATGGGTAGATGAAGGTGACATCTGAACAAGTATGTGCTTAAATCGAGTATCTTCCTTCACCCATTTGGCATATGCAAGAGTATCCAAAAGAGGACCACTGTACTGTAGATGAAGCAATAATGTTCAAGAAACTCAAATTCCAGTTAAATGAAACCATTCATATTTCAAAAACAGTAAAACTTTTATCCATGATAAATTATGACTTGTCCCTTACTAATAAAAAATTCAACCATCTCTTGACTACAGAATTGTTTACAACATTGTCCTGCTCCACATAGCATCTTACCATCTTCCAAGAAGAGAATTCCATTTTATGAACAAAGATCCTTGCGTTTAGCAGCCAATATGGAATGCATTATAATTTTGAATCAGGTAATACTTCATGTAGTCAATAATCAAGGACAATTTGATTGAACACCCTTACAATCAAGATGAGGTAGGATTAGCCAAGAACCCTATGGCATTGATTAGATTTGATTATAGATGAAAAATTATTTGTACATAGCATAAGAAAATAAGGATTTACATTGGTTGACATTATAAATTGCATGTTGATTGTGTTGATTTTGCTTGCAAAGGAGTATCACAGCAATTCATTGGTCTCAATCCACATTTGAAAGTGACAATGAAGGGATTATAGAAAGATGTCATTTTAAGCACTGTCAACATGTTTTTATTTGTTTCCTCTTTTTGCATTGATGAAAAGGATTTGCTTTGTTGTGTAAGGGTAAGAGTCAACTAATAGTACAGTTTTCAGGCTTTTCAATGTGCAACTGCAATTCCCATGTTATTTCACCTTTCCTTAAATTGACAACTGCTAAGCAATTTATCTTTTTTCTCTCTTTACACAATGTCAAAAGTTCTACTGACCTTATCGATGTACTTGGAAGGTTGCTCCACTCCTTTCCTTTTATATTCTGAGAAGATCAATATTTTAAGCATATTTAAGTTTGTTTTCTGCAAGAATATACAGTTGTCCATAAAAATGGTATTGTAGTCTTGCAACAAGGCATCTTGTAATTGTGTTATGGCAAGTTATGCATAGATGTCTTTTCCTTAAGATCTGTTTGTCTCCTAATGTAAATCATTGTATTCCTTCTTTTTTCCCCCCTCAAAAGGCGTACTTGTGTCTGTTTTCCACATTCTAAAACCACTGTCATGCTCAGTCCCCCTGCCATAGAAGACACACTCAACAAGGACCATGGAGGACTTGATAGGTTTAGCAGACAATACATCTCCTCATGCACTATGGGATTATGATGGTTAAGTCATAAATAGAAACCCAATAGGATAGCAATAATACACTTATTAGCACCTTATCAAAATTATCAATAGTCCAGAGACTTAGGTAGCAAACTTTCTGACCCCCTACTTTTTATTATTTCATTACTGGATTGCAAGACCCAAAGCCTATGAATCTCTTGAAGTTAAGGACTATAATGCACATTCCAAGTATGGATACACTTCAGAGACAAGGACCATCAAATGAAGTCAACACTACAAATCCCTTGTGCAGAAATGGACAGCAATAAGACATCATGCATAAAGATACATGCTAAGCCTACAAATTCCTGGAGTGATAAGGACTGCTTCTTCCGTTCACCCTAACTGGCTTCACTTAGGCCATCAGATAACAACATTGAAGCACATCATCATAACAATCCTTTTTGACTACCAATCATATATAAGCATATGCATAACAATAACCAGGAATCAGCAAGTAAATGCTGATCAGGTTGGTCATGTGGTTTCATTGAGGATAGGCTTCCAGTGTAATCATAATTTCCTTAACCATAACACCAGGGCTTACCTGACATAAGATGATAACACAGTATATCCCTCCAATGTAATTTCTTCCTTTCTTTGAGTTTTCCAGCATAAGAATCCAATTTCTGTTCTTACAGTATTTGTTTCCCCTTACTGATGTAAAATAAGGTTTAAAATAATCATAAAATAAAAAGTGTGAAATGAATGCTTGTTTCCTAATGCTTATGAGTCCCAGATGTGTGTATTTATACATGAATAAAGAAATGAAATTAGGGATGGCATAATTCGGCATAAATGAAATCAAAATCAACAATTAATCTCCACCAGCTGCCTTCTCTAGAAATGAAACTCAATGTCCTCTTGTTGATGCCATCAATGGTCTCTCTCATGCATAACCTGTATATCATAGCATTACTTGCCCTATTCCTTATTATTATACAGTTTCCTCTTAAAAATATGCTTCTCTTTTTATGGGGATCAGGTCTACCATTTAACACTTCAAATGCAATTTATATTGCATGATATTTGCCATAACCTTCTTATTCTACTGGGCAATGCATGCAACTGGCAGCTTTTTCATAAGAAGTGGTCTGTAAGAAAGATTAAGAGGCATCCCAAAGTTACAAGTTGGATTCTATGCATTAATAATTTAATAGCTTTCAAATTGACAAGTTTAACTCCTTTAAAAGCTTCCATAAGTACATAATTTTAAATACAAATATGAGCACCAATTAGATAGGTTAAATAGGAATCTGAAACAAATGCCACCAACACATAAAATTAAAATAAAAAGTTGAAATCAATCAAGAGATTTAGAAAAATACCTGAGCATTGATGCCTTGTTCATTTATATATATGCGGCCCTTTACATCTCGGCCCTAGGCAAATACAAAATTTGAATTTCTGAATTGATGCCAAATAACACAATCATAATAAAGATTCATAACATACCAAACTCAGAATCTACTAAAGACTAAATTATTTCAATTCTAAATGAATAAGATAACCCTATCAATCAAATGGATTTCTGCGAAAAAATGATAAAGTTAAAATATAAGCAACCATATTCAAGCAAAAGTTTCTACTCATCAGTCTATCAAGAATGGTTTGAAAATAACAATTTTAGTTTGTCCTTTCCATCTGTCTTGCCTGATACTTTATTTTACTAACCTTTTAAACATTTCAATTGAAAATTATAAGAATTGAATTAGGAGAGACGCCAAAATGAAATATGCTATCATTGCATTTCCAATATCAAATTTCAGTGCTTGTGTCCATTCTTAAATGGTCTTTAAAGCAACCAGCTAGTTATAACTCTGGCATGGTCTTATCTTTACAGGTTCTCTATGTGTACAAAATATGACCATCAATTTAAACCATACTTGCAATGATTGAAAAATTCGGTCCACTCAACAAATACAAATTAATAAAAAAATATTTTTTAAACTTATTTAAAAATATAATTTCTAAATATTTCTTAATATGTTCTTCAGATTGTTTTTTTTTTAATTCCATTTTTTTTGAAGGGGTTGAAAAGCAGGGGCAAATCGGGGGCCACCCTTCCCGTGAATTGAACTTGGGTCTCCGCTAGGAGAGCCCAATGTCTGTTGCCATTGCAGTGTCCCTGTTGGGACTTTAAAGTCCATTTTTTAATGCAATATAAAGGATAAAATTAATACATCATGGTATGAGATCAAGTGACTAAAAACATGGGTGAAAACCAAGTTCAAATCTTGCCAAGCAATAAATGTATAATTGCCAAGATGAATAGTTTGTAGTAATACCATTACATGGTTCAATGAAATATAATAATAATGCAATCATGATTTAATGCAGGTGGGAGCCATTCCAATCCCATAGAGCCCAATTATAAAATTTATTTTAAAAAAAAAAGATATAATTAATATTGGTAGGGCGTGTTCCAACATATAATCAATCAAGAAATTCCAAGGCATTGTGGAGGAATGGTACATGGGATGCAATCATATATGTGTGACCCAATTTCCAATCCTCATATTGTGATGGACACTTAAGCGCCAAGGCGGACCTTATTAATATGGCTTTTTTTTTAATGCAATATAAAGGATAAAATTAATACATCATGGTATGAGATCAAGTGACTAAAAACATGGGTGAAAACCCAAGTTCAAATCTTGCCAAGCAATAAATATATAATTGCCAAGATGAATAGTTCATAGTAATACCATTACATGGTTCAATGAAATATCATAATAATGCAATCATGATTTAATGCAGGTGGGAGCCATTCCAATCCCATAGAGCCCAATTATAAAATTTATTTTAAAAAAAAAAGATATAATTAATATCGGTAGGGCGTGTTCCAACATATAATTAATCAAGAAATTCCAAGGCATTGTGGAGGAATGGTACATGGGATGCAATCATATATGTGTGACCCAATTTCAATTCCTCATATTGTGATGGACACTTAAGCGCCAAGGCGGACCATATTAATATGGCTTGTTGCAGTACTATTAATATGGCTTGTTGTAGTACCACAATAATGCAGTCTGTTGAAAATACTGCAATAATGCAGTTATGATGCAATATAGGTGAGTATTTGCGATCTCATATAACCAATCAAAAAATAAAATATAAAATAAAAATAGGTCCAGACCAAACTGAATTTGTTCAGCAAATCCAAAAAGTTCAGATCAAACCTGTGCTAGGATCAACTGAACTATGTAACTATGTATTAAACAATTGGAAGTATAAAGCAGATGCAACAAAGGTACACTTGCATTGCCCATTGGGTTTGGGGCAAGCAGTGGAAAGCAAGAAGTTTCACACCATAACCTAAGGTCCCAATCATATAGGTGAACCTTAACATTTTCAAAGTTCAATTCCCATGGGTGCCATGATAATGTAGATTGTTGTAATACCACGATATGGTTCATTGACATACCACAGTAATACGGTCATGATGTAATGCGGGTGGGACCTGTTTCAATATCATTTAACCAATTAAGAAATGAAAAATAATTAAGAATTGCTTGCATAGTAACAGAAGCAACGGTTCAGTTCAGAGGGAGAACTTCACTGAATTACATAGTGGCAAAGGGTAAGCAAAAGAGACTTATATTGGACTATACATAAAATCTCACCTTGGACGGAAAATTCAATAATATGTTAACTCCTAAAATTCATTACAGTTATAATCTAATTCTTGTAAAATTAATATCAATCTTTCTTCAGATAAATGGACAAAGCATCTTACCAAAATTTTACCATGAGAAAATACGAATCCAATCATCATTCTTTATCATGGATAATAAGTCCCCAAATATGACCATACATTCAAGTAGCCAAGAGAAACAGTCATCTATCTTCTAATAGTACAAAAATTGTTCTCTAATATCTTCTAATAATGAAGAAACTCTCCTCCAACCATCTTCAAAATACTCAACAAGCTGCCCTGTCAAAATTAAATACAAGAATATCCTACCAGTCAATTATTTTTTGTGGATATTGAACACCAAAACAATCAACCTCCCAAACACTCAAACAAGATACAACCAGGACACATATTATTGCTGTTACTGACAAGGTAAAATGTTTTATATGCACAGTTACATCATCATCACAAGATTTTGATGGATTGAACCAACAATCTTTCACTCAGAGAATGTCCAGAGCGCCATTGGCGCCAAACAAGGTTGTCCTTTTTCTCCTTCACTCTTTGGGATCTACATTGATGAGCTTGAAGAATTTATTTGTCAATATAAATATGTTGATGATGGTTGCCTTCTACATCATGTCTTGATAGCTATATTGCTTTTTGTAGATGATGTTGTTCTTCTTGCTCATACTCCTGAGGGCCTACAAAGATAGTTGGAAGCTCTTGCTTGCTTTTGTGACTTACAACAGTTGGCAATAAATCTTAGCAAGACTAAGGTGATGATCTTTAACGTGTTATACAGTACCCTATCTAAGTTTCAGTTCTTCTATAAGGGCAAGTCCATTGAAATCATCATTGCTTACACCTACTTGGGGGTTCAGTTTATAGGTCCTTCCCTTAATCTTCATACAGCTTCACAATCACGTCTTTGCAAGGGATACACATCTCTCTCATTCTTGCAACGCCAATGCATCCAATAGCACTTTCAAGACATACCTACAAAGATGCACCTCTTTGATTGCATCATTAAATCCAAAGGGAACAGGAAAGAAATAAATGAACGGAAAGAGATAAATGTACAGAAAGAGATTACAAATATGTCCAAAGGTTGGTGGGGGGAACTAACAGTACGGGAACACACCAATCTCCGCTACTTACTGCATACAAACACAGAGCATGACAAGGAACTGCAAAACCTAGGCGTACTTCCGATACACCAGCAGCGTATGCACAGCTTCAATAGCTCCCTAGCAAACATTCCCTACAAGGAACTAACAGCAGGGGATCGTATCAATCACCAGATACGTACACTGACAAGGGTAGAAAGTAAACCTAGAGATGTCAGAGCCAGGTATATGTGTTAGGTAGAGAGTTTAACCGCACAACTTCAATGGCTCCCTAGCAAACATTCCCTACAAGGAACTAACAGCAGGGGATCGCATCAATCACCAGATACGGGCCAGCAACGTCACACACAACTGATGGAACTGCTACCAAATTTATAATGAATGCTTTAAATAATGAAGTACAGAAGGTGCTTTAAGCAAGCAATGCTAGAGGAACCTGATCGCCAAATGCCAAAGTGAATTAACGAGCAGCGACACAGGTGGGCCTAAGGCATATAATGAAAGACAGCATAAAAGAATAAAGATAGTAGAACAGAACCAGGCATACAGATTGTATTCATAAGCAGAAGCACGGTTACAGTAAGCACAGTAGTTCCCTAACAAACATTCCCCTTCCACCCCTTACAATGAATTTCAGATGGGCTTTTATAGCCCGAGTCCCACCCGTTACATTAATGGGCACAGAGTCCCGATCAAACATGAGTGGCATGAAGCGGCGAAAGAGCTGCAAATGCTCGACCTTTTGTCGGATCGGGCTGTACCCGCAGCATGGTCTTCCCGGAATCCGGACAGCTACGTGGCGGAGTGTTGGGTAATTCTTCAAGTCGGCGAGGCTTGCTAGTAGGCTGGAGCAGGTGAAACCTCAGATCGGCTTTGAATGAGGCTATTAACGCAGCGGTGCGGGCAGCCCATGCTTATCCCTTTTGTTCGGCGAGTCTTGGTTCAAATCCCGAAGCTGGACACTTGTCCGATGATGGGTTATCTTTGTGTGACACATGCCCGCCTTAGAGGCGATCTATCCATCTTTGCTTGGGATCGGGGCTCCTTGGGATGCGTGCAAAAATCAGTGCAGTCGGGGAAGGCCTTCAAGCCTTGGTCAAATTCCGGGTTTGTTCCCCTACTGTACACTCGTCAAGGGCGCATTCCCGCTCCGTTGAGAAGTCGAACTGCGCACAAGCGAACACTGGTGTCTGCCGCCATATGGACCTGCTCCGGCATTTTACCTTTTTTCTGCATTGACCTGTCAGTCTGCCAGTGCAAGGTGCGCCCAGGAGGTGGGGCGAAGTACGCACTTCGCACCAAAGCGGGCGAAGTGCGCACTTCGCACCAAAGCGGGCGAAGTGCGCACTTCGCACCAAAGCTGGGCGAAGTGCGCACTTCGCACCCGGACTTAGCCAATTTCGGATAGACCTCGTTGGAAAGCTGGAAAATCAACCGGGGAACTCCATGGAAAAAGGGGGAGAGAAAGAGAATGGGAAAGAAAAGGAAAGGGAGAGAAGTGAGAAAAACGGAAGGAGGAAAAGAAGAGCAGCACTGTTACAAAACAACATTGAAGACATTGCACCCCGTGCAAAAATGTGACAACAGTATCCTCAGTAGTTTGGGATTGTATTGCAACAGTTGTGCTACCACTCAACGAGACAATTAATTCAAGAGTTTTTCCATCTGGTGAGAAGAGATCAGCTAAGTAGACCTTGTCGTCATTCCTTAGAGAGTATATTGAGTTCCCTACTAAATAAATTGCATCCAAAGTTTAGAAAAATCCCAAGTTATTGGTTCTAAAGTTCAAAGTCGTATTCCCAACACAGCATCACATCCTCCCAAAGGAAGGGCAAACCTATTGGCTTTGAGATTGTATTCTCCCATCTACACTTCAACATTTCTGCATTTGCCTTTACATGGTAAGGTACCCCCATTGGCAATCATAATCTCAAAAGAATTGCATGAATTTTTATAGCAATTTGCTTGTTTGGCCACTCAAGGATCAAATGAAATTGTGTATTTCCCAAATTTGAGTACTATGATTCATTGGCCCTTGAAATGTCCTGCCACCGTCATGGTTTGGGGGGTGGAAATTCTTGCTAGAGTGTGTACTAAAATTTTTGGCTATGGTTCCTCTAGCACTTCAGGCTCTTCTTGTTGCTCTTCTTCTTGTGACTCACCAATTAAGGATTCGCCCACATCTAGCAAATACAATTTTTGTTGTATTTACTTATGCCTTGGGGAATATTTCTCATCACAGTCATAGCACAGTCCTTGTGCCCTATGAGCCTCCATTTCTTCTCGAGCTAATCATTTGACTATGGGTGATTTATTAGTGGGATTCGTTGTTGGCCGAGCTGGAGGTGGGGGTCAAGTTTGTGGAAATTTAATTATGTGCCTTTGAGCCGTAAATTTGTCCTCTGCGGGCACGACATCATTTTCATTTGTGAGACACATGAGAGTCTTGAGCGGGCCCTACCGACTATCTCTGGTTACTTCTGGTGGTCCAGTTGTTGGCAACTTACTCGGCGTTCTTGGGGGGTTTGAGGATCAGGTGGTGTTGCTGCTCTCATCAAGGATAGACTCCAGGGTTTTGTGACCCTAGTTTCCACTGATCCCCACTCCAGATTTATATGGATTAAAATTCATCGTCACCCACCTCTTCGGGATATCTTCATTGCCACTTGTTACTTCCCCCCCACCACGTCCAATTTTGCTATTCACACGGATGGGGACCCTTTCCAAGACCTTTATGAGGACATTACTAGGTACTCGGCTTCAAGGGAGGTGCTTTTGTTGGGAGACTTCAATGCTCGGACCGGACCTATGCAAGTTTCTCTTCACGACCTCACAACAAACGAGATGCAGACTCGGGAATTGGATCCTGATGACCTTGGTTTTGCTCGAACCTCCATCGACACATAGGTTACTGCTTACGGAAAGCATCTTCTTGAGTTGGGTGAATCCAACAGGCTCATTATTCTCAATGGTCTATCTTGTTTTCCAGATTCCAGTGGGTTTACTTGTTTTCCTCACAGCGGTGGTGCCAATGTCGTGGACTATGCTCTCTCCTCTACCACCCTCATCCCGTTCATTTCTCGGTTCAACGTTTCTGATAACCCTCCCCCCCTTATTGATCACTCCGTTCTTTCTCTTACTTTCTCCGTTGTTTCCCTTCCTATTATTCCTCCACCACCTCCCTCCACTCCCGCCCCTCGAGTCTCTATAGACTTTGACTATTATTATTCCTTTACCTACATGGACCGTTTGCATCAGGTTCTCCCCAGGATGTCTTCTCTCCCCGATGTTTCCGATCGTTCTACTTCCTTGGTCCAAGCTATTTGGAAGGCAGCTTTGGACTCGTACCCCCACACCATTTGCCCCCCTCCTCGCCCTCGTCCCTCCGATCATTGCCCCATGAACATCTGGTACAATGAGGAATGTAAGTCTGCCCATCGAAGGTTGAAACATGCCATTCGATATCCTTCCCAACTCAATGCCATCTCCCACAAAGACTACAGGTTGCTCCTCCGAAGGAAGAAACGTCTCTTCCTCTCTCAGCGTAGACTGGATCTTATTCACTCCCTTCACCATTCTCCTAAATCCTTCTGGCGCCTTATCCTCCCCCGTGATCGGGTCACTCATGGGATCAATCTTTCCTCTTGGACCACTCACGCCTCATCCCTCTATACCATCCCAAATCAGCCTCCTATTACGGTTCCTTCCCCTCCTTCATCTTGCCATCTCTTCTCTACTGGGCTTATTAAGCAAGCTATTCGAAAACTTTGTACGAGCAAAGCAGCAGATTTAGATGGGCTACAGGCGAAATTTCTGAAGCATGGCATTGACCCTCTTGTTGGGCCCCTCACCGATCTCTTCAACCTTTCTGTCTATTCTGGTTTCCTGACTCTTGGACTCAACATATCATCCACCCCATCCATAAGGTAGGTGATCCCCACGAACCCAACAATTATAGGACTATCATGATTGGGCATGTCTTTGCCAAGCTCTATGCCACAGCATTGGATGTGCTTCTTTCCCGAAGGTTGGAGGAGGAGGGTCACAGGGCCATTGGCCAAGCTGGTTTTCGGCAAGATCACCAGACCACGGATCATATCCTAGTCCTCAAAGCTATTATTGAGGAGGCACGTTCCAAGTCCTCAAAGGTCTATTGTTGCTTTGTAGACTTCAGGAAAGCTTTTGACACAGTGCCTCGACATTTACTTCTTGAGAGACTTCGGTCAGTTGGCATCTCTGGGCAGCTTTTGACAGCAGTTTCGCGGTTGTATGAGACTGTGAAGGGTCGGTTTCGCTCTCCACAGGGGCTTTCAGCCAATATTCTTAGCACCATAGGAGTGAAACAAGGTTGCCCCCTTTCCTCGACACTTTTTGGGATCTTCATTGACGAGCTTGAGTCTTTTATTCGAGAGAACGCACATGCAGAGGATGGTTGCCTTCTCCACCATGTGCTGATTTCTATCCTCCTCTTCGCTGATGACGTTGTCCTTTTAGCTTCATCCCCTGAGGGGCTTCAACGTCATCTGGACACTCTTGCCGCTTTTTGTAACTTGAGACAGTTGACAATGAATCTTTCTAAGACCAAGGTTATGGTGTTCAATACTACCAAAGAGGCTCTATCCCATCTCCACTTCTTTCTTCAAGGTCAGGAGGTTGAGATCACCACCTCATATGTGTACTTGGGGGTTCTCTTCACTGGACCCACCTTTGGTATGAAACCCGCCGCCCAAGCCCGAGTGTGTAAGGGGTATGCAACTCTGTCTTTGCTCGAGAGGAATTGCTTCAAAGCACATTTCCAAGATATACCTGTGAAGATGAGGATCTTTGACGCCTTGGTCAAGCCAACTATTACATATGGGTCAGTGGTTTGGGGTCCTAGTCTTGGCCCGATTGAATGGTCTCGTGTTGAACGAGTACAAACACTCTTTCTTCGACGATTCATTCGTTGCAAGGGCACAATCCCCCGTTCTATTATTCTGGCAAAGTTTGGGGCCTCTCCTCTCCAGCTTGAGATCATCTTCTTGATTATCGCTTATCTTCACAGGATCCGTACTTTAGGAGATACCCCAGCGGGTTGCAGGTGGTACCCTTACCTCGCCCTTCGCTCCTCGATGGAACTCTCTCCGAGTTCTCGAGGAGGCCGGAGGAGCTGGTATTTTCAGGTCTCTACACTCTTGGCCAGCATTCAGATACAGATAGACAGGCTTCCCCCTTACTCCTTGGGTGCTCTCCCCCCTCTCGGAATAATAAGGAGAAGGTGCTCCACAAGATCCAGAAGGATGTTAGTCTCCAGTATACCAAATGCACATGGATCTCTCCTGCTGCCCCTCTTTCCCCCAAGTTGTCTTTCTACCACGAGCACTTCCTCCAGATTCAAGATGGCAGAATAGTTCCTCCACAGTACCTTCAACAGCACACAATGCATAGTCTTTGGATCCCGATTGGACAACTCAAGGTGTGCTCCCACCAACTCCGGGTTGAGTCAGATCACCATCTTCCGATGGAGGAGCGGGTTTGCTTGTTTTGTTCCTTGGGAGAAGTTGAAACCCTGCATCACTTTATTTTTTGCTGTCCCATTTACTATGAGATCCGAGGCAGATTCCATTGCCTTTTCAGGGACAACTCTCGATCTTTATCTACCTTCTTCAAGTACCCGGACCAACGATGTCTCGCACTCTTTTTTAGGGAGACAACTCAGTTTCGTCGATAGAAAAGCTCTCCTCTAGATGGATCTTTTAGAGTAGGTGTTTAGACTCTAGCTCATGCTCACCTAGGTACTTTATTTTTATATTAGTTTAGTTTATTTTTCCCCACCCACTTTATGTGTGGATATTTATTTTTATCTTATTTAGATATTATGGGGATATTTGGCATTCCTAGGGAGTTACACTCATTGATTACATTTGGAGGGTTGAGATCTTTTCTCCATGGATCATATCACACCTCCCTATTTGTATGGTGGATATTGATCCTTATCTCTTTGTTGATCCTACGGCTGTGGTGGATCTTCCTTGCCTATTTAAGCAAGGCTTCTCCATTGTACTCATAATCAATTCTGATATATGATATGATATTGCAGTTTTTGTGTTAGCTTCCATTATCTTGTTTCTGTTTTTTAGTCTCTCTATTTTGGTTAATGTGGTGTTGCTTCAACCCCTTGATCCTTGTGGCTTGGTTTGGTGTTTTGCATTTTTCCATCATTCCTTTCATGGTATCAGAGCTTTGAGGACTATTGGAAACATCCATTGTTGAGGTTCGTGCAACCGGATCATGTTGAAGGTTTTGTAGTTGGATATTGGAGGTTTCTAAGCCCTAGAAGGTGAAAATTGATTTTTTTCTCTTCTATTATTTTGCGAAGAGCTTCTATATCTTTTTTAGCCCTTCATTGCATCTTGGTTGACCCCTCTGACCATGGGGATTGATCAAAAAGGTTCTATTTTTTGGAAGTTTTTTTGAGTTTTTTGTGGGTTATTTTAATAGTTGCAGAACCATCGGTGACCTTATTCACCTGACACCATCGATCCAATCGATCACTTTCGACCACCAATGACCACTGTCGTATACAATTTTTTTTGTATGTGGGTTTTTTCTTGCACACAATCCATAAAATATCTAGTTTTCTACAATATCTGAAGTTGCTTGTTGTAGATCTAGTTTTCTGAGATCTGCAACCTATCTTCTTCACTCTTGAGTTCTTTCCAAATTTCAAACTCAGATCTACATTTAAGTTACTGACAAGGTTTGCTAAAAATATGTTTTAAAAAAATATTTTGCTGGTAGTTCTGTGTATTTGAAAACAACTTTGTAAAATATTTGTTTTGTGAAGTTGTTACTCAATTTTTTTCTTTTCAAATCTACAAAATTTTAGTGATTGTAAAAATCAGATCTGATCATATACTCTTTGTAATGCCTGAATTATAAAGGCATTTGATTTTTTGGGGGGCTCTTATTTCTGGAAGCATTGAATAAAAATATTTTGGGTGGGGTGTCTTGGTGTCGATTTGAACACCATCTTTGTGGATCTTGCATTTTATTTCTTGTGATTGAAAAATGGGTTTAGAGGATTTTGAGCCACTTAACTCACATAATTATCACATATGGAAGCCATGCATGATGACACTTATTCAATCTAAAGGGTTATCAAGATTAATGCAAGAAGAGCTACCTGAAGTTACAAAAGAGTATCATAAGTTTGTTCATGATTGCAAAATGGATGAATGTAAGGGATTAATTGGGATGCATGTGAGTGACAATCTATTGTTTCATCTTAATGATTGTGACACTCCTTTTCAAATTTGGGAGAAGCTTGAGAAGCTATTTGGGCAAGTGGACACTTTGAGAGTTTTACATCTTGATGTTGAACTTAGTGCTCTCAATCCAGATGATTTTCCATCTATGGGTGATTTTCTCACTAAGTTTCAATCCTTGCTCACACTTTTAAAGGGTAGTGGAAAAACTAAAATGGATGAAGAATGTATTTTCATGATCTTGTCAAAACTTAGGGGTCCATTCCATATGTTTGCCTCCACATTTTTTGCCAATATGGATTCCATGGGTTCTGATCACAAAATGCCTACTTTTGAGAAGTTTTATGCCAATATTTTGAGGGAAGAATCCAAAGTTCTTAACTCTGAGCATTACACCTCCTCACATAAGGCATTTGTTGCATCCTCCACTTCCACTTCCAAAGGCAAGGGAAAGTCCAAGTCTAAGTCCCAACCTAATCCTTCCCCTTCTCCTTCATTTCATCAAAAGCCCAAAGAGTCACATAAAAAAGAGTCATCCTCCAAAGAGTCCAATCATAAACCTAAGCAGTCCAAAAGCAAAAATAGGTCAAATGTTACTTGTTCATATTGTGGAGTCAATGGTCATTCCGATGACAAGTGTTGGAAAAAGTTACAAGACTTAGAGGAAGCCTTTAGGAATAAAAAATTATCCTTCACTCCTTCAAAATATAAGGGCAAGGCTTTGAATACTTTTGGGAAATCATCTAAGGCTATTTTTGAGGATTGGATTTTGGATTCTGGTGCGACTCATCACATGACTTCATCTAGGGAGTCATTTGCCACCTTGTGTTCTACTTCTACATCTTGCATTGAGGTTGGAGATTCTTCTTCCATTTTAGTTAAGGGAAAAGGTGACATACAGGTTGATGGTGGATGCATTAAGAATGTTCTTTATGTTCCAAATATTTCCACCAATTTGCTCTTCGTGTACCAAATTTATCATTCTAGGGGGGCAAAACTATGTTGTTTACACCTCAAGGAGCTGAGATTAGAGATTTGAGTGACCCACAATCTATTGTTGCACAAGGAGTTGTTGACCATAGATCACATCTTTATCACTTTGAGGGTTTTGATTCTTCACTTGGAGGTACTTGTTTGGTGGCTCATGCAGATTCAAAAAGCAAGATTTGGCATGAGAGATTTGGCCATCTCAATTATAAATATTTGAAGGATTTAAGCACTCATGATATGGTCATTGGATTACCTAAGGTCTCCTGTATTGATGGAGTTTGTCTAGGTTGTGTACTTGGAAAACAACATCAAGATCCTTTTCCCAAAGGTAAGTCCAAGAGAGCTTCTTCCCATCTTGAGTTGGTGCATAGTGACTTGATGGTTTTTCCCACTCCTTTTTTGGGAGCTAAGTATGCACTCACCTTTATTGATGATTTCTCAAGGAGAACTTGGGTATATTTTCTCAAGTTCAAGAGTGAATTTTTTCCACATTCAAAGTCTTTAAGGCTTTTGTTGAGAATCAATCTTCGAGTTGCATCAAGAAGCTTCACACAGATAATGGGGGGAGTATTTCAGTAGGGAGTTTTTAGATTTTTTGGCCCTTCATGGGATTCTACATCAACACTCTATCCCACATACACCACAATAGAATGGTGTAGCTGAGAGGAAAAATAGAACACTCAAGGAAATGGCAAATTGTATGATGCACTCATGAGATTTACCTCCCAAGTTTTGGGCTGAGGTAGTCAATTGTGTGAATTACATTCAAAATCACACACCTCATCGAGCTCTTGAGCAGATGACTCTAGAGGAGGCTTGGATAGGGACCAAGCCTGATGTTTCTCATTTTCAAGTTTTTGGGAGTCAAGCATGGGCTCATGTTTCAAAGAAGAAAAGGATAACTTTGGATAGAAAGAGCAAGCCACTCATTTTTTTTGGCTATTGTGAGGATATGAGGGCTTATAGATTATTGGATCTAGATACACATGAAGTTATTTTTTGAACTCATGTCTAGTTTGATGAGCATTATTCTCCAATTGAGCCCACTCTTTCTACTCCTCCATCCTCATCTACTTTTCACTTTGAAGATGGTTGTTTTGATGATAATCATAGTGAGGATGAGGATATTGTTGAGATAGTTGTAGAGGTTCTTACACATGCTGCCCCCATGCCTAGATGGGCTCGGACTATAGTTGAGGAGGCAACACCTTTCATTGAAGGTCTCCCACCTTCAAGGCATACTTCTACTTTTAACATGGGTCTTCTTTGTCAGGTAGTTTCTATTGATCCATAGAGGTTTGATGAGGCCCATGGCATTTAGGAGTGGGATGATGCCATGGATGATGAGTATTCTTCCTTAATGAAGAATCATACTTGGGATTTGGTTCCTCTTCCAAAAGGAAGAAAAATGGTGAGATGCAAATGGGTGTATCACACCAAATATGTAATATATGGGTCCATTCATAGGTACAAGGCTCGACTTGTGGTGAAGGGTTTTTTATAGGTTGAGGGGGTTGATTACTCTGAGATGTTTACCCTTTTACCAAGTTGGATTCTGTTCATCTTGTACTCTCTATTGTTGCATCATAGGGTTGGTCAGTTTACTATATGGATGTGAAGAGTGCCTTCTTGCATGGAGATTTGCAAGAAGAGATTTATATGGAGCAACCTCTAGGATTTGTCCAAGATTCTTCATTGGTGTGCAGATTATGGAGATCACTTTATGGCCTCAAACAGGCCCCTAGGGCTTGGTATGAGAAGATGGATTCTTTTCTTCTATCTTTCAGATTTTTGAGATGCCATTCTGATCCTACAATTTACACTTTGAGGGATAGAGAGGACATCATCATCATTGTCTTATATGTTGATGATTTATTGATCATAGGTAGTTCTACTTCATGCATCTAGGTTGTGCAATGCTCTCTTTTTAAGCATTTTGAGATGATAGATCTTGGACTTCTACACTTTTTCCTTGGGTTTCAGATTTCATAGTCAGATTTAGGGATCTCTATTTGTCAGTAGAAGTACACATTGGATTTGCTTCAATGATTTGGAATGGTTGACTACAAGCCATCTCCTACTCCTTTTTAGTCAGGTGTTGTTTTGAGTGCCACATGTTCTACTCCTAGAGTTGATGCCACCATTTATAGATAGTTGGTTGGGAGTTTGATTTACTTAACTCACACTCATCTTGACATATCATTTGTAGTTGGTTTGGTCTCCTAATTTTCACATGATCCACATGATAGTCATTGGTAGGCTACCAAGCAGATTTTATGGTATCTTCGAGGGACTTCACATTTTGGGCTTCACTTTTCTAGGGGGCCTTTATAGTTGGTTGGGTATACATATTTTGATTGGGTAGGTTGTGTTGATACTCGATGGTCTACTTCTGGTTATGTCTTCTACCTTGGTTCTTCACCTATTGCTTGGGCATGCAAAAAGTAGACAACTATTGCACTTTCATCGATAGAGGTAGAATATCAGGCAATAGTATTGGCTAGTCAAGAGATTCTTTGGATTCGATAGTTTTTGATAGAGCTTGGCTTCTCATAGGATCAGTGCAACACTTCACTTTGGTGTGACAACCAAAGTACCATACATATTTCTCGCAATCCTATTGAGCATCAGAGGACCAAGCACATTGAGATTCATATGCACTTCATTCGACAGCTTATCTAGGATGGAGTGATCAGCTTGGACTACATTCCCACTCAATAGCAGATTATCGACATCTTCACTAAACCCTTCCCATCTCCTCATTTTCATTTGTTGTGAGAGATGCTTGGGGTGAAGGAAGTTGTCCTTGGGGGTGTGGATGAGGCCACCTTCCTTTCTTCTTCTTCTCTCTTTCTAGCTGGATGGTTTTTCCCATGTGGTTTTCCCTCCTTCTGGTTTGAGAGCTTCTGGATACACATTGTACATGAGTACCTGATCAGGCCTTGTTGTCGAGACTCATACTATGGATATGCCACTTCTTTTTGACCCCTAGCTTCGCTTGAGGGGGGTGTTAGAGTAGGTGTTTAGACTCTAGCTCATGCTCACCTAGGTACTTTATTTTTATATTAGTTTAGTTTATTTTTCCCCACCCACTTTATGTGTGGATATTTATTTTTATCTTATTTAGATATTATGGGGATATTTGGCATTCCTAGGGAGTTACACTCATTGATTACATTTGGAGGGTTGAGATATTTTCTCCATGGATCATATCGCACCTCCCTGTTTGTACGGTGGATATTGATCCTTATCTCTTTGTTGATCCTACGGTTGTGGTGGATCTTCCTTGCCTATTTAAGCAAGGCTTCTCCATTGTATTCACAATCAATTCTGACATATGATATGATATTGCAGTTTTTGTGTTAGCTTCCATTATCTTGTTTCTATTTTTTAGTCTCTCTATTTTGGTTAATGTGGTGTTGCTTCAACCCCTTGATCCTTGTGGCTTGGTTCGGTGTTTTGCATTTTTCCATCATTCCTTTCAAGATCTCGCCCCCCTCATCATCAACTCATCACAACTTATTTCACCAACTCTGACAGCTCGAGTAACATCGGATGGAAACGCCCCACATCAGCCCGCTCGGACAGAAGCAAGGTCACTAGACATCGCACCCACAGTTTGTTGGGGCCCCAGACTAGCGATGGACAGAGATAGATCATGGACTTCTTCAATACTGATCCTTCAGCCTTGACTATTAGAAGAGATTAGTTTATGGGGTTTTGGAGCTTGCCCCCCTTGGGCTGCTCCCTCCACCCTTCCTTCTCTCTTCCCGTTCTTCTTGGCATGCACTCCACTCTTTTAAACTACAGCCCACCCCTCTTTTCCCCCTTCTCTTTTCCCTCTTCACTTTGGCCCGATTGTCGGGTCATATCTTTGTATTCATCTTAGTTTCTTTCTTTGTTAGGCGCTTTAGTCAGCTAACTGGTAGTTATTGTTGTCCTCATTATAGTCCCTTGGGTCTTTTTTGGCCCACCATGGACATTAATAATATTTCATTTAATTTGATTTCTGCCAATCTGGTCAAACCTACTGCTTGCATCATGGTTTGCGGTTTGAACATTTTCACTTCAACTTTAATATCTTCTTTCAAACCACTAATAAAGCAGCTTGGAAAAAAAATTTCACTCAAGCTCCTTCTGCGGTTGGCCAATTTTTCAAATTGAGTTTGATATTCACGGACGATGGGGGTCATTTTCAATTTGGTGAGCTCCTGTGAAGTCCTCATACTCATTGGGGCCAAAACGTGTGAGTAATTGCTTCTCAAATTCATCCCAAAAGAGATCTGGATGCATATTCCTCAACCACCAATACCATTGAAGTGCCTCAGCTTCAAAGTTGAAGAATGCTATAGTAAGCCTAAAATTCTCGGGGACATCATGAAGAGTAAAATACTGGTCTACCAGGTATAACCAATCATCGGGGTCCTTTCCATCAAATTTTGGAAAGTCTAACTTGGGCATTTTATAAATATTATTATTGGTAAATGTATTGCGTGCACCCTCTTCTGAACTTATTGAAATTTCTACCTTATTCTCAAGTTCCTTATTGCCAAGCTAATTGTATGCATGAGCCATGCCTGATAAATGACTATTAAGGTCATTTATTCTGGTATAAAATGTCTTTTAACTTCTTCTACTCTCGTACCACAAAATTCACATTTTCATTTGGTTGTATGGCACCCTCTATTTGAACCCTCATTTGTCTCATCTCATTTTGCATATTATTCAATTGTTCAACTATGTGCTCCATATGGGCACCCCTAGTAGATCCGCCCACGTTTAGGTGATTTAGTCTTCCCAAATACACTTATGGGTGATACATACCAAAACGATCAACTCAAAAAGACAATCGCAATGGACTATACCCTAAAATGACAATTTTCGGGTTCTAAAAAAAACTTATGGGTGCTATATACCAAAATGATTGACTCGAAAAGACGATTGCAATGGACTATATTACAAAAGTTTTGGCACCTTAGACATTTTAAGTGTTTTAACATCTAGACAAGGTGGTTTTTGCATTTTCAATGTCCTGATGGTCACATAGGGTCTTTTTGCATTGACAGACTGCCACTAACTGTTACTAGACCCTACTATTACCAACCATTCAGACTACACTGTGAACTTGACAACTACCTGTCCAACAACTACCACTGACTATTACTGGACTGTCACTCTGTGAGGAGAACTACCTTCCCAATATGCTCAAGTCTGAGTTTTGGTTTAGACAAGGTTGAAGGGAGACTGACACCATGTAACAGGGACAATCTAAGCCACAAGGTGTGATTGGTTTTGTGGGCTTTCTAATATACTCTCTCAGTAGTGACTAGCGGTTGGCCCAATATCTCAAAGCTCTAACTACATAGGGTTCCACCATACTCGTAACCTTACTATTTGTTTCCAAGTGTACTTTGAGAATAACTTCCCGATATTAACTATGCACCACAAAACTCAAACATTTGATATCTTTGTTACGTACCCCACAATTGTAACACATAGTGGCATATAATATTGTATGTAAAGTGGACCACGTATTAAGTTAGAATTGGGCCACACATTAAGTTAGATATAGGTAGGAATGTGTGTCATAGAATCATGTATGTAACGGCTTTGGAATCATGAATGTAATTGTCATGGAATATGTAGTCAGGAATATTGTCATAGAAAATTGTCATAGCAAGTTGCCATAGAATGTCAGGAATTATGCTTGTAAATATTATAAAAGAGGAAGGATGTAATCCTCACAGGACTAGTGAAGAATTTGCATATTTTGTAAGGAGGTTGCCTCCTCAAAGAGACCAGCGATAGTAATATTAATTCTTGCAATTATTGTTATTTTGTATTTCCATGTTTCATTTAATGAATGCTTCTATTATTGGATATACAATATTAGTGCTACTTTTGTTAATACTCTTTGCAATCATAGTTAGAATTATCTTTGGCACTAAATTTCTTATCTCAATACAGCTCAGAACTAGGAATTTCGAGGTGAAATATTTGCATGAGAAGAGGAGGTTCATTTCATTTTCCTAGGGCCGAAGGTTTCTCCTAAACCTAAGGGGGTCTCCCTATATACCCAAGGGTATGTGGGAGCTCGCTACCATACATAGGTGTTGTCTAAGGCCTGGGTATTGGAGTCTAATCACCCCATACTTCACTAAACGCTTTATGGGAAATCTATCTTAGCCAATAATGATAGCTCCTCCACGATATTTTAAAACCTTCGGCATAGGGATTCTAACCTACTCCACTAAAAACAGAAAAAAAAAATGGTGCCATTATTTTGCAAGGTATTTTAGCGGAAATGGGCAGAAGGAAAGAAAAGATATACCTAATAGGGATTGGACGACAGGACAATAACTTTCACTGCTGTAGCAAAACATGGCCCTAGAAAGCGCTCTTAAACCACTTGTTAGGAATTAATATAAGCACATCCACATAAATATTGCAATAATTAACAGAAAAACAAGAACTGAAATAACAATATTGCAATATAGAATGGAAATGCAGCAGCTTTATTAATCAGAAACAAAGTTTGCAATACAAAATCGCAGGCCTCTTCAAGGGGGCAACCTCCTTGGAAGCAAAGCTCCATTACAATGTTAGAAAATTACTTGATACATTCCATTTTCACACTTGCCTTTATAAAGATTCCTATCAACCCTAACCTTAATGCTCAAGGGTTGGCTTCACATGCAAATGGAGACCTGAGCTAGTAACTCCTAATAAAGAAACGGTTACATCTTTTATAACGATTACATCATATGGGCCCATATGTCTAGGCGCCCAAGATGCCACATGCATGTTACAAGACAATTACATAATAATTTTAGGATAGGGTCTTAACAAAAATCGTGATGTAATATTGTATGTGATAATGTGTAATGTTAAGTGAAGTATTAGTTATGTACAAATAAGTCACTAGTCATAAAGTGAGTCATGAAATAAAATGTAAATGTAAGTCACATGCATGTCAAATGTAATTTAAGAAAATGATGAGGTGTCAAGTAGTTAATAAGTTGGAGGATGCAACTTCCTCCTTAGTTGTATAAATAAGACCCTTCCCTCATTCATTCGTTTTGTTGACATAAAAGGAAATATTGACATGGTACTTGGGTATCAAGGTTGTCATGGTATTGAAGTGTTGCATTAAGCCATTTGAATGTCATAACAGGCTATCATTAATGCAATGTGTGTTCATACTCATTCATCATTTGCTATTGCCATTGTGTGTTATTTCCATGTACCATTACCGATGATTGTTGAAGTAGATTAGATTCAATCTGTTTTTTGTATTCTTTTCAAGTTTTGTCATACAAGGTCATCTAGGTAATTGACAGGAGGTCGCACCTAGTGCTAAGTCATACAAAGCAGTCTCAAACCATACGAGGAAGTTGTTGGGTCATACAGCGAAGATCCCAGGCCGTCAAGATTGAAGGCAAGCCATCGAGATAGTACCAGCCATCTAGAAAAGGGCAGGCCATCCTCTTCTCAAACTAGGTCGTCTAAGGTTGGAAGTAAAGTAGTCAGAGGCAAGGATATGATGCAAGTTGTACAGCCTCATCATTACAAGCTTGAACATTGAATCTATCAATCTAAATTGTTCCTCCAAGTGTGGAATACCACCATCATGCTGAAGAGATCACTCGTAATTAACTTATACTTCGAACGTTATGAACGTTACAAAGCTCACCTAGGTAATTTGAAATATGCATAATCAACTTACACATTAACGCTCACCTGGAAACGTCTGCTTGTTGCTATTTTTCTTCTGACTTGGTTTAGACGTTTCTCTTTCAGCTTGTTTCCAACCGACTCCAACGTTGGCTCTCTTTCCAATATGGGTCCGTTTTGGACATTATAATTTTTCCCTGCAATTTGAGTCTGCACACTTAAACATTTTTCTTTCTGCTTCTATCTAATGCAACAAGGCATGCTCTTTATTTTCAGAACGTCTTCGTTTTCCAAGCTAACTCCTCTATTCTCAAAGTTCGCTTCTTCGTTGCTTTCTACTCAATGTTCTGGCTGAAGTGCTTCAAGGCTCTGTTGTTTCATTTGGGTTTTGCTGCAATCTCTGCTCGTATTTCTCTTTTAAATTCTCCTTTCAATAGTTTTTCTTTAATAAAAAAATTTTGCAATAGCTCTTTTCCTTTCACATCATAGTTTCTCTTCAAATATAATAATCAGATGTTCTCATTAAAGTGTTTTTTTCTACATTAATTCTTTAACCAAACAATATTAATCCTTTCACCTTTCTAAATCTTCTCCTTCAAATATTTATTCATCCTTCAAATAATCTTTCTTCTTCTTCAAATTAATTCCTTTCTTCAACTTTATTTCTGTCTCTTTGGACAATATGTTTTAAATTCCCCTTCAAATAATTTCTTTCTTCACTTCAAATAATTTCCCTTTCCTCCAATTTATTCTGCAAATCAATTCTTCCTCCTTTAATTTCTAATTCTTCCAACTTTAGTATATCTCCTTTCCTTTTAATAATTTCAAACTCCTTAATATATTCTTCACTCCATATAATTCTAAATTAAATACTTCAATTAATTAATTCTGCCTGACCTTGGCATTTATTCTCCAATTCTCTGCTTCACTTCTCTTCAATTCTCCAATATAATTTTTCTCCTGCAATTTCCAGCGTTCTATTCAGCTTCTCTCAATCTTGGACTTGGGCAATCTCTTCAGCCCCGAACTTTATCTTTGGGCAATCTATTCATCCCTACTTCTCTCAATACACGGGTGCACTTATCAACCCAGCTTCTCTCAGTCTTCGAGTGCCCTTATCAGCCCGGCTTCTCTCAAATGTGGCTTTGATACCACTGTTAGCAATTCAACATTATTTCCACAGGATCTCAATATCAAATATTCACAACAATTCAATAAAAAGCTCACAGAAGTATTTTATTGATAAATATCTACTTTAAGCAATGCATAAAATGCAATGCTTATTCGATAACAATTACAATGCTTTGTCTTCAATATATACACATTGGATATTAGACTCTTCATATTCACAAGACTCTTGACCTTTACACTTACACAAACACACGGGAGATACAACACTTCATATTTTTCGTACGAGAAATATAACATATAACAAATATTAACTGCATTTATTCACATATGACAAAGACTCTCATGATTGCACATACTAAATGACAAACACTTATTAACATGACACCTCACTTACATTACTCACTAACATGACACCTCACTTACATTACTCACTAACATGACACCTACTATATACTTAAATATAAACACACTCTAGACTAAATTATTTACATGGTCCTTGCATTAATATTGCAAGGTACCAAATAATGTAATACCCCCAACAATGTTAAATTAGATATAGGTAGGACTGTGGAATCATGTATGTATCCACTTTGGAATCATGAATGTAACTGTCATGGAATATGTAGTCAGGAATATTGTCATAGAATAGTCATAGCATGTATCCACTTTGGAATCATGAATGTAACTGTCATGGAATATGTAGTCAGGAATATTGTCATAGAATAGTCATAGCAGGTTGTCATAGAATGTCAGGAATTATGCTTGTAAATATTATAAAAGAGGAAGGATGTAACCCTCATGAGACTAGTGAAGAATTTGCATATTTTGTAAGGAGGTTGCCCCCTCGAAGAGGCCAGCGATAGTAATATTACTTGTCCCAAATTCCTGCAATTACTGTTATTTCGTATTTCCATGTTTCATTTAATGAATGCTTCTATTATTGGATATACGATATTAGTGTTGCTTTTGTCAATAATATTTGCAATTGTAGTTAGAATTATCTTTGGCACTGAATTTCTTATCTCAATACAACTCAAAACTAAGAACTTCAAGGTGAAATATTTGCATGAGAAGAAGAGGTTCATTGCAAGTGGTATTAGAGCCCTTTCCAGGGCATGGTAAGCTTCTGTTGTGAGCAATTTTTTTTTGCTCTTTCTGTTAACCCTAGGTCCATAGGTTAGAAACGGTGTTCCAGTCGTTTTAAAATAACACAGAGGAGTTGTTGTTATTGGCTAATATAGATTACCCATAAAGCGTCTAGTGAAGTGAGAGGAGATCAAGCTCCAATACCCAGGCCTCAAACAACACCCATACACGGATTTGAGCTCCCACGTACCTTGTGTATATCGAGAGACCCCTTTTAGGAACCCTAAGCCAAACCTTCATATATAGAAATCCGTTCGGTCGTGTAATATCCACCAAACACAGCACTCGAGAAGATTCCCCTCCCGTATTGATCAGAAGGGGGTGTAGTGCACCCAAGGATATTGGCTATATCCTCCTTGGGAAGTGGCCTGAAATACTAGTCCAAGCATTATCGATCGCTATTGCAGTATATTAGAGGTCTGTGAAGAGTACACACACCTTAACCTAGAATACCTCCATTCCTATATGCCTTATCAAGAGCAGTGCTCACGAGACAGAAAACCAGAGTACAAAGGAGTACAAAGCTCACTTACAGAGTAGAGAGGGCTAAAAGAGCTGTTTGAAAAAGAGTACCAAAAAAATCATCATTTTGTGGTATAGCCCATTTCAATCGGCTTTCCGAGCTAATTTTTTTGTTATACAATGCCCATACACTTTTTTCGGGAACCCAAAAATCGTCATTTTGTGGTATAGTCCATTTTGATCGTCTTTTCAAGTTGATCGTTTTGGTCTATAACACCCATACACTTTTTTGAGACCCTTGCTAAAAATTGCAATTCTATTTTAGTAAATGCCACCGAAGACCCGCTATCAAGCAATGGAGGCCAGACTACAGAGGATGGAGGAACAACTTGCCAAATTGGATGCCCTAATTGAACTTCCGGATCAAATATCTACTCTATCGACAATGATAGCAGATTGCCAGCATAGGCAAGACATAATGGGTTAGGCTGTTGAAGTGATTGAGATTAAAAATCCAAATTTTGATGGGTCAGCTAAAGTAGCCCAAAAGCTCAAAGGGGGAAGGCTATTGACCAGGTAGATTACTCCAGGATCTTAACTGAGGAAAAAAAATAGCGGTCAGGGAACAAGAGAGGCATGCTTCCTAAACTTTCTAAAATAGATTTTCCAAGGTTTGATGGCACCGAGCCATAGAGTTGGTTCATTAAGGCCAGGCCATGGTATGAAATACATGAAAGTCCCTTTGACCAATGGATCTTTATAGCCGCTTTCCATTTTGACCTTGAAGCACTACAGAACACAAGGATCAAAGGCATCCATTTGAACCTTGATTTTCGTATGTTGCCCGAAATGTATAAGCCATTTGTCCATCATTCCCAATTTCAGGTGAGGAAGTGCCTGTATTAGATGAGGTAATGTGCCAGATAGGCTAGAGATTAGAGTTCCCACTTCCTAATGGTTTCATCAGTACAAGGTTTGTTCTTTGGCTTTGCAGCAAGTGTTTTCCTCCTAGGAGTTTGTTTTCGTCCATTTTCATGCAACTGTAAAGACAGGCTAGAGATTGTCTCTTTTATTTCACTGGTCCTTGCCTCTATGTGAAGATTACGGTCCGGGTTTGTGTTCTTCATTTGGAGGACCATGGTAGCTTTCTCCTTTTCTTGTTTATGCATATGTTTGCCATAGGGCACATGCTCTTACAAGTACTGTAGTGATGACATGGAATTAGTCTTACACGAGTTACATAAATATAATATATATATTTTTGTGCAAGCTTTATGGCAGATAAAACTGTTTCAAATTCGTGGTCTACTCAATCTCTTATTCTGTAATTCCTCCATGTTTGCATGACCTCTGAGGCTTATGCCAAGGTTGACAAATACAGTTTATGGTGCTACGGGCACTGTGTGATGAATTCAAATGAGCAATGGGATTTGCTTGGGTGATGGTGTGTAAGGGCCCTGAGTCATATTAAGATACGATATTGTTTCGTTAAGTCCTAAAAGTGCATTATGTCTAGGTGTATATATATATATAAAGATATTGATGCTTGTAATTTGTGCATTAAAATATAAAAACTAAAGTTCGTTGTACACTAGAATGAAGAGAAAATGAACAGTCATCTATGAAATTTAAAGCGGAGTTATCTTTAAGTATTTGCAATGCATTTTTTGAGTTTATGAAGGACAATTATGGTGCATATAAAATACTATTGAAAGACCAATCTTATTGAAAGGACTATCCAGCACATATGAACAGGACACATGTTTATGGGATGTATCCCATACATTCAAATGAACCGTCCGTATTAATGCTCTATTAAAACATAACCATTACCACTTAACACATGTCATTAGACTTATCACATAATATATTACATTTGACTTGGCCACATTAATTATGATTTTAGGCTGTTATATTTACCCTTACGATTATTCCTCATTTCCCAGTTCCCACCAATCACAAATGGATTTTTTATTTTACTCCTAGAACAACCCTGAACTTAAAATTTCAATTACCGAAACATTTAATATATAGATATAGATATACTGGCCTCTTGAGCTATAGGATAGTGCTTCAATTCAATGACTTGATCTCTAACAAGCTGTTTGATAAAATGATATTTTATGACTAGTCCTTGAGTGATAGACTGACCTGTTTGCAATCATCATTGCACTCTGAGTGTCAATCCAGAGAATTGTTGGTCTTATCTCGGCAAATCTGTCATCTCCCAATACTTTTGTAACCAAACAATTTGTCTCTTGGCATGGAATGCTACTATAAATTTTTTTTTTTTTTTTAATTTACATGGTGGAATCGATAGCCGCCACGAATCCGATGAAGGAAACCTTGATGATCCTAAATACATAGCATGTCCTAAAGTAGATTTCCTGTCATTCATATTGCCTCCACAATCTCCATCTCTGTAGCCAACAAATTGAAACAGATCTATCTTGCAATTCTTGAGTCCATAATCTGGAGTACGTCTAATATATCTCAAAACTCATTTTGTTGCATTGCGATAGATTACTCTTAGTTTGTTCATGTATCTCAAAAGAATATTGATAGCAACAGTGATATCAAGCATGGTGGCCATCAATAGATCACCAATAACTGCCTGTGTCTAGTGCTATGAATAAACACATCACCATCATGCTGTAAAGTTCCAGATTTTCTTTTATTGGTGTTACTGTAGCATTTGTTTGTCCATTTTTCAATTTCTTGAGAAGTTCAGCAACATAATTAGCCTCCAAGATAAATACTCTATAGAAAAGTCACCGAAACATCCCTTTGAAAAGAGTTAAACATGTTGAATTTGCAAGAATAAATTTAACAAGTTTTGAGACCATTCCTCTATAGAAACTCTAGAATGAAGGTGAGTTTCTCAGAACACAAATTGTTAACTTCTCAGAACCCAATCTGGTATTTTTCTGCACAACTGAAAATGTTTCACATTCACTAAGTGCCATTTCTGGTGAACACTTTAACTGACGCAAGTATTATTCCCATTCCGGCCAGATGACATTTGCATCCATAGAAACGAGTACGTTATTTTCCTGACTGGCAAGTAAACGTAGGAGATGGAGTCAACTCCTCTACCATTTTACACAAGCCATGCTAGCTCTCAAGCATGCCTCGTGGGTTCCAAACATTGAGTCATTGTACAAGTGGCCCACCTTAAAGCTCTATGGACACTAGAATGTTGTGCTTATTGGGTCTGACGAATCTCTGACAGGAAAAATAAATCCACCAAAATCACCATCTAAGTCCAGCCCATGCCTCTCCGTTTGACTGGATTTTTGAAAACTAACTTTTCAAGCCAATAAGTCCGGAGATGTAGTCATACCAAGGTTCAAATCTTATGACATCAAATAGTTTATATAACTTAATGTGACTAAGTTAATGTAAAAAGAAAAGATAACTTTCAAAATTCTATTTAAAAATGAAAAAAAAAAACTTTCACACAGGGCCCAGGTTGATTTGTCCTCCCCACACCAACTCAACTCGGAGGGAACAATAGCAGAACTAGGTACCTACTTTTGAAGGGCCGTCGTATTAACATTAAAAAAAGTGTCCTCGCCAAGACCCATTACTCGGTTATAATTTTGGCCTTGTGGTAAACAATGTAAGCATCATGTTATGATGGCAGACATGTTTCCAATTTAAAATCAAACATACCATAAGGGTAAAATTACCAATTTTCAGTAATTCTTTTAAATTATAGCATCCCATCTAATCAAATTCCTGTTGTGAAAATGCTCGCAATGAAGTCCTCTAATCTATGCTCTATAGTGCACTTTTGTTCGATCCAAACAAGGAACAAGACAAATATTTGAACTATGAACCGAAAAGAAAAAAGCAAAATGCGTTGATAAATTGTTTCTACCTCCAAAAATGACCGATGCCTTGCAACTTCCTCTTGTGGGTCTTCAATTCTGATAAAATGGTAAAAACTGACGACCAAAAAATCCTGAGAGCTTCTGCTCAGCTCCAAGCCCTTAACAGATTGGGCAGCATCTTCACTAATTTCAGTTGGCATATCAAAGATGGCCCTGCATCCACATTCATGGGCTTCCATTCCATGTCTGTGTGATTTGACTAGCCTATTTCGTTTACATAAAAGATGGTACAATCCGCTAAATCTCTTCTGGCAATCAAGGGTCCGGGTATTATTATGTCTGGGGTAACAAGAACCTAAGAGGGTATCCGTTCTCCAATGAGCTCGTAAGCTTCTGTGAATGTGCGTGGATTTTGTTCGTAAAGTGGAGGGCATTCTCCGTTGAAACGTGGAGGATTCGACGCACAGAACTTCCATCTCCACAAAGCTGCTCCCACTAGATGCTAGATAGCGATTAACGATAAATTTATTCACCTATTGAATCATAATGAATGCCATAGTTTGGTTAATGTGGATATGGTGTGGACCTCTCCAAATCTCGGTTTGAACATTTGTTTCAGATGATAATTGCTTTTCAAAAATATTTGAATTTAATTGTAACAACAAGGTAAAAAATTTTACATAGGCTTAGATGACCTTATTTCCTGGTTCCTGGCCGCAAGTTCCAACAAGGACAATTGTACTCTTACACGATGATGATAAGAATATATTTGGCTAATCACGAGAAGTGTGAATTGGGTCCTATGAAGAAGTTGATCTACCTTAATTTTTTAAATCAATGGCGTCTTTTACGTACTATTCGGAAAGTTATTAAATCCATATTAGCCTTGTCTAATCATTAAAAAAAATTACAATCCATTACTTACGATAATAAAAAATATATTTTTTTAAAGGAAACATAAGGTTGTGTGTTAAATTTCTTATTAATAAACATAGCTCTAGGTTTTAAGAAGGGTCATAGTTGGGAGGAGACTCTTCGTTGTTAGTAAGGTTTCTCACGCTAACCTAAAAAAAATTGAAGCACTTGGAGGAGCAGCACAATGTTTCGGGTTTTGGCTCTTCTTCAAGAGGTTCAAGGTTCAAACGGTGGTGTGGGTGAGTGTATGAAGAGGTGGTGGGTGTGGTGACTATGTGCTAAATTTTCTATTATTGATAAGTATAGCAATCATAAAAAAATTTCACAATAACCAAATTAAAAAAACTTTTATTTATAAAATTGACATAATTTTAATATATTTTTTACTTTACCTTTATTGTTCTTTATTCCTCTTAAACTCTAAATCTTATATAAAAAATTATACGGTTCACAACTAATAAAAGTATCTTCATCCCTCGTTACAAATCTTACTTTTTTATGATTTTTATTTTTGGAAAAAAAAAATCTATTTGTGATATAAAGTTATGTGTTATTTTGGTTTATTATTAGGGATTAGGTAGATTGGCAATTGTTTGTAAGGTTATGTGTTATTTTGGTTTACTTTTAAGGATTAGGTAGATTGGCAATTATTTGTAAGGCTAAGGAGGGTCAAATCTTTGGAACATACTTATTGCAAAGAGATTTTTCACAATAACCAAATTTAAAAAAAAACTTTTATTTATAAGATTGACATAATTTTATTTAAATATATTTTCTATTTTACCTTTATTTTTCTTTATTCTTTTAAATTCTAAATCTTATATAGAAACTTATATCGTTCACAACTAATAAAAGTATCTTCATCCCTTGTTACAAATCTTACTTTTAATTTATTTTATGATTTTTATTTTTGAAAAAAAAATCTTCTATTTGTTATATAAAGTTATGTGGTATTTTGGTTTACTTTTAAGGATTAGGAAGATTGGCAATTGTTTGTAAGGCTAAGCAGGGTCAAATCTTTGGGGCATACTTATTGCAAAGGTTATGTTCCGAATCTCTGTGCACTAGACCAACAACAACGGTATGAATTTCAAGGTCCTCTTCACATCGGATTATAAAATAAAAGGTTATGTTATGAATCATTGTGCAAAGGTTATGTTCTGAATCCTTATGCACTAGACCAGCAATCGGTGGTCCTCTTCACGTCGGATTATAAAATAAAAAGTTATGTTTTGAATCTTTGTGCAAAGGTTATGTTTTGAATCATTGTGCACTAGACCAAAAACGACGGTATGAATGTCAAGCAACCAGTAGTCCTTTTCACGTCGGATTATAAAATAAAAGGTCATGTTCTAAATCCTTGTGCGCTAGACCCTCTTCACGTCGGATTAAAAAAAAAAGTTATGTTCTGAATCTTTGGGCAAAGGTTATGTTCTGAATCCTTGTGCACTAGACCAAAAACGACGGTATGAATTTCGAGCAACCGGTAATATTTTCACATCGGATTATAAAATAAAAGTTGGATTATAAAATAAAAGGTTATGTTCTAAATCCTTGTGCGCTAAACCAACAACGACGGTATGAATTTCGAGCAACCGATGATCCTCTTCACGTTTGATTATAAAATAATGTGGTGGTTAGGTTTGTTGGGGTAACTCATGTGATTTGAACTCTCCACTTGATAGTTACAAAAAAATAAAGTGGATGTAACCAACTCCCCTATGTATACAAAAAAATATATATATATTTTAACTTTGAAATGAAATTTATTGATTTTACTTGTAGACTTAAAACTTGACAGACACTAAAAATAGTGTGGATGTAACCAACTCCCCTATGTATAAAATATATATATATTAACTTTGAAATAAAATTTATTGATTTTACATATAGACTTAAAAACCTTGGTTTTAAAATGACTTAAAAACTTGACAGTTACTAAAAATAGCATGGATGTAACCAACTCCTTTATGTATAAAAAAAATTATATTTTACTTTTGAAATGAAATTTAGTGATTTTACATATAAACTTAAAAACCTTGGGTTTAAAATGAAATTTGTTACTATGGTGGTTACTCTACCATGATTCGTGGCGACTACCGACTCTATCATTCAAAATCCAAAAAAAAAATAATAATAATTAATAAATATGAAATTTGTTAATTTTATTTATAGACTAAAAATTTATGTAAAGTAAAAAATTATGCTTCTTTTTACAAGGCTTACAAGATAAAGTGATAGTGTTTACCATTAAAATATGCTAATTATATTCATGGACTAAAGCTTACACGAAAAAGTCATTTTTGAAATATGTTAATTTTATCCATGGATTAAAATCCTATATAAAATGAGTTGAGTGGGAGAGGGGGAGGGTCCTGCTCCCTCTCCCTGTTGCCCCTCCCCTGGTTCTTGCCCAGTCCCTGGCTCATCCCGGGTCCTGCTCTGGGAATACTTTGTAGCAGATGATCTCCCTCGGGGGAGATCCTTCTCCACTTTCTGCTTTTTTCCTAGCAGTTTCAGGGTTTCCCTGCCTGAGCTCATGGCCTGGTGCATCCCAGGGGTCTCCTAGGGTTTCCTGCATGTTTTTGGGATCCCTTCCCCGTTCTCCCTCAGGCTTTCCCCTAGGGTTTTTTGCAAGGTTTTTTCGTGGATCCGGTTCCTAGGGCTTCCTCGGTCGATGGTGGTGGCAGGTTGGGAGTTTGACTACTTCTTGGTGCATCCTGTGAGGTCCTCTCTGCTTTGGGGTTGGTCTAGGGGGGCCAATTTCCTCTTTTACTAGTGAATCCTCTTTGGGATGCCTGTGGTTGCTGTTGGTCCCGTCCCATTGGGTAGGGCCCTTTTCAATTTCCTGTTCGGAGGCTTCTTCTTGCTAGATCTACGATTTTGTGGACACCTAGGGCATTGGTTGGCCTTTGGGGTGGGCCTCTTCCTCTGCCTGGGTTGTTCCCAGTCCTAGTCCTAGTTCCCTGAAGTTATCCATGAGCATGGATGGGGGATCTTGGTCCCTTATTCTAGGGTTCCCAAGGTTTTTGTTGCATGTCTGGATCTTGGGGGGGCCCATGATCAATGCATGCAGACCCTGGTTCTCCCAGGTTAGGCTTCTAAGGATCTCATATTTGTGCTTGTTGTTGCTTCCCACTTGGGATCCTCCAATTGTTTGTTTCAGCTCTTGTTCAGGGGCTCTTGGTCCCAGTTCCATGGATCTGTTCGTGAGCAAGGATGGTGGTTCTTGGTCCTTTTTATTGGAGTGGTGGGGGCTTCCTTCTGTATTCTCTGTTCTGGGGGAGATCAATGTATTTGCAGTTGTGGCCCCTCCTTCCTCCTTCAATTTTGGCTTTTGGGATCTTGTCTTTGTGCCTGTTGTTGTTTTCCCTAGATCCTTTCGGCTTCCTCATATTTCTCCTTGTTGTGCACAGGGATATATTGGCCTGTAGATATCCCCAATAGTGTTGTTCCACTTTTCAATCTCATGCGAAGGCTTCCCATTTTTTTTCTTTGTGGACCCTAAAGCCATTTTTGAGGTTGTTCTGCTACTGATCCCTAGCCTGTTTCCCGGTGCTGCTTGTTGCTTTGCTTGTGCAACTGCTTGTTACCCTGCTACACCGTGGGTTGCATCTCGAGCCATCCCTGGGCAAGGATCCTCTCTAGTTTTCTTATAATTCCCTGCTTTTGAATTTCAAGCAAGATTTTTGGTTGTAGGCTATTTTTGGCCTTCTCGCTCTCCCTATGCAGGTCTAGGCAGGTGCATTGTATCCACCCTTGGGAGGATCCCAGACTGTTGTATCCACCCTTGGGTGGATCCCAAACTGTTGTATCCATCCCTAGGAGGATCCCAAACTGCTATATCCACCCTTGGGAGGATCCCAGACTGCCAGTAATGGGAGGATGATATTTTTGTGAAGTGGGCCTCACTAGTTGGTACTAGAATCTGGTCTTTCTACTGGTTCAAGGGTTGTTTTTGGCCCTTTCTCTTATAGTTTGTGTTTATTTTCATGTACTAAGGAATTTCTTTAAATCTCGGTGCTACGACCCTTTTTGTTATAAGGTTTTGGGATCCTCTTAAAAAACCCAATTTGTATATAAAATTTTAGTTACTTATCAAAAAAAAAATCCTATATAAAACATAACGTTATACATGTTACTATAAAACTTATGTGACAAAGTGATAATTTTTATTATGTGTATCATTTTGAACTATTATCTTGTTTTGAACTATTATTTTGTTAATCTTTAAAGTATTTTTTCAACTATATAAGAAATTTTATTTATATTTTTATCTTTGAATTAGGATGCTTTCTGTAAATCTGAAGTTTTGCAGATAGTAATGTTGTCCTAATTGCTACCCTTTTACAGTAAATTTTTGCATTGAAATGTTGTCCTTAAAACTCAAAAATTTGGTAGGAAACTTCCCTCAAATCACAACTGAGTTTTCTTTCAAGAACCCTTCATTATTTTGCTATAGAAACTAGCAGATCTCCTTTCTCTGAATGAGCCTTCTAGCCTTCACAGGCAATCTTCAAATCTCCTGGATTTGGTAGTATTGTTTAGCTCCTTTATCCTTCAACCTCCTTGTAAATTTTTGACTTCAATCAAGGTCTTCTTCTCAAAAATCTAAAAGTCTTGAGGTCTTCACCAATCTCCAAAAGCTGGCAAACTTCTTGCCAAATCCTTCTCCCTTGGGCTTGTTGTCGGAAGGCGATAATTATCCCAAGTTATTACTTTATCAAGAACTTCTCCTTGGTGGTAAATTTCTCCAATAAGTTCTCCTAGGAACTCCTCGAATGGATTTCTTTGAATATCCTTCAATGAGGCTCACCAAGCCTTCTCCTTGTTTCTCCTTAAGACCTCTCCAAGGTCTTCAATCTCACAACTTCTCTGGTCTTCCCAGTGAGACCTTTCCTTCAACCTTTTATAGTGGAAGTGTTGGCAATGAGATCTTCCTTTCAGATATTTAAATTTTGTTGCTACTAGAATCTAAAACAGGACTTTTGCTAGTCTTTCTTTATCACTTCTAAAACTAGAAGTTCTTTAGCGGGACCTTCTGTAGGTCTCTTCAACTTATTCAAGATGATTTCTTCAATCTTCTATCCGTAGTATTTGATGGAGATCACCAACCTCCAATATTTTTCTAGATTCTTCTCTAGAGTCTCTTGAATCAACAGTAAGGCTACTATAGCCTTTTTTCTTCTATACTCTACAGGTTTCAATCTTCAATGGAGATCACCAATCTCCAATATCCTCTTGGACTCATATTTGGAGTCTCTTCCTTGAGTTTGCAATAAGGCTACTATGGTATTTTCCTCTCTTCTGCAATCTGCAGATTTGCAACTCTCGTAATGGGACCTTTTCTTAGGTCTCTAAAACTTTCAGTCTTCTACTTGTTGCTGCAAGTGATGGAATAATTCTAATAAATATATTCTTCCTAGCACTATGTTTGAAGCTTCCCAAATTTCTCTTAATCTCCTTTTCCTACAACAAGCAGTTAGAAACTAGAATAGAAGAATCTATAATTCTAGAGATAATGAACTTCACTAGTTGATTTCTCAATCTAGTGGAATTAACATTGAGTCCTAGTCTTCACGAATTTTTTGGCAACTTTGCGGAAAGACTCTGGCCAAATGCAATCTCAACAATTCTATAAATGAAATTTTTGGATTTCTCTCAATCTCACTTGTGGCTCTCCCTATTTCCTATCTGATCTACCATGTGCTCTGATACCAATGTTAGCTTTTTCTAAGTATATGATATAGGAAATGCAACCACAAGATGCGAGATAAGAAAGTTATGATATCTATATGCTTATAACACTAAAATATGCAGTAAAATAAGGAGATAAACTTTTGTAATAACTCCAAAATATGATATTAATGAATGCTCATGAAAATAGTATAATGCAATGTAATAGAGGACATGAACACTCCATAAACTAATATGAAAGGAACTACATTGTATCACACTACTAATATATTATATGCATTTTCTATATTATCTCCTCTCCTCACTTTACTCACTATAAGGCCTTTATATAGGAAGATAGGTTCATTGGCCCTTACTCTACCTTTTACACTATCATATGACTTATGTACATGTGGACTACATGCACATTTACATCATTGCACATTCTAACACTTGTGCATTTATTACATGTTGAAGTAACTACTTAACTTTACTCTAAAGTAAACTCTTACTCTAGTAATGTACCAAATGTGGTACATTGATATGTACCCAATAATATAATATATTCTCTAATAATCTATATCTTTCTTTTTTGTGTCATAATATGCATTTTCTATCATACGTTATAGGTCTTTATTGGATTTCTCAATACTTGATAACAAACATATGTGATTTACCATAAGATTTCTATATACATATTCTGATTGAGCAACATACCCTAGTTGATTACTCTAATCTCTTTGATTCCTTTTATAAGATTCTTGATCTTGATCCTTCCTAGTCAATGCATTATACTTACAAGATTTTGTAGTGTTCTTTTTCACAAATATGACAATACTTCTTTTGCTTTTATTTTTATGATGAAGCACAAAATTCTTTTTGTAATACAAGAACCTTATTGGATGACTCGTTTCTTAATTGATTTTAAGTTCATATTACTGAAGAATATTTATTAATTTCTCAAATGAAACCTTTTGATTTGATACTAGAAGATATGTGACCAATACTTTGAATGGTTCAGGAAGTGCTCTAAGTACAAGTAAGACTAGAAGTTGATCTTCAACCTTTTTTCCTAAGGTGTGTAATTTTGATTTTAATTATGATATCTTTCAAAGAAATTATTCTATGTTTATCTATCATGAAATTTTAGTGTATACAATTGTGATTATAGATGTAAAATGGTTGTCTTATTCTTTCCTTCAAATATCATACACAATTTTTTCCATGCTATTTTTTAAGTTTCTGCTTCACTAATGTGTGCTTGAATTTCATTTGATATACCAAATAGAATTAACATAAGAGCTTTAGCATCATCATCTTTGAATTTTTGAATTCCTGTTTATTTACTAGAATGTTTCTTTGTCTATTGACTACATTCCAAATTTTTTCAACAATAAGTATTGACATCATCTTATTTTTCCATGGGGTGAAATTAGGCCCCTTTAATAATTAATATTCAAAAAATAATATTCTTGTATTTGCCATGTCCCTTGGAGTAGTAGCCCTTTTATCTCCCTTGATTCACAAATATATATTTTCCTAAAGTTTGAGTTTGAAATATTTTTGTCTCCCTAATGTTAAATAATTGAATAAATTCTAAATTTCACAATCCTAAGTTGATGTTGAAATCCTTTTAACTCCCAAATAAGAAATTTAGAAATTTTGTAGACTAATATTTGCAAATTTATTAATCCTAATTTGATGTAGGAAACCTTATTTCTCCAAATCTCAAAATATTTACAAATATTAAAATTGATTTACAAAACTATATAAAATAATTACAAAATTTATAATTCCACTTCCAAAAATTCTTCAAAACTTTTCAAAATCCCCTTATTAGGTTTCTAGGGTTTCATTTTCTCAAATTGAATTTTTATCTCTCCATAATATAATTAATCCAAGTAACAATCTAAATTAAGTCTTACAATTACTTTTACTTTTTATCACTTTGTTTTAATTATAAAACTTCAAGGAGTAAATATTCAAAACTTAAACTACTTATAACTCCAATATAATTGTACTTATTACTCCTCTAATTAATACTTATTACTCTACTTTATCACTCCATTATTAAAAAACTTAATAAAAAATCTTATAAAGCAATTAATTAATTAAATAATCATATCTTAATTAAAAAATCCTTCTCTCGACTTAATAAAACATCAAATAAACATCTTATACACCTTAGATACCCTTGAATCAAAAAATAAATATTACCTCTACAAACAACCAAGTCTTTTAATTCCGATTTGAGGACTCTCAAAGTCATTAGCATACAGGGTAGCGCAGGTATATAACAATAGTTCATGGCTTTGGATGGAAAAAACATGTGGGCGTATGATCCCTCCCTTCCAACGTGGATTCCTATGCCTTGAAAACAATACAAAACCCTTGTTGTGCTTGTTTATGTCCACCAAGTGGTCTCTGACCATAATACTGATAACAAAACCATAATTTTTTATTGTACCTTCTACAACTATTTCTATCTCCTAATAAAACTCAACTGCTCCGCTCTCTTATGCGTTGGTAATCCACCTATTCAGGGTCAAAAATGACTCTTTCTATTCACTAATTTTTCACCACTCTATACACTAATTTGAATAATTAAAGCTTCTGTTGCCCTGACAGTAGTCATTATGACTCAAGGCTCCAAATTTTTCTCCTTCTAAAATGTGGCATTGTGCTTAGATCCATTATTGCAACAATCTATTTTTGGTTTTTTAAAATATTTTTCTCCTCTCCAAAAGTCATCATGGTCATTTTGGTTTCTCTCAAACGTTCTAATATTCCCTTGCTCTGTGAATATTATTTTCCTTATGGCTAACTTTGTTATTTCTCTTTTTGCTATATGCGAACTACTGTGGTCATGTCAGTAAAGGACACGAATTTGAACCATGTGATAAGGGCCTCTAAAGTTAGTTGCATGACTGCCAAAAACTTCAATGAGAACAAAACTTAAATAGGAAGGCTTTAAAGGAATCTATAGAGGGATCTTCAACATTACCATTATGATATGTCTATGTCTTACCAAAATCAACTCAAGGTGGCTTCATTCGATGATGAAGACCTAGTGTAATAATGGCTCCTTATTTACTTCACTCACAATGCCTCCAAAAACAATGGCGAGAAATCAATAAAATGCTTGTAATGCTTTGAAGCTCAACAGTCGCACATGCAGAATAATAGTTGTGCACTTCTCTTTCATCAATGGCTAATCCAAACAATGCTCTTTTCCTTGGTGCTCTATCTTCCTTCCAGTGGCTCTTCCTCCTTACTCCACAAGCTTTCTTCACATGACTCTTTAGATACCTCTTCTTCTTTCTAATGTTGGTTAAACTTGCTATTCTTTTCTTCAATTTGTTGTCCTACGTAAAAAACTATCAATTATTTTTAGTTTAGACTTGTTGTCAGATGGCGATGATTGTCCCAATACCTTCACTCAGACTCTCCATAGCTTTGATACCACCGTTAGCTTTTTGAGTAGATTAATTTACATAAAACTTTAACTAGGATCTAAAAATTAATCAAATGAATTCTATTTACAATGAAACTCAATTACAACAATATCTCATAGAAAATAACTCGAATGAACACAATATACACAAGATCACATTAATGATACAACTTGGTTACAATGCATAGAGCTTTACCTGCAATATATACTTTTTCACGACTTTTCAGTTCTCTATCTATTGCTCCCCTCTTTCATCCAAGAAATGCAACCTTTTATATTCCTCTAATAAAGATAAAGTTCTCAACTTGCCACATATCATGTGAATATTCATACTCTCTTGATAATTTTCCCTCTTTCTCATATTTCCACATACATTACATAAAATATAAATCATCTACCAAACTAATATTACAAGAGGGACCAAATAATGTAATATCTCCAACAATTATTTCTCTAATTTTATCTTATCTTTCCACCCCAATTATTCCATCCACATCTCTTCCACTTTTAGGACATTGTCTTCAATTCTGTTGATCCAATGACAAGAAGCAGGATCACATGCACCTCCATCCATCTCTGGTCTTCTATATCATTTTAAAAAAAATAATCAGTAAATATCATAGTATGTTAAGGAAAAGTAGGCCAAGAGAGTTGAGAAACCTATTGTAAAAAGAATGAGTTATTATGATCCTTGAGGTAATGCAATATACTTCATCCAAATGGACCCAATTATGTCAAAACTTGAGGGTCAAATGAAAGAATAGAATTATTGGATGTTGATAGTGGGGTTTAGCCTCAAGGACACATGAGTTGAGGATATAGTGGACTTAATGGAATAGGTTGGTAAAGACATTACTTACGATTAGTTATTGCTCAAGAGAAATATGACAAAAAAGAAGTTGGATAATGTTAAGATCACTCTTAAGAACTCCTAACTAAAGGCCAAATTATTGTAGGACCAAATAGATCAACTTACTAGGTGATTGACAACACAACCTTCAACATCTCTCCTAGAAGCAAAAGATTCTATTGTTAGAAGCCTCAATGATAAACTCATTGTTCAAGACTTAGCTTAGCTAGGAAATGAAAATTTAGAGGGAGCTTGAATAATTGAAGAAGAAAAATGTATAGTTCGAGCAACAATTAGGGATCAAGAGCCTAATAAAAGATATTTGTGATACATACTTGGAGGATGTTGCCAAGATTGCATCAACACTCTCCTAGATATTCAAATTTATTGATGCAACCACCACTCAAAGTGCTACATTCCAAACTATGTTTTCCAAGTGAAATAAATTTTAATATATATAGTTGATTTTATTTTTATTGGAATTATCATTATTTATCTTTTCATTCACATTTCATTTGCGTTACTCGTATAATTGCCTTTACGACGAGGGTGTGCCCACCTGAAGTGGCAATTCATTTACTAAAGATTTGATTTGATATTTCGTTTCGTTCCTTGAATTATTGAGTCACTGTGAATGGTTTCTAGCTGCATTTTTGATAATTTATATTATGTTTGGTTAACAAGAGAGATCGGGTACTTGTCTCTCTATAAGTAGTATCAAGAGACTGGTTATGAATTACTAGGCAATCTCCATGCACATCTGATTCAGGTGGTTGTAGGACGCTGTCAAACCACATCAAGCATCCCAACATCGGTTCGATCTCAACAAACATCCTCGAACGTTATCAAATCACACACCGAATTACTGTTACAATCGAAAAGGTATTTACATGTAACGAAGACTAACCGTGTACAGGATTTCACATAATGCAGGCCACTGCATACACTTTGATAACAATTGGAGTCATCTATTTAATTAAACAAATGATTTACGAGGAGGAGGCTTCACGATGAAAGCGCCATCTGGCAGCCGACAATCTAGTAGCATGATCGGGATGTTTTCAAAGTAACCTGTAGGCGTTAGGTGGTGAACGAAGCAATCACGATGCAAAACAAACAAAAATCATAGCCGCTGTCTGCCACAAAATACCACTTTACAAAACTGCCAATCAGAAGCACGTATTTTTCCACAACCCTAAGGTACAACCTAAATTAATTCACGATGACATCATTTATTTATGTTTCTTTTCATTATACTCAAGAAAATTGTCCCACACGAATTGTGTGGACTCAGTGGTGACATTAATATACACCAAGGGTCAATTACTTACGCATGACTTCGGTCACATAAACTCTCGTGTGCGTAAGCCCTTGTTGTCCATTGTTCAATTTGTCACGTCAAGTGTTTGTCCCACGTGTCATCTAATAGTTGTGTGTTGTCATTTATTTTCGTCTTAAGTGTGTCGTCTAAACATCTGGTCGAGTTTATCTTCTTCGCGTATCCTTAGTTGGATCGTCTCCGTGTTGGTTCACGTGTCATTAGTAGTGTCAACGTGCATGTCGTCCAAGAATCTGGTCGAGTTCGTCTTCTCTACATATTCTTAGTTGATTTGTTTCCTTGTTGGTCTGCATGTCCTTAGTCGTGTCAACGTTGTTTGTTTCCCTATTTCTTCGTGTAGGTCAGGTCACTTGTTGATTTCTATGTTATGTCGCGTGCAGGTTGTATTGGTCGCATCAGTTGGTCTCGCGTTGTTTGTGTGTCGTCCCTTGGCCTAGTGTCACATTCTGTAGTAACTGTCCAAAGTCGTCAAGAAATTGCCAACAGTTCCATAAGTTGTCCAAAGTTGTCAAAATTTGAACTTGTCAAGAATCGTCAAAAGTCATCAAGAACTTGCCAAAAGTTGTCACGTACAAGTTGTCAAGATTAGAACTTGTCAAGAAATTGCCAAAATTTGTCCACATTGTTGAAACTTTTCCAAAGTTGCTATCAAGGAGCCGAGCCACCAAATAAATCTGCATCATAGTTGAAGTGACAGTTGAAGCGGAATATAATTTTTTTCAAATTTTACAGAAATCAAAGTTTAAAAGTTGTTAAGCAGGATCTTTTGGAAGGCGCATGAGTAGAATTTGGACCAAAGGATATGATGGTCTTCTATCTAGCTCGGACACTCCCAACCAAAACACAAGAAGAGCTCGTCAAAGCCAAGGTACAAAAAATTCTCCTTCTCCTTCTAGAATTGGTAGTTTTAATCTAAGTTATCCAGTGGTCAGCCCAATGGCATCCAATACCTCTTCAAACTCCTCACAAGAAAACCTCACCCAAATAGAAAACAATCATCCTATGGTCAGTGATGATGTGTTAAGATATTTGATACTCAACCTTCAGGTTATGACTGTGAGCTTCAATGCATCTTGGACACAACCTCAACCAAATCCTCCCAGTTCCAATCACTGGAGTACTAACATCCACTATGATGACTTACACACCATAGAGGTCAAAATAGCCAATCCTTATATCATAATGGTCACCAAAGTAATGAGGATGGAGGTAACAAAGAAAATTTGGAGCACCAAAGAGGTTATAACAAATCTTATCAAAATAACAATCAACGATAGAGTAGTAACGAGGAACAAGATAGAAACAATGCTCACACCCAACCAAGAAGTCCTAATGGAGTCAATTATCCACGCATTGACATGCCTACCTTTGAAGACCAGGATCCACATGGGTGGATTGCCAAAATTGAAGGTATCTTATAATTCTACAAATTCTAGGAACGGGAAAAAGTCCCTTTTATAGCAACTAAATTTGACATTGAAGCTTATCAATGGTTTACATGGTATAAACGTGAGGATCCCCATAATGCCTTATTTTGGGATAATTTTAGGACAAACTTTATTCACAAATTTGAAAAAGGTTCCACAGGTTCTTACACAATGCAGTTGTTGTCACTTAAGCAAACAAGATCAGTAGGGGACTATATCTCAGAATTCACTAATATGCTTCACTATGCAAAAGATCTACAACCGGACGTGGTAGTAGCAGCTTTTTGAAATGGATTAAAAGCACATATTAAAGTTTAAGTGGACCTACACAATCCATCCAAGTTGGATGAGTGTATAAGGATTGTTGATTTGGCAAAGACAAAGGCACACGTAGGCCCATCCACATGATGTGATTCATATGGGCGACCTCCATTCTGCAATAACTCTTTTCGCATAAATGATCAATCATCACGCTACTTCTGCTACAAATATCACACTCATCATCAAAAATATCAAGCATGTACACCATGACAAAACTTTCAGATTGAATATACCAACAAGGAAGAAGAAGAAATAGAGGAGTACGATGCACCTGAGGATCTCCCAATTGAGGACAAAAATGAACATGACGAAGTTGTCACAGATGAGGATACCATGACTATTTTAGTACATGCTCTCATGGGGTTATATTCTCACCATACAATCAAGGTGGCAAATTTCATTCGAAAATAGAGGGTGACAGTATTAATTGATTTCAGAAGTACTCACAATTTCATTGATGCAAAACTTGCAAGGACATTGGGGTTGCACATCTTCTCTTCTAGTAAAAATTAGTTTCAAGTTAGAATTGCAAGAAAAAAAATTTCTCAATGTCTAGGTAAGACATCTTCAGTTTCATTATAAATGGGTACATATACTTGGCAAGGTCCTTTTTTTGTTATGGAATTAGGAAATTCGGAAGTTATTTTAGGCGTTGCATGGATGGAACAATTGGAAACCACAGTGGGTTTTAAACACAAACATTGCTTTTTCGAATGGTATTAAGAAAATATGGTGGGGGATTCATAGCCCGAATCAATTGCATAGAGAAATTAGAACTAGATATATCAAAAATCAAAGAGGAAGATCTTCAACACATTGTGGCTCATTATGAGGAAGTTTTTCAAGAACCCAAAGGCCTACCCCCCAAAATATCTCATGACCATGCTATCCATCTTGTGCTAGGAAGTCTTCCACCCAATGGTCGTCCTTATCGATATCCCCAACCCCAAAAAATAAAAATTGAGAAGATTGTCCAAGAACTATTAGACCATGGTGTCATCTGTCATAGTACTAGTCCCAATTTCTCACTTGCCATCTTAACTCATCGAAAAAACAATTCTTGGCGTATGTGTCCAGATTTTCCTCCTCTTAATAAAATCAAAATCAAAGATAAGTTTCCTATTCCTATCATTGATAATTTACTAGATGAGCTAAATGGTACCAAATTATTCACCAAATTGGACTTACGCTCAAGGTTTCACCAAATCCGAGTTAGGGACGAGGATATTCCCAAAACAACATTTCAAACTCATGAAGGTCATTATGAATTCTTGGTCATGCCCTTTGGTCTCACTAATGCACCATCTACATTCCAAAGTCTCATGAACCAGGTGTTTCGTCCATTCTAGGTAAATTTGTTCTAGTCTTCTTTGATGACATACTCATCTATAGTAAATCATGGGAAAGATCACTTAGCACATTTGGACAGAGTTCTCCATATCCTACACAAGGAAAATTTGTTTGTCAAACGATCTAAATACTCCTTTGGTGTTCAAGAAATTGAGTACCTCGGTCATATAGTATCTCAGGAAGGTGTTAAGGTGGATCCCAATAAGATTAAGGTAATACATGATTGGCCTTTACCTAAAACCATCAAGAAACTTCATGGTTTTTTGGGCCTCATGGGCTATTACCACAAATTTATGTGTAACTATGGTAAAATTACGGGTCCTCTCATGACTCTCACCAAAAAGGATGCTTTTCAATGGTCAGAAGTAGCTACCAAAGATTATAGGTAGGTCAAGATATTGAAAAAAACGTCTCTAAAGTTTTTACAAAGTTGGTTGAGGTAGGAACATATCGATCAAAATTAGACGCTTCATCTAACCTTGAATTAGTGGTTATTGAGATTCAAGATAGAGAGGCATCGACATAGAAGGTGAATGACCTCCTTCAAAAGGAGTGAGCTACGCAATAATGCAAGGATCAGATAACTTCCTTAGTCTCTACCATTGCAAACCTTAAGAGTCATATTGACATATTAATTTAGAAAGGCCTTCCCTCCCCTTAGAATGCAAAAAATAAGCTCCTTGTAGAGTAAGAATATTTATAAAATTTTAAACAACAAAAGGAGAATATCACACATTTTGTGGCATGGTCGAACCCTCCCAATTTGGATGATATAACTTAGGTGATAAAACCATTGATGGAGCTCAAAATACAAATGCATGAGGTTGATAATTGCACTAATAACTTCTCCTGAGATGATAAATTGGAGTCCTATATGTGTTATAGGTAATTCAAGAAGACTAAGCTCCCATTAGATGATGAGTGGAAGGAAATCAAGGCCATGTTGGACAAATTATTCAGCCAATAATTCTTCATTCTATATATTTTTTTATTCTTTCTCCATTTTTTAATTCTTATTCTTTCATTTGACTCCATGCCCCATGGATAAGGCGGTGATAGTAGAAGACCCTTTTTAGTCACAAAAACTATAGTGATTTCATTACATTCAGGAAAATATTCTTACCTTTGTAATTTTTTTGTAAATCAATTTCAATGAGAGGTAAACCAATTGAAAGAGAAATAAGGTAAAAATATATGCACCAATAATTTTGTCATTAATGGTAGGTGATAAGCCTATGCAAAACAACTTAGGTAAAATTTAGGTGTTGCGCTTGACTTCAATGAAAGATCAATGATGGATGCTATTTTGGAAAGTATAAAGGCTAAATACTACTTACAAAACTCCATGAACCATTGATTATATTCATCAAATGGTAGCTGCTTATTTTTGTAAAAGGGTGGGTTGCAAAATAGGTAAGGTAGTGCAAATGTTGATCTCACTTCATCAAGTGGTAAGCATTGGCCCAGACGAAACAAGCCAAAAAATATCCACCATTGATTCTGTTGGTCCGGCTTTCATGCACACCCTGGGAAGGATGAAGCAAGGAAGCTCCGGAGACACCCACGGGACGGATCCCACTCATCTTTAGGATCTAGCTGGTTATCCAAGGTGCGAGTTACCGAGTTGGGTCGAATGGCTATTCACTCTTTTCCACTTCTGGAATAGATTTCAATATGGACTGCTCTGTTACCTTACAGGGGGTTCTTGAACTTGTTCGGTAGTTGCAAAAGTTGTTGTATCGGATTTAACTTGAATTCTTGATCTAGCTCTCATGGGTCAGCGATTTAAATAAAAGACAAACAAAGAAAATAAAAATGGATCATTCACCGAAAACAAAGAGAGGGTAGGGTAGGGCAGAAAGAGAAGTTTATCAGACTTTAAGCTGTAAAACCCTAAACTATCAATCTTATCTATGCTACTAGCTTCACAACAGAACAAATCAAAGAAGAAAGTGTCCGATCAGTCTAAGATCACTTTCAACTAAGAGCACAAGGCGAGTGAAACAGATCTAGCAAAAAATTATAAATCCAAGGGCAGCTGGTTAAAACTGGTATCTTTCAACGGCAGCCTAGCTCACACAGTGAAGACAGAGCAATTAGAACAAACTTAACCTCAAATCTGTAATTTCCCCTAGCAGACAATAGAACAACTGAAGCCTAACAACATATTTAAACTTGATAATGGCAGATTTACAACATATATCTAACAAACTTTAAATGGAACGGATAACAAAAGAAGATACACTTATCACACTCTGCAAAATATTAGGCTCCTGGCCATGCTATCACAGAAAAGCTAAAGCACATCAACTCCAAGTCCAGAAACAAAGGATTTCACAAAATTTGCAAGAAATTGCTTATAAGCCTTTTATTTCTAAGTCTCCGCCTCCCGCAATTACATTGAGAAGAAGTATTTATAGACTCAGGACAGACCCTGATCTTTTCAGAAATATCTTCTTCTCATAACTGTAAATATTATCACATCTAAACCCTAGGACCCGGGTTTTACAATAAAAATCCATTTAAAAATCAAAGTCCGGATAGAACTTAACCCTTCGGCAAATCTAGGGAGTCAACTGCCATAAATGGAGAAGATAAAATCTAAAGCCACTTGCATTCATCCGCAGTTGCAAATAAATGCCTCCATTAATTCTGCTGGTGAGCCGGATGAGTCACCACTTCTCCATCAATTTGATCTCCGCAAATCCATCTTTGAGTTGAAATGGTCTTCATGCTATCAATTCTGTCATAAATTTGCTATTGAATGCTTTTATCGGCTTCTTCTCCTCTAGCATGGCGGTCCTTGATCAAATCTGCACTTTAAATTTGCCTTTATGGTCTTTCCCGGTTGTCCCGCAAGTGCCAGATGGAATCCTGCATGAAAGACAAAAAGATTATATTAGCACTTTAATAAACATTAAATTAAAGCATTAAAACATTAAAACAGATTAAAAATCAGCAAAATAAGCTTGCATGTCGGCTTCTGCTTGTCTGCCTCACGCTTTGACACGTGTCGCTACCCCAGGATGCCTTCTGTTTCCCGTTGGAATGCACTTCTGGTCAACTTTGAGGACTTTCTCTCTCCTATCGCGATTCTGCGACATGTCGCGATTTCGCGACATGTCGCGAAATCGCGACGTCCCCAGCGCATCGGCAACTTCTTCCCTCGTCGGCCGCGAAAATGCGACATGTCGCGATTTCGTGACATGTCGCGAAATCGCGCCTCCTGCCAGCTGTCGTACAATTTGCTCACATGTCGCGATTCGCGACATGCTTGTCTGGCTTCCTCCAAAGTGGGCGGTGTACCATTTTTCACCCGATTTTGAAACATGCGGCCATCGCGCACTTTACCTCTCGACTTCGAAACATGCGCATCGCGCACCTATTTGAAAGGGATGGCATTTTGGACTTGGCAATTTTTTTCCCAAATGGAAATGTCGCGATTTCGTGACATGTCCAAAATCGCGTTCGTCACTTCTTCTCTCTCAAAATTGTCGCGATTTGCGACATTTCGGACCTTTACTTAGCCGATTTTCATGCATTTTCTCTCTCCTACCGTGAAAATGCGACATGTCGCGATTTCGCGACATTTATTCTCCCGACTTTCTCTCTCCTCATCCTGCGATTTAGACGAACGTTTCCAAAAAATGGAAATGTCGCGATATCGCGTACACTCCAAAAATGGAAAGTGTCGCGATTTCGCTACGTTTAAATCCGACTTAGCTGCATTTGTATTTTCTGTCGCGATATCGCGACATTTTCGAAAATGGAAGTGTCGCGATATCGCGACACTACCAAAAATGGAAAGTTTGATTTTTCATGAATTTATGCAACTGTTTTCTGGATTTTTCTCGTACCGGTGCAAGATTTGGCTTAAGCATGAATGATTTCTAGCATGTAAAAAGTGAATTCTTGGATAACACAGCTAGAATACAAGAAAAAGCACAACTTTAAAAAGGAGGCAAGCAAATTTGGATTTAAAACCTGAAAGGATCAAGAGGGTCCCTGCTGCAAAATGGAATTTCAAAGTTTTCAAGAGGATGGAATCTCATTTTTCAGTGGGGGTGTGTTGCTTCTCAACAAATGGCGATATCTGCGGGTAAAATAGTAGCACTATTTTAGAACCCAAGACTCTGGTTTCAAAACAAAAAGACCATGCATCATGCCTTGCCACAGACATTCTTCACAATAAATTGACTGCTAACTGCTAGCTGTTAAAATTTCCCAAGGACATACTAGGCTGGATTACTTCAAGGAAGATTTCTGATGTGCAATTTCAAAGGGTATAAAACTTTCTTCAAGGATGACTGAATTGAATGATAAACTTGGATTAATCAACTTTTCTAGATTGTAAAAGGGGAAACCGAGTAGAGCTCTGTTTACTAGTTTAGCCTTTTACAGCCTAGACAGAGTTACCCTTTAGATTTACACGACCCAATTTACAACTGTAGGGCAGAATCTAATATTTTAGAAGAAAATATTTTTGGAAGTATTGGCTGCCTCTTTTAATTGTTCAACTCTTTTTTCTCTTTTTTTTTTTTTTTTATCTCTCTTCTTTTTGAAATATATCACTATCTGGAAGACCTTAGAGAAATTACAATTTTCTTTTATCATTTGATCAATCTGGAACTGTTTCAGTCTAGGCATTGATAGCCTCTGGTGACACCCAAATAATTGCATGACATAGTCCCCTCTCATAACCAGCTTTTCTTGGATTCCCCGGGAGTTCCTCCAACAAAACAGTATAGCAGTTTTTCTATTATTAAAACAACTGTGGCAAGCAAGACACAAAATCCAATCATCTCTCTACCTTTGTCCTGAATAGCAAAATAGTTCTACAGTTCAATGCAAGCAGACTATCTCAATTAGAATGGTGAACAGCATGGGGGCACTGGATTGTGGATTTATCAGCTCAGAATAAAACAATTTTTAGCAGGCTGACTTTTCATTGATTGCTCAGGCAGAGGTTTAAAGGACAGAATTTTTAGAAGCCAAAGGACTTTATACAGGCTTCCAAGGACAGGCACAGGCTTTAAAGCAAAACAGAATAAAACTGTACAGACTAAAGCACAGAACTGTACAGGCAAAGGGAATAAAATAAACTGAACAGACAGCAAAGAAAAGAACTGAAACAAAAGACTGTACAGACATCAAAGAAAAGGAATAGCGAGGAAGAAAATAAAAGCTGTACGAGCAATAAAAGAAATAAACTAAAAGAACTGAAGCAAATAAAAAGCTATGAACTATGACAAAGCTAAATTGCAACAGCACTGAAATAAACTAAAGCAACTGAAATAAACTAAACTGCAACTGAAAACAGACAGCAAAGAAAAAGAACTGCAATAAAGAACTAAAGCAAATAAAACTGAAACAAAAGACTGTACAGACTTAAAAGAAAGCAAGCTGACATAAAAAGACAAAGAAAGGAAATAAAAAGCACTGACAAAAGAAATAAACTGCACAAGCTAAAACTGAAAAACAACTAAAGATTAAAAATTAAGATGAAGCAACTAAAAGAACTGCAGAGCATTAAAATTAAACTGAAACAGATTAAAACTGTACAGACATAAAAAAAAATAAAACTGCACTGACAAAGAAATAAACTGAAAAACAAAGAAATCTAAATTTGCCTAAAGCAAAATAAACTGCAAAGTTATTTACAATATGTACACATATTACAACTTCCCTTCATACTCAAAAAATGCAGCAGTTGGGAAAGCAGAGAAATGGTGCCTTAAAAAAATTTTGACCATGTGCAAGTAATTTAGAAAAATTACCTTTCAGGTCCTGTTGACGAAATGCACTCCAGACTGTGCTTCAAAAATTTGCTATCTGGGAAAGACTTGGGTTTACTGTCTTCCCTGTCCCATTTGAAAAACAAATCTGCAACTCCTTCAAATTAAACAAATCATATAATAACAAATCATATGATAACATGTTTATGCTTCTAATTGAAGGGTTTGCAGAGTTCTTTCAAAAGGATTGAATGTAAAAACCCCCAGGATCAAATACCTTAAAATCTTGACAGACCCAGACCACCACATCTTCAAAATTATGTGACAACTGAAAGAAATCATGTTTTATCTGTATGCCCTGGTTCTTAACAACTTGAACATTTTGTGGTTGTTGCACTGCTTCAATATCCAGGACTTCAATTTTTATCCCTCTAGAAGGATGTTTACAATTTTCCTTTTCACCTGAGCCTTGCTTAGATTTAACCTCATCAATGTGCAATGTCCAAACATCATGGTTGTGATGGATTAGAGCTGTAACCGTTCCCACCTTCTCAGTTGCCAAATTATAAACTCCAATATCTGCATCAACACAGTTTATAGCCTTTTCTTTGACATTATGTTCAGAAGTTGCAGGCTTATGTTGAGACAGTTCATCAATTCCAAGTTGGCTGACCACATTCATATTTACTATCTTTTCCTCCTTTTCTTGAAATCCAACAGGTGGTCCAGAGTAAGCCTCAATCAAGTTAACCTTTTGTTCAACAATCTGAGGCAATTCATAGAGGGTGATGTCAGCTTTAAGTTCCCTCATATCCTCAATGATGCTATCCTCCTCAGTTACTTCTGCATAGTGACATTGAATCTCACTTTCATCATCCTCTGATGAGGAAGGATCATTATTAAGTTCTGGACTCTGACATCTCAAATTATAACTGTCCATTTTGAACTGTTGAAAATCTTGCATTTCATCCACAGGAGTCTGTACAAGACTTTCTGTCCCTTCAGGAAAAGTGAAAGAATCTGAAACCCTGGTTGTACTGTTTTTGGGTGAACTAGAAACATCAATATTTCTTTGATCTCTAGGAAAATTTAACTCACCAGGAAAAACTTCAGATTTGGGTAATGCCAGATCACAACTGTTCAGTTCAAGCACCTGCACTTTGAATTTGTCAGAACTTTTCTCTGTATTTTGCACATGCTGAGTGGATGTCACAGTTAACGGAGTCTCCTTGGGTAGAGCATGACATGTTGGCACTAACTCATGATGTGGAATGGGGTCTGGAATAGGCATGTTCTGTGTAACATAGGATATCAAAGGATTGCTCAGAATTTGAGGCCCTAACTGTCTTTCAAGAATTAAGGCTTCTTTATAAGCACCTGCCAGGGTTGTGATATTAATGTCTCTCTTGAGGAAAATAGAGGTCACCGAATCCAATGCATTCTTGTAGATTTCTAAGGCCAGATTTGCATTTGGGATGTAATGGCCAGTCATTCTACCGTAAGCTCTTTGGAACCTCATATTGAAAGACCCTGACAGTTTCTCCCGACTCTCTCTTGATGCTGGAAAATTGTTGGTATAACACACTGGGGTCTATCACTTCCCCAAATTGTGATATAAAAGCTTTCTCTAGGTCATCCCAGCTAGTAATGGAATTTTTGGTGAGGTTTAAAAACCAGTCATAAGCTCCCTCCTGGAGAGTGAACGGGAACAATCTGCAGGCAACATCTTCATGTTGTATATTCAACAATTTTAAAGCATTTTTAAAAGCTAGCAGATGTTCTTCTGCAGTTCTTGTCCCATCATGTTTATATCTGGGGAGATACCTTTTCGGATTTCTGGGCAGGTCATGGGCTATACCCGGATATTCAAAGCTGTGGGGCCCAACCAATTTGCCATTATTACTTGGCTGACAGTGATGTTCTGAGTTGTGATTGGAGTAACAATCAGTGGTGATAAAACTGTCTGTGATAGAGATGTGGCTCTTCTCTGGCATTAAAAAAAAAAATTTGGAAATTTAAAACATGCGACAATTTACAAAGCTTGACAATTTAAAAAGCTGCACCGACAATTTAGAAAACTGTACCGACAATTTATAAAACTGTACTGACAATTTACAAAATTGTCCGGAGTTCATTGTGGGTCCTTCAAATGTTGTTGTTATGCCCTTACAATACTTGAACTGAGTTCAAGCCCTCCTTCTAGCGCCAATTAGGTGTTGGTCCGACTTTCATGCACACCCCGAGAAAGGATGAAGCAAGGAAGCTCCGGAGACACCCACGGGACGGATCCCACTCATCTTTAGGATCTAGTTGGTTATCCAAGGTGCGAGTTACAGAGTTGGGTCGAATGGCAATTCACTCTTTTCCACTTCTGGAATAGATTTCAATATGGATCGCTCCTGTTACCTTACGGGGGTTCTTGAACTTGTTCGAGTAGTTGCAAAAGTTGTTTATCGGATTTAACTTGAATTCTTGATCTAGCTCTCATGGGTCAGCGATTTAAATAAAAGACAAACAAAGAAAATAAAAATGGATCATTCACCGAAAACAAAGAGAGGGTAGGGTAGGGCGAGAAGAGAAGTTTATCAAACATCATCTGTAAAACCCTAAACTATCAATCTTATCTATGCTACTAGCTTCACAACAGAACAAATCAAAGAAGAAAGTGTCCAGTCGGTCTAAGATCACTTTCAACTAAGAGCACAAGGCAGAGTGAAACAGATCTAGCAGAAAATTATAAATCCAAGGGCAGCTGGTTAAAACTGGTATCTTTCACCGACAACCTAGCTCACACAGTGAAGACAGAGCAATTAGAACAAACTTAACCTCAAATCTGTAATTTCCCCTAGCAGACAATAGAACAACTGAAGCCTAACAACATATTTAAACTTGATAATGGCAGATTTACAGCATATATCTAACAAACTTTAAATGGAACGGATAACAAAAGAAGATACACTTATCACACTCTGCAAAATATTAGGCTCCTGGCCATGCTATCACAGAAAAGCTAAAGCACATCAACTCCAAGTCCAGAAACAAAGGATTTCACAAAATTTGCAAGAAATTGCTTATAAGCCTTTTATTTCTAAGTCTCCGCCTCCCGCGATTACATTGAGAAGAAGTATTTATAGACTCAGGACAGACCCTGATCTTTTCAGAAATATCTTCTTCTCATAACTGCAAATATTATCACATCTAAACCCTAGGACCCGGGTTTTACAATAAAAATCCATTTAAAAATCAAAGTCCGGATAGAACTTAACCCTTCGGCAAATCTGTGCAGTCAACTGCCATAAATGGAGAAGATAAAATCTAAAGCCACTTGCATTCATCCGCAGTTGCAAATAAATGCCTCCATTAATTCTGCTGGTGAGCCGGATGAGTCACCACTTCTCCATCAATTTGATCTCCGCAAATCCATCTTTGAGTTGAAATGGTCTTCATGCTATCAATTCTGTCATAAATTTGCTATTGAATGCTTTTACCGGCTTCTTTTCCTCTAGCATGGCGGTCCTTGATCAAATCTGCACTTTAAATTTGCCTTTATGGTCTTTCCCGGTTGTCCCGCAAGTGCCAGATGGAATCCTGCATGAAAGACAAAAAGATTATATTAGCACTTTAATAAACATTAAATTAAAGCATTAAAACATTAAAACAGATTAAAAACCGCAAAATAAGCTTGCATGTCGGCTTCTGCTTGTCTGCCTCACGCTTTGACACGTGTCGCTACCCCAGGATGCCTTCTGTTTCCCGCTGGAATGCACTTCTGGTCAACTTTGAGGACTTTCTCTCTCCTATCGCGATTCTGCGACATGTCGCGATTTCGCGACATGTCGCGAAATCGCGACGTCCCCAGCGCATCGGCAACTTCTTCCCCTGTCGGCCGCGAAAATGCGACATGTCACGATTTCGCGACATGTCGTGAAATCGCGCCTCCTGCCAGCTGTCGTACAATTTTGCTCCAGCATGTCGCGATTTCGCGACATGCTTGTCTTGCAGGACTTCCTCAAAACGTGCAGCGCGTCGCTACCATTTTTCACCCCTGATTTTGAAACATGCAGCGCATCGCTGCACCCTTTACCTCTCGACTTCGAAACATGCAGCGCATCGCTGCACCCTTTCCGCTGATTTTGAGCTGCGCCATCGTGCACTTTTGGACTTGGTCAATTTTTGATTCTCCCCTTTCTCTCTCCTCGAAAATGCGACATGTCGTGATTTCGCGACATGTCCAAAATCGCGCCCTTCGTACTGACTTGCTTCTCTCTCCAAAAACTGTCGCGATTTCGCGACATGTCTGAAATCGCGACCTTTCTGGCACTTAGCCGATTTTCATGCATTTTCTCTCTCCTATCGCGAAAATGCGACATGTCGCGATTTCGCGACATTTTTCTCCCCGGCTTTCTCTCTCCTCATCCTGCAGCGATTTCGCGACGCTTTCCAAAAATGGAAATGTCGCGATATCGCTCAAAATGGAAATGTGTGACACTTCCAAAAATGGAAAGTGTCGCGATATTCGCTACGTTTTCCGACTTAGCTGCATTTGTATTTTCCTGTCGCGATATCGCGACATTTCCAAAAATGGAAGTGTCGCGATATCGCGACACTACCAAAAATGGAAAGTTTGATTTTTCATGAATTTATGCAACTGTTTTCTGGATTTTTCTCGGTACCGGTGCAAGATTTTCTTAAGCATGAATGATTTCTAGCATGTAAAAAGTGAATTCTTGGATAACACAGCTAGAATACAAGAAAAAGCACAACTTTAAAAAGGAGGCAAGCAAATTTGGATTTAAAACCTGAAAGGATCAAGAGGGTCCCTGCTGCAAAATGGAATTTCAAAGTTTTCAAGAGGATGGAATCTCATTTTTCAGTGGGGGTGTGTTGCTTCTCAACAGATTCTAAGGTAGGTGGCAAATTTGAAGACTCATAGAGGTTTAAAGATAATGTTGGAGCACTCAAGTCATAAAATTTGTATAGACTATTTGATTCAATATCAATGATCGATATCTATAAGCTTACTACAGTGGTAAGGGCTTTGACCTCTCTTTGAGAGACCCAAGGTTCAAAACCCCACTCAATATGAGGGGACTAAGGCCTCTCATAAAAACCCATGTAAACTCATTGAAAAAAGATCAATGACCCATGCTATTTTAAGGAGGCCTCGAGAGAGATTGGAAAGGTAAAACTTTATGGACTGTTTAATTATGGATCAATGGCCTACATTTCTTCAAGAGGACTTAGATGAAGATTAATGAGGAAAAACTTTACAAACTATTTGATTCAAGATCAATGACCTACACTATTTCAAGGAGGTTCCTAGGAAGATTAGCAAGGTGAAGCTCCATGAATTATCCTATTAAAGATCAATGACCCCTATTATTTCAAGTGGCTATGACTAATATTGATGAGATAAAACTCCATGGATTATTCAATTTAATATCAATGGCCCACACTATTTTAAGGAAGCTCTGATCAAAGTTAGCAAGCCAAAACTCTGTGGACTATTTGATTCAATATCAATGGCTTGTGCTATTTGAAGGAGGCCCTAAGGAGACTGGTAAAGTAATTTTTTATGGATCGTTTGGTTCAAAATTAATGGCCCATGCCACTTCAAATAATTTCTAGAGAAGTTATTAAAAAGAAACTCTGATATTAGCAAAGCTTCAGACACATAATAAATGCACTGATGATTCATGGATGAGGTAAATAGTTATCCTATCAAAGAGCACATCTAGGGAGGATTAACAATTAATATTTATCATGAAGTAGATCCAAAAATAAGCAAAGATTCAACAAGAGAAGTGAAGACATTCAAACCAAGAAGTTTCACGAGTCATTTGATCGTAATAATCGAAGGCCATGATTACCTAGGAAATTCAATAGATTCAAGTTCAATGATCCAAAAGAAAGTCCATATATTAGGAGGAGATTTGAAAAAGTTATGTCAAATGTCTAATCAAGTGAAAGATAATTTGATCTAGAAAAACTTAAGTCTAGAAAATATAATAGTAGTAACTAATCAGAATTCATCTTTTGGCTTATGTGGTAAGAAACCTCCAAGGACTTTATTATAGGTGACATATATGCACAACCTCTTGAAAAGAGTAGTTGAACTTATAAAGGTAGTGGGTGCAAAAGGATCCAATACCACCTACCAAGTCTACTTGGGCACGATAATCCAAGCGAGCAGTTAACATATAAAATAAATAACGATGGAAGTTACAATGAGAGTAGCCTCGAGCCTAGTGACATTGATTACAGAACGTTCCTATGGTTAGTATTTGGGAATCTCCATAAAGGTTATTTGACAAAAACCATACATCTAGAGGTCTAGAACCCTTTAACATATATGATTCTAAATCTAGAGACCTCAAAACAATCAATAAACTAAATATTGATATGGCTCGACAAACAATAGAGGAGGTATTTTTAATTCTTGCACAATTTTGAAGGGAAGGACTTCCTAGTTTTGCTTATAGATAATAGAACAATGTTCATTATAAGGTATTGTAAGTTTCCTATTTGTTCCTAATACCTAGCCTTGTATATATTTTCTTTCAATTTCTTCTTTGTATTTATCTAGACTCAAGCCTTGAGTCATTATGTAATAGCATTCGAGCCTCTTTTATTTTGGGATATTTGTATGGAATATTGTGACATATATAAGAACTTGTGGTTAATATAGCTCTATGTTGTTTCTTGTATGTATGTGAAGCGGGCACAAAACAACCATTTCTAAATCTAACAGAAGATATTCAAAATGTTGCTTTATTCATTAGAAATGAGGTTACAAAATGATTTTCTCTTTCAATGGAGATTTTTATTCCCTATTTTCATCATAAATATGAAGCATCTGATAGTGTTTTTCATTGCTCCTCAATGAAGGTGGGCTTATGTGTGCATGTGCCATCGGTAGTCTACTGGTTTGTATCCTTTTGTACCTATTTTGGGCCTACAAAAGGGAGTTAGTGTGTTTGGGGGTCTACCTTGGTCAAGCCCCATAGTTATGAAGACAAATCGACTCAAATATGAAGGAAAACATGATGAAAATTGTTGTAAATGCTATAAAAACTACTAAAAATAGATATGTACCTGATCTGGTACTATAGATCTGTTGTAGGGTTGGTTCACAGGTCAACCTACAAAATGGATCCTGGGTTCACAGGTCGGGCTATGAACTGTGCTATTGTTGATTATTGTTGAAATATTTATGTTCGAGATGTGGTGTAGATGTTGTATGTAGTTGTCTATCGAAAGTAAAATTTGTTGGCACAAATTTTGATGTAATTTTGGTAGAGTATGGGTATGTTAATTGAAAGTGAGAGAGATAAATGAGGGAATGGATCCACTATTTATAGGAAAAACCAAGGTCAGGGGGGTAGTTAGGGGTACTAGACCCTAGAGTCAGGTCTTAGCATGGTTAGGTTAGGGTTTGTGAGGTGTTAAGCTTAGTCATCCTCTTACATGCCCTAAGGAAAATATCCTATCCTCACACATGTGTGAGCTAGGATTAGGGTTAACTAGGGTTAGCTAATCCCTAGGTTAGGTGAGGGTTGAGTTAGGGTTTCCTAGGAAATATCCTAACTAACTTAGGGTGCACACATGTGTGAGGACATGTTTAGGGCTAATTTGACTCTTAACCCTAATTAAACCCAATTTAATGATAAAGTGCACTTTAAGTGAAACTCACTTGCAAATTAGAATCCTAATTAGCCTAATTAGGGTTTTTAATAGGGAATGGTCCCATGGGGTCTTAATTAGGCATAGGAAAGGGCTTAGGTGGCCTTAAGGGGCTTGTAGGTAGCCCTCTTGTGACTAGGAGGTATTTTGGATGTGTTTTGTATAGTTTTGTAGGGTTTTTGTAGGGTTTCATGCCTACGAACAACTAAGATAGCCTACGATGGCCTATGATGGCCTATGATGGCCTATGATGTCCTATGATTGCCTACGATTACCTATGATGGCCTACGATGGCCTACGATGACCTACGATGGCCTATGATGGCCTATGACTACCTATGAATCCTATGAATGCCTATGTAGGCCTACAAGTGTCTATGTAGATCTAAAGATATCTATGGTGAGCATGTGCAACTTTTAGGTGTCTACATTTACCCCTTTTTGTACTATGTTGTGTGAAACATAGTTTAGTACAAAAATATGATGGAAGAAGGCGGTGAGGTGTTTTGAGAAGATGAAGAATGTGGGGATGAATGTGAATGAATGAATATGGATGAAACATGATGATAAAACAAGTGATTTGCTAATTTAGTACAATATTTTGCAATATCATATTGGTTGTTTGTGAGGGCAACTTAAGACTACTTTGTTTTTGCGACCAATGCAAGATGGTCCAATTATGAATAGAACAAATGCCTATTCAAATTTTTGCTTTTGATTGATTGATGAGTGCATGATGACATATGTCAAACCATTTGAGCTGAGTGGTATGGATAAGTCAAGTGTAACATTCAGTATGTGGTCGATGTCGATATACATGAATGAAAGTGAGATGTATCTGATAGTGTGTGTGGCTCTCTTGACTTAACAAATGTCTAATTTGGGATGAGGTTTATCTTGAGATAATCTTCAGCAAAAAATTTTGTAGACAGATGTGATATCCATGATTGGATGTTTGATTTTTTGATCGTATGCAAAGTGGATTTGTGTATGAATACCCCTCAAATGAGGAATCAAAAATGATATATATGAAATGTGGTGATGAGTCGATTGATAGAAGAAAATGATGATAAAATGTGGAAGAGCTTGACAAATGGTGATGGGAAAGGAAGAAGAAGTTGTAGGAATGAAGAAAAAATGAAAATGGTGCTAGGAGGGTTGGTTCGCATGGCGGCATACAAACTAGATTGGAGTTCGCATGGTGACATGTGAACTACATTGGAGTTTGCATGGCGGTATGTGAATTGGACTAGAGTTTGCATGGTGACATGCGAACTAGGGTTTTGGAAGTATAAGACTCTTTTCAAGCATGCAAAGCTTCATTTGTGTTGTGAGAAGTTGTAAGGAGAGAAGAGTGAGGAAGATTTTGTGAAGTGAAGTGCTTGTGAAATCCTGAGTTCTAGTGGAGATGGTGAGAGGGCAAGTGAGCACTAGTGACCGACATGGGACCCCACTGATAAGTACCCGAGATGTAAACTAATTTTGATTTTGAATTGCATGAATGTTTTAAAAATGCAAAAATGTAAGTTTGAGTGTGAATGTATGGTTGCATGTTATTTTTGTTTGAAATGCATGCACAAAGTGTGAAAATGGCCAAATGGGTATCTAGAAATGTAGCATGTGTTTTGGTTTGACCAATATTTTGACTAGTTTGACTGCATGGCATGTGTTGTGTGTGAAATATTTGACTTTATCTATTTTGCATAAATGAGATACTATTTTTGAAATGTGTTTGAACTTTCATCGTAAAAGGGTGAAATAGGTGTTCAAAAATGTGATTTGTTTTTTATTTTTTTGTGTTTTGGCGAGTTGTGTGGATGCGTACCATGGGATGCATGTTTGTGAAGTTTGACTCTGTCATAAGTTGTGAATGATATACTATTTTTTAAACGTGTTTAAACTTTCATTATAAAATGACAAAATGGGTGTTCAAAAATGTAATTTATGTAACGTTTTGGAATGTGTTGGTGTGGTTTTGAAATGCATGCTTTGAAATGTGTGCATGTGTATCGCATGTTGATTTGTGTGCCCTAAAAGTGTTGTTTTGGAGTGTAAAAAAACTTATTGCCATGAAAGGGGCTAATGGGTATCTAAAAATGTTAGTTTTGTAGAGTTCGCATGGTGGCATGCGAACTTAGTTAGGGTGTAGGGTTCATGGGGATGAACTAGGTTTTTTTGTTGGTAATGCATGGGATGTGTTGCATGGAAATTGTATGTGATGAATAGTTGTATGAAATGAGGAAAATGAATTTTTATGTATGTGGAACTGATAAAAAAATTGTTTGATGTGTTTGCATGAAAATAGGTGAAGAAGATCGAGTCACGACATCGTGTGCGGTCTTTGAGAGATGTTCTGGGTGAGGAATGTGATGAGGTAGATGTAGAGTGGATGGGCAGGGTGTGGATGAAGGGTGCATGGGATATCCTAAGTATTCATGCCAACATGGCATATATTTCAGCATTGTGTGAAATGTGGGATCCTGATAGGAACACCTTTCACTTTCCTATAGGTGAGATGACCATTACATTGGAGGATATATACAGGATTTATAAATTACCGATAGAGGGCACTCTAGTGAGGGTGGCAGCATATGGGACATGGGATGATGTGTTGCAGCACACATTTGGTGCGAAGTGGGGAGAGGTAGACTTTGGGAAGGGTGTAGATTATGAGTACTATTGGTACAAGAAGATGTTGTCTAATCACCATTGTGCAGTGATGCTTATGATATCCACATATGCTCTGCCAGATACTTTAGGAGTAAAATTCTCTTGGAATATGATGGATGTAGTATGTGAGATGGTGGAGCATGAGGTAGTATATGCATGGGCACCCACACTATTGGCACAGGTATACAAGGAGTTGCATGATGTAGTGTGAGCGGTATGGACTAGCTTGAGTTGGAGTCCACTACTATAGGTTTGGGTATGGGAGCATATAGTGGTAGAGCGACCATCATTATTGCCATACAATGCTCATGAGTTGATGGGTGACTTCATGCCTTATACCTTGAGATGGCATACGGATGAGGATAAGGGGATGAAGAGAGGACATGAGGGTGATTACTTGTTTTGGAGGAGATAGTTAGGTGATTTGGAGCCTAAACATATTTAGTGGAGGCCTTGGAAGGGTGGGGTAGTGTGGGAGAAGGATGATGAGTAGTTGGGAGTGATCCACCAAGGGTGATGGGTGGTGGGATAGGAAATAGGTAGAGTTCTTCCCCTTCAGTAGAGTGATGCAATAGTTTGGGTTGTGATAGAGGAGATCCGATCCACTTATGGTGATAGGGAGGAGGTAGGGTGATCTAGGGAGGTGACCTATGGTGCCTTCCATAGATGTTGAGAGGGATCCATCGATGGTTATTCTAGATGTGGATAATGTAAGGATAACTCTTGAGTATGATGCATGGTGGGCCACATAGAGGTGGGAGCCAAGAGTTGGGGTGATCGATGGTTGGGTGCAGCCAATGGTGGGGTTACCTACAGTAGGGGGAGTTGGACCTGTTCTAGGGGTAGGATCTAAGGATGAGATAGAGGTACCTCTTCGATGGTAGTGGTGACATCGAGATGATGGGTCTAGGATTTATGTTGTGAGGTTTCCAGAGTGATAGGCCAATGGTGGGGACCAACCATTAGAGGATGTAGTACCCATGGAGGAGGAGGGAGGTGGTATGGTAACTGATGCATTAGGAGGGTATCCTTAGGGAGATATAGTAATGATGGATGAGGATGAGGTTGGGGATATGATAGACATACCATTTGATATCCAAGAGAGGATGGATGCTCAGGATGAGTTATTGATACTATAGGAGAGGGTATGATATCTAGAGGGGAAATTACATAGAGGTGAGGTAGATTGGGCCCTAGATCTAGGGAAATGGAGGGAGGAGTGATGGGGGTTAGAGGAGAGGTGTGAGGAGATATGAGGATAGCTTGAGGTAGAGTAAGGGAGGCATGCCAATATTGTAGAGGATCTACATCATCGGGTTGTAGAGATGATGGTGATTGAGGAGAGATTGAGGGTAGAGATTCCTATAGTGCAATGGGTGTAGGGTGAGATGGAAGTGATTCAAGTAGTGCATGAGGTAGAGGTGGTGGAGCTATGTACTGAGATAGAGAGGTAGTGGTAGGCATGAGAGGAGGTCGATAGTGTAGAGGTAGTAGAGCAGGTCATGGTGGAGATGGTTGCTTTGAGGGTGGAGGTGGATCATTTACGATGAGAAAATAAGGATGTGTCGAGGTTGTATAGAGAGGAGGGGTCGATGAGGATGTAGTGTGAGCTATCCTTGATATCATTTGGGCATGCAATTCTTGATTATGGTAGGTCATGATTGAGATCGAGGTCATGATCATGGACATAGACATAGTCGTAGTAGAGTCAATGGAGTGCTCCATCGATAGTGTTAAGGGAGCTAAGGATGGTAGTACCAGAGGTGTCTCAAGTAGTGGGAGCTACCCCAGATGTGGATAGGGTAGTGGTGTCTATGGCGGAATAGGTGGCGATGGTAGCTCTAGAGTCTAGTGGGGTAGTGGAGGCGCACAAAGTGGAGTAGGTGATAGTGGCTCAGGAGGGGAGTGGTGAGACTCCTAGCGAGTAGTAGGGCTGAGATATGTGATGGATGGATTCCATTTTTGTAGCTTGAGGGTATTTTTTATCGTAATATATATATGGATATATATATATAATATGTAGAGGAAGCACTTGTATCATAGTATAATTGGTGGCAATGTGATCCATTCCGTTATCTCAGGGATGTAGGATGGTATAGGGATTATGCGATAATATTGACAATCATAGTTATAGCAATCAAACCTCATGAGAAACTGAGCAAAAGGTCAAATCACAACCCATAACTAACCTAACTGGATCAAAGTCTATCAAGGACCAGTGTGTGCGATGAGTGATGTTCATTTATCCATTTTTAGGGAGGTAGGACTAACCCATTGCAAACATAGCCAAAATAGCTAGCTCATCCACAAGCATGTAGTGATATGTACAAAATAAGGTCGCTAATGTGATAGATATGTCACCACTTGTAAGACTATTCCATTGGTAGGCAGGTGCTTAGGGCCTATTATTGGCGATGGAAATCGTCCCATGATGTTATGTTAAACCTAAGGACCAAAGGAGATCAAGCATAATAGTAGTGTTGTTGGAGGCCTTTCCTTTTGTTTTCTATCCCTCGTTCTTTTGATTCTCATTTTGTGGTGCTCTTTTATTTTTTGGAATGTGGGCATTATCTTTTGTTTTCTACCCATTTTTTGATTTTTCTTATGCTTGTCCCTTTGTTTATCCCTAGGTCATATGTTGATCACGCAAATTATAGGATAAGCAGGGGAAACCATTCTCTAGATGGTGATATCCATGCAAGGTGTTGTCTTCCCTAGACTCAAAATTTGCTTAAAATGTGACATGTGTGAATGGTCCCTAAAAGAAATCGAACCAACCAAATGAAGTTGTGAGAAGTGTAAGAATTTGTCAGCTAGAGGTGATGTTTGATTGACTTAACTAGTGAGTGGTCAAAATCACACAAAATACCGTATATTCCATAATCCTAAGAAAGGGGAGTGGACAACCAATTGGTGATGCTAACAAGTGTATATTTTAATCCTATCATGATCACATTTCTATAGGGAGAATGTACAAGCATGAATATAGATGTAAAAGAGGAATGATGCATATATGCAATGGATGTAGCAGGAGAGAAATAGTATGCAAGAAATTATCTACAAGAAGAATTATGTGAGACTACAATGAGATGAGGTTTTGTAAGAAAAATGTGTAATAGATGATGTTGCCCCAGCATGTGGGGAGCATAAAATATGAAAGAGATGTATGTACAAAAGTGAATGTGTGATCGTATAGATTAAGGAGACTGAGAAGCAAAATGGAAAGTATAGAAAACAAAAAGTGATGGAAGTAGATGATGGGGGATGAGAGGTAAAATAAGAAGAGTAGAAGGAGAGAAGGAGAACTAGAATCTAGCATAGGTATGTAGTCGCTTGAAGTGTGACCATACAACAATGTTGAATAGAATGGGGAAGAGGAGAGGAAAGAGGGGAATCTAGCATAGGTATGTAGCCACTTGAAGCGTGACCATACAACAATACCAGATAGAAGATGAAGAAGAAGGAGAAGAAGAAGGAAAATCTAGCATAGGTATGTAGCCACTCGAAGCATGACCATACAACAATGTAGGGTAGTTAGAAGAAGAAAGTGGAAGATGGGAAAGAATAAAAAAGAGGAGATAAAACTAAGGATGTGTAAAGTGATGGAGATCCGATCATGAGTGATTGGGTGAAGTGATAAGGTGGCTAGGATTTTGATGATTTGTATAGTTGGATAACTATTGGAAGTAATGGGGTGTAGACGTGAAAGACTCACGTGATGGTGTAGGGTGAGGAATGATATGAGGTGTGGTGCTCTAAGCTCTAGTAGGAGAGAGGGCATGTGCAACCGATGGGTGAGATTCCTTGAATAACATGTCCTAAACTAGGCTTTCAAATGTATGGCACACATTGATGTCATACCCGGTTATCGATGGTAAATGCAAAATTGGTTCTCTTTGTAGTTTTATGGCTTAGGGTGCAAGGGGTCAATGGGGTAGATTTTAGGTAGTACCAGAAGGCCTGCATGGAGTAGTTGATGGAATTTTTGGGAGAGTGGTGTAGAATGGACAGGCATGGGGTATATGTATGGCTCAGGTGGTGATGAGCATGAAGAAGGTGGGGTTGGGATGGTTGGTTGGATTGTGGACCTAGGGTCCGATGGAAGTCATTATCGAGGGTGAGGGATAGGCCTAGAAGAAGGTGAGGGAATACGGGCCATAATGGAATGGCGTGGAGGGGAACAACATCGATAATGGCTTAGGTGTAACTCGAGGTTGTCGAGTTGAGAGAGGATGTGTTGGATATCGATGGGAGGAGGTGATGGAAATGAGGTGGGTGAAGAGTGGGATTCTAGTGTAATAATGGGGTTGGGATACAGATATGGATATGAGAGTGAACTAGGAGAAGGAGGAGGAGAGTGCAATGAATGAGGTGGTGGAGGTTGTGGCTAGAGTGGGATACCACGAAAGGGTGTGGGAGGTGTCCGAAGGATGGGTGGCATGTGAGAGGACTATAAGGAATGGTATGGCTGAGATGGTAGGGCATATGAGGAAGTGGCTTGAGAGATATGTTGGTGAAGGGATTGATCATATGGTGACATCCCATTTGGCAATGGTGGAGGTAGTCCTGAGGGGTGCTTGCGAGTAGGTGAATTTCCCTTGTTAGGAGGAAAGTAGCCTGATGGGGTATGGTGAGCTGAAGAGGGTGGGATGTATGGGTCTCGTTTATCCATGAAGGTGGGGGGAGAGGGGCCTCTCACCTGATGGTATGGTGAGTGAGTACATTCCTCTATATCTATGAAGGAGGATAATGAAATCTGACTATCATTTGAATGAGGAGAGTAAGAAGAATCTCTATGGTGAGGTGAATGAGACCTATGAGATGTGTCATGGTATGAATGTGGTAGAGTGGAAGACTAGGGAATGTGAATAGGGTTGGGTGGCTTGACATGGTTAGTCGGGGTGATAAGTGTCGGAGGAGGTGGTGGGGGTTCCTACATGATGAAACTATAGTATATTAAAAGCGTGAATCTAGAGTATCGTATCTTTGCAAGCATGTCACAATTGATGGTAATGAACCTACAAAAAAAAGATATGCACAGTATAAAAATAACATATAAAGCAAAGATGTTTCTATTGTGGAATAGAAAGTGCAAGAGGTGTGTGTGTGGGGTGTAGTGTGGACTGGTGATATGTACAACATAATGATGATAGTATGTGCAACCACAGAGGATGTGTACCTAGGCTAGCTAGGCATTGAATATGCGTAGGTGAATGATGTTAATGGGTTCAGGTTCTATGAGGCCCTCAAGGTTTGCCAATTGATAAGTGCTAGAATTGAATTTGTGTGTGACCATGAATGGGCCCAACCAATTGGGAGTGAACTTGTCTCGTTGTTGGTGGGGTTGACTAGTAATTTGTTGGTTCTCTTTGAGAACCAAGTCACCGATCTGGAATTTGCATGGGTGTACCTTACTATTGTAGGTATGATGAAGATGATCTTGATAAACATGAGTGTGTTCTATGGCATGGATGCGATGTTCATCTAGAAGTGTGAGTTGATCTAGTCGAGCTTGATGAGCAGTGTCATCATTGATGAAATATTTCATGGATATACGTAAAGATGGAATTTTGAGTTCTAGAGGTATAATGGCTTTGGTGCCATAGACTAAAGAAAAGGGTGTTGCCCTAGTGGGAGTACGGATACTCATGTGATAGGCCCACAAGGCTAATGGCATTTGATTATGCCAATCATGATGAGATTCTACGATCATTTTATGAAGAATAGCATAGATAGTTTTGTTAGTAGCTTCAGCCTAGCTATTACCCTATGGGTAGTATGGGGTAGAGAAGCTATGATGAATGTTAAACTTGGTGCATAAGGCATAAATAATTTTGTTTTTGAATGGAGTGCCATTGTCGAAGATGATTTGTGAAGGGATCCCAAAGTGATAGATAATGTGGTTAGTGATGAATGCCATGATTTTGGCTCCCATGGTTTGAACAAGTGGGATGGCTTCAACCCACTTTGTAAAGTATTCGGTGGTAGTGATAATGAACTTATGGTTGCTTGAATAAGTAGGCGAGATCTGGTCGATAAGATCTAGGTCCCATTGGGAGAAAGGCCACATGGATTGGATAGGTTGGAGTGCTTGTGAGGGTAAGTGTGTGAGGTTAGCGTGTTGCTAACATTTGATGCATCGCTTGACATACTCACAATAATCATGCTCCATTTTGGGCCAATAGTAGCCCATACGTAAAATACACTTAGTGATGGCCATGCCACTGAAGTGGCCACCACAAGTGCCATCATGGGTTTCTTGGACCACATGTTGGGCTTCATGCGGCTCTAGGTAATACAAAAGGATACCATCATGACTATGGTGGTATAGGATGTCCCCCAATAGTGTGTAATAGATTACCCTTTGTTTAAATGCTCGATGATGAGCATGGGGTAGGTCACAAGGTAGAAAGCCTAATTTGATGTAATCCTTAATTTGGGAAAACCAAGGATCATGTGGTTCAGTGTGGATGACATGGATGCCATCATCATTCATAGGAGGTGAGGATGAGATAGCAAATTATGTTAAAGTATGAATAGACACATGCATTGTGTCAGAGAGGGGGTTTTGTGGTATTAATGACCCCAAGGAAGCCATCATGTCGATAAAATGATTTGATGAGTGGGGAGCAGCTTCGATATCGTACCACTCAAGTTGGGCAAGGAGTTGTTGGGTGATTTGCTTGTATTTTTGGAGGACTAGGTAGTGACATTTCTAGATCTCCTTAACTTGATTGATAATGAGGAGAGAGTCACCAATGATTTGAAGGTATTTAATGTGCATGGAGAGCACCTACTTTAAGCCAAGAATTAGAGCTTCATATTCTGCATTGTTGTTTGTGTAGGGAAACCCTAATTTGAATGAAAATGGGAGAGGTTCCCCATCAGGTGTGAAGAATACGATCCCAACACCCCCAATGTGAGTGCAATGAGAGCCATCGAAGAAGAGTGTTAAGTCAGCTAGTATTTTGGGTTCGACATACTCTTCGGCTTCTATGATGTGGAAAATGGAGTCATCAGGAAGCTGAATGAGGAGTGGTTGATTTTCAGGCAATGGTGCCTCGATGAGTTGGTCTATGATGACCTGTCCTTTGATGGATTTTTGGGAAATGAACTCAAGGTCAAATTTAGTAAGAAGCATAATCCATTTAGCAGTGTGAGAGTTATGATAACTCTTGTTCATCATATAACGTAGTGGATTATCGTGAGCGATGACAAATATGGTATGGTTAAGCATATAGTGGCATAGCTTCTGTGTCACAAAGACTACAACTAGGCATAGATTTTCCATATAGGTATATCAAGTTTTGTAGCCAGCCATCGTATGATTTATGTAATATATGGCTTTCTCTTGGTTGAGCACATTCTTTTAGGCTAGTAACGTGTCGAGTGCAAAATCCATAATAGAAATGTACAAGATGAACGACAACTATGGGTGTGGAGGAGATATAACTGGTGATGATGTGAGATAGGCTTTGATTGAATTAAAGGCTTGTTGATAGTTTGCATCCCATTTGAAGGTGACCCCCTTTTGTAAAATGTGGTTAAATGGCTTGCACTTATCCGATAACTAGGCAATAAAATGATGAATGGATTGAATTTTGCCTTGTAAGTTGCGTAGTTGCTTGAGATTGGTGGGTGGAGGCATCTCGATGATGGATTTGACTTTGTTGGGGTCTACTTCAATGCCTCACTGAGAAACAATGAACCCCAAGATTTTACCGAAAGTAACACCAAAGACACACTTCTTTGGGTTAAGGTGAACATTGTGTTCTAGAAGGCGATCAAAGATCTTGCGTAGATCTATGAGATGTTGTGAACGTTATTTGGATTTTGTGATGAGGTCATCAATGTAATATTCCATAATTTTATGCATGTAGTCATGAAAAATATAAGTCATGGCACGCTGGTAAGTTGCTCCAATATTTTTAAGGCCAAAGGGCATGACCTTATAACAAAAAGTCCCCCAAGGGGTTGTGAAAGATGTTTTGTGTTGATCAATGGGGTTGATCTTAATTTGATTATAACCAGAGAATCCATCCATGAGGGAAATAATTTCATGGCCTATGATGGAATCAACTAGTGATTCAATGTTTGGGAGGGGGAAGTTGTCCTTGGGACAAGCTTTGTTCAAATCATGAAAATTGGTGCAGATATGAACTTCATCAGAGGGTTTAGGTACTGGCACCATATTGGAAACCCATTCTGGGTAGTCAATGGGTTGGATGAAATTTACATCAAGGAGCTTTTGGAGCTCATATTTTACCATTAACGTGACCGTAGGATGCATACATCGCAATTTCTATTTGATAGGTTTGGCATCGCTATCGAGAGTGAGATTGTGAACCACTAGAGAGGGATCAAGTCCAGGCATATCCATGTAGGACCAAGTGAAAAATCTAATGTATTCTTTAAGGAAATATGTGAATGAGGCATGTTCCTCTAAGGAAAGGCTAGCAATGAGTTTAAAGATATGGGGATTGTTGGGATCATCCCCAATGTCAACATCGATAGTGTCCTCCACAAGCATGTGGGAACCATATTGAAGTTGGGTAGGGATAGGGATAATATGGAGGTCATCAATAGCCTCAGGTAAATTGAATTCATCATCCAAGTATACATTCGTATGATTGACCCATGGGATGTGGGGTGGAGTAGATAGTGAAGGCACATTGGCAGTGTGCAAGATGGGCGGTGATAATAAGAAGTCCTGTGAAGAAGGTGTAGGGGAGATGTGTGTGAAATCAATGAAGTTTGGATTTGGTGCCTCGGTGTGATCCATGGGAGAAGTATACCAGAGTGGAGAGAATAAATCAATGTCAACCATATTAATAGAAGTGGTGGAAATAGTGTCAGATGATGAGTCTAAAGATGAAGACTCAGGAGTGTGTGATCGATGTGGTAAATTTAATGGTGAGGCATAGCACCATGGGTGGGGAATGAGATCAAATTATAGAATGATGATTTTTTCATTGGTGAGGTGGATGCATGAAGGAATGCATAGGTTATGAAGGGGGAGGTAAATAAATGCGCTCTAGGAAAGGTGCTATGAGGGAAAGGGCAACAAATCGGTCGACTAGCTCATCGATACAGTATGCGATGGTAGTGCCAAAAAATGATGTTTCTTGGAAGAAGGTGCAAGGAATGTTGATAGTAGAAGAAGGAGAAGGACTCTCATCTAGGATGTCAACATCGATATATTCTTCCAGCATGTGTGTAGGAATCGGTAGGGGATTTAGGGAGAGATCTTGAATCTCATCTTCGAGCATATGGATAGTTGTAGGGTGATATCCAAGCCCTGATTTATCGATGGGTAATTGAATGTGAGGGTTGATAGGCACTCGTAAGCCTTACTCATAACATCCTAGTCCAAATCCATGCCAATGGAAATGCTAAAGGTAGTGTAAGGTGAAGTGTGGGTTGGACATGTGGTCTAAGGTACCACAAAAACTAGATTGCGATGGTGGGGGTACAACTATTGGGAGCGATGAGTCCAGACCTGCGTAGATGAAGTTGGTATGATTTTTTGGTGGTCCTAGGGGAAATACAGTACCAATGGTTAGTACCGAGGTTGAAGGGCGACCAAAATCATGGGTAGACTAGATCGTAGGAGGGCGCACATGAGCATCGTGAACATTGTATTCACTCGGACCAGAGTTCATCATAAAAATGGAGACTTGGGGTGATGTACGAGGTGGTGAATCTAAATCAGAGGATGAGGATGAGAGTTGGGAATCTTGGATAGTGGTGGTAGAGATATGAAGTAATTGGTCATCAAGGTGAGAGGCTCGTTGCTCCCAATCATGACATTCGACCATAGTGGAAGGGATTGGATGACCCACGTGTGGAAACTACGAAGTGGGGGGAGTAGGCCGAGGTGTTGGGCTGTGAGAAGATGTGAAAGATCAAGGTCAAGGATGAAAGGGAAGTGGGGGTATTTGCAGAGTAGGGAGAAGAGGAGGCTCTATGGAGGAAGAGGGATGAGATGAAGTGGGAGGCCACAAAGATGGTGGTGAAAAAGCATGGACATGGGAGGTGGATTTGTGGAAGAAGAAGGTTGGGAGGGAGGAGGAGGCCATGAGGATGGTGGTGTGAAAGGCATGGATGGAAGGTGGGGATCCATAGAGGAGGATGAAGGTATGTGAGAAGAAGATGCAAGGGGACGTGCGGGTGTCCCTGATGAGCTGTGTGGAGGTGAAATGGTTGTGGGAGAAGATGTAGAGGTCTCTACTGGATGATGTGAAGGAATAGGAAGGACCTATGTAGAAGATGATGAAGGTCTTGGTGGGAGGTCAGTGATGTTGCAAAACTTGAATGGGTCACCATCAGTTGGAATGCAATGGACTAGTCCATCATACACATACTTGAGATAGTGATGCAAGGTGGAAGGAATGCATTGCATGTCTTTGATCCATGGTCATCCAAGTAAGATATTGTATTGCATCTCACCTTGAATAATATGGAATAAAATGGAGATGGTCCTAATGCTGACATGGATTGGTAGGATGATGGAACCTACTGTGGGTCGCATAGAACCATCGAATGCATGAAGGTCGAGCTATGAAGTGGCAAAGTGGGTAGGTGGAATATGTAGGTGATGAAGAGTAGTAGTGGAGATGATGCTAATGGAGGAACCTGTATCAATGAGGACACGCTTGTAGGTGATGTCATTGATAGTTGCCTGGATATGGAGGGGAGGATCAGCTCCCTCACCCACGAGTTCGGTAATCTTATGATCATGAAAACTGATGGATGGTTGCATGCAATGGGGTATGTTCCCTATAAAATTCATAAAGGTATTGGTGTCATGAGTTTCAAGGTCAATGGATCGAAGGATGTCATTCAACACCTCATGATGGGGTTGAGATTGCTGTAATAGATCAAAAATGGATAGCTTGGTAGGGGCATTACATAGCTGATGTGTGAGGCTACCATGAATGGTGATGATGTTTCATGGTAGGGGTGTTGAAGCCTATGATGTTGTAGGGGATTGGGGAGAAGTGAATGGTACTGGGGGTGAAGCGAGGGGTGCATCCTGGCATGTCGAGTAGTGTTGGGTATGAGTGGTGAGGTTAATCATGTTGACCATGCCATGTGAGGGGGATCACGTTGAACATTGTTAACCTATCTAGATTGGCCTTGCGGATTAGACTGGGCTCCTTGGGGATTGGTCCCCCTGTGTTCAGGTAGTGGGTTTTGATAGATACCCAAATTCTGGTTTTGTGGTACAAGGGGGTTTGAAACTTGAATGGTACCCTGATCGATGAGGTCCTGGACAAGGCCATGAAAGGAGTGACAAGATTCTATATCATGGCTGCACTATCGATGGTATGCATAGAAGGCTTGTTTGATATACCCTTGAGGCTTGGGTTGATTCAGATCAATAGGTTGAATTTCGAGTAAGGTGATATGACCTATGTCGTACAATATCTAAAATAGAGCTGGCAAGGGCTCAGAGAGTGGGGTCAGATTACGTTGCTAAAGTTGAGGCTGAAGACCATGAGCTTGTTGTGGTTTAGATGGAAGGGGTGCACTAGTTTGGAATAATTGTTGCTATGGTAGAGGGGGTCTTGAGATTGATGGGGAAGCTATAGAAGTTGTTACCACTTGGTTGGTTTGTGGTGGTTTTGAGTAGGGTTGATTTGGTACATTTTTATTGAAGCAAAAATTTGAGTTGTAAGATGGTTTCTACCGAGCTTGATCTTGCCAGATTGGACTTTGATGTCCTTGATGACCTTGGCTTGAGTAATGGCCTCATCAAATGTGTGACTTTGATGAAGTTGCAGAGGTGTGGAGATGTGTTTGTGGTAACTCTTGGAAAAGAGTGTGACTAGTTCAGAGGATGGAAGGTTGTGAGCTAGGTCATGGATTACCGATCTCCATCAAGAAACAAACTCTATAATGGGTTTATCATCAACCTAATGTAAGGCATAGATGTTAGAGAAGTTTATCTTCTTCTTGATATTGATTGAGAAATATTTGAGGAATGAGTTGGCCAATTGTTCAAAGGTGAACAGGCTATGGCGTGGGAGCATGTTGTACCAATCAAGAGCTTGTCCCCCAAGGGAGAGGGTGAAGGTATACAACATGAGGGGATCACTGTTGTGTAGCTGATAATAGGTGAAGTGATAGTTTTTGACGTGTTATCGAGGGTCCTATTTACCTTTGTACTTGTTAAATTTAGGAATTTTGAAGCGATATGGGTAAGGAGGGATAGGAACTGATGGGTGGATGGGTTCATTGCATAGCTCATTGTATGTGGGTTTTTGGGGCCCATAACCAATTGTGCAAAGATTTAGCATCTTAACTTCCTCTTGCAAGAGTTGAAGTTTGGGTGATGGAGGTGCGATGAACTATGATGAAGTAGTCATAGATTGAGAGTGAGGAGGATATTGGAGTTACTGTTCTTCCCATTGTGAAGTAGGAATGTGCTATAGATGTCCTTGTGGATTTGGTTGTTGAAAGGTATAAGATGATGGAGTAGATGGGATATGCTATTGAGGAGCAGATATCTACTGAGGGTGAAGATATTATGGTTGTAGAGTTTATGACTATTGCACATGTGTCTATTGTAATGGTTGCGTAGTGGGAGATGATGACCAAGAAGGAGGTATCATGAAAAAGGTAGGTGCTACAGACTGTAATGGAGGTAATGGCATTGGGATAGATGGTGCAAGTGGTGGATGAGATGATGTACCAAAATATGGTACCTGCATCTGACCAAATGAGTGAAGAGTGGAGAAGTCAAGCTGAGTAGAATAACATGGGGGATTAGAAGGATAAGAGGGGTAGCCTGAATCATAGGTAGAAGAAGAAGTAGAAGACAGAGCCTAAAATGGTGGAGGTGGAGGGAGTCAAAATATGGAAGTGGATGAAGGTGGGGGTGGAATGGAAGATGGCATACCATACATTCTAGAAAGAGGGAATGTAGGTGGAGGTAATGACGAGGAGGGCGTGTAGGTTCCAAAGGTAGAAACTTGAGGGGGTGGTGAACATGTCCACAAAGGATTATGGAGATGGGATTTTTTGGTGTTGTTGATATTGGAATTGTTGTGATTGAGAGGGTGGTTGTGATGTGGTATCGAAATATGGGAAGAAGGATTATTGGGAAGGTGGTGGTTGCGATGCTTGGGAAGCATACTAATGTGATGATATAGGTGGGGTAAATGGTTGTTGCAATGAATCTTGTTGTGGAGGAAATTGTGATGAGGGTGCCTGAGTGCTCAGAGTGGAAGATGATGGATCTAAGATCATCCCTATGGTAGGGGTGAATGATGCAATCTTAGGGTGAGTACGATTGAGTAAGGAAGAGTCACTCATGAAGAGGGAATGAGATAGATTCTGAAAGAAAGGATGTGCAAAGGTAGGTGAGGTAGGTGGAGTTTCTTCATCGATAGTGAAGAAGGGAGGTGGGTTTCCTAGAGCAATATAAATGATATGGTCACAAAATATGGATGGAGGATTAGGTGGAGGTGAGTGGGGAAGAAGTGGATGATCTTCGTTAGATGAGGTGGCAAGGATATTGCTAGAAATAGAAGTCTCACCATGAGATATAGTGCATGTGCGAAGAGGCTCAGAACCTGTAAGGAGATCAAGTGGGAGCATGGAAGCTTCCCTTGTGAAGGGAAGGGGTGAAGTAGACTGACTGGAGGTGGCATGAGAAGCCTCCTCCTCAATATGCACTTGCTCGTATGCTCGACTATGGGTAGTGATAGGCATGGTGCTATGTGGTGCAACTAAGTGCTCAAATTATCTAAAAATGAAAATTTAGATTTTTGGGTGTGCTCTGTGTAAGGTTTTTGGGTAACCCTATGAAATTTGGAAGGTTTTTGTATCTCAAAATAGAGTTTGCATGCCGTTATGCAAACTAGGAATTGGTTTGTAGGGTGACCTATGAACTAGACTCAGGCTATGAATCTAATAGAAAACCAAAAGTGATAGGCTGCAGACAACCAACAGATGGGCTGCTAATAAGTGAATGTGTTGAAACTAGTTTTGTGAGCATGCAAACAAGGCATAACTAGAATCAGTGCTAAGTACAACAAAATAAATATTTGTTTTGTTTTTGATGTTGAAATATACCTCTAGAAAGTATCATGGGAAGTGGGGTGAAACTCTAGAAAGAACATGAGTGTCATCGGCATAGAACCTCCTACAACACCCAAGGGTGCACAAAATAGAATAATGTCTCAATAGGCAAATGGTGACCTGAATGGAAAGGTGTAGTAAAATGATAACCAAATATGGGGAACTCAAAATGTTCTAATGAGTCTAGAATCCTCTCACGAGAAGAGGTGGCACTATCTAAGACCTGCTACCGACATACCCATGCTTTCGCTTCACCCTCGGCGGGCTTAGTCAAGAATGATAGTTACCTGTTCACTAATTATATGAGCCTTGTGAAAAAATGCATCTAATCCTATCCTACTCTGAAGGTCCCTTTCGATGATGAATTCTAGAAAACCAGTCTCAAGAGTAGGGGATTTTTTGGTGATGAAGTCCAAAAAACCGCTCTTGGGGGCTACTATAGTGTCTAGGGGGTGAGCTGGTGGAAGGAGATGAATTCCAATGTCACCAGTCTTGAGCGATGGATTGGGGATGAAGTCCAATCTCACCACTATGTATGCCATGTGGGTGTGTGATGGTGTGTTTGCTACCACTGAGGTGAAAGCAAAACAACTAACTAGATGCCTTTTCAAAATAAAACTAACCCTAGATGCATTTTCAAAATAAAACTACCCTAGATGCATTTTTGACAAGAGAAAACTAACCTAGATGCATTTTGAAAATGAAATCTGATCTAGAAAGCACAAAGGCAAGCAAAGAGGAAAGAGATGTGAAGTCCTAGTTTAATGTCTTGAAAAGAGATTGAAAAATTAACCTAAATGTGATTTTGTGAAAGAGGTTAGAAACCTTAATCTAATGACATGAAAAGATATTGAAATGTGATTTGTGAAATTTTAAAGAAATTGAAATGTACCCTAAGGATTTTGGAAAGATATTTGAAGTTCTAATTAAATGACATGAAAGGAAAGTGAAATTTGAATTGCAAAATTTGAAAGAAATTGAAATGTACCCTAAGGATTTTGGAAAGAGATTTGAAACTCTAATTAAATGACTTGAAAGGAAATTGAAATTTGAACCTAAATGCAATTTTGGAAAAGAGATTGCAAAACCCTAATCTAATTGCATTTGAAAAGAGATTTGAAATGAAATTTGAAATGACATGAAAGAGATGGAAAAACCCTAATATAAATGCAAATTTGAAAAGATATTTGAAATACCTTTTGAAAAGAGAAAGGGAAAAGTCTGACCTAAATGCAAATTAGGAACGAGATTTTGAAAATCTATCTAATGAAGTGAAAGAGAATTTGAAAATGATTTGCAAAAATATGGAAATAAATGGCAATATGATCTAATGACTTGAAAAAGGAAAAGTAACTTCAGTCTAAAAATTATAAAGGAAATCTAAAATTATTCAACCTAACTAATTTTTAAATGACTGAAAACCCTAATTGATTTGTTGTAAAAAGAAATTTCACAAACTGATTTGATGCATGGTGAGAGGGAAATTTCTTCATAAAGGAATTATGAAAAGAGTGGGGTCTAAAGAGAAATACCTGACTCCTATGGTGTCATATGAACTCCTTGTTGTCTCTATTGTAGACCTCTATAGTTGTAGGTTTGTCTGAAGTAGTTTAGCAGAGTTCGTAGGGCGGCATGCGAACTGGATTGCTAGTTCGTAGGTCAAGGTGCAAACTAGGTTTGGAGGCCTGAGACTCCTGTTCTAAAAACTTGAAGTGTATGTCAGGGTTTTTCTTGGTTCTATTTTGAGTTTAGAGTACCTAAAACAACAAATTAAAATCATAAATTGAGTTAGATCAGCCAAAAACAACTAGTCTAAAACAACCTTCATGGGGGTCCCACCGGGCATGCCAGAAATGCGAGTGGGAAAAAAACACCATTTCTAAATCTAACAAAAGATATTCAAAATGCTGCTTTATTCATTAGAAGTGAGGTTACAAAATGATTTTCTCTTTCAATAGAGATCTTTATTCCCTATTTTCATCACAAATATGAAGCATCTGATAGTGTTTTTCATTGCTCCTCAGTGAAGGTGGGCTTCTATGTGCGTGGGCCACTAGTATTTTGCTGGTTTGTATCATTTTGTACTTGTTTTGGGCCTACAAAATGGAGTTAGTGTATTTGGGGGCCTACCTTGGTCAAGCCCCATAGTTATGAAGAACATGAACTTATACTGAGAGGGGGGGTGAACAGTATAAGAATTAACCATTTAATAATTTTAATTTCAGATAGCAGTGGCATCAACATAAAATTAAACAAGACAGAAAGCATCACACATAGAAAACCCATTTTAACGTGGTTCACCCAAGGTGGGCTACTCCACGGATAAAACTTTCCTCTAAAAGTTATATCAAAGTCCTCTGGGAATCCTTCCCGATTACAATGTTTATGAGCCTCGGCTCAAAGGAGATACCTTCCCCTAATTCTACTTTGCTGGTGATCCTCTAGAAGACCTCTATCTCCTTTGCCCTTAGCAAGTGGAACTCTCTCCACGAGAAAACACCTGTCTTCCTTGCTCTGGCTGGAGATCTCTGTCCTCAACTCTATCACTTGCAAAGCTGGTCCTCTTATCTCGCACCAAACACAGTCCTTCGATCCGGCACAATTTTCCTCTTCCTCTGTTCTTTTTTGCACTTGGTTGAAAACAACTTTTCACTGTCTGCGCAACTACAACAACACAGTCTTCTCAAATTACAGTAGCACTATCTTCTCAAATTATAGACACTATCTTCTCAACTTAGCTTCTGCTCTGTTGCACATCCACCACAGCGCAGTCTTCGCACATTCTGCTTTCTTTACACAGTCTGTGTAAATACTGTAGCACTCGATCGCACAACAACTTATGCGCCTATGTGCAGCCACAACAGCACCTTCTTCGCACAGTCTGCTTCTCCTCGATCGAACTTCTTCCTACACTCTGCTTCTACGAAAGTCGCACTTCGAACGCACACTTCGATCGATTCGATATGACTGCTCTTTGCGCACAACAGACTTCACTTGCGCAAACTCGACACTCACATTCGATACTTGAAACTCGAAAACAATCCTCCTTTTATAGCAATAATTCATGATTAAATTCTTGATCTTAGTCGGCTGTAAATCCTTAAAACAATCGTCGGCTGCACAACCTTACACTTCGTCGGCAAAGGTTAACTCTGTCGGCTTCAACCGCCTCTGCTGTTCTGTAGCTTTCCTAGCGCGAAACTCAAACATGTCGCGATATCGCTACGCCTTTGTCTGCCGTACACCTTGTATTGCTTGTTGTCGCGAAATCGCGACACTACTGTATGTTGTGCGCCTTCTTTGGTTTGTTGTCGCGAAATCGCTACGCCTTCTGACTTTGTTGACGTCATCATGATTCTTGTCGCGAAATCATGACGCTTTAGTCTGCAAGGCCTTACTCTCTGCTCTTGTCACGAAATCATGACACATCTGCTTTTGCTGACGTCATCAGCAACTCTATCGCGAAATCGTGACGCTTTAGACTCCAAAGCCTTCTTCTCAGCTTCTGTCGTGAAATCGCGACACCTTTGCCTCTTGTTGACGTCATCTGCAACTTTGTCGCGAAATCGCGACACTTCTTGCTTCTTCAACCTTTTCTCGGTTTGCACTAGCGAAAATGGAACATGTCACGAAATCGTGACGCTTTCATTGCCTTAAGCTCTTTTCTGCCAACTGCTCGTGAAACTGGAACATGTCGCGAAATCGTGACGCTTTCTTGCCTTAAGCTCTTTTACGCCAACTCGTGGCGAGAACATGTCACGAAATCGTGACGCTTTCTGCATCCGTACAACTTCTTTGAAACTTGTCATGAAATCGTGACACTTTCTGCAACTCAACACTGCCAACTCAACTTGTCGTGAAATCTTGACACTTTCTACATCCGTACAACTTCATTGAAACTTGTCGCGAAATCGTGACAGATTTGCCCAAACTTTCTCTCTCCTCAAACATGTCGCGAAATCACGACAGTTTTGCCAGCTTTGCCTCTGCCTTCCAGCATGTCGCGAAATCGCGATAGTTTTGCCAGTGCTTTCTCTCTCCTAAAACATGTCGCGAAATCGTGACAGTTTTTCCAGCCACCTGCAAACTTTTTCTAACTTATCTTTTTCTTGATCTTTTGCAACTGGGCTACTCTGATTTTCTTGGAGACTTACTGACCAGCTGAAACCTTCATCAAAACACATACTTAGACAACAAATCAAATTGCTTCAAGAACTCCTTGACATCAAAGACAACAACTACCAAGAGCTCCTTTGACATCAATGACAACAACTATACTTGAGCAAAGGCAATGTACTCAAGGTACCCAAAATTGCCAACAATCTCCCCCTTTGTCATTGATGGCAACCCTTAACTAAAAACATATCTCAAGAGCAAAAACTGAACCAACTGATCCAACAACTGAGAATCTGTATTTGAAGTTTTTGCTCCCCCTGACTTGAAGCTCTTCTCTTCACTTGAAGCACTCCCCCTTACTCATATCTCTCCCCCTTTGTCATCAATGGCAAAGGGTCACCTTTGGGGCTCGGGACTAAGAAAGAGCCTCTTGGCTTGGTCCCTCCCCCACCTCCTGATGAGGTGATTAATCTTGAGGTGAGAGTACAACTCCCAATTTCTCCCTTAGATACTCAAACGTATCTCTTGGAAGGGGTTTGGTGAAGATATCTGCAATCTGCTCTTTAGTGGGTACATATTCTAGCTTGACCTGCTTCTCTTGCACTTTCTCCCTTAGAAAATGATATTTGATAGAAATGTGCTTCGTCCTTGAGTGCATTACCGGATTTTTAGAAATACTTATGGCACTTGAATTATCACAAAGAATAGGGATAGGTTGTTCATGCTTGACTTTGAAATCCTCCAAGGTTGTTTTCATCCATAAAACCTGAGTGCACCCGACCACTCTTGCTATGTATTCAGCTTCTGTTGTAGATAAGGAAAGCGAAGGTTGTTTCTTACTCGGCCAAGAAACCGGACTCTTTCCCGGAAAGAATGCTCCACCACTAGTGCTTTTTCTATCATCAATATTGCTGCCCAATCTGCATCTGTATAGGTTGTGAGGGTGAAATCATCGCCTTTGGGATACCAAAGCCCAAAATCCACAGTGCCCTTCAAATATCTGAATATCCTCTTGACTGCTACAACATGAGATTCTTTTGGAGCTGCCTGAAATCTTGCTACTAATCCAACGGCCTACATGATATCCGGTCCGGTAGTCATCTTGTATAGTAAGCTGCCAATCATAGATCTGTACAATTTTTGATCTACTGCTTGGAGATTCATCATCCTTACTCAGATTGCACCCTGTAATCATTGGAGTACATACAGGTTTGTTGTCCATCATCCCAAATTTTTTTAACATCTCTTTGATATACTTTTCTTGAGAGAGAAATATACCATTTTTTGATTGCGCAATCTGCAGTCCTAAAAAGAATGACAGCTCTCCAATCATAGACATCTCGAATTCCTTTTGCATGGTGTTAGCAAAAACTTTGCACATCTGAGTATTATTTCCCCCAAAAATAATGTCATCGACATAGACAACTATGATAATCATATCATCACCTTTATTCTTAATGTACAAGTTGCTATCTCCCACGCCTTTCCTGAATCCTTGTTCATTAAGATACCCGTCAAGTCTTGAGTACCAAGCCATGGGTGCTTGCTTTAACCCGTACAGTGCCTTTTTCAGTTTACACACATAGTCTAGCTGTTCTGAGAGAGACACACCTTCTGGCTGTTCTATGTAGACTTCTTCATCCAACACCCCATTTAGAAAAGCGAGACTTTACATCCATTTGAAACACTTTGAAAGATTTGAAACTAGACAAGGCCAAAAACATTATGATCGCTTCAAGACGAGCAACAGGCGCAAACGTCTCTTCGAAATCAACACCTTCGACTTGAGCATACCCTTTACAGACTAACCTGGCTTTGTTCTTGACAATCTTTCCATCCTCATTAAGTTTATTTCTGAATACCCATTTTGTGCCAATGACATTCTTGTTCTTAGGTCTTGGAACCAAATCCCAGGTTTCACTTTTCTCTATTTGATTTAGCTCTTCATCCATTGCTTTTACCCAAAAATCATCTGTACATGCTTCACTGAAATTTTTTGGCTCAATCTGAGATAACAATGACACATTCGCAGATTCATGTGAAGAAATGACTCTTCTTCTTGTTTGCCTGCTATTTGGATCACCAATGATCAAGTCTTTGGGATGATGTTTCTGAACATACCGTGAAGGAGTTTTGGGAAGCGATTGTTGTCTTTCCTCTTCTTCATCTGACACTTCTCTGAATTCTTCTTGACAGATTCCATCATTGAGTTCCTTGGTGGTTCTCTTATCCCTGTCTTTTCATCTCTTGTTACATTTATGCTCTCTACAACTGTATGAGTTCTTTTGTTGAAGCATCTGTAGGCCTTACTTTTGCTTGGAATATCCAAGAAAAATTCCCTCATCACACCTAGGATCAAACTTACCCAGATTTTGATCTTCCCTTCCGATGAAGCACTTACTCCCGAACACTTTGAAGTGTTTAAGCGTAGTTGGTCTTCCTTTCCCACGGCTCATAGGGAGTTTTATGATGATTGACTACGAGTTGAGCCCTGGTAATGATGTGGACTGCTTTGTATTTATTGCTTCTCTCCAAAAACCATCCGAAAGTTTTGACTCATCTAACATTGCTCTAGCCATATTTTCAACAGTTCTATTTTTTCTTTCAACTACTCCATTTTGTTGAGGAGTTCTTGTTGTTGAATATTCTCTTTTGATTTCGTGTTGTTCACAGTATTCCACAAATTCATTTGAAGTGAACTCTCCTCCTCTATCTGATCTTAAGCATTTGATTCTCTTGTCAGTCTCATTTTCAATCATTTCTTTAAAAACTTTAAATTTTTCCTTGAGAAAAGTAACCCAAGTCATTCTTGAGTAATCATCTATAAACAGCATGAAATAGCTATCTCCCTGAATGCTCTAAGTTCTGGTGGGACCACACAAATCAATATGAATAAGATCCAAGGGTTTGGAAGAAGTATACCCTTTCGATTTGAAGCTGGTTTTGAGTCACATTTACCATGTTGACAAGGACCGCAAATGATGTTTTGGGGCCTTTTTATTTTGGGCAAGTCTCTAACTGCTTCCTTGTTACTAATACTGACAAGATTATCAAAACTCAAATGTCCCAATATTTTATGCCATAACCAACTCTCATCTTCTTGAGTTAGAAAGCATTTTTCTCTTTTTATCTCACTCGGCATGTAAAGATTGTTTGGAGTCCTTGTAGCACTAGCAATAAGTTTTCCATTTAATTCTTTACTTATCTCACATCTATACGAAAAGAAAGATACTATGTGCCCTTGATCACAAAGTTGACTCACACTAAGCAGATTATGTCTTAGCCCTTCTACATAAAGCACGTTTTCTGTTTTGGATTTCCCATCCAAACTAAGAGTTCCTTTACCACGAGATCTTTGCGGACCTGTTATCTCCAAAGCCGATTGTTCCTCTGTTTGTTTCTTTAAAAGACAAAATTTTTCTTTTTCACCAGTCATATGTTTTGAACAACCACTATCAAGATACCATTTTTCTACTTTGTCTTGAGCATGAAAAGCAGTTTGAACTATCATTGACTTAGATTTTATCTCATTCCTCCTTTTTGAGAACTCAAGACTAAATCTATCCAAACTGCACATCCTTGCTATATGCCCAAAATTCTTGCACTTGTAACACATGATATTTTTATTCATAAGAGGTGCAAATGAGTTAACATTTTCCTTACTATGACTCTTCAGAGACTTATTGCAATGCATAGCTATGTGACCAAATTTTTTATAGGAAAAACAATATCCATGAAAGGTATTATGTAACATTTTTTGATACCTTGGAAGTTTGTTCTTTTTGCGATCAACTGGAATCCATTGCTCTTCACAGTGAAGATTGTTCTTGCTTGAAGACCCTGTTTCATGAATGGTGATGCCATCCTTATTTTCACATGGAATATTCTATCTGAGAGTTGATTGTTCTAACTTCACTCTAAGAGACATAATCTCTCCTTCTAGTTTCTCACAATCAGCTACCTTTCCTTTTAGAACCTCTGTTAGAACTTGTTCAATCTTCTTCCCCTTCTTCAGCTAGAATTTTGAAATCTATAACACTTTGAGCCAATTCTGATCTTGCTATCTCTTTTTCTTGACAATGCTGCTTGAGGACAAAATTCTCTTCCCTGAGTTTCTCAAGCTTTCTCAAGGCCAAGAAGAATTCACTCTTGAGATCGAATTCAACCTTTTCTGAATTTATATGTTCCTCTGTTAGATCCTTCTCCAAGTTGTTAGGCTTTTTCTGGAGAGACCTGCTATGATACCAATTTAAGAACATGAACTTATACTTGAGGGGGGGGTGAACGGTATAAGACTTAACCATTTAATAATTTTAATTTCAGATAGCAGTGGCATCAACATAAAATTAAACAAGACAGAAAGCACCACACATAGAAAACCCATTTTAACGTGGTTCACCCAAGGTGGGCTACTCCACGGATAAAACTTTCCTCTAAAAGTTATATCAAAGTCCTCTGGGAATCCTTCCCGATTACAATGTTTATGAGCCTCGGCTCAAAGGAGATACCTTCCCCTAATTCTGCTTTGCTTGGTGATCCTCTAGAAGACCTCTATCTCCTTTGCCCTTAGCAAGTGGAACTCTCTCCATAGAAAACACCTGTCTTCCTTGCTCTGGTTGGAGATCTCTGTCCTCAACTCTGTCCTTTGCAAAGTTGGTCCTCTTATCTGCACCAAACACAGTCCTTCGATCTGGCACAATTGTCCTCTTCCTCTGTTCTTTTTTGCACTTGGTTGAAAACAACTTTTCACTGTCTGCGCAACTACAGCAGCACAGTCTTCTCAAATTACAGCAGCACTATCTTCTCAACTTAGCTTCTGCTCTGTTGCACATCCACCACAGTGCAGTCTTCGCACATTCTGCTTTCTTTACACAGTCTGTGTAAATACTGCAGCACTCGATCGCACAACAACTTATGCGCCTATGTGCAGCCACAACAGCACCTTCTTCGCACAGTCTGCTTCTCCTCGATCGAACTTCTTCCTACACTCTACTTCTATGAAAGTCGCACTTCGAACGCACACTTCGATCGATTCGATACGACTGCTCTTTGCGCACAGTAGACTTCGCTTGCGCAAACTCGACACTCACATTCGATACTTGAAACTCGAAAATAGTCCTCCTTTTATAGCAATAATTCATGATTAAATTCTTGATCTTAGTCGTTGTAAATCCTTAAAACAATCGTCGACTGCACAACCTTACACTTCGTCGACAAAGGTTAACTCTGTCGGCTTCAACCGCCTCTGCTGTTCTGTAGCTTTCCTAGCGCAAAACTCAAACATGTCGCGATATCGCTATGCCTTTGTCTGTCGTACACCTTGTATTACTTGTTGTAGCAAAATCGTGACACTACTGTATGTTGTGCGCCTTCTTTGGTTTGTTGTCGCGAAATCGCTACGCCTTCTGACTTTGCTGACGTCATCATGATTCTTGTCGTGAAATCATGACGCTTTAGTCTGCAAGGCCTTACTCTCTGCTCTTGTCGTGAAATCGTGACACATCTACTTTTGTTGACGTCATCAGCAACTCTGTCATGAAATCGTGACGCTTTAGACTCCAAAGCCTTCTTCTCAGCTTCTGTCATGAAATCGTGACACCTTTGCCTCTTGTTGACGTCATCTGCAACTTTGTCACGAAATCGTGACACTTCTTGCTTCTTCAACCTTTTCTCGGTTTGCACTAGCGAAAATGGAACATGTCACGAAATCGCGACGCTTTCGTTGCCTTAAGCTCTTTTCTGCCAACTGCTCGTGAGCTGGAACATGTCACGAAAATCGTCGACGCTTTGTGCCTTAAGCAATTGCTGAACATGTCGCGAAATCGCGACGCTTGCATCCGTACAACTTCTTTGAAACCTGTCGCGAAATCGCGACACTTTCCACTGCCAACTCAACTTGTCACGAAATCGTGACACTTTCTGCATCCGTACAACTTCATTGAAACTTGTCGCGAAATCGTGACACTTTTGCCTGCTTTGCCTCTGCCTTCCAGCATGTCGCGAAATCACGACAGATTTGCCCGAACTTTCTCTCTCCTAAAACATGTCACGAAATCACGACAGTTTTGCCAGCTTTGCCTCTGCCTTCCAGCATGTCGTGAAATCGTGACAGTTTTGCCAGCGCTTTCTCTCTCCTGAAACATGTCGCGAAATCGTGACAGTTTTTCTAGCCACCTGCAAACTTTTTCTAACTTATCTTTTTCTTGATCTTTTGCAACTGGGCTACTCTGATTTTCTTGGAGACTTACTGACCAGTTGAAACCTTCATCAAAACACATACTTAGACAACAAATCAAATTGCTTCAAGAACTCCTTGACATCAAAGACAACAACTACCAAGAGCTCCTTTGACATCAATGACAACAACTATACTTGAGCAAAGGCAATGTACTCAAGGTACCCAAAATTGCCAACAAGTTATGAAGACAAATCAACTCAAACATAAAGGAAAACATGATGAAAATTGTTGTAAATGCTATAAAAACTACTAAAAATATATATGTACCTAATCTGGTACTGTAGATCTATTGTAGGGATGGTTCGTAGATCAACCAACGAAATGGATCCTAGGTTCACAGGTTAGGCTATGAATTGAGCTGCTATTGAATGTTTTTGAGAGATTTCTATCTGAATGTGTTGCAGATGCAATCTATAGTTGTCTGTCAGAATCAAAATTTGTTGACACAAATTTTGTTGTAATTTTGGTAGTCTGGGTATGGTAACTGAAATTGAGAGAGAGATAAATGAGGGAATGGGTCCACTATTTATAGGAAAAACCAAGGTCATGGGGTAGTTAAGGGTACTAGACCCTAGAGTCAGGTATTATCATGGTTAAGTTAGGGTTTGTGAGGTGTTAAGATTAGTCATCCTCTTACATGCCCTAAGGAAAATTTCCTATCCTCACACATGTGTGATCTAGTATTAGGGTTGACTAGGGTGAGCTAATCCCTAGATTAAGTTAGGGTTGAGTTAGATTTTCCTAGGAAATATCCTAACAAACTTAGGGTGCACACATGTCTGAGGACATGTTTATGACTAATTTGACTCTTAACCCTAATTAAACCCAATTTAATGATAAAGTGCACTTTAAGTGAAACTCACTTGCAAATTAGAATCCTAATTAGCCTAATTAGGGTTTTTTACAGGGAATGGTCCTATAAGGGTCTTCATTAGGTATAGTAAAGGGCTTAGGAGGCTTTAAGAGGCTTGTAGGTAGCCCACTTGTGACTAGGAGGTTTTTTGGATGTATTTTATATAGTTTTGGAGGGTTTCATGCCTATGGATAACTAAGATGGCCTATGATGGCCTATGATGGCCTATGATAGCCTATTATGGCCTACGATGGCCTATGATGGCCTATGATTGGCTATGATGGCCTACAATGGCCTATGATGGCCTACGATGGCTTAGGATGGCCTCCGATGGCCTATGATGGTCTACGATGACCTATGATGGCCTACGATGTCCTACGATGGCCTACAATGGCCTATGATGACCTATGATGGCCTATGATAGACTACACCTACCTATAAATGCCTATGAATGCTTATGCAGGCCTACAAGTGTCTATGCAGGTCTACAGATATCTATGGTGAGCATGTGTGACTTTTAGTTGTCTATAGTATGAATTTGTGTGAATATTATGCTAGATTAAAATCGTGTTCATATTTCTAGCTATTAGCTAATGATGTATGTGTTTATTCATCCCACTGATATATAGAAGAATCTCTGAATCTAAACGCATCACCTTCATTAGCATAGAATTTTATTTTCTATTATTTCTTTTCTCTTTTGTTTTTGTTGATGAAAAAATTTCAAGTAGGTAAGCTTTGAAGATCACATTTATAAGGAGCAGACCTTGTAAAAAGTATTGGAGATTGTTCTCTGAGTCACATCACATGCTCTCAGGACTTTTGACTGTGTAGCTTTATGTGAGGCACAAGTATTAGATGCATTTGACCATTAAAATGAAAGATCATGATATTCTAAGTCGACCACAAAGCAACAACAATTTTTGCTTTCTTGCTTTTATTATATATTTAGAAAACTTACCTTTTTTTTCAAATAATATTTTATTTATATATTTTATGTAAAGTTACATAATATTTTGACTTTGAAATGAAACTCGTCAATTTTTTTTATGGACTAAAAATCTATAAGTAAAAGGCTATGCACATTTTTATGAGGCTTAACCATGTTTATCATTTTGAATGGTTATTTTGTGAATCTTTTTATGATTATCATGTTTAGGGTTTTGAATTGTTGTTTTGTAAATATTTTAATTATTTTAGTTTTATGAATAAAAAATTAATTTTTTTAAACTTTAAAAATATTCCACAATAATAAGTAACTTATCTTATGGATTTCGTGATCATTTTTATTAAAAAATCGTTGGGCTATAGTTTCAACAATAATAATTTTTTTTTCAATTAGTTTACACAATTTTTTATGAGGGGTCCTGATATCCTCATATTGAGTGGGGTTTGAACCTTGGACCTATTAAAGAGAATACAAAGCCCTTACTATTGCAGTAAGCATGCAACTTATTTCAAAAATAATAATTGTTCTATATTCTCCTCCATATTATGTTCACTAAACATCAAGATGTTTCTAGGTAGGTTTTCCCATTATTCCATTATTTAAATGATATTTGTGGGATTCTTTTCCTACAAGACTCACATGTAAGAATTATTATATACTTGCAAATGTTATGACAATGTAATTTAAAATGACCAATAAAGTTTTTTTAATTTTTTTACTTTGTATCCAACATGTGGTATCAAAGAGGAAGCTCCTAAGCCATGAGTAGAGAGGAGTTTGTGAAAAGCAATTTTTTTTTTATGGTGAAATTTTCTAACAATTTGATAGAGACTGAAGTGTTAGAGTTACTATTACCTTATTTGGTAATTCCCCTGGGTAGTTAGTTAGTTTACTTATTCCATTTAGCCAACATATTTTTGTAGATATTTTATGTTGTCGATATCCTCATCTTTATTGTTAGTGACATATTGTTAGAAGATATTACTTTAGGCTATCTTTAGCAACATATTGTTAGTTGTTAGGAGATATTAATTTAGGCTATATTTAGCCTAAGTGAATTGTATTTATACTTTCTAATAATCAATCTATATTATCGTTTCAGCTATTCTCCTATATGGTATAGAGCCTGGCTCATCCTTTGGATAGTAGCTTGAGAGTCGGAGGTGTCTGATTGGAGGGTTCTATGGATCATGCACTCTACTAGACAAATAAAGTGCATGCTGAACACTTGATTTGGACCCCATAGTTAGATCTGAGATAGACCCCCTGTGTTGGATTGACTACCTAAAAGCTACGGATAGCTGCTAACTAGGACGTATGCAATCTATGCGACCTTGGGATCGTAGATGCTAACAATGTAGACTCTCATATCTAATATCATCCAGACCATAGCCCTAGACTAGATAGATTGGATAGAACTGGCTAGACTGGCCAGGTCAAACACTAACGCAGACCGCAGACTCACTAGGTCAAACATTGGTGCAGATCGCAGACCGGATAGGTTTGATGTGGTGACTGACATAGTGGTGACCAAAAATTGTGTAGACATAGAATGTAATGAGACTTGTAGCCCCTGGACGTGACATCATAAGGGGCCAATTGACCTGGATATGACAATCGGATGATATCGAGATGTGAGGAGGACATTATGTGGATGAGCTACCTATATCTAAGCTGAGGTGACACTTGATCTGGATGAGGCCACGTAAGACTTGCAGTGGAAGTTGAGGTGGATGGATCATTGAACAATGTGGACAAGTCAAAGAAGATCAAACAAAACTTTACCACTTGGTAATTTTGACCTAGATGAAGGGTGCAAGCGCGGGTAGTGTCTACCCGGAGGTAGACATCCACACCAGAGTGGTGCTTTGTTTTTAAATAGTGATAATACTCCTCAACCCACATATGTGGGATATATATCATGCGGGGTCGAAGGTCAAAAATACACAGTCCATCGAGGAAGCACATCACAGCGAGGTGTTTTTCAATTTGCAAAGGAGTTGCAAGTGAAGATCTACCGTATTGTAGATAACTTTACCCCGATCAAAGTTACAGATATCCTCGATGGCCAGATCTAGCCATTACAGGAATTTTGACTATGTTAAGGTAGAAAAAACAACCAACTCAATAACGTATTAATAAAAGATCGCTTCATCAGTACTGCGTGTCTAAATTTGTTGTTGTGAGCCTGTGTGATTCCACTCTTAAAAACCTGTTGTCTCAACCAAGAATTATGTCGCATGTCACCAGTGTTTGAACGATATTGTTCCTGCTTGTGAGTGTTTTATAGGAGATCAAACCTAGGCATTGGGTTTGCAGACATCTTGCTATGAATGGTGATCAAAGTGCTTCTTTGTGCTAGATCTCAACAGCACTCAGCCAACATTTTGTTGTGACATCAAGCTTCTTTACATTTGTTGCATTTGTCACTGATGTTCATGCAAACATAAATAGAGGCACATGAGCATTGATATTCAATTGTGAAAGCCAGCTTGGACAACTCATATAGGATCCCTCGTTTCAATGATTACAAATAGTTTTTCAATTTAAAGGCAACCTCCATAAATTATTGTAGAATTGTTTTGTAGCCATGGAAAGAACGCAGGCCGATTGCAGGCCCAGTTGAGAACAGGTAAATATTTATGTGCAGATTATTTTTTGGTGCAACACAATGCAAGGTGAAAACCGATGGCTGAAGTGGCCTGTAAACTGATCGAGCTCTTCCCAAATTCAACCTGTGAGATGATGGTCGATTCCCCAATATTTTTTGAGGAAAAGTACCAAAATAGATGTTCTTCCACCGACCTATATTTATTTTGTGTGCAGCCAATAAGAGCAACCATTTGAGGGAGACCACCAGATATCAGTAGAGAGGTGCGCCACTAGGGACGTGCATTGGAGTCAAAGAGAGTGGATCTCCAATTGCAAACACGTGACGGAGCGACACGCAGCAGAGCGGTGATGCTACAGACGACCACGCAACTCGCAGAATAGCGATGAAAGAAAAATAAGAACAATCTCTTTTGCTCTTTGTTTCGTCGACTTTAGTAGTCGAGGTGGTTGATTACCCGGTGTAAGGGAACTGTTACTATGGAGACCGAGGATCGAATCTTACCAGGGATGAATATTTTGGTGGATAATATTTTTTTTATCTATTTGACATGTACACAAATTAAAGAACAATTGCGTCCTTCTACCTTTTGACGAGGCGTGTATCCTGGCTGGCAATTTCCCTAGTGCTAAGGTGTTCAGCACCGATAGGTTGCGGGATCAAACATCGCATAGTCGATCGACATATTATTTTTTATGCTAGAAGGAGATTAGAGGTTTCCATTTTCTCATTAGGTACATTTTTTCCCAACTTAAATTTTAAATTATATTACTTTTAATTTAAAATTATACGGCATAATTAAATTTTTATTTCAAAAATTTAATTACTTTGTAAATGCTTGCATTTTTTTTTGTAAGCTATTGTACCTACCTTAGAGGTTTCTCTTGTGCAAATCGACAACTTGCCTCAGAGGTAATATTTTCACCGCTTTAGAGGCTTTCTATTTTGTCCAAACAAGGGGGATTCTTTTGCACACAAAGGGGGGGATATTTCTTATTTTCTCCATCAAAGAATATTTTGCAATAGGGGGATACATTATAATTTTACAAACCAAAGGGAGGAAGACTTATAAGAGTGCATTTTCGACAGTGATCGACACCTTAGACAAATTATTTTGCAAAATTTCATTGTAAAAGGTGCATTTTCGACAACGACCGATACCTTAAAAATGGGCAAATCAAAGAAAAAGCAAGCCCCTAAAAAAATTGATGATGTTGTTACATCAGTTAAAAATCCTTACTTTCCACTAGAGATGGATGGGATGGATTTTTATAAGGGCACATTTCTCACACTAAATAATGGTTTAGTAGCTCTACTCGAAGATTCTAAGTCTTGTAAAGACCTTCAGACAAATGGTACTCGATTCACTATTGGTGTTATAAGGGACATATACATGTTATTGGTTGCACTTGACCTTGCCAACGTAAAGTGAAATTGAACATAAGTAAGGAAAAAGAGGTCCTAATAGTTGATGCTTGTTGTGACACAAGTGACCTTTAGCCCATTGTGGCGAATGCTTGTTGTGACACGAGTGACCTTCAACCCATTGTGGCAAATGCTTGTTGTGATACAGGCAACCTCATACCTTCAATGGTAGATATCAGTTGTAGCACAAGTGATCTCATCACAATAGCAGATTTTACTTGTGACACTAGTGACTTAAAAACTGAACCTCCTAAAAATGAGCTCCATAATCTCATCAATAATGATAAATGCCATATTGTTAAAAGTATTGATGAAGATGATGAAATTGAGTGTTTTGAAAAACACACCAAAGGATTTGAATCCAAACTGATGAAGAAAATGGGATTCAATGGTGAGATATTAGGTAAACAGGAACAAGGCATTAAAACTCCAATAATGCTAAATGTCAGGGCAAAGAATGAAGGCCTTGGCTATGTTGGACATTTTGAGTAGATGAGTTTTCAATGATCTCAAGAGTGAGTGGTCATTGATGTAAAGCTTTCAACACTAGTCAATAGCAGTTTTAGTGGGCAACATCAGTTTTAGGTTCTCTAATAAGTGCAAAAGGATAGTCCACCTTCAGTTGATCAAGACCCGATTCCAGGAAGTCAGATGAGGTCCAAAGGGCAAAGAAGAGGCCCAGGAAAATAAGATTATAATATTAAAAAGGAAATTTAAATTAATTATATATTAATTAATATAAATTAACTTTCATGTTACTTAAGTTAATTATAAGTTAATTTTAATTTAATTATAAATTAATTTTTATTAATTTAATAAACCCTAAAAATGGTTATAAAGCAAAGTTATAAATCAAATTTAAAATTCGATGTGAAGCACCGATGTGTTACATCAAGGCACTATTTATATATATGAAGGTAAAATCTTTGCCTTAGTCACCCATGCAATTATTATTTTTAATGTCCCTAAGTTTGAAAATCAGTGCAAAGAGAAAGCAACGATTTTTGTTTGAAAATTCTTCGGCAAAAGTAAAGGAACAAAGAGGAGCAAGGCTCCTTCCACTTTGTACATGCGTCATGTAGCGTAGCTTGTGAGGGCGACAAGTGTTAAGATGTTTGCTGGCAAGAGGACACAGTTTTGAATCCCATGGGGTTCGTGTTTTGCAAGGAAGAAGGTTTGTATTTTTGCGAACGGTGCCTAGCACGAGGAACAAAGGGAGGCTAGTGCCTTCCCCTTCTTGTGGGAGCGCCTAGCCCACGTGGTGGGCTAGCGCCTTGGTAAGGCACTCGACGGAGAGGTTTCAAGGTCGAAATCCATCGAGGCCTTTTAGCGGATGAGACAAAGGTATGTGTTGATGATTGTTGGGTTTGTCGCTTAATTTGGAATGTGCTAAGGTTGAAGGAAAATAAAAAATATTTTTATGTGCCTAAGGTTGAAAAATAAATTTTGAGGGTTTATAGGATTTAAATAAATCGAAGATATTTTCAAGGTAATGAATGATTAGTTAATTTTTGATTGGCTTTGGTTTTGGTACAGAATTAATATTGATGATTAAATGTTTTTTAGGGAGATAAAAGGTTAGGCAATTATTATTTCTAAAGGGTTATTTTTGAAAGATTGATTTATTAATTTGAATATTATAAGGATCAAATTTGAGTGATTATTTTTATGTGTGATTTGATGATTGCTAATTTCAAGAAGAAGTAATAAGGTGTATTTGGGATTGATTATTTTTGTGTTTGAGAAATATTTTGAAAGAGATTTAATGTGATATTTTTCATCTAACTATTGAAATTGGCAAAGGAAAAAATTGTGATTGACACAGGGTTTCCGAAGGGCACTTCTACATCAAACAAAAGGTATGGGCACATCTTCCTATTGAGTGATTGTTGAAAGTTGTGAATGCAAAGTTGGAGTGAAAAATATTATTTGGTAAACATTGATTAAGTGTGTTTTGAATTAATGCTTCAAGGTTTTATAGAAGAAATAGTTGTTGATAAAACCTTATTTTATAAGCATTGTTGTTGAAGTGATTAAGTTGAGTGAATAACTTGAACTAGGATTTGCAAAGATCATGAGTATCATTGTTATATGAGATTGATTGATAAGCATTGTTGGAAACATCTGAGTGAGTCTTCAAATGCTTGGACTAGGGTTTGTGAGCAAAGAAATTTCATTGAGTGATTGGTTGAGTAGAGTTGGTTGAGCCTAGTCAAGTGGATGTGTTAAAGTGATAGTTCAAGTTCTATGAAACAAATTGTTCTATATTCTGAATTGATTTGAGAAAGAGGTTGAGTGTGGATGAATGTGAAACATATTGAGTCTCTAAAAATTCTCTATATGTTTCTATAATAAAAAGAGTGATTGAAAGTGATTGAGCATTATGGTGAATGTGAAGCATATTGAGTCTCTAACAATTCTCTATATGTTTCTGAAAGAGTGATTGAAAGTATTTGAGAATTGTGGTGAATGAGAAGAATATTGAGTCTCTAAAAATTCTCTTTATGTTTCTATGAGATTGGATAAGTTCTAGTGTGGACTTATTGAGCAGATTTGAGGTAAGTCTTTGAGGAGACTTGTGGACAAATTTGTGTGAGCTTTTGTGGAAGCTTACAATACAAATTAAGAGCAGATTTGGATAAGTTCTAGTGAGGACTTATTGAGCAGATTTGGACAAGTTCTAGTGAGGACTTGTTGAGAAGATTTGGACAAGTTCTAGAGAGGACTTGTGGATAGATTAGTGTGAGCTTTTGTGGAAGCTTACAAGGCAGATTTGAGAGAAGTCTTTGAGAAGACTTGTGAGCAGAATTTATTGATTGAATTTTTCAAACCTTGAGTGAAGGTTTGAGGCACATTTAGCAGTGTTGATTTGAGATTGGATCAAGGTTTATGTTAAGGCTTGAGGACAAATATTGAGGATAGATTTATGCTAGATCTAAGGACTATGTTTAGTGCATATCAAAGGATAGAGTTTGGTACAAATTTGATGATAGGTTTGTGCCAGACTAGATACAGATATTGAGCATATTTGTGCTAGACCGAAGGACTGTGTTTAGTGCAGATTTGAGACAGAGCTTTGAAGGTGATAGAGTATAGAGGATTATAATGTCCAATGTATAGATATCCATTAGCCAGGACAGTGAGGATAGGTGTCTTCAGTGGATAGATATCCATTAGCCATAGCAGTGGGGGCAACAATTCTTCTAGAAGATCATCAATCAGAGCTAAGGAGAAAGGAGTTATCCTGTGGATAGGAATACTCAAAATTGATTAAGGGATTTGTGTCTCCTTTGGATAGATATCCATAAACATTGTAATAGGGAAAGGGTTCCCAAGAGATTGATTGAAAAAATTTTAGTAAAATATTTTCTCTATGGAGTAGCCCTCATTGGGTGAACCATGTTAAAGTGGTGTCTCTATTGTGTGTGGTGATTTATGCATTGCTTTGATTACTAGTGTTGATATTTCTATTTATACATTGCATAATATTGATTGAAAAGAAAATTAAAAAGTGGTCTTATACTGTTCACCCCCCTCTCAATATAAGCTTGTATTCTTTAGGCTATTATGGACAAGCAAGTACTAGTAAAACCATATTTGTAAAACCTAAATCTCCTACAACTCCTAAAAAGCATTATTGCAATCATTGTGGTAGAACAGGATATGTAGCAGCTAGGTGTTGTAAATTACATCCTTATGACTCATGTGGATGTACAAATAACTCTTCTTCAAATTGTTGGTACAAATTGAAAATAGCCAACAAGGTTCATATAGATTTTGGATGGACAGATCACACACAATGGGCCAAAATAACAGCAATGTTGTATGGCTTCTATAGAAAATTTAAAACCTATGGCAAACCCAGAGGCAGATCTAGTGACAGACCGAGTGGCAGTCCCAGAGGTAATGACCCAGAGACAGACCTAAAGACAAACCTAGTGACACAAATCCAGAGGTATAGATACAGGCAGATCCAAAGGTAATGATCTACAGGTATATTCATAGGCTTATCCAGAGATAGACCCAGAGGTACTCATCCAACGATAACCTTAGAGATAGAGCCAAAGCCAGAGCCATGAGCTTGAGCCAGATCCTAAGACAACATCTTTCATTTCTCTTCTTCTTCACTGTATTAGGATAATTATATTAATACCTAAATAATGTAATAAGGGGGGATGTTAGAGTTAATATTACCTTATTTGGTAATTCCCCTAGGTAGTTAGTTAGTTTACTTATTCCATTTAGCCGACATATTTTTATAGATATTTTATGTTGTCGGCATCCTCATATTTATTTTTAGCGACATATTGTTAGGAGATATTACTTTAGGCTATCTTTAGCGACATATTGTTAGTTGTTAGGAGATATTACTTTAGGCTATCTTTAGCCTAAGTGAATTGTATTTATACTTCCTAATCATCAATCTATATTATCGCTTCAGCTATTTTCCTATATGAAGACTCAAAAACAAAGTGCATGCTGCATGAAATCCATGTCAATGTTTGTACCATCAAATTTAAGGTACTTTTACAAATATATTTAAATTTGTTTTTTAAAAATAGGCTCAAATGCAATACGAGTGGTCCAAAAGTATTTGATATTGTTTGCAGAGAAAAAAAGGGCTTAAATATAATAAGGGTGGTCCAAAAGTATAGTAAAAGCTTTTTAAATATATTTGTCTAAAAAATACCATCTAGTTGAGATGGGAAGTTCGTGCCAATATGCATACCTCAATTTAAAGGTATTTTCATTAAAGTTTGAAGCTTGAATTCAAAGGTGTTTTTAATAAATTTTGTAGTATTTTTTAAAGAAATAGAAGCACCCAAATTTGGTGCTAGAAGATAACCAAAAATCATTTAAATTTGAAATACATCCAAAAGTCATTTATTTTTTAATGCACTTGGAAATATTATTCAAGTTGTCATTTATGCCAGCGATGCAATTTTGAAGCATATGCAATATATCATGGATTTAGATTATTTAGAATAAAATGAAGGAATTAAAAAAAATGTAATGGATTCCTCAAATCCAATGGAAGTACCTTGGTCCTTTTAACTTCATTCCTTAGATAGACAATTTTTGCTTCCAATATTTCACATTCTATTTCTCTTGATCTTAACAGATCTGTCATATCTTGCTCAATTTTCTTTCTTTCTTCCACCCTTATCTTGATTTCTATGAGATTTTGTAGAAGTTCCATCCTTGCTTCTTCATCCTCTTGAATTTTTTCCTTCAAGCTTGAATTCTTCTCTCTAATTCTTTCCAAATTTTTGAGAGCAGCAAATAATTCCTCTTTTATGTCAAACATAGTCTCCTCTTCATTTTCTAAATTCATGTGTGTTACTGATGGATCCTCCTCCAAGTTGTTAGTCTTTTCACGGAGAGACCCGCTTTGATACCAATTTAAAAACATGTGTTTATATAGAGAGGGGGAAGAATAGTATAAGATAAAACTTTTTGCTTTTTAATCCAAATAATAACATCAGCAATATTAAAGCAGTAAACATCACCCAAAGCATCACACACATGAGAGACATGATTTAACGTGGTTCACCCAATGTGGGCTACTCCACGAAGAAAATATTTCTTATAATTTTTTTTTAAATAAATTCTCTTGGGAATCCTTTCCCTACAATGTTTATGGACCTCTGTCTAAAGGAGACACCAATCCCCTAATCAATTTTGTGGATCTCTATCCACAAGAGACACCAATCTCCTAACTCTGCTATGGTTGGTGATCCTCTAGAAGACCTCTGCCTCCACTGCCATTAACAAATGGAACTCTATCCACAAAAGACACTTGTCCTCCCTGCTCTAGCTAGAGACCTTTGTCCTCAACTATGTCACCTCCAAATCTTGCTCTTAGCTCTGTCTCAAATCTGTACTAAACACAGTCCTTCGATTTAGCATAAATATATCCTCAATCTTTGTCTCTGGTTTGGCACAAACCTATCCTCAAATATGTACCAAACTCTATCCTTTGATCTGTCATCATATCTATCCTCAATATCTTTTCTCAATATTATCTTCAATCTGTATTGTAAGCTTCCATAAAAGCTCACACAAATCTGTCCACAAGTCTTCTCTAAGACTTGTCTCAAATCTATTCAATAAGTTAACACTAAAACTTGTCCAATCTCATAGAAACATAAAGAGAATTGTTAGAGACTCAATATATTTCACACTCATAAATACTCAACCTTTTTCTCAAATAAATTTAGAATATAGAATAATTTGTTTTATAGAATTTGAACAATCACTTCACACATTCACTTGACTAGGCTCAACCAACTCTACTCAACCAATCACTCAATGAAATAATCCTTGCTTACAAACCCTAGTCCAAGTATATGAACACTCACTCAAAATGTTTCCAACAATTCTTATCAACCAATATCACATAACAATGATACTCATGATCTTTGCAAATCCTAGTTCAAGTTCTTCACTCAATCAATCACTTTAACAACAATGCTTATAAACCAATCTTACATATAGCTCAACAACTCAATAAGGAAACCTAATTAAATCCTTTTCACTCCAAACTTGTTTTCCAAAAAACAATCAATCTCAACTATGGAAGAATGTGCCCATACCTTTTTCTTGATGAAGAATAGTATTTAAAACCTATCTCAAGTATAACCACTTCCTTTACCAAACACCAAGGTTAGATGACAAAAATATCATTCTAACTCTTCTTCAAAACTTTTCTTCAATACACAAGTTAGCACTTAATTACTCCTTATAATCTCCAACTTGAAATAAATAATATTGACCATTATTTAGTTTCAAAATATAAAATTCAACCTTCTTTATAACTCCACAAGAGCCAAAAGGCACTTGGGTGCCTTTATTTTCCCCCTTCGATTGACGCACAAACAAAAAGTGGACCTTCTTCCCAAAACCGACGTGTGTGGGTTTTTAACCTGCATCAACTTCCACAACAGTGTCTTTCGCAACCCTTGGCTGCCAACCAAGCTACAAGCCCTTCGTGTTGATTTCGGAGGATGCCAAACTTTATCTCTTTCCCTTGCTCAATTTGCACATGCAAATTTTCCTTCTCTTTTCACGAGCCAACACAAGTCGCATGGATAATTTCAAATGCCAATATTTTGGCATATTTATACATAGGGTTTTACTTTCTTCAACGTCGACACATTTTGAATTTCCAATTCAAATTTGCTTTGGAAAGTTAGAATTAAATATTAAATAAATATTTAACTTATCACCCAACATTAATAAATTAAATTTTTAATCAATAATTAAAATACTTTAATTTAAATTAGATTTGTATTAGAGTTAATTTTAAATATTAAATAAATATTTAAATTAACCTTAGCACTTATCAATATTTAAATTAAAATTTTAATCAGGGATTAAAATATTTTAATTTAAATTAACATGTGGGTCTTTTCAACTTTGTCCTTGATCTCCTTTAACTTGATCTTGGTGCCGAAAATAATAATAAAATATTATTATTTAATTTGACTTCTCCTTCTTGGATCTTCATTTTCTGAGCTTTCCTAATGTCCTCAAAGATGACGAATATTGCTCAACAATGCTTTTGACATCAATGACAATAACATTCCTCAAAATGTCCAACAAATTCTTCACCAGAAGTCTTCTTTCATAGTGTTCTTCTCTTGCACAAGGAACTAATCTCTACACTATGAGGGCATGCTGACCTTCGGGCAACAAAGTTGGATTCTCTTATATTTCTATTGTAGGAGGAGCACCAATCATCTAAGGATTAAATATCTGCAACAAAAGAAACTTTGGGCAATAGTTAGCAAGTTCCAGATATCCTAGATGATCTTCACTAGATGATCTATCAATCTAGTGGATTGAATACTGAGTTCTGGTCTTCACAAGTTTTTCTTGTAACTCTGTGGAAAGACTCTAGTCAAATGCAATCTCAGTATTTTTTGGATCTGATATTTCTTTCAGTCCTCACTTGTGACTCTCCCTAATTCTACCACCTAGATTCTTCTAAGATCTTTGACAGTGGCTGGTCCAGCAGTGCATCAGGTTGATAAAACACTCAGGCTCAACGATAATGGTGGTTTACCTACACAAACTAGATCTACCGTGGCTCTGATACCAATGTTATCTTTTGATATAATGGCTAAAGGGAGATAATAATCATGAGATGCAAAATAATATAAAAGAAAATAAATCTGCTATATGATTAAGATATGTGATAAATAGAAATGATATAACTGAATACAATGTAGCTATGGAGGAAATGAACACTCCATTAATAAATCTACTGAACTACATTGCACCCATCACCACTGGATGATGATCTACACAGAACTATACTATGCTCTACGTTGCTATGTCACTGAATCTCTCTATATATGTATCATAATGAGGTCTTTCTCTATATAGGTAAAATAGGTTCCTTGGCCAACACTCTAACTTGCACATATACAACTTGTATATTGATACTTGTGTATTTATTACATTGCATGAAGTAACTAGATAACTTCTCCCTAAAGTAATCTAATGTCCTAAGTATGTACCTTGGAAGATACATTTACATGACCCAAATGATGTAATATACTCTATTTCTAATACTTTAAAATGGCCACCATATGTACCATCATGTGCTTAAGACACTACTCAATTGACTTCTTGCGGTTCAAGACAACAAAGGAGGACATCATCATAGCCATGACGATAAAGCACATCTACCACAAGAGTGTACTAAGCCTTTTTTTGATTGAAAATGTGCTTAGCAACTTAGGGCAAGTTGAAAGGAAGGGTACAAAGTTTTAAAAAATCCTTGGTTTGTGAAAAATCGCATGGTAGGGTTTGATCTAAATTAGATGTACATCTCGTTCATCATTAGATGACTCTTAGGAGATATCCAATTTGGATAGTGTTGTGAGGTGAATGAGAGTAACATTATCAATATGGTTCTACGGGATAAGGGACCCGAGAGAGGCCATCATATCCACAAAATCAGTGGATGACTATGGTAAATACTTTGTCATACCAGTCAAAGTTGATGAGTAACTTGTCAACGATTTGCTTGTAGGTTTTTAGGATCGGGTATTTGCACTAGTAGACCCTCTTGAATTGATTTATAATGAGTTGGGAGTCACTAATGATATAGATACGTTTAATGCACATTGCCATAATGGTATGAATACCTAAAATTAACACATTGTACTCTACATTATTGTTGGTATAGAGGAAGTCAAGCTTAAATAATTAAGGAATGGAAACCCCTTGAGGTGTGAAGAAAACAATTCCTACACTTCCCCCTTGTTAGCACTTAGACCTATCAAAGAAAAGGGTGATGTAGAAATCATCTTCAGGTTCAACATGCTCTTCGAGCTCAATAATACTGAAGACAGAGTCCTCTAGAAGCTCTATGATCAAAGGTTTATCATCTTGAAGAGAATTTTCAAAAAGTTGATCTATGATGACCTGACCCTTTATGGATTTTTGGTTGATGATTTATAGATTGAATTCTATTAGTAACATTATCCATTTTATCGTACGGGTGTTCGTATAAGTGTGACTCATCATATACCATACATGATTCTCTTTGGCAATGAGATGCATTATATGGTTGAGCATATAGTGGAAATTTTTTTTGGTGGCAAAAAAAACAAGGTATAGCTTCTCCACGTATTCATTACTTATCTCATAATTCACTAAGGTACAAATAATGTAATAAATAGCCTACTCTCAATTGACTTCATTATTTTGAGCCAACATAGTCCCTACATCGAAGTTAGTGGTAAAATTTTATAGATGGAATGGGATGCCTAATCTAGGCGAGGATAAAACTAGAGGAGAAGCAAGATAATGCTTGATAGCAATAAAGGCTTCTTGACACTCTATGGTCCATTTGAATATGATCCCCTTTTACAATAAATGATTGAATGACTTGCATTTATCTAACAATTGAGTGATAAAGTGATGGATCACTTGAATCTTACCTTGCAAGCTATGAAGTTCTTTAAGGGTCGTAGGGGGTTGCATTTCGATGATGACCTTGATCTTATTAGGGTCCACTTCAATGCCTCTCTTGGAGACTATGAACCCTAAAATTTTCTTTGAAGTGACACCAAAGACACACTTTTTAGGGTTAAGTCGCACGTTATGCTCAAGAATATGGTCAAAAACTTTGCACAAAATATTGATATGCTCATGGCGAGTTTTGGATTTGGTCAAGAGATTATCAACATAATATTTAATGATTTTGTGCATGTAATCACGAAAGATGTAAGTCATGGCTCATTGGTATGTGGATTTTGCATTCTTAAGACCAAACAACGTGCCTTTGTAGCAAAATATCCCCCAAAACAATATAAAAGTTGTTTTGTGTTGGTCATCAAGATTGACTCGAATTTGGTTATATCCTATAAAACCATCTATTAGGGAGATCATTTCATGGCCCACAATGAAATCCATGAGTGTATTGATATTAGGGAGACGAAAAACATCCTTAGGACATGCTTTATTGACATCACAAAAGTTAGTGCAAATGAGTATCCCCCGTTGGGTTTGCCAAAAAACACCATGCTTGAAATCCACTCTAGAAAGTCAATTGGTTGAATAAAACCCACGTCTAAGAGTTTCTATAACTCTTCTTTAACCATGAGGGCTATGGTAGGATGAAGTTTTGTCAACTTCTATTTGACCAACTTAGCACTAGGGTTCAATGTGAGGTTATGGAAAACAAGTTTTAGTTCAAGGCTAGACATGTCTTTATAGGACCACACAAAGACTTGTTGGTACTCCATTAAGAGTGTAACAAAGCTTTGTTGTTCTTTTATTGAGAGAAATTTCTCAAGCTAAATGATTTTGGAATTATCTAGATCCATGTTGATGTTGACATCAATGGTTTCCTCAATTAGCATATGGGAATCCTCCTCAAGCTGATGAGTTGTGGGAGATGGATGTCATCTACAACATTATATGAAAGTGGTGGTACAACGTCATTGACTTTAGTGCTATAAAAAAAGAAGGCAAAGAAGGGGGTGAAGGAGGAAATAAAATGTTTGAGTTTCAGAACAATTGATCTAAGGGATAGAAATTGGAAGCAATTGGATGGGATGAAATTTTCTCGAAGTTAATGAGATTGGTGTTGATGGAGATGGGATGTGTAGGATCGTATGGATTATGAAGGGGTGTGAATAAGTCAACAAAAATCATGTTGAACTTGGGAAAACAAGGGGGGTTGTGGATTGTAGTTTGGGTTCCCTTGCACATGCTCTCAGGGAAGGAGTTGATTGAGAATAGGTGATAAAGGATGAGGTGGAGGTAGGGGATTAATGGGTACATTGAGGTGCTCCAATAGAAGGAGCATAGGAAAAATTAGAAGTGGTATGGGGAACACATGTCGATAAAATTCATCTATATATGTGATGGGAATAATAGGATATGATTCATCTTCAAAGCTATCAAAGGCAATTTAAAGTGTCTCTAATGACTCATCGAGTTTATCATCTTAAGTGTCATATGAGATGGCATGGATGGTAGCAACTTGGAAGAGGTTTGTCGATGATGTTGGAGCATGCTAAAAATTAGAGCATTCATCCTCACTTTCTTCCTTGAGACCAAGGGTGATACATTGAAGATCATCTTTGAGGGGATCAATTGGAGAATGTTGACCATAGCCTAAGCCAGATTTGTCTAGAGGAGGCTAAGAATGAGGTTCCAAAATAGTCTACATTCCTTGCTCGTAGTGATCAAGACCATATCCTCGCCAATTAAAATGATAGAAGTACTTCATGGTGAATGAAGGATTATCTAGAAATTCGATGTTGCCAAAGAAAAAGGCTTTAGGCTCTTTGTCGGGAGGTTTATCTATTAATGAATAAAGTCCCCCATACACAAAATTCATGTGATTAGAGGAAGAGCCTACAAGGACAACAATGTTAATGGTTAAAGGAGTACAGTTAGGACGACCAAAATCCCTAACCGATTCTATGACTAGAAGCAAAAATACTATATCATGTACAAGGTACTCTCCTATGCTAGGAGTGGTCATGTGTACAACAACATTGGGGGTCTGATGTGAGAGCATTGGAGAGGGAGATGAAAAGGATAACTTTGCATCATACAAAAAGTGGATTGGGATGTAGAGGATGGTAGAACGAGAGTGGATGTCCCTTGATCTATGTTAAGGATGGGTGGATGCACCTTAGATGAGTTTGGCGATGGGGGTGGATCAGGTGCCATGGAAGAAGAAATGGTTTGAGATGCATGTGTGGGCATAGGTATGGGGGAGATAGAAGGGGCAACGATGGTAGGAGTGAGGGTGGTGGTAGTCTATCCGATGGGAGAGGTGATAGGAGTGAGTGGAGGAGCCCTAAGATGGTGGTTAGGATTAGTGGAAGAAGTAGAAGGGTGCAATCTGGATAGAGTAGGTAGAGGATGATTAACAAAGGAGGTCGAAGGGGGAGGATGATGTAGTATGGGTGTGATGGATAGGGTTGAGGATGAAGGTCGAGCCCTTGAAGATGATGAAGGGGTATATGGGGAATATGAAGAATGAAGAGGTTGGGAATGGGGTTGAAAGGCATGTGTGCTGGAAGAAGGGTGAAATGGTTGAGTGTTGAGAGAAGGATAGGAGGAAGGTGAGTAGTGTTGAGAAGGAAGCTTTGAAGAATATGAAGAAGATGAATGAATTTGATTTGAGTCAGGATGAGGGGTGTAGTCAAGGTTATACATAGCGGCAAATTATGGTCAAATTGATGAAAATTAGGATTTTCGGAATTTGAAATTGGCTAATCTCGGGACCTTTCACTGGGGCCCATTCGCCCGAAATTTCCAAGGTGCAAATTCTTTTGTGGTCGGCTCGCTCAATCGTGATAATAAATTTTTTGATTCGCCAACCACTTTTGCCCAAATGCACGAACCTTTCACTTTCAAATTATAAATAATTTTCTTTTTCTCGCTAAATTCGCTAATATATACCTAACTTGACAGGGTTACTCATATACTCAAAAAATGACCCGTAGCACCAAAAAAATCTGCAATGGCAAAAAAAAGATCTGAAACAGCAAAAAACCATCTGAAACATCAGAAAATGATCTATGGTGCCTACCCGTAGTAGCTCGTGCCTACCCGCAGCAGAGAAAAGTCAGGTAGTTAACATCCATGTTCCATAGCAATTCTGGACTAATGATTTCAGTATGTATTCACCTAATGTAGAGTGCTTGAAAAATTGAATTGGGATCTTATAATGTTTAGACAACACTGAGGGATCTAGTAACCTCTCTAACTACCAGCTCCATGAAAGCCGATAACCTACAAAGAATACCAGTATCACGATCATGAACCTGTAGCCTTTAAAAGCTACCTGAGTCATGGTAAATTGGTAACCTCTTCAAGCTACCAGCATCATGATGAAATGGTAACCTCTGAAGGCTACCAGAGTTATGGTAAACAGTAGCCTCTATAGGCTATCGACGCCATGAAGCTACCAGAGTCATGGTGCACCGGTAGCCTCGACAGACTACCGTCGCCATGAATCATAAGATCCCATAATGCATCGGTAGCCTTTGCAGGCTATTACGATTCAGGGTGAACCGATAGCCTCTGTATGAATCACGGTAGTCATGCAGAGACTACCGACCCATGGCCTTTGCGTGATTCATGACAACGGTAACCTGCATGGGCTACCGATCCATGATGGATCAGTAGCCTGTAGCCTTTGAATGGTACCGTTAAACCTGTTAAGCCCATGCACTTCTTTTATAATCTGAAATTCGTTTTTTTGCTTGTAAATTTATTATCTCGTCAATCATTGTTTATGTTATTTTAAGAAATATATAATTTTATGGAGATGGAATTTTTATTAAATAGTCTATTTATCAAACTCTTTCACAATAAAAGAGTAGACTTAGTGGTGCATTTATGTGAGATTTCTTATTATCAATACACGTGTCAAATATAGGTGGTCCCGTCTTTGCAATACTTTTCATCTTATACAAAGTATCGTTTCCGTAGTCATATTTATATCATAAAATTGCATTTCACTTAAATAGTTAGCAGTTGAGATTAATTTCATATTGATCTAGACTTAAGTGGTTTATGATGTTTATTATTTAAAAACAAAATATATATATTTATACGAAAGTTAATATGATCTTATTATTTTTTTTTAATTTCTATTTTAAAAATATTAAGTTAAAACTATAAAAGAAGTGCATGGGCTTAACAGGCTACATACAACAAACCTGACCGTGAGGGATCGAAATTGAGTTGGGATTCGTTCAACAGATACAAACAATGTTTCTGTTGATCAGTGAGATTAAAAAATGGTGACTTATCACTAATCAAGATGTAGATAGTGGCAATCAGCATATAGATATCTACAAAAACCAAATACATGAAGGATAGGAAAAGGCTATCTAGCAAGGGCTCAGGCAATTGAATGCTTCCTAGGAATAATAGGTTTCATGTGGTAGTCCCATGCAGTAAGATACTGACAGCAGAAAACCTAGCAAAGAAAGTCTTGGTGGGACCCTATGAATGGACAAACTGCTTGAACACAGAAGCAAACAGTATATCATCTTTTCCTCCATTGTTCTTTTGCAGGAAATAACTGGAAGATTTGTTGTGAATGGTTACACATAAAGCCTTCATCATTCAGTGAGCCTGACCACTAGGTATGGGGGTTCAAAATCAAGTCAGAGTTCATGTACATCAAGACTATTTGTCAAATGGAACTTCTCTTTATATGGCAACAACCACAGTCAAATGTAATAAACAAGCCAAGTCTCCTGATAAGTAAGACACAATTGTGTATGATGAATTAGAGCCGCTTGTCTCATCTGCTACAGAAAACTTACTTGATCTTGATTTGAGGAGCAATTTGGAAGGGAATAAATACAATTCAAAATTTAGTGTGTTATGGCAGAAGCAAATTTATGCTTTTAAATGTAAACTAATGTGCAAGTATGGAATGGATGCATAGTAATACACATAAAGATATAAAGATAGTGATATAGACAAGAAGAATTGAAATTAAAGTCACATTAATTTAAAATCTTGTACATGGAAAATCTTTGAGCAGAGAGTTAGTATCTAATATTTGTCTTAATGAAAAATCCAAATACTGTAGTTGAAGTTGCTTGTTACATAAACATTGAAGAAAAATCCAAATAAACAGGAACAACGAATGGAAGATAACATAATTTGTATCTTGACGGTTGCAAGAAGTTAGCAGCCCATTTACCCAGGTGTTGTAGGTGAGTTAGAGAGGAGAGGGCAATCCTCCAAAGGAGGTCCCAGGTTCGAATCTCCACCCTACCAAAAAGCTGAATTGGGTACCCAAAATCCAATTGATAATGTTGGTGCGGGTAGGGCTAGGTGTGACCCCGGGTGACTTTGACGGTGTAGAACCCCCTGTTCTTGGTCTCTTAGACCAAGACGGCCCCGTAAGAGGTTTTTCGCTTAAAAAACAAAAAAATAAGAGTTAGCAGCGCATTCATGACATTGGAGCTGACTGGCTTTTGATGCCAAATTATCTCCAACGAGTAGCTGGCCTTGGACATTTAGTGATATACTTGGAACATATGCTGAAGAAATGTTGTCACAGACACTGCAATCCATGTCATATGATATTCAAGATTTTGGTGGGATTTCCATGTTCAAACTACTGAGGATTAATTTGGTTTGTCAATCTAGTCTGGTCTTGTTGTTCCTGTGAACTGTCTACCAAGTTTCAGCAGCTAAGTAATACAAAATGGTCAAAGACTAGAAATTCCATTAAGTCTTCGTCAAGTTGGCCTTGTTTTGGCATAGATTAGTTTTATATAGTGTACCAGGTTTTAAAGTCTTTTTATGTTTTGTATGTAGATATTTCAGAACATTTTTGCTACTTTGCAAATACAATGCTATGACATTATTAGTCCTTTTAAATAGCTTAGGCATGAGATGGAGACCGTGCTAAAATTGGGAATGATCTGTTCCAATCCTCAAGAGGAAGCGAGACTTGGCATCAGACAAATACTTCAAATTCTTCAAAATCTCTAGATGGACAATCCATTCAGCATTCCAGCTCAAAATGGAAAGCCTCGATTTTAGTTCTCACTCGTTTTACCATGACCGGTTGAACTTCTATTTTTGGTTTGGTTTAGCCAAAACTTTGTATATACTAAAATGCTAGTTTTGAGGGGTTAAAAGAACACACTGAAAATTGTCGCTGCAACTAATGTTTGAAATGTTGGGGCGGTCTCTTATAATCCCTTCGTTTCTTCACATATTCTTCACATATATACCTTTACAACAATAAGTAAAAGAAATGTCACATTAAAGAAGCCTATTTCTACAACTCTACAAAGGTTTAGACTTCTATTTCTACAACTCTACAAAGGTATAGGTAAGTCTAAACCAGTTTTTAAAAAAATTTAGATAGCTGAAAATAATAAATATGAATATATTAAAAAAATATTATGGTAAAAAATGTGACATCCCTTCTATTTATTTCCATAAGTTTCACCTTGTAATTTGCATGGTATTTTTTATAAAAACTGATGTAAATGTTAGTAAATGTTTAAGTGTGGTCTTAAGTTTGATACCAGGTTTTCTATTTTTTTTTTTTTAATTATAGAGTGAGAATAAAACATTTACCACGAATTAGGAAATTTTGAAAATATTTTTAATACTCTCAATTTTACTTTAGTGTACGAATATTTTTAACACTCAATTTTATAGAGGCATTTATGAAGTTGGTTAAAAAGTAGATGCCAAGGGAGTAGTTGGTTCAAATTTCGCTTTAGGTTTAATTCCATTCCTATCAAATAGGTAAGTAGTTAAATATGTTTTATTTTTTTATCAAAATTTTATTGTTTAATAAAATATTAAAAGTAATAATATAAACTTAAGCTAGTGCAGTTAAATAATTATGAAAAATAAAGGTAATAATTATTATACTTTAAGCAACACAAAACTTGATAAATTGTTTTAACCCGCAGGAATTATGCTTTATACTTGTGTTATAAAGGCTACCCTTCCAACCCCATCAAATGATGGTAGCCTCTATAGGCTACCGATCCCATCCAAGGACTGTAGCTTGAAGACAGTAGCCTTAGCAGGCTACCGACCCCATCCAAGGATGATAGCCTGAAGACAGTAGCCTCAACAAGCTACCGACCCCATACAAAGGATGGTAGCCTCAGCAAGATACCAATCCCATCCAAAGGATGGTAGCCTGAAGAGGGTAGCCTCAACAGGTTACCGAACTCTAAAGACAATAGCCTAAATACGGTAGCCTCTGTTGGTACTGACCCCTTTTAAAGGATAGTAGCCTAGTTGGCTATCGATTCCATCCAAAGAACAATAGCTTGTAGCCTAAAAACGATAGCTTGAAACCGATAGCCTAAACTGACTACCAACCACATCCAAGGGATAGTAGCTTAAAGATGGTAGCCTAGAGCTGGTATCCTGGAGACGATAGCCTCAATAGGCTACTGATCTCATCCAAAGAACAATAGCCTGAATACGGTAGCCTCATAGGCTACCAATGTATGAAATTATCTTGCTAGTAGTCTTTTAGTATTGTTTAACTGTTTTCAAATATTAACAAAAATTTGCCCCATTATTATAATTTTTGGTGGAAAAAATGTAATTCACCATGTCTCCTACATGAAATTGGCCAGGATTCGCCTGGGTTTCGAAATTGATTTGCATTTTATTTATAATTAGATTTCGAGTTCGAACCTTATGCATAACCCTGCCACCAAGGTAAATTTGGCAGTCAAGTCTCATTTAGCAAGACCATTCCCTTTCTCCTAAGTGGACCCTTTCCCTTGATGTGTCCCCTGAATAACTCTCTCGCACTGCCCAATTTCTTAGACCCATCCTAGCCATGGTTCCCCTGCTCAAGAAGGAGCATCCCAAGTCCTCGATTGTCTCCTCATTGCATCCTCCCTATGTGCCTAGCCTCTCTCAAAATTTGTTGAAGTCTCCCATTTCTCTGCCTACATCTAACCCATAGGTTGCATCCATCCCTCTGCAATCATCTCAATCCCAAGCCTAGCATCCCTCATTGCCATCTTTGTCATCAACCCCAAACCTTCTAAGTGAGGTAATAGTAACACACCCTTTGACCCCACTACTAACTTTCTTGGTTGCTCCACTTATGCTGGAGGCAACAAAGGTAGATGTGCTAGAAATTTTCAAAGTTGTGAGAGTTGCAAGAGATAATCAAAGGAAGTGGGAAATGAGCAGCTGTAATAGTCATTTGAAGAAAAAGAAGAAGTCACCCATGTTACCTTTCACAAGCTTGACCCAATTGAATGGAAGAAGCATAAAATAATGGCTCATCCTAAGGAAAATAAGGCCATGGTAGATATGAAGCCTAATGACTGGCAATTGAGTATTCAGACTAAATATATTGCTCGGATCACTCTAACTGAAGTCATAAAAGTAACTCATGTTGATGTTGACACTCTCTTTATAAAAATCAAAGAGGTGGAGAAGAAGTTTAAGGCTACAAAAAAGAGAGTTCAAACCTTGGACAATCAGCTTCATAGGGTGAAGTTGGATCAATAAGCCCTTGATAACAAGAACAAAGAGTTGAGCCATGCATTGGAAAATGTTCCCTCCCCAAATATTTTGCAGCAGAATAAAGAGGAGATTGTAAGCCTAAAAGATAAATTGCAAGCAACAAAGAACACATTTGAAAAGTAGACCATAGAGTTCAACACCAAACTGCAGCAATAAGAGAGCTCACTGCATGAATATAGCATTCAGATGCAACAGTGAGAGACTTCCCTAAATACGACATTGGTGGAGTTGCAAAAGGAGGGGGATAAGCCATTCAAATCAATCATTTCAAAGGACTCTTTGAAAGGAATCAAAGTTGTTCATATGAGAAAATCAAAAGAGGCAGCCTTGAATATCATCACTCCTTTTGCATCAGCAATAGAGGAAAGCTTGGAAGTATCTATGTAGGTAAGGATTGAGCTAGAAAGAAGGAGCATGGTGCAAAACCTGGGTGCCCAAGATACTATACTAAAATCTAAATTTATGAACAAAGAAATTCAACCACCCATGTGCTCAATGAAATAAATGGAGCAGTGTTGGATGATGATGTAGCATATTTTTCATATCATAGATCTATTCTCTAAATGGGAGGAGTTGTAAGAAGCATTAAGAAAGGATCTAGAAAGGATGAACAAACTCAATATGCAGGTTAAGGCACTCAGTTCCCCAGGGTCTTGGGATAGTCAACAATAGTTATACATGGAAGCAAATCTCAAAAAGTTATTTGAAGACTTGAAGAGGATGACGACGAGATTGTGGTGCTATAGGAGCCCATAACTACAGAATAAGTGTTTGATTTTATACTTAGGATCTCCAACCTTTAGGTTGAATCTAAGGAGGCAGTTAAGAAATATAGTGATCCTCCTTGCACAAAGAGTTGTAGATTGAGGTATGTTATAGACCATATCAAGAGCACTCTTGTTCCTACTGCAATGGTTTAGGAAAAAATATGCACAAAGCTTCAAGTCAAAATGACTCAGATGGTAACCTCCCAAGCTGAGTCTTCCAAAGCCCAAGAGCAGTAGCATGCAAAACTAGTGGGTGGGGTATAGGATGCAAGAAGTACCCTTTTGGGTCCTATTTTTGACTTTGTGGCCCAATGAACATAGGCCAAAGGAAATAATTTTGTTTAGATTTGGTGTGGCCCGTCCTTTTGTCAATTGGGTTCCTTGCTTTTCAATGAGTGAAAATCCCTATGAGTCACCAAGAGTGTGGGTTATTTTTTGCACCTACTCACTCACTGAAGTGAACAAGATTCAAGTTCACCTAAAAATCGGCTAAGTATGAAAGGGTGAGGTGAATCATATTCATTCCCAACCTTAAGCCAATACCAAAATTCTACCATGGAGATATAAGAAAAGAAGCGTTGGGTGGAGGATCGGGTCGTATGCGATTTTTGGATGCTCCCAAAGGCCTACCCTTAGGGACTTTTTATGAAGGGTGAAAGAACGGGTGCATCACAACCTGGTAAATGTGCCCAATGCCCCACACTCAAGGTGGGCATCGATTTGGGTAATCAACAGGTGATCAAGCAGTCCTAAAGTCCCATCCAAAGTAGAAGCAGCAATAAGTTTGGGAGCAAAGAAGTCCGATCAGGGCAGCCTCTTTCGAGGTCCTAAAACCCTACCATTAGGAAGGATAAAGGTAAAGTCGAGTGGAAGAATAAGATAGAACTGGGCACTGTGTCTAACCCAAAGCTCCACCCTATGTAGGATATGATGCTCAATGGGAAAGTTAATTGCAAGAAAATATCAAGAGGGGTCTAAAATATTACCATACCGGAGATCATAATTTTATGGAGAGTCTAAGGAGGTCAACTCGCTGCCAATCATAATTGAGCGTTGTATCCAAAGTAAGGGTTGGTGAATATATTTAATGACTTATCAAGAAATACTTTATGAGTTGATGGCATGTTACAAACTGAAGTTACGACGTCTAAGGAAAGTTACAAAAAACATAAGTGCCTTAGCTACTTGGCCTCAACGTTGGTGTGGGTGTATTTTTTATTGAAATTGCTGCCAAATTCATATTAGCCAAAATATTAAGGGAACAAATACAATATAAAGATAGACCATGGTCTGGGTGCCTACATCTAGGCCTGAACACCTAACAACATCAAAACCACGATAGACTTCCCTCTAGTAGGGACAAAGCAAACACATGTGCATTCATAGGGCCACGCAAGGCACCCAACACTAGAAATAAGCACATCGAAGACCACACACAGACCCCCACTATTGTATTACAATATGAGGCCATGAAGGACCAACATAGAGGAGAACTGAGAAATATTATGACACTTAGGACACTCGACTACAAGCATTGGAAGTGAACAACCACACAAATGATCCCCTAGTGACCCATGTTAAAAACTAAGATATCCCCAATGGTTGTTATAGGGATGAAAAAGTATGTCATCACCAAGACTCTAAAAATATGTGTTGACATAAAACTGAATGACTAGAGACTATTGGGTTACTCCCTCTAATGGACAACTTGCACACTATCTACTGAGAAGAGACTACTACACTACCAAAAAAAAATTGCAAGGGAGTAGCCATGCTGGAAAAACATCTACTTAAGGAGATGAGTCTAAGTGAGCCTACTCCACCTCATGTTGTGATGGGAGCCTAATATGAGGACTAGAATGAGTGTTGCTGGCTTCTAATTCCACTTGACCCAAATGCTTCATCAAGTGTGTCTGATTATACATCACCGAGCTATGTTGCTCAGTTAATTCACCTACCACATTCTATAATCTATAAATACCATCTGATCTATGAGTTAAGGTCTCATAGATACACCTCTTTAGAGCTATGATTTCTTCTTGTAGTGCTTTCTCCTTACGGGTGCAACCTATTGACTCAACCTACAATTGGAATTTTACAATAGCAAAGATGTTAGCTACTAAGAGATTAGGGATATCTTCTTGATCAGTTTCAAAAATAGATTTGCATCGAGTCTTCCATATATGAAAGATGATAGCTACCCTGGTAATGGAGAGAAGAAATTTTTGATTGGGCATCAAATTGATCCCTAATAAGGCTTGATCCTTTGTCATAGGCAGTGGTAAGGGATAAAGCAATTGATGCGCTTCACACCAAATATGGTGGGCACGAGCACAATTCCAAAATAGATGTTGTATTGTCTCTTCCAAACCACAAAAAGGGCAATCACCTTGCCCTTGGCCCATCTATTTCAGCCTGCTTCGAGTAGGTAGACCTTGAAGGACTACATTCCAAAGAAGAATCTAGAACTTTCCTTGAATTGGGGTAGAGTTGATAAGCTTGAAGGTTCTTGCCCAAGTGGCCCAACTAAGCTCTAAGTTCCATTTTTTATTGAGCATATCTGCAAACTATTGATAGTTCATAGGAAGTAGGGCTTGGTACCAAAACTTAAGGACTGGTTGCTCAAAGTCATGATTGTCAAACCATTTCCAATGAGACCAACGAGGACTAGCTTCCAGTGGAGAAGATAGAGGTTGGGGCACTTGGGAGGCGATGGAAAGGATCCGCATAATCATTGCTTTATCAGTAGGATAGAGGCCAAATTCTAACTGGATTTGCTTCCAATTTTTCCATGAGGACTAAGAAAAATCCCAAATGTCACCCACCAAAATTAATCCCCTTTTGAAGAGCCGCCTAGTAGGAAACCAGGGATTCATGCCAAGAGGTTGTGCATCAAGGGTGAGGAGGGGTGACCACCATAAGTTGTGCTAGAGGAAATCTACGGGGCCTTGCTCTAGAGGTGTCTACCATGAAATAAATTGATGCACTTGTTGCCAGGATTTCCAAATCCCTTTGAGAATATTACAACCTTCTATAGAGAAATAAGGGGCTTGTAAAAGAACGTCAGTGTATGACATATTTACCCAAATTTTACCATCCACCTGAGGGTTTTTCAAACACTCCCTCACCAACACCTTCCATGGCTCATTCTCTATGATCACCCTTTGCATCCATTTAGCCGCGAGTGCATAGCCCTGTGCTTGAAGGTTGGGGATTCCTAGCCCACCACATGAAACTGGTCTACAACAATTACTCCAGGAGACCATTGGGAGGCCTCGTTTGGCTAGGTTTTTTACCCAAAAAAACTCTCAAAGCATACTGTTCATCTTATCATACCCAACCTTGCTAGGATTCAAAAGAGAAGAGAAGTAAACATGGAAGGGGGCTAAAATTTTTCTAGTAATCTGGATTTTAGTTGCTTGAGACATTTCCAGAGATTTCTAGTATTCCAATTTTTTGGTAAATTTGTCCATACACCAATCCCACATAGATTTGGGTGAAAGGTCAACACCAAAAGGAAAGCCCAAATACTTAGATATTTCTCCTCTTTGCACCCACTTCCATGTTGTGGGTATCCAATCTGGCTTATCATCAAATCCAAATGGAATAATAGAGTTCTTAGATTCTTGGATTCTTTCACCAAAGGCCCTACAGAAGGTGTGAATTGTCTCAAGGATGTTTGTAAGATTTTGTTGATCTACCAAAGGAAAAAGCATAGAATCATCTGCAAAGTGAGATTTGATAAGTTGGGAGCCATCCGGAAGGGGGATACCTCTTATCCTCCCCTCTTTAATTGCAGATTCCAATAGATAACCAAGGGCATCAGCTGCAATTACAAATAGATAGGGGGCCAATGGACAACCTTGCCTAACTGATCTTTCCATAGGAATGTTGTTAGATAATTTTGTATTAATAACCACTCTTGCAAAAGCATTTGGAAAGAGGGAAGCTACCATATCGATGAATCTATTGCCAAAACCAAGCCAATGGAGCATGCTTAAGATGAAGGGCCACTCTAATCGATCATAAGCTTTATCAAAATCAAGCTTAAGGTAAAGTCCCTTGAGCCCCTGTGCTCAAGCCCACTCCATCCCTTCCCAAGTTGTAAGAATATTATCCAAAATGTAGTGACCTTTAAGGAATCATGTTTTCTCTGGGCGAACAATTTTTGTAGCCACTGGGAGGAGTCTTCTGGCCAGAGCCTTGGCCAAAATTTTATAAGAGGAATTGAGTAAAGTAATGGGACGCCAATCAACAAGCAAATCTAGCTTATATTTTTTTGGAATGAGCCTGATCAATCCTTGATTAGTGGCCTCCCCAAGGCCTCCAAAAGTAATAACCTCCTCACACATATGCAGAAAATCAGCTCCTATAGTCTCCCACATGGTCTTAAAAAATTCACTTGGAAGCCCATCAATGCCTGGGGCTTTTTCATTTTCCAAAGAGAGGAGGGCAGAATGAAGTTCATCCTGTGAAAGAGGTTTGTCCAGCAATGCTCTATCTTCTTCAGATACTTTGGGAGATATGCATTGTTTGCAACATTCTCTAAAAAACTCAACTTTTGTGTTGGGCCCTTCACTTTTGAAAAGGGCTACAAAATGCTCTTGGATGAAGGATGGGAGGTCCTCCAATGGAATTTGTAGGCCAAATATAGGATTTTTAATAACATCTATCCTCTCTAATATATTCTTCTTCTTAATGGCATTAAAGAAAAATTTAGAATTTTTATCACCCTCACGAATCCACTGAAGATGTGCCCTGATTTGTGCCCCGTGGGCTTTATAAGCTTGGAGTTGCCTTAAATCTACCTATTTTTCACCCAACTACTTTTGAGAAGGGATGCTACTAATATTTTGGCTGAGGTGGTGGCTGAGTTGGTCAACTTCCTGCTCCAATTCTTTCTCTTTTTTCCTGTGAAGAGAGGCTAGGATTTTTCCAAAACCTCGAAGGTAATCCATTGTTCTTTTGATGGCTTCCTCCCACCACATAATCCACCCTCTCCCTCCTGAGGGCCTTGGAAAGAGATTCCACACTTTCTTGATTCCATTAACACAATCTTTGCGCTTGAGCAAGGAAGTGTTTAACTTGAAAGGTAAACTATTTTTGGGTTTCCTTATGGGGGCACACCCAATACTCAAGGTAATGGGGAGATGATCTGAAGTTACCACTGAATAGATTGGATGAGATAAATCATTTTGGAGTATATCAATATTTTCTACTACATAGAAGTGGTCCAATATTGCCATTATGAGAGCATCCCCACATCGTGCATTGCTCCAAGTAAACCAAGCCCCATGATTTTCAGCACTCTTGTTCCAATTGGGATCATAAATATTCCAGGCCCTTCTAAACCTAGACCATGATCTAGCCTCTTCTAGTTGTTTGAGTGGAGTGCCACCCCCAATCTGTCTCCCTCCCACTCTACCATATTGAAGTCCCCTCCTATTATCCAATTTTCTTTAGGTAAATTGAAGCACATCCAATCCCAGAGGGTTGCCCTTCTAGCTGCATCATTGGGTGCATAAACAACTGCAATACCCAATTTCCTACCACCAAATATTATTGTACACCACACTACTCTATGCATTGGATCCTCTCCTAATAATAAAATAGAGTCCCACAACTCCTGAGAGAGGCATAGGACAGCCCCCTCCCTTCGTCATGACTCATACACAAGGCCCCCCAACCCCCCATAGGGTCTTAAGGGTATTTTTTAGTCTGAAACCTAAAATTTTGACTTCTTGCAATAGTAAAATCTATGGGCAAACTCTCTTGATGAATTTTTGAATAGTAAAACACTGCTCTCATAGTGTGATGCCATGCACATTCCAAGACATGATTCTTATAGACATCAATCTGACATATTGTCAGCTAAAGCACCATAGGCATTTTGGGTGGGTATAGATTACATATAATCATGCAGAGTACATGTTCCCTTAGACTGATGTGTGGCTAAGGAGGTATTATTGGAGTAAGATTTGGTGGGCTTATGGCTCCATTCCTTACCTCCTAGGTGTTGGTCTTTTGGGACACCTCTAGAAGGAGGGGGGAGGCATCCCGTGATGAGCTACGCCTATGTTTCTTGTTATGTTGGGTTACCCAACCCTCCTCAATTTTTTATGAGGAGTTTGCTCCACAGGAGCCTCAAAAGTTGGAGGGGGCTAAAGGGAGATGTGGGTAACTGCCAAGTTAGAAGCTTGGGGTACTGAATGAGTAGGAAAATAGGTCACATCATGAGAACTAGAAGGTTGTAAAGGTTGAACATGAGGTACTATTTTGCTTGCATGTTGAGTAGCAATAGTAGGAGTACTAGTAGGTTGGTTTTGTTGTTTGGGAGGTCTCACCGGATAATTTTTAATCATATGGCCTTGTTGTCTATAGTAGAAACATGAGTTTGGCAAGTTGAGATAATTAATTTGTTGTTCAAATTGGATACCAAGGGCTCTGAATAAGATCTTACTTAGGAGGTCCTTGGAGACATCAGTCTCAACCAAGATGCATGGGTGGGAATGCATGAAGTGTGATGGCTCAAATGGGAGAAATAATGGCCTTCCAAACCTAGCAGTAATATGAGGTAAATACTTTGTGCATGCCAGGTTTAAGAAAGGGAGTTCAATCCAAAGGGGGTATTTCATGTTTGACATATTCTCAGGGTCAAATTGGAATGCCCAATGTTGAAGAAAGACCAATTGACTAGAAATCATCCAAGTGCCGAGTCTTAGGGCTTTTAAGCAAGAGTCTTTGGAGGTGAAAGTGACAAAAACAAAGGATTGACCAAGGCGATGATGAGAGGCAATCATCCAACCCTTGGATTCCTAGACTTTGACAAACCATCGATTGAGCTCTTCATCAAGGGGGATTCTTCTAGAAAAAAATAGAACAATAGTTCGCTCTTCTAATTATTTTATTTCTTTAGTAAAATCATCTTGCAATTCAAACTCAAAGGTACCTGACTCTTTTGCTTGCTGATTTTCCTATTCAGAGCTTTGATTTCCTCCTACATGTCCAACTTCGAGGGTTCCCTCTTTTGGTACATGTTGGTCACCACCTCCTTGTTCGGATCCTCCAGGTCCATGGGTTGAGGGTGCGAGGTCAACATTATTCTGTCTTATGTTGGAATGAAGGTCCTCTAGTTGAGTTATTGGGGATGCTTGAGAATTTCTACCATTGAAATTCAGGTTGTTGAGCAACACATGGGCATAAGAGGAGCTAGCATTGGCTCCCCCTGCAACTTGGCACCCAATCTAGTGGGGGATATTGAACGGGAGCATGGGTTACTTCCTTTGGAAATATCACTTCTATCGTGTTCCTATCTTGGAGTTACACTATTTTACATGTCATGGTATCTGTATGGCTCATATCTAGAAGAAAATGCACAAGTAAAGCCAGAGACTCCCTCAAGCACCAAATGATCATCCTCCCATTCTAGTTGTTGGGTTGATTTCTTCTTGAACTTAAATAGGGGGTCTGCTAGCATGTTGCTAAAATGTAAAATGAAGAGCTCCTCATCCTGTGACTTGTCCTCTCTATGGGGATGAGAGATAGAACTAGAAATCGGTGGCCTAAGATCATTCTCTTTCTTGTTGAGTGAAACTATGTGAATCCCACCATAACTGGCATGCAATGGTGATTTATTAATAAAGGTTGTACCTGCTCAAAAAATTTCTTGGTGGAGAAGATCTATGGGTATGGTTGCCCTTGATAGTTGACAACGGTAGTTATTAGTCGCTATGGAAAGTATTCAACAAGTGGGAGAATATTGGAATTATATTGAATATTTTCCATGTTATTCATGAGGGGTTAACTCTAAAAGGACTTTATGCTCTGTAAAATTTTCCTCACTGGGGTTCGAGGGGTTTAATCTATTTTTATAACCATATGGGTGTTTTTAAGTTAATGTAATGTCAATCCATGGTTTTGTGCCCATGGTATTATAAAACCCCTTCTTGTGTTGTTTGTATATAAAGTAGCACTTGCATGAGGTTTGGTAAGGAATTTGCAAGAAATGTAATCGCAAGCGAAAAGCGAGCAAAATAATATTATCGTATTGGAGATGGTCAAGTTTATACAATAAGTAAATATTCTTGCTAGGAATTTTTCCGAAATGGTTTTCCAGGATAAATTCTAGTGTAATGTGTTCTTATCTATTTTTCCTTTGATCCTGCAATTACTATTTTTCTAGAATTTGTTTATCGGGGTGTTATTTCTCTTCACTCTGCTCTATTCCTTAAGAGCAAGATGTAATGTATTGTTACCTTCTTTGTTGGACAGCACTTACCTCTAACTCTTTACTTGGATAACTTTAGCACCAATTAATCCAAGCTCTTAACCATGTTGTTAATTTTAGGCACTAATGTTCACTTTAACTAAAAACCTTAGTGAACTTTAAATAACTAATGTAGTGCAATAATAGTTTCTCCTTATTACTCCTGCAAATAAACCCTCAAAGTTACTCGAAATATGCATTTATTTTTACTGTAACTTAAAATACTTAGTGCACCTTAAACTCTTTAAGAACAACTAGTATAGTGCAATATTGATCTTACCTTATTACTCCTTCAAATGAACCTTAAATCATGCACTAGTAATTGCTCCTAAATGCATTGTAATCTCTGTAACTTAATGTTGTCTTCTTTACTGTAACTAGATAATAGGAAGATGATATATTTTTTGTCGAAATATATCTAACTCCTATTTTAATGTGTAGGTATAAACCTTAAAGGAAACTTCCTTCTACACTCTCTTGAATACTATAATATGCAACCTCCTCTTTGCAACTTTTAAACTCTAATAAGGTGCTTAATGAAACTAAATAATGAACTAAATATAAGTGTTCATAAAATGAACCCTTTGCATCTAAGTTGCTTACCTTTAAGATCTCTAAATATGAAGTATTACTAGGTGATTAGATTCACCTTATTATTGCCTTTAACTGGATGTACTTGCAGCTATTCTTGGTTGTCTGAAATAGCTCTTTAACTTAACTTTTTGCAGCTCCAAAAACCCTCTAACTTGTTGCCCTTTTATAGTAGTAGGTGACTTTGATTATCCTTCAAGATATATATTGGAATTCTAAATTTTTGCATGTAGTAATGTTGTCCTAATTTCTTCCCTTTCACAATCAATTTTTTCACTAAAATTATGTTCTTGAAACTCAAAAATTTGGTAGGGATTCCTCTAAATTGTAGCTAAGTTTACCTTCAATAACCCTTTAATATTATGTTGAAGATTCAACAGACTCCTATCTCTAAATGAGTCTTCTAGCCTTCAAAGGTAATATTCAAACCTTTTAGTTTTGGTAGTAATGTTCGGCTCCTTTCTCCTTCAACCTCCTTGTCAAATTTTGACTTCAATCTAGGCCTTCTTCTCAAGAATATAAAAGTCTTGAGGTCTTCACCAATCTCCTATGATATTTGGAAATCCTCTTGCCAAATCCTTCTCTCTTGGGCTTGTTGTCAAATGGAAACAATTACCTCAAGTTCTTCCTTTTCCAGGAACTTCTCCTTGGTGGTAAATTTATCCAATGAGTTCTCCTAGGAACTCCTTTAATGGCCTTATCTGAATATCCTTTAATGAGGTTCACCAAGCCTCCTCCTTATTTCTCCTTGAGACCTCACCAAGGTCTTCAATCTTGTAGCTCTTATGGTCTTCCAAATGATATCTTTCCTTCAACCTTCTACTATGGAAGTGTTGGTAATGATATCTTCCTCCTAGATCTCTTAAATTTGTTGCTTCTGAAGTCTGGGATGGGACTTTTGCTAGTCCTTCACTCTGTAATCTATAGTCTTTAATGGAGATCACCAACCTCCAATCTTCCAGAAGTGGGAGTTTTTTAACTAGAACTTCTAAGGGTCTCTTCAGCTTCTTTAGGGTGAAGTCTTCAATTTACACTTGGAGATCACCAATCTCCTATCTTCACTAGGACTCTTCACTAGAGTCTTCTTCTCTCCCTTGAATTTATAACAAGGCTCCTATGGATTTTTCTCCTTTTTCTCTCTATAGGTTTGCAATCTCTAGTAATGGGACCTTTTCTTCAGGCCTCCAAATATTTGTGCTTCTAGTCTTATATTGATTCTAAAGAAGATATTCTTACTAGATCTTTTGTAGGAAGCTTCCCAACTCACTTTGAATCACATTTCCCTACAACAAATTATTTTGACTGTAATGGAAGAAACTCTTAAATATAGAGATAATTAATATTCACTAGTTGATTTGTCAATCTAGTGGAATTTATGTTGAGTCCTAGTATTCACGAGTTTTTTGCAACCTTGTGAAAAGACTCTAGCCAAATGTAATCTCAATAATTTTGTAAATGAGATTTTTGGATTTTTCTCAATCTTTGTTTGTGGCTCTCCCTATTTCTTATTTGATCTACCATGTGCTCCAATACCACTGTTAGCTTTTGATTAAATTATAGTATAGGGAATATAACCACAAGATGCAAGATAACTATTCTACGATAACTATAAACTAATAACACAATAATGTATAGGAAAATAATGATATGAACATCTGCAAATAACTTAGAAAAATACAATTATGAGAGTAACAAAAAATAGTACAGTGCTATAGAATTGAGGAGATGAACACTCCATGAATAGATATGAAAGGACTACATTGTACCCTACTACTAAACTATACTGTACACTTCCTATATTTACTACTACTATGAAATCACTCACTATGAGGCCTTTATATAGGAAGATAGATTCCTCAACCCTTACTCTACATAAGACTTATGTATATGTGGACTACATGCACATGTACAACATGCACATTGATACTTGTGCATTTATTACAATACTTGAAGTAACTAACTAACTTTACTCTAAAGTAAACTCCTACTCTAGTTATGTACCAAAGGTGGTACATTCACATGACCCAAATGATGTAACATACTCTAACACAATATCAACCAACATTCTCCTTAATCTTCTCAATACTTTCATCTTCCTTCATTTCAAATCTCAAGGTGCAATCAACCTTTTCTTATTCAATCAATTTATCCTTCAAACAAATTCAATTGGCCAGATTGTAACTCTGATACCATTTATGGCTATTTTACCAATTAAATCACAGGTCCACCTTCAAGAATCTAGTATAAATCACATAAAGATTATTCTCATAATAACATTAATATCAATGAATCGCAACAATATTTCACAATAATAAATCACTCATATATTATCAAATATACATCCAAATTATTTACAATACATGGAGATTTATCTCCATAATATAACCTTATAAATGACCCTTTAATACTTGACTATTGCTCTCCTCAAACATCTAGGAGATGCATCCTTTCCTATTCCTCACATATGATAAAACTCTCATGAATCTTCACTTTACATCTTGGTACCTAACACCTATGAATTTTAAATTACATACTTGACACATACACTAGACAAAATATAACTCGTATTTTCTGATCTAATATTTTCAAATGTACCACATGGTACTTCAAAGCTACAAAATAATGTAATATCTCTAATAGGAAATAGGAAGCACATTAACTTCTAGGATAATATTTGGTTGGGAGAATCCTTTATGAAAGTACGAGAGTTGGATTGTGCTAGCCTAGGATGCATAAAACATCTATGAAAATAAAGTGAGCAATTACTTCCTTACGTATTGGAATGGCAACATCAAATGAGTCCTAGAGGATTGGGTAGAAAATGAGAACCAAAAAAATGAGGAAGTTAGAATCATTCTATGGAGACTTTATACATATATTTCTCTAAAGGGTACAAACACTTATTACTAGTCAGTGAATCCGAATGGAGAATACTCAGTCAAAAGTGGTTATGAAAAAATATCTAAGGAAGGTACTAGTGAAGAGGTTTGGACAAAATTATGGGGAAATGTAGAAATCCCAAAGATTAAGGTTTTTGATTGGTTAGTTGCTCATAATAGAATGCTAACGATTGATAATTTTTGATATAGGGGCTTTCATGGGCATTCTTAGTACACTTTATGTAAGGATGAGATAAGTCATCATATGTTCATGAAGTACAAGTTTAGTGGAGGGATATAGAAAAATATTGAAAGGGTGGATCTGATCAAAGTGGGTCAAGGACTAGTTAGCTTGATGGAGAAGTCCCTTCAAAAATAAGAAGTTATTGACTCTCTAGAATATGGAACCCCTAAGCAATCAGTATATCTTTAAAAACATGAAAATGGATATGATTAGTCTATAATGTTGAGCAAGGTGCAACAACAGTATTGTCATTGTTGTCAACACAGTCAGATAGATCGGTTGATGCAGTGGACAGGAGTTTAGAGGTTATTCAAAGTATGTACAGTGAAGTTAAATGCTTATGAGGATATTTTTTATGTTTGGGTGAAGTTGTTACAGGTTGTCCAAGAAGACCGAAGTGGCCCATATGCAAAAGATAAAAGAGAAGCAAAAAAGCAAAAGAAAAAAAGTGTCGCGATATCGCGACATGTTGCATTTTCACGACCAAAAGAGAAGAGAAAATGCGAGGAGAAAAAGTGTCGCGATATCGCGACATGTTGCATTTTCGCGGCCAAAAGAGAAGAGAAAATGCAAGGAGAAAAAGTGTCGTGATATTGCGACATGTTGCATTTTCGCAGCCAAAAGAGAAGCGAAAAAGCAAAGAGGAAAAAGTGTCGCGATATCGCGACATGTTGCATTTTCGTGGTTGAAAGAGCAAAGAGAAAAAAGTGTCGCGATATCGTGACATGTTGTATTTTCATGGGCCAAAGCAAAGAGAAAGAGCAAGGAGAAAAAGTGTCACGATATTGTGACATGTATTTTTGCGGGCCAAAGCAAAGAGAAAGAGCAAGGAGAAAAAGTGTCGCAATATCGCGACATGTTGTATTTTCACGGGCCAAAGCAAAGAGAAAGAGCAAGGAGAAAAAGTGTCGCGATATCGCAACATGTAGCATTTTCCTAGTCTGATGCAAAGAAAAAGGACAAGAAGGAAAAAGTGTCATGATATCGTGACATGTAGCATTTTGGTGGTCCGATGCAAAGAGAAAGAGCAAGAAGGAAAAAGTGTCGTGATATCACGACATGTCGCATTTTCGTGACTCAAAAAGGGCAGAGAGAAAGAAAAAGTGTCACGATATTGCGACATGTCACATTTTTGTGACTCAAAAAGGGTAGGATGGCAGAGAAACAAAAGTTTCACGATATCGCGACATGTCGCATTTTCGCGACTCAAAAATGCCAGGCAGGTAGAGAAACAAAAGTGTCACGATATCACGACATGTCGCATTTTCACGACTCAAGAAGGGCCTCAAAATAGAAACAAAAAGCCATTTATTTTTTGGAAACCAAAACACATGCATGCATAAGGAAAAATAAAACGAACAGTCATGAAGGAGAAAATGAACAGTCATCAAAAAAGAAAACAAACAGACATGCAAAGAGAAAACGAACAGTCATCAAGGAGAAAACGAACAATCATCGAAGGAGAAAATGAATAGTCATCGAAGGAGAAAACGAACAATCATGGTAGGATAATATGGTGTCAATTATTTGCATGTGACGTGTTTGACGAAATGCCTTCTAAATATATACAAAAGGAGTTACAATTGACAAGTGGCAGATGAGAATATGAAAGAAGGTGTTACAATTGACAAGTGGCGTATGAGAAATGAAAGGAGTTACAACTGGAGTTACAAAGAGAAAGGATTGTTATAAAAGGAGTGATGCTTGGAGAATTTAAAGTGTGGATTTAATCTTATGAAGAGAGTGAGATGCAAGCGAGAAGGGTGTGTGTTGTGTGAATTGTGAGCAATGTTGAGTAAGCAATAGACTAGTCAGGGTCTTGTAAAAGTGAAGGCATTTTTATGTCAATATTCTAGTTTCAAAATGGAAGTCCAAGTTGGTGCTTGGCATTAGGGGTTGGTGCTCTTTTCAGTTGGTGCTGATAAATTAGGGGTTGGTGCTCCTTCTAGTTGGTGTTGGTAAATCAGGGGTTGGTGCTCCTTCCAGTTGGTGTTGGTAAATCAGGGGTTGGTGCTCCTTCCAATTGGTGTTGTTAAATCCGGGGTTGGTGCTCCTTCCAGTGGGTGCTGGTAAATTGATTGTAAAGTTGGTGCTTTGCAAAGGCTGGATTTGGATGGGAGTCCAAATAGTCATTTTTGAGGAGTAGCCAAATCGGTGAACCTCGGTACATCTTGTGTTGTGTGATGCTCTCTTGTTATACTTGCTTTATTTGGTTTTAAGTTTTCATTGTTTTGGCTTTAAGAGTTGAAGATTTAAGTTATAAAGAGCTACACTGATTCACCCCCCCTCTCAGTGTCATTGTGAGACTAATAATTGATATCAGAGTGAGGTTCCTGAACAAGCTTAACCAACTAGGGTGATCTTGGAAGTGACACAATGGTAGGTGGTGAAGGCTTCTCATCAAACAAAGCACCATTGTTGGATGAAACTAATTACACATTTTAGAGACTCAGGATGCAGACATATCTTTGTGCTTTGGGATACAACATTTGGGATTCAGTAGACAGTGGACACACATTACCCACCACTTCTCCAACCGATGTTGTCGGTAAGAAACTATTTGAGAATAACTCAAAAGCAAAGAATGCTATCATGTGCGGATTAGTGGACAGTGAACTAGTAAAAATTATGAGTTGTAAAACGGAAAAAGAAATATGGGACAAACTGAGGAGCATTCATGAAGGAGACAATAAGATAAAGGAGGCCAAGTTACAAACACATCGAGCTCAGTTCGAAGTATTAAATATGAATGATGATGATAACATAGAGGCATATATACTGAGAGTTAATAAAGTCATTAATGTGATTAGAGGAATCGACAAGAAAATCAAAGATTCTGTTATCGTGAAAAAGGTATTAATATCTCTTCCCCGAAGATTTGATTCTAAAGTTTCAGCTATAAAAGAAGCTAAAGATTTAAATTCTTTTAGTATGGATGAGATGCATGGTTCTTTGACTGCATATGAGATGAGAATAGAAAAATCTAAACCCACAAACAAAGAAGCTGCTTTTAAAGCCCATAAAAATATGAAAGCAAAACAAGAATCCGAGGAAGAAGAGACATTAGATGAAATGGAAGCAAACTTTGTTCGAAAACTAAAAAGGGGAAAAGAAAAATATAGAGGAAAGTTACCGTTTAAATGTTTCAATTGTGGAGGCATTGGGCATTTGGCAGCTAAATGTCCACTTAATGAGGAGAACAAAAGTGTTGAAGGATCACACCAAGAAAGAAGTGACTGGAAGAAAATAATAAATTTTAAAAAAGGCAACTTCAAGAAGAAAAGTTTCATCTCCAAGAATGTCAGTTCATCAGAAGACAGCTGTAGTGAGGATTCTGAAAAGGAAACAGGTGAATCTCTTTTCATGACACTCATAGAAGAAAAAATAGAAAAAGAACAGGAATGTTATGAAGAAGAAATTGATGCAGAAGTAAATTTGAAAGAGGAACTAATTGCAGCTCTGGATGAATTGAAGATAGAAAGAAAAAAGAATAAGAAAATTTCAAGAAAGCTTGAGGATGCAAATGAAATCATAACCAGTTTGAAAGTACAGATAGAAGAATCCAAGAAAATATTTGAAGATCTCGAAGTGCAAATAACCATAAAAATAGATTATTGCAGCAAGCTAGAAGAAGAGACTGTTGGTTTAAGGATGTAGATAGAAGAGATGAATCATAAAATTAGTTGTTATCACAAACGTGAAGAAAGTTCTATGAAGCTGGATAAGATCATAAATAACCAAAGGACTACAAGCGTCAAATATGGTTTGGGCTTTGACGAAGGAGAATCATCAAATGGATCAAAGAATGAAGATAAGAAACAGATTGATCAAAAAAAATTGACTCAAGCAAAAGAAATCAATAATGCAAGGCACGAAAGGAGAATTGACAATGATGGATTCACCAATGTCACACATCAAGGAAGAAGAAGATTTATGACTTCTACGACAACATGGCAAAGACCATCACCCAGGTTCAATCATCTCTTTTCTGGTTACTGTTTTAAATGTAATGGTTATGGACATAAGATTTCAAATTGCAAGTGTAATGTAGGACCAAGGAATTTTACCAGTAGAAATGTTTTTTCACCTTTGATGGATTATGCAATACAATTTTATAACTGATATAATTTTGGGCACATTGCAAGAAATTTTCAAAGTGCGTTTGCATCAAATCAATTTTAGGGAAGAAAATTTCAACCAAATGGAATGAGACAAAATAGAAAAGTTCTCGAAAAACATGCACAAGCTACTAAAAAAGAAAAGTCAAAACAAGAGGCCAAAATTGTAATCAAACCAGAGTGGAGAAAGAAAGAAGAAAGGAAATCGTGTCTCCTTGGACTGAAGGAGACTACTCCTCTATTGCACTAAGCAACTCTAGGTAGCACATCCTCATGGGGAGCAATCTTAAAGTTTTATTTTAATGCTCCTATGTATTTGTTTGGTTATCTGAGGATGAAAGGCAAGTAGTCAAGGGGAGTTGTCGTATAGTTGTCAAAGTGTGTTTCAGTTCATGTAGTTGTTTGTGGAGGTACCGTGAAGGGTGGTGATTAAATTGAGAGTTGTCACCATTTGTAGTATTACTATATGTCAGTATTGTACTTTTGATGGTTCTTACTACCATTGTTCAAAGTTATGGTATCCGAAAGGTAAGGACTTCACCCTTATTATGTATTCAGATGTAGATTGGGCAGGATGTGTAGATGATAGAAAGAGTACCAGTGGAGGTGCATTCTATCTTGGAGACAGGTTGGTCGCATGGCACAGTAAGAAATAAGAATCAGTCTTCTTATTCACAATAGAGGTAGAATATATTACAGCGACAGCGTGTTGCACGTAGGGGGAGTTTGTAGCAGCCCTTTGATATTTTTGTCAAAGGGGGAGAAGAGTTACAAGAAATTGCACGTGTGTTGCCAACAATTCTAAAGGGGGAGATTTTTGAGCAAGGTGCAGCGATAGTATTGTCATTGTTGTCAACACAGTCAGATAGATCGGTTGATGCAGTGGACAGGAGTTCAGAGGTTATTCAGAGTATGTATAGTGAAGTTAAATTCTTATGAGGATGTTTTTGATGTTTGGGTGAATTTGTTACAGGTTGTCCAAGAAGACCAAAGTGGCCCATATGCAAAAGATAAAAGAGAAGCAAAAAAGCAAAAGAAAAAAGTATCGCCACATCGCGACATGTTGCATTTTTGCGGCCAAAATAGAAGAGAAAATGCGAGGAGAAAAAGTGTCGCGATATCACGACATGTTGCATTTTCATGGCCTAAAGAGAAGAGAAAATGCAAGGAGAAAAAGTGTCGCGATATCGCGACATGTTGCATTTTCACGGCCAAAAGAGAAGCGAAAAAGCACGGAGGAAAAAGTGTCACGATATCGCGACATGTTGCATTTTCGTGGCAAAAAGAGCAAAGAGAAAAAAGTGTCCCGATATCGCGACATGTTGTATTTTCACAGGCTAAAGCAAAGAGAAAGAGCTAGGAGAAAAAGTGTCGCGATATCGCGACATGTATATTTTCGGGCCAAAGCAAAGAGAAAGAGCTAGGAGAAAAAGTTTCGCGATATCAAGACATGTTGTATTTTCATGGGCCAAAGGAAAGAGAAAGAGCAAGGAGAAAAAGTTTCGCGATATCGCGACATGTAGCATTTTCGCGGTCCGATGCAAAGAGAAAGGACAAGAAGGAAAAAGTGTCACGATATCGCGACATGTAGCATTTTCATGGTCCGATGCAAAGAGAAAGAGCAAGAAGGAAAAAGTGTCGCGATATCGCGACATGTCGCATTTTCGCGACTCAAAAATGGCAGGCAGGCAGAGAAAGAAAAAGTGTCGCAATATCGCGACATGTCGCATTTTTGCGACTCAAAAAGGGCAGGTAGGCAGAGAAACAAAAGTGTCATGATATCGTGACATGTCACATTTTTGCGACTCGAAAAGGCCAAGTAGGCAGAGAAACAAAAGTGTCACGATATCGCGACATGTCGCATTTTTGTGACTCAAGAAGGGCCTCAAAATAGAAATGAAAAGCCATTTATTTTTTGGAAACCAAAACACATGCATGCATAAGGAAAAATAAAACGAACAGTCATGAAGGAGAAAATGAACAGTCATCAAAAAATAAAATGAACAGACATGCAAAGAGAAAACGAACAGTCATGCAAGGAGAAAACGAACAGTCATGAAGGAGAAAACGAACAGTCATCGAAGGAGAAAACGAATAGTCATGACCAAGAAAACGAACAGTCATGGTAGGAGAATATGGTGTCAATTATTTGCATGTGACGTGTTTGATGAAATGCCTTCTAAATATATACAAAAGGAGTTACATAAAGGAGTTACAATTGACAAGTGGCAGATGAGAATATGAAAGAAGGTGTTACAATTGACAAGTGGCGTATGAGAAATGAAAGGAGTTACAACTGGAGTTACAAAGAGAAAGGATTGTTATAAAAGGAGTGATGCTTGGAGAATTTAAAGTGTGGATTTAATCTTGCAAAGAGAGCGAGAGGAGAGCGAGAGGCGAGTGAGAAGGGTGTGTGTTGTGTGAATTGTGAGCAATGTTGAGTAAGCAATAGACCAGTCAGGGTCTTGTAAAAGTGAAGGCATTTTTATGTCAATATTCTAGTTTCAAAATGGAAGTCCAAGTTGGTTCTTGGCATTAGGGGTTGGTGCTCCTTCCAGTTGGTGCTGGTAAATCAGGGGTTGGTGCTCCTTCTAGTTGGTGCTGGTAAATCAGGGGTTGGTGCTCCTTCCAGTTAGTGTTGGTAAATCAGGGGTTGGTGCTCCTCCAGTTGGTGTTGGTAAATCAGGGGTTGGTGCTCCTTCCAGTTGGTGCTGGTAAATCAGGGGTTGTAGCTCCTTCCAGTTGGTGCTGGTAAACCAGGGGTTGGTGCTCCTTCCAGTTGATGTTATTAAATCAGGGGTTGGTGCTCCTTCCAGTGGGTGTTGGTAAATTAATCGTAAAGTTGGTGCTTTGCAAAGGCTATATTTGGATGGGAGTCCAAACAATTATTTTTGAGGAGTAGCCAAATCGGTGAACCTTGGTACATCTTGTGTTGTGTGATGCTCTCTTGTTATACTTGCTTTATTTTGTTTAAAGTTTTCATTGTTTTGGCTATAAGAGTTGAAGATTTAAGTTATAAAGAGCTACACTGATTCACCCCCCTCTCAGTGTCATTGTGAGACTAACATATAATACAATGGAAGAACAAACTACCAAAGTGTAGGTGAATGAAACGCATACTTAGGAGTGCAAGACCCTGGAAAGATGGTGCAATCATTTACCTTATGCCATAGGGATTGGATAGCAAAAAATAGATAAAGCAAAGATAACATGGAAATAGCCAAGGAAGGGGTAGCATGAATAGAATGCCAACAAAGTTTCCAAAGGGAATCCCAACCTAGCAAGAGGAGGGAGATTAATGAGAGATGATACAAGCAAAATAAGAGTGATTTTTGCAAATAACTTCAACGAGACTACCAATACTATCATAGAATGCAAGGCATTGCTTGTAAAATTTAATTTGGTAAGCAAAATGGGCATAAGCAAGTTATAAATGGAGTATGATTTATAGGTGCTAGTGAATTGGCTCAATAACAAGAATAAATCCAACTAGCAAGTGATAGATATGATTGAAGATATTTTGGGTCTACTAAGTGGATTCGAAGATAACATGATTCAACAAACCTTTCATAAAGGGAATGCTCTAGCAAATATATTAAAAAATAAAAAAGTTTTGAAATAATAGTTGGATTTGGAAGGAGGATGAAGAGATTCCCACCTCGATAATGACATCTTGGGAGTCAAATCACGTAAAATTAAGAGTAAAAAAACAACAAAGTTTAGGATCAATGATTTGAAGGAAAGGTTGGTTCCATGAAGCATTTTTTATCCATGATACAAATAATATAGTTAGGATTTGTATTTGTGCGTCTTGTAGGGGTCACAAGGTACTCTAAGTGGGGAATTTTGTAACTAGTTTAAAATCCTAGTCAAAACCCATTTACCATAATCAAATAATAATAATTTAACATCTAAATTAAAATAATACAAATAATAATAAGATTTTGTAACTAATTTAAGAACCTAGCCAAAACCTCATTTACTATAATCAAAAAATAATAATTTGATATTTTAATTAAATCAATACAAATAATAATATAATAAATATTTTATCAAATATTATTAGATCAACGAGTTTAATACCTCTACTTTCAAGAGAGGACAATATTCAAATCTTGCTAAGAGACATGCATAATAAAAGTGGTTCTAAAACCACAATAATCATAATGCAATACAAGTGAGACCTATATCAATCCAATATAACCAATTTATTATATATATCATAATCAATATTATCTTAAAAAAAGCAATGTCTAATAAAATGACCTTCCTTTTAAATTCCTCAAAGCAACATTAGGGCAATTTGTTTTAGAAAAATATCTCATCTTTCAGGAGCCATATCTTTGCGAAGGGTTGTTCAATTCAAATGATTCTTAGACCAATATATGTGTGATTTGAAGATCTTTGAAATGAGTTATCATATAAAGGAATTCAATTGCTATTGAGGGAGATACAATCCTATGAAGTCAACCATCCAAAACAAGGGTAGTGATAATTTTTCAAGTCATAAGAAACAAAATTGCAGATAACCATCATCCAAGGTTTAGATTATAGGAGGAGCAATAGAGGGTTAAGGCATCAATGAGGCAGGAGGTTTCATTTGGGCATACCAAAATTTAACTAAGTTTCATTTATCCCTTTTTTATATTAAAAGTTCTACATGCAAAACCCAGGTGTTGTAGGTGAGTTGGAGAGGAGAGGGAAATCCTCCAAGAGAGGTCCTAGGTTCAAATCTCCACCCTACCAAAAAGTTGAATTGGGTATCCAAAATCCAATTGATAATGTTGGTGCGGGCAGGGTCGGGTGTGACTCCCAGGTAAATTTGACGATGTAGAACCCCCTATTCGTGGTCTCTCAGACCAAGGTGGCCCCGTAAGGGGTTTTTCGCTTAAAAAAAAAAATTTACATGCAAAATATTGTAGGTTTATTTTCAAATAGTATAATTGTTGTAGGATATACTGATAAATTTCAATATATATTGAGTTATAGTTTCCTTATCATGAACCCATTTATAGCTAAAACCTTAGAATAATCCTTGGTAGTAGAGGTTGGGGAGGACCTCACAAAGCAATTATCCTCATTGCTCAAAGCTAAGGCAATCATTGGTAAATTTAATGGGTCTTGTCCAAGGGCTTTGGCTCTAAAAAAATAGATTGACATGAGATGGAAGTCTCTAGGAGTGAGTCTATCTTTTTCCCAAAGGTTTATTCCTAGCCATTTTTTATTTCAAGGAGGAAAGAGATAGAATCCTAAAAGGAGATCCTTAGTTTATGGGAAGAGCAAAAATCTCTCTTACTCGTTGATATGAAGGCTTTACACCTAAAAACATAAATATATCCCTAGTACTAGTTTGAGTCAAGGTGTATAGGTTTCCCATTGAATTATGGTAAAATGATACCTTCAACGCAATAGGAAATACTAGGAGAATTCCTTGAGATTTTAAAAACTACAAAATATGGAGTCTTGGCTATTTATGCTCGAATATTGGTCATGATTGATATCAATAAACCTTTACCAAAATCAATCATTCTTAAGTATGGGGTAAGTTGTGGACTTAAACCATGGATTATGAAAACATGCCTTTTAGATGTAGAAGATGTCATGAGGTGAGGCATATTGAGATATGACGCCCTAAGAAGAGTCCAAAAACATATTTAGAAAACTGCAAGAGAAACTTACAAATGGATATAGATGAGGATTGTTTTCAACTTCCACAAAAATATCTAGATAGATGAAAATAAATAAATAGTGGAAACTAAGGATATTAAAATTAATACCAATTCTTTTGAGGATACAACAAAACAGAATACTAACAAGAAAACATCTACTCAATATGAACCCAATTTAGGGATGAACATTCCTTGCTAAACTTAAGTAATGTACCTCATCATATTTTGAAGACTCTCTTGAAGTGCCTTACACCATTCAAGAGAAGGAAAATGGTAGAGAAAACATAGTTTTAGATGTTAATACCTCTACCATTAACAAGGAAATACCAAAAAATGAGCAAGATAAGTCAAAAGCTTTCTTAGCAAAGCCAAGAGAGGATAAATCTAATGAAAATAAAAGTTGTGAAAGAATATTGAGGAATAGAATAATAAAACCTACCCCCGATACTAGCAAGGCAAAAATAGGAAAACCTTCAAATGATCAAGCAAGAGCTAGGGAAGCAGAGCAAACATAAAGGAACACAATCTAAGTTGGTTGAACTTCTTTTTACCAAATATTAAAATGATATTGGGTTTTTCGTAGGAGGGGCCAACTACCCAAAATGAGACATGATTACCATCTCATTGAATATAAGGGGTGTTAATTCCCTCTCAAAGCAAAGGTATATCAAGGACCTTTGTTTAAGTAATAAGCTTGATATTATTTGTATCTAAGAAACTAAAATGACAAAGGAAGAAGTTTTCAAAACTATGAAAGTAGTATGAAAAATATATGAATGGGATGTTGTGGATTCAAAAGGAGTAGCAAGGAGAATTCTAACATGTTGGAATCTAGTTAGAACCTCTTGTGAAACCATTCATAAAACTAGGCATTGGATAGCCTCATTAGTCACATGCTACTTTGTAGATATTTGTTTCATCCTTATCAATGTCTATGGACCAACAACTCAGTCAAACAAATCAAAATTATGAAGTGGAATTGAAGCATTTATGAGAAGTAAAGACCAACAAACTCAATTCATGATCATAGAAGATTTTAATGTCATAACCAAGTTGCATAAATAAATTGGAGGAATTAGGAAAATAACCTGAATTATGAGATATTTCTTAGCTTTGTTTTGGGTAGGGTTCTACCCCGGGTGGGCCCAAACCCTCCTATCAGCAGATCCTGGTATCAAAGCCACCACACTCTATCCATTTTTTGGAGGTAAAGTGATAAAAGCTAGCATCAGAGAAGAATTTGGTATGAATTTGAAGTTGAAGATAAATTGCAGATTAAAGCTAGCATCAAAGAAAACTTTGGTGTGAATTTAAATTTGATTAGGCATAATTAGTTGTTGATAATTTGATTGATAAGAACAGTGAATGTTCTTGCCTAATCCATATATTGAAGGAAAATATTTGAGTTGGATAGGAATAAGTCCATCATTGATAAGCCAAAAAAATACTGGCTTGAGTGGACAAATGTGAAAAGACCACCACAATCTGCTTGTTGTGGTGCGATGGTAAATGCCCTGGGTGCTGGTAGAGGCCGACCTAGGTTCCATTCCCCTTGTCTCCATCCTGCAGATATATGGTATAGTTATGAATGTCCTATGTGCTGGTAGAGGCTGACAAGGCTCCATTCCTCCTATGCCCAACCTGTTGAAAGTGGCACCTCGAAAGGGATGTTTTCCACTATAAATTAGTTTTACCCATGTGGTGTAGGTGAGTTGGAGAGGATATGGAAATCCTCCAAGGGAGGTCCTAGGTTCAAATCTCTACCCTACCAAAAAGCTGAATTGGGTACCCAAAATCCAATTGATAATGTTGGTGTGGGCAGGGCTGGGTGCAACCCCCGGGTGACTTTGATGGTGTAGAACCCCCTGTTCGTGGTCTCTTAGACCAAGGCGACCCCGTAAGGGTTTTTCGCTTAAAAAAAAAGACCACCATGAATAATGTCTAAGAAAAGCATTAAAGAGCAATTACAAAAAAGAGACGTTTTTGCTGGAAATATCGACCATTAGTCTAAGATTTCACATCAAGTACACCCAAAGCAAAACAAGAGGACTAAAGCACCTCCAAAGAACCATAGCATCCAATATTGAGAGGGCTAGAGCACTGGAGCATCTGATAAGAATGAGAGGACTAAAGCACTAACAACTCCTAGTAAGAACCAAAGCAAAATGAGAGTGCTATGCGTCTCAAAAAACCCAAAAGCTGGATAATCAAATAAACAAAGCAAACTTGGTGATGAGGGTCGTTCATCATTCATCATTTAGTAATTATATGTGTCAATCAAGGGTGGTGTCCAAGGTTATATACGAAAGAAGGCTCCAACAGATTAAAGATTAGTTCATTCAGAAAACAAGATTTATTGATGGATCAGTTAGTGTTTGGGGGTTTGGTGTGACCTCTAACTCCTAGAATTGGAAATCAAATTGCAAAAGTTGAACCTAAATTTGAAATAACAGGAAGTTAAATGTTGCTAAATTGAAAGTGACAGAAAAGCAAATCGCAAAATTGAAAACACACACACAGTTGCAGAGAAGTCAACTAATTACAAAGTTCACAATTATCTGAGCATGTTCTAAATCTGAAAAATCAAATTAACATCTATTACAAAATTGGAGAATAACACAAATCTAGAAATTGCAGTGAATTATGGAAAATGTTGTCAAATCCTATTAAATGTTGAACACTATTCCAAACATGTTCTAAATACTATGGTGCACTTCTGAAATGAAACTAATTCTGCAAATAAATGTTGATAGAATTATGTTGATCTACTGCAGTAAGAAATCAACAAGAATTTTCTATCATTGTGTTGCCCTTTCTCTAATCCTGCAAGTGGCCCTTGCTTCTAGAACCAGAAGAGGGTGAAGAATTATACCAAGTAAATTAAATGTGCACTATCAACCATTAAATGCTAATAAAATATGAAGAATGCACCTTTTATTCCATCTGAAACTGCATTACAGTATTCCAAGAAAAATCTACAATTTACTGTAATGCTACAAAGACTTTATCTTCTGCTCACTTCTGTTAATGACTATCTCCTATTCCTCTAATTATATATCTATATATTATCCTCAACCATGCTGGGAGCTTTATTTATAAGACAAAGTTGATATATTTGTTTGCTGAGTTTCAGGGATTTCCAACTGTTTACAAAACAGTTTCCTAGAATGCAGGGTTATAATTTGTCAAACTTTATCCCTTTATCCTAGCTGGTCCGCCTATGGTGAAGGAATGGAGTCCAAATATGGTGGACTAACCACTTGGTCAATTTCCAATCATGTTTTCCATGGTTTTGACATATTTTGACCTTTTTTGGTTGTTCCTATGCTATTCCCTATTCCTGCGCCACTTATTCCTGTGCTGCTTCGAAATAACAGGCAGGTGACAATTCATTGCTTATCTGCGCTCCAAACACATAGGGAGGAAGTTGTTGACCATTTTGATTGTTTTCCCTTATCTTGTACACCCTTTTGTATTGGTGGCACGTGCTGGAGTAACTGATTCCAAGCCCTGTTGTATATGTACAGTTGGCTGGAATTTGCATGACTGTGTCCTGCATTTACCAAATTTCTTGCATTTCAACCTTTCGACTTGTTGCTCCCATTTGCATCACGTGGAAGTGTTGTCAGGTGGAGAAAGAGTCATGTCTATCCTCCCTCAACTATTTCCAAGCGTTTACCTCTTCTTAGTTGACAAATTCCATGCCTTCCTTCATAGTGACAAGTGGCTGGAATTTGTATGGACTGTGACCTATTTTTTCCAGCTGCCAAAACATGCCCAAATGCCCTTTTGGAGTGCTCATAACTTGTTCATCATAAGTCCATTTTTTACCAAATTATGTCCACGTGTTCTTGGTTATATTAACAACATTGGGTTCAATTTTCAACTCTTAATTCCTCATAAATTACTCCCTGCATCGTTGTCAAGTTGGCCTTTAACACAGATTTTTACCAGCATTTCTAGCTGTCAAAAAGTGTGAAACTGCCATTTTGCAGGCCCCATAACTTTCAGGTTACTTGTCCATTTGCCTTCAAATTTAGGTTATGTTTTCTCTATATTATGAAGTACCATTGGTATGAATTTGGTACCTTAAATCACTCTAGATCATTCCTAGTAGATCCGCCAATGTTCCCTTTAACACAGATTTGCACCTGTTAACAGCTCCAGGAAAGACTTCCACCCAAGAGTATATGGAAATGGAAGAGGTGTGGTGGGCAACTTAAGCCTATCAGTAATGGACTGTACAATCAAATTTTTTTGTGAGCCATTGTCAATGATACCTATTATTCGTCCATTCTCTCCGAAATAGTAATTTCATCGCTGCTACTGCTGGCAACAACCCATACTTTAAAACGACTGGTAGGAGATTAAAAGCAGTTACCTCTGGTCTATCTTGATAGTTGCAGTGTTTCTGCAGTGAATAAAACCAAAACAGCACAGGAGGATTGTGTCAGGGGAACTGTATTAAATTCATCGAGGAAAGAGAATTCAAAATTTCAATGAAATCCAATCTTAGTAAATTTTGGGAAGGCATGAACAATGAGTGCAGAATGAACAATGAGCGCAGGAACGATGTAACCTTCATAACTTTTTATCTACAACTCGGATTGACTTGCTTCAAAAAGCAAAGTTGTAGTTCTTGATGAGAGGAATCTGTTCATATCATCAAAATGTAATTGCAATACATGTTTTATTTACTACCTAATCAACTGAAACAGTGCATAAAATGTTTAAAATAGTCAAAACAGAGGTATAATGTTCCAAACATAAAATCGTGCAAACATGTAACAAATAACATATTCTAATCACTATTTGGCACTTTAACTTTGTCATATTTAATATTATGGTAGTTTTTATATGTCAACCATAGTGTAATAATAAGGCATTTCTAGGCCTCATCACTTGGGGAACAAGATGTGTGATGATAGAAGTAGGGAGGTCTTGGTTTAAGATTTGTATCGATGCAAACTTAGCTTTGAAATGAAAAGTAATTTTGAAAGGAAAAGTAATTTGGAGATTATGTAAAGACAAACAAAGACAATGGGTAAGAACTTGTGTAAGTCTATTGAACCCAATGATCCAATCTTAATATTTATTGCATTCTCACTACCTAATTTCTACACTATATAACGACTTTACAAAAGCCATTGATCTAGTGATTAAAGATCCAAGATGGGTGGTAGAAATTGGAGAAAAAAATTATATCTGGATAGATACTTGGTGTAATTAAAAAGCAATCAATCTAAATCAATTGTGAAACCATTAATGAGATTACTTCATGATAAATATGGTGATTGGGTTTCAAATATTATGTAGAAAGATCATGAAGAAAGATACAAATAGAAAAAATGTTTTTTTTATATACAAGACATTGTTGTAGAAGTTTAGCAAAAAGATAACAATGATTTCTAAGAGGAGCTAAGGATAAGTTGATTTTGAAGTAGAATAGACAAAACGGAAGCAAATATAATGTAAAATACTTGGTGTAATAAAAAACCAATCAATCTAAATCAATTTTGAAACCATTAATGAGATTACTTCATGATAAATATGGTGATTGGGTTTCAAATATTATGTAGAAATATCATGAAGAAAGATACAAATAAAAAAAATATTTTTTATATATATAAGACGTTGTAGAAGTTTAGCAAAAATATAACAATGATTTCTAAGAGGAGCTAAGGATAAGTTGATTTTAAAGTAGAAGAGACAAAAAGGAAGCAAATATAATGTAAAATACCAACAAAAGACAATCTGATTTGGAAGTTGAATAGCTTAAGAGAATACACAATAAATAGATATAATGCAAAATACCAACAAACTAAAAATACCACCCAAAGATATATATAGGATAACCCAAGAATCCCAGAAGTCAAAATGTTTGTATGGCTTGTAGGTCATAAAAAAATAATTACCTAATCAAAAAGGATTTTTATGACCTCTTACAATTGTTGTATCACAAAAAGAGAATATAGACCATCTTTTGAGACACAACTCCATCTAAAAACTATGGCAATGGATTCTTAATATGTTTGGAATGTGCATGGTGATGAATGGTAAAATTAAAGAATGGTTAAAGACATACAATATTGGATTCATTGAAAGATACAATACTTTCAATTGTAGGGCTAAGAAGAAACAAAAAATATTTAAATAAAAAGAATAAAGCAGAAAAAAGATTTGTTTAGCCACAAAGGAGTCTAAACCAAAGCCTATCAACTCACTCAATCTTTAATCTTAAATCAAATAGCATTAATAAAGAGTCCATCTAATTGAATTATAATGTGAACCATGGAAAAAATAAAAAATAAAAAACACATAATATAAAGTGAAAACCACTATGGAGCATCTAAAAGAGATCCAAGGGGGCAAAAAGCATCTTATTTAGAGACGGACGTTTTTCGCAGGACTGCCCAAACTGCCGAACTTGTTTCGGTCATATCTCACTCATCCGGACTCGGATTGAGCTGAAATTTTGAGGGTAGATGCCTGAAAAACCCTAGAACGTCTCCACAAATTTTCATATCATTTGGAGCAACACAGATCCTAGCGCATCCCTATGTGTGAACGACATATTTGGCAAGCGGCTATGCGAGGGTTTCATATGGGTTGAGTGCAAGCAGCTTCAGAGGTTGGTTTTTAGGGCCTTCGGGCCCTAACGGCCAATATTTTTGTGGTTTATTCTCAATATTTTAGCAGGAAATGTTGCAGGAGATACAATATGGGTTAGAAATTTGTCTTTCAACAGATCATACTGTGAACTTGAGTGACAACGGCTTCCAATTTGTTGCACAAAAGAAAAGTGAAAACCATACCTTTCCACGGCGTCTAGGGCAAGGATTAAAGAGATCACGAAACAAGTTTCAAGCAGTTGATCAAAAAATGGCTCATATCTCAAGTGAATCGGGTGCTAAGGTGCACCCACAAAATAATTCTCTTGTGAAAACCCCTATCAAGGGTAAGAATTTTGAAGACTCGGTCCCAAAAATGAATTTTAGGGATGCCCTTCATGGTGGACAGCCTCGGCCCAATGCTAATATCAATATTAGGGCTTCCCATAAACCTCTAAGAATGCCTAATATTGATCCCAGGAAAATGGAGTCGGGATGTCTTAAAGCGGTGATGGAACTCCTATTGTTAAGCTTGATATGGATAACATTCAGACTGGCATTGAAGATTTGGAAAAAAGAGGACTAATTTGTCGGTTCGTGGGTTTTCGTCCGAGTCTATCTGCTTTCAAAGTCTAGGCTGCAAAAATCTGGAAAACTAAAGGTGAGTTACAAATCTCTATTTATCCAAATGGTTATTTTCTTGTTTTATTTGCTAATAATGAAGATAGAGAGAAAAATTTTCAAGGGGGGCCTTGGTTTTTTGGAAGGGCAAGGGCTTTTCATGAAGCCCTGGCATACTAAATTTAAAGCCGAAGAAGAGATGCCTTCTATTGCTCCCGTGTGGGTTAGACTCTTTGGCCTCCCTATTGAATTTTGGAATCCTACTATTTTTTCTTCAATTGGAAACTCTTTAGGAACTTTTATGATGATTGTTGATTGTACTCAAAATTTTGAACATATTATTTATGCTCGGATTTGTGTTTTAATGGATTTTGACAAACCCCTACCTAAAAATATCACATTACAATTTGGGGAAGACACTTGGGAGCAAGTAGTGGACTATGAGAACATTCCTTTTCGTTGTAGAATTTGCCATGAATATGGTCATTTGGCCAGTGCTTGCCCAAATAAAATTCCTGATCAAAAGAAAGAAGATATAAACTTAGCGAGGTTTCCAAATACCTAAGAAGAAGAACACTCGAGAAAAAACCGGTTATGAAGGATCAATCAAAGTCATCTGCTAATATGTTTGAAATCCTTTCCACAAATGATGTCCCAAGTGAGGAAGAGGAAATAATGGAAGCTGAAATCTTAGAAACACAATTTAAATATGAAGGGAAGAACTCGAGAGACAAACCAACAAATCAAAGGTTTTCAACGAGAAAAAAAAGGAGAAAATTTACACAAGAAAAACAATATTTCAAATGTCAAAACTTCAAATAATCCAGGTCCCAATATAGACTCTATTGAACCATCTAGTAAAATTTTGGCTGTGTACGAGCATTCTTCAAGGTTAGAAGCCATCTCAGATTCAATTGGAATAAGTCAAGAAACGAGGAAAAAAAATTGAAGATGGATTCTAATCAAAAAGTAGGTCGCAAGACCAATCAATATCATATGGTAAAAGAAGGTGAAAAGCTTGTAGAGGAAGGTAAGATTAATGCCCTTCCCAACTTTTTTAGCCCTGGTATTAATGAAGATCATCACTTGGAATATTAGAGGACTCAAAGGGAGTCTTTCAAAACAAAATGAAATTAGAAGAATGATTGAGGTAAATCATCCACATCTTGTTTTCCTTCAAGAAACTAAGATGTCAATGGAGGATATGGACTTAATTGCCAGTAAAATTTGGCCAGCTGGAAAAGTGGTTTCCCTCAGTTCCCAAGGGACTTCGGGTGGCATTGCTTGTCTTTGGGATCCAAAAGAGGTAGTTATTCACCATATGGTTGGTAGTTGGGGTTTGTTGGCTATAGCTATTCAAAGTAGACATTCCAACCAGATTATGCTCTGCATTACTTTTTATGCTCCGACTTCTTTGGAGGAAAAAAGAAGACAGTGGAAGGATATTACTCATATTATCTCTCATTTTCCTAAAGCTTGGATCTTGATCGGAGGAGATTTCAATACCATCCTCTCTCTGGATGAGAAAAGGGGGGAAATAGAAATTTGGACAAAAGCACCGACCTCATGAGCGAATATATTGCAAACCTCCATCTTGTGGATATCCAACTGAGATAATGGCCTTATGACTTGGTCTAACGAGAAGGCAAGGCTTAGCTTGTATAATGGAGAGATTGGATAGGTTTTTGCTCTCTAAAAATTTCTTAATCCATGGTCACATTCCTAAAGTGAAGACTCTTAATAATGTTGGTTCGGATCATTGGCCGAGTCATGGTGGAAATGTGGAAAACCAATGTGAGTTTCTCTCCTTTTCGTTTTCAATTAATGTGGCTTAGAGACATTTCCTTCAGACCTCATGTGCAACAATGGTGGAAGGAAGGTAAACCTAGGCATGGGACTAAGATGTTCTGTTTTGTCAAAAGACTGCAATACATTAAATCCAAAATCAAGACTTGGAACTGGAAAGAGTTTGGGGATGTTCATAAAAAAAAACATGAAGTTATTGCTCATATTGAAAATTTGAATAAGAAAATTCGTTTAGATGGCCTCACAGAGAAGAGAAGTGCAGATGAAATTAAGCTCACAACTCAGTTAGAGGAATGGGAAAAAAGAGAAGAAATCTTATGGAAGCAAAAATCTAGAATTCAATGGCTCAAAGAAGGTGATCGAAACACAAATTTTTTCCACAAATCTCTTCTAGCTCGAAGATCTCACAACTTTATTTCTTCCTTAAAATCAGATTCCGGAGATGTTGTTTATACTTGGGATGGCATGAACTCTATTGTTGTTGATTACTTTTCCAATATTTTTGTTGCTACTCCCCTTGACTCAACTTCACAATATAATGTTCTTCAAGCAATCCCTTCTCTTATCACTTCTAAGGAGAACTCTATTTTGATTGCTCCTGTTACTATCAATGAGCTTCAACAAGTAGTTTTTAAAATGCAAAAAGGGAAAACCCCAGGTCCTGATGGTTTTCCTATTGAGTTCTACCAAGAGTTATGGGATATCCTTCATGTTGATTTATTAGAGGTGGTGGAAGAAGCCAGGAAAGCCAAAGAAATTTTGAAGGTTATCAATAAAACTTATATTACTCTTGTTCCAAAAGCTCAAGAGGTTGATCATATCTCAGCTTTTAGACCTATTGCTTTATGTAATGTTCTTCTCAAAATCATTACTAAAATCATGGCGAGAAAGGTTGAAGCCTCTTTTGCATAAGATTATTTCCCCGAGCAAGGGGGTTATGTGGAAGGACGTCAAATAGTAGATGAGATAGTTCTTGCTCGGGAAGCCATCCATTCCATGGATATGCAAAATTCTCCTTCCATGTTCATTCGGTTAGACTTATCCAAAGCTTATGACAGAGTGGATTGGCACTTCCTTATCAAAGTTTTGAGGCAATTTGGTTTCTCTAAGGATTGGATGGATTGGATTATGGGATGTATCTCTTCGAGTTTCCTACTTAGTTCTTATCAATGGCAGGCCTTCTCGGTCTTTCCCGGCTTCCAGAGGTATTAGGCAAGGTGACCCGCTATCCCCTTATTTATTCATCATTCTTGCTTGAATGCTTGGGTAGGACTATAACCAAAAAGAGGGAAAACAAAACCCTTGAGGGAGTTACCATTGCTCATGGAGCTAGACCTATCTCTCATCTTCAATTTGTGGATGACTCTACTATTTTAGGTAAAGCTACAGTTAAGGAAGCTTCTAATATTAAGCAAATCATTAGCTATTTTTCTAAGGCTACTGGGCAGTTGATCAATGAACACAAATCTAAAGTTATTTTCTTTCATCTGCTCTGCTAGACAGGAATCCATGGTCTTGGATAAGCTAAAATATAAGAAGACCTCTCTTCCAATCACTTATTTAGGTATTCCCATAAATATTCAAAGGCAGAAAAATAAAGATTGGAATTGGTTGTTGGACAAAGTCAAGAAGAAAATTGGAAAGTGGACCAACAAGTGGCTTTCTTATGGGGGTAGAATCACCTTGGTAAAATCAGTCCTTCAAGCTATTCCTATTTATGTTTCTTCCGTTTTGAATATTCCAAAGGTCGTTCTTCGAGAATTGGATCAAATCAGTCATCGTTTCCTTTGGAGTGGTACTAAGGAGAAAAGAAAATGGGCCTTGGTGAAATGGGATACTTTATGTCTTCCTAAGAGTGAAGGGGGGTTAGGTTTACGGTCTTCAATTAATAACAACAAAGCTTTAGCTGCTAAATTATATTGGAGGATGTTGCATAACCCCAATGCTCTTTGGGCCAATAATCTCCGTGCTAAATATGCTGAGAACAAAAGTCTTGAAGACCTTGTTCGCTATCAACTTCCTTCCAAAGGTTCTCCCATTTTAGCAGTTCTTAAGACTGGTGAGGATTTGATTAAGAAAAAATTATTTTGGATCATTCATAATGGTCAACATGCAAATTTTTGGACAGATTCTTGGGATGGTCACAAGCCTTTGATAACTCAGTTCCCGATTGGAGGCCTTGGATGGAGGAGCTTCACCAAGCTAATTGGATAAAGGTGGCTAATTACTGTCGGTACCATACTGGTAATTCAAAGGTTGGTAGATATTGGATCCCTATTGAGGACTGGCCTATTCAAATCCCAGAAAGGCAAAGACAAGATATCCAAGGCATCCTTCATATGAGATCCCTCTCTTGGTCCCATGAAAAAGATTGTTTTGGATGGAACAACACTACTAAGGGTGAGTATTCGGTTGCTCAAGGTTATTTGACCTTATGCCATAATAATCCCAACCAACCTTCGACATATTTTCTCAACTGTGGGCTCAAAAGATTTGGCCTAAGGTGGGATTCTTTAATTGGCTTTTATTGCATCGTAGGGTGCTTACTTGGTGAGCAACTTATGAAGCGTGGTTTTCATGGCCCTTTTAGATGTGAAATGTGTGAAGAGAATGTAGAAAATATCAACCATATTTTTATTGAGTGTACTTTAGCCTCCGAGCTGTGGAGGAGAATGGCCACTTTACTTGGCTTACAGTGGTCCAATTTTTTTACTTTTGAACAGCTTTGGAGGGATTGGCCTAATCAAGAGGGTGTTGATCATTTTATTAGGCGGTTAGTTTGGATGGGTTCTACCATCCTTCTTTGGAATATTTGGAATGAAAGGAACAACCAAATTTTTAATCAAGATAGGAAGGATATTCACTATATTTGGCAAAAGACCATAGCCAACTTAGTTGAATCAGTCCATCATCTCCTTAATCACCCCCAAAACTCCCACCAAATATGGGATCAAGTGATGCAAAGATTGAAGATTAAACCTTCTAAGGGCAACCATCTTAAAGGGAATGTGAGTATTAGTAAATTGGATAGGAATAGAAATTGGCAACCTCCTCCTAAGGATTTTGGAAAAGTCAATCCTGATGGAGCCTCTAGAGGGAACCCTGGAAAAGCCAGTGTGGGAGGAATTGGTAGACTTTCAGATGGCTCCCTGGTTTTTACTTTTGCTGGAGAATTTGGGTATTCTTTCCAATAACCTTGCTGAGGGGTATGGTATCCTCGAGAGGTCTTCGGGAGGCTACTAAGGTTGGATGGGAAAAGGTGTTAGTTGAGTCGACTCTCAACTTATGATTAATCTCTTGAAGAATCCTTCTAAGAATCATAAGGTGGATTGGAGAATAAAAAGAATTATTGAGAAGATTAGGTTAATCCAGATGGGATTTTTGAAAGTTGATTACAATCATGTGGTCGAGAGATCAAAACAAGAGTGTTGATGCTTTAGCTAATTGGGCTTTGGACAAAGGTGATCTTACTTGTTATGGCCACCCTCCTATATGGTGGGCTTCTCAAATTAGGGAAGCTCTTCTTTCTATCATTTCTTTGGATGGCTCCAGTTCTGAAGGTACCTAGTTTCTTCTTGTTTTTTTTTTTTGCTTCTCTTTGGTTCATTCAGTTTTTTTTAGTTCCCTAGCTCATTCTATTCTTTATTTTGTTTCCTCTGTTGATTCTTGCCTTAATAGTCTTATGGTCTAGATAGGTCTTTGTTTTGTTCTTTTTTTATTTCTTTTTTCCTTTTTGTTTTTTTTTTTAGTTTTTTAAGGTGGGTGGGTTTTTTTATTTTGTTTTGTTTTTGTGTTCTTTGTGTTGTTTTTTGTTGTTCTTGTGTTTTTATTGTTTTGTTTTTTTTTTATGTTTTTTGTTATTGTTCTTGTGTTTTTTTTTCGTTCTTGTTCTTGGGTTTCTCTTTGTTTGTGTTATTTCGTGTTTTTATGGGTGAGTGTTTTCTATATTTTTTGTTTTTTTATTGTCTATTGTTGGTTGTTTTTTATTTTTATTTTTGTTTTATTTTTTAATTTTTAAGGTTTTGATTGTGTTTATTTTTCTTGTTTTTTTTTTTGGGTTATGTCTTTGTAGTGTTCTGTTGTTTTTGTCTTGTCTGTGTTTTGTATGTGTTTTGTTATGTATTTCTTGTGTTTTTCTATGTGGTTTGTGTTGTGGTTTATTTTATCTTATTGTGCGTGTTTGGTTGTGCTTTTGTTTTTGACACACTCAAGGAGCATGTTTTTTATTTTATTTTATTATTTTTGTTGTTATTTGCTTATTTTTAATTGGGTTTGTGTGTTTGTTTGCTCCTTGAGTGTGTCAAAGGTGGTAGGCCAGGTCCGAGTCCTGGGCGTTTTTGGCGGAATGGATACCCCTGCCTCCTTGGGTCTTACCCAAAAGTGGCATCCCTTTTGGGATGTTTTCCACAAATAAAAAAAAAAATAAAAAGATCCAAGAACCAAACCTATCAACCGACTCAATCTTTAATCTTAAATCAAATAACATTAATAAATATAATCTATCTAATAAAATTATAATATTAAGCATGAAAAATAAAAATAAAAAGTCACACAATATAAAGTGAAAACCACTATGAAGCATCTAAAAGAGATCCAAGACCAATAAAAAGGAGAAATAGTTAAAAATAATTGGATGGACCAGTTAATCACATTATACTCACTAGATTTAAAAGCTCAAGTTTGAACAGCTTTAAAAGATTAAATTTAAGTTTGAACAGCTTTAAAAGATTAAATTTAAGTTTTAACAGCTTTAAAAGATTAAATATATACAAACAAATGAAATGAAGAGTAAAGATACAAAATAATTCAGTTAAAGAAAACAAAACCTTCATAAAATTATGTTTTCACACAATACAAAACCCCGTTAAGAAAAAAGTTAAATTTACACATAAGATAACAAGCATACAAAAAGATTAACTCCCCTATAGAAGGGTTTTAATAGAGGAACAATAAATTAAAATTTTATATGAAAGAAGTTCATTTTGCTAAAGCTTCGCTAAAAGTTCATTTTGCTAAAGCTAATGGAAAAAAAAAAAAATATATATATATATATATATATAAGTAATCTAACTATGATAATACAATGTTCAAAATATTACTTTAAAATGCAATGAAATTTTGATATTGTATGAGTCAAAACTTTTACTTTTAAAGAATATTAGATATTTAAATTAGAAGTAATAATTTGTAAACAGTGGGAAAGGAAACATTTTTAATATAAATTATTATTATAAAAACATACTTCTATTTGAAATGCTTGCAAAATATATCAATTCTATTTTTTTTTTAATTAATGTCATCTAACTCTATACACCGTCTAAAGTAAAAATTAATTTTAAAGCTTTCACTAGTCAAATCTCCAAAAGTGTTCCCAAATTAGCCTTCCCTTCAAAAATAATGGAACGACCGTATTTACTCTATTATCATCCAATCCCGTACACTACTAACACATTCTGATCACATAGTCAGAGAATCCGTACTCTCCTGACACGCTTGACCACAGAACATATGATTCGTACTCTACAGGCACATTATAATCACAAAGGCGAAGGATCCCTTATAATAGCATCGAAATATACAACCAAAGTAAATATACAACCAAAGACATCGCATAACCAGATTAATCACATTAATTCCAACACAAATCAGTAAAATACATTCAGATTAACAAGCAGGTTAATGGCGGAAAGGGTTTCCCCCTCCCAAGCTAACCACATGTACAGAAAATAACATAAACCCTAACACTAAAAGAATCCTCCCTAAAATACAAGAAATGCTCTTCTGTTTCTCTAGCTTTCGTCTTCGGCAGCGCCAGACTTTGAGGAAGAGCCGCTCTTTTTAGGCAAAAGTATGTTGTGAATGTTAGGCATGACGCCGCCGTTAGCAATGGTGACGGCTCCCAGAAGCTTGCTCAGCTCCTCGTCGTTCCTCACCGCCAGCTGGATGTGCCGCGGCACGATCCTCGTTTTCTTGTTGTCCCGGGCCGCGTTGCCCGCTAGCTCCAGAACCTGCATATGACCAAACCCCAAACTTATACAAGAAATAACAACGGCAATTCATGAAATAATGAAGATGAAGAAGAAATTACGAAGCGTAAGCTGTGATTTTTGCATACCTCGGCGGCAAGGTATTCAAGAACTGCTGCGAGGTAGACCGGGGCGCCGGCGCCGACGCGCTCGGCATATTTGCCGGCCTTGAGAAAGCGGGCGATTCTGCCCACGGGAAACTGCAGGCCGGCCTTTGAGCTCCTCGATGTGGCCTTCTTTGCCCCGCCGGCGCCGACAGCCTTTCCTCTTCCTGCCATTTCTTCTCTGCTCTGCTCAAACCGCGATCTGATCCTCTCTGGTGCCTCTCTCTCGTAGGAAGATTAGTTGTTTGGTATGATGTTGTCGTGTTCTCTCGCGCTTTTATATGCCAGCGGGATTGGGCTCCAGCCCTTGGCCAATGGAGTGCTGCGGCACGGATCAAGATCTTCGGCCGTCGGTTTGTGACCTTTGGACGGCTGGATGGTGAGAAATGGACGTGGGATTATTCTAATGTATTTGTTGTCTCCCCGCGAAGGTTACGGGTTTTACGAAAAGTGGGTTTTCCAGTGACGGACTTCCCCACGCATTTAGTATGTGACGTTAGGGCTATTGCGTGAGAGGTTCGAATTTATTTTTTATTTTTTTAATAACTAGAGGCACGCTTCGGTATAATGTGTTTTTTTTTTAATTCAAATTTAGGCATAATAATTCAATAACATGAGTAAAATATTATAATAAAATTTGAATTTTTTACTTTTTTAAAAGAGAAAAGCCTTTGCGGGCGGGATTCTATATCGTTAAAGTCACTTGGAGTCGCAGTCTTGTCTGTACCAACAATATTAATTGGATTTTGGGTATCTAATTCAACTTTTTGGTAAGGTGGAGATTCGAATTTGGGACCTCCCTTGAAAGATTAAACACCCCTCTCCAACTCGTGGACAATTTGAATTTTTCAATTTTACCAGACAAAAACCGGAAAAACGGTAATTTGCTTTATCATATGATCATATGGTTATTTTTATTTTAGATTTGCTAATTTGTAAGGTAGGGAAAGGTAGTTTTTAACTATTGAAAGGTTATAGGATTATATAATTCGATCTTTTGTTTTATTTTATATATAGTTATAGAATTATCAGTATTGTATATAATTTTAAATTTTAGTTTTCTAGGTTTTAAATTTTAAATTTTAATAAAGTTTCAAAGTTTTTATTATTAGGTTTGAAAAACTTTATAGATAATTCTTATTACATTTTATAAAGAATTAATTTAGCCTATGTATTAGCATAAAAGTTAATTTAATGTCAATGTTATTCATGACATGAAAATATTTCTTATGCAAAGAACACAAACTCCATGACTAAGAAAAATTGATAGGTACAGTTAGAACAAAACTAATAGAATAAATTGAATACAATCAAACTTCTCGTGATGAGATTTATTAGTGTCTTATCATTATTGGTGCTCTTTAAATTTACGGTATACAGTTTTCAACAAGGATTGTAATCAAGAAATCTTTCATCAAATACGAGATTGTTGCCCTAGGAGGGTTTAATGGGGATGCCTCCAGATCCTCTCTTAAATAAACAAAGTTTGTTTGCAGATTTGTTGAAGGAGAAATCTTCAACAGAGACTGAAGAAGCATAAAAACTGCACTAAAATTACTCTTTAAGGTTGCGGGAAAAAATCTACATATCAAAGAGTCAACGGATGCTTGCCACAATCGAAATCAAGGTCAAAGATCGTCATTGAGCAAAGTATAGTAGAAGAAACAGTCTCATATAGAGCCAACCATGACCTAGTCTGTAAATTCATGGGTGTTTGCCTTATCTTGAATTTTTTTTCATTCGTGGGTTTGGCAGAACTGGGAGCCTCTTGGTGAGTATTATTTGTGGTTTATTAGTAATGGATATTTTATTGTTAGTTTTTCCTCACTTGTCGATAGAAATGGGGTTTTTTAATCAGAAAAATAGGAATCATGGTTCGACAATATTATTTGTTCAGCCATGGAGAGTGAGGATTTGATTCGCGAATTGAACCCATTGTTGTCCCAACTTGGGTCCGGTTGGATGCACTCCCAATGGAGTTTTGGAACCATTAGATATTGGAAATCATCAATAATTTATTTGGAAGATATTTGGGTGTTTCTAGAGACACAATGGAAAGAAACATTGTCATTTATGCTAGATTATGCGTGGAAATGGATCTTAGCCAATTTTTGTCAACAGAGGTGAAACTTAAACTTGCAGGACTATCTTGGGATTTAGCAATTGGATTATGAGGCCCTACCCTTCAAATGTCGAATTTGCTACAAATATTGGTATTTGGCCAGGTCCTACCCAAACAATATGATCACAAAAATGGGGGCTCCTCTAGGAATGTTGAATCTTACTCAAGAGGGTAAGTCTATTGTCAATAAAGAAGCAACCAATATTTCTCAGGGAGGAGAAGCATAGGGAGATAGTTTTGAACAACCCAAAAGAAAGAGAAGGCAAAATAAAAAATATGGTAAAGAGCAAACCCAACCCAAGCCCTCAAATAGGTATGAGATCTTCAAGACACTCATGGAGTATGAAGAAGAAAAACTCATGGAAGGAGTGGATGGAAATAATGAAAACAATAACAACCATGTTCAAGCCCTTATTGCGGCTTCTCCTATCCTAGAGCAAGTAATAGAGTGCAATGAGTTACCACAATCAAAGATTGTAGGGGCATTTACAGTGCATAACTAGGAGCAACCGATAATAAAGGATGTCATCGTGGGTGTGGCAAAAAAATAAATAAAATCCAACTCTAGAAATAAGCTAGGTAAAGGTATCAAAGAATATCAACTCTCAAGGAGTAGGTAGAAAATCAAATAAGGAATTAATAGCATCTCAAGGAGATAAACTAATCACTGGAGGATCAATGAGACCAATACACTCTTGTTGGTCTCAAGGTAACCAATGATTATACAATCATGAAATATTAGGGGTTGAAATAGTAGAACCCATCAATTTGTTGTTCAAAAAATCATAGATAAAAGTAAAATATATTTTTTGCTTTTCCAAGAGACAAAAATATCATTGGATCTCATGTTTAAAACAATAAATAGACTTTGGAGGGGTCTTGGTCATATGGAAATGGTTTTCCAATGGCGCCTCGGGGAGACAGTTACCTTCTGGAACTCAATTGAATGGATGACAATAAAACATATAGCTTGGAGGGGTGTCCTCATATCACATTTTAAGAACAGTGTGACACTTGATTAAGTCTTAATCATAAATTTCTATGGGTCTCAAAACCTAGATGGTCAAATTTTTCAATAGAGAGCAATGCATAATATGAGACTCGAGGGAGAAGTTAGATTAGATTGTTGCTAGGGATTTTAATGCTAAATTATCATCCAATAATTAGGAAGGAGGAACCCTAATTTTGGACCCAGGTAATCACCTTATGATTGCCCATGTCCATGAATTACACTATGGATATTGAATGTCTTGGAACCAACTATACTTGGACTAATAAGGGGAGGGAGCCACATATTAGGAAAGTGAAGTAAGACTTCTTTTGGTTTCAAAGGAGATATCTATGAAATGGAATCTAAAATTTTAAATTTTGGAGAATCTAATTTTGGATCACTTCCTCGTTCTATTGGAAGAGGGGATCAAGACAAGGCAGCACCGCAAACCATTCATATTTGAAAACTTTCGGTTACAAAAGGAGGAAGTTCATAAGAAAATTCCATAATGGTGGGAAGAGGGATGACTAACATATGGGACAACAATGTTTAGAGTCCATAAGAAACTTCATTATGTCAAGGATCAACTGAAACAATGGAGGTGAGCTAACAAGTTGGACTTCTAAGTCCAAAGAGATCCATTGATGGCTAAATGGGATAAGGTACAAAACCTCTTTAGGGAAGGAATAATTACAAAGCATCTCAAAGAAGATAATGATAAATTGCGTTAAGTGGATGAGGACATTGACAATCAAGAGGAGATATACTAGAAATAGAGCAAGAACCACTTGGTTATTGAAAGGTGACAAAAGCACCAAAAATTTTCATCAAGTTGCTTGTGCTAGAAGACAGGCGAATTATATGGAAGCTCTTTAGGATGAGAACATACACTCCTTTGATATGATCCTAGGTATGCATTTCTATTCAATGGATTGTTTTGCTAAATTATTTAAGGAAGGTATTGTACAAGACAAAGAGTTTAAGAAATAAGTTCTTGTTGCCATACCCTTTATTATATTTGAAGAAAAAAATTAGACCCTTCTTAAACCCATTGATAAAGAGGAGCTAAAGAAGATAGTCTTTGGAATGAGTACGGGAAAACACCAAGTTCAATTGGCTTCCCAATCAAGTTTTTGTAGACCTTCTAGGACTTCTTGGAGGAGGATGTAGTGGTTGTTATAGAGAAGTCCAGAGGTAGTTAAAGAATGCTTAAAACATTAAATTATACATTCATTACCTTAATTCTAATAGGGGAGGATGGAGTGCATATTTTGGATTACGGACCTATTGCTTTATGCAATATCATATATGAAATAATCATGAAGGTAATGGTTGAGCAGCTAAAACCTCTCATAGACAACATTATCTCCTCAAAGTAATGGGGGTTTACAAAGGGTAGGTAGATCTTGGATGGCATGGTTCTAAATCAGGAGGCAATCCACTCAATGCAAAAATTTGGCACTAGAGGAATGTTCATAAATTTGGATATGTCAAAAGCTTGATGGTAGCCTTCGGTTTCTCTCGGGATTAGATATAATGGGTCATGAGTTGCGTCTCTACTCTAACATAATGTTAATCAATGGTCTTCTCTCGCAACCATTTAGATCCACTTGAGGCCTTCATCAAGGAGATCCTTGTTCCACTTATATTTTTCTTATATTGGCTAAAGGCTTGGGTAGACTCATCTTGAGAAGAAGACAATAGGTTTGCTAATAGGTATCAAGGTGGGTGAGGAGGTTTTGACTCACCTATAATTTGTGGATGACACAAGATTGATGGGAGTGGCCAACCTCAAGGAAGCAAGAATGATCAAAGATACTCTTAATGTTTACTTTAGGGCCACAAACAAAGTCATCAATGATAAGAAATCCAAATTGGTATTCTTCAATCTTGACCAAAGGTTTTAGGATAAAGGTTTAGAGATCTTGGAACTCACGAGCACTTCTCCCCTAGTGGTTTATTTGGAGGTCCCTTTGCATTTAAAAAAATTAAAGATAGCTATTTGGAGGAATATTTTGGATTGTATCAAAGAAATAATTAACCATTGGTCTCACAGATGGTTAACCTTTGGGGGTAGATTAACTTATTTGCAGTTAGTCATTTAATCCATGCCAATATATAACTTTTCTATCCCTGTTGCCCCACATACCATATGGAAAGAATTGGACAAGATGACTAGAAAAAATTATGGGGAGTAAAAGGTGAGAGGAAATGGGCATTCGTAGGTTGGGAAAAAGTAAGCTAGCCCAAGGAAAATGGAGGTTTGAGACCAAGGATATCAAAGCTAAATTAAAAAGCTTTTGCTGGAAATATTTATTGGAGGTAGATCTCCCAACCAACTTCTTTATTTTGCAGAGTTTTAACCAATAAATATTTGGAATAGGTGAACCCAAATAAGGTGAGTCATTTTACTTTAGATGGTAATGGGTCCCTAGTGTAGCAGACTCCAAAGTTAGGATCTTAGGTAGTGAAATATGGATTATTTTGGAAAGTGGAGAGAGGGGAGAAGGGAGAAGGCACAATTTTGGATAAATTCGTGGGATCAATATTCACCTATCATTGTTGAATTCGCATAACTACAACCAATACAATAGCCATAGAAAGCAAGGATTGGATCAATATTGAAAGTTATTTCAACACCATACAACTAGGGTATTATAGGTTTAAGCAGTTTATGAAGTTTGACAAATGGCCAATTCCAATCCCTCCATAATTGACATCCATAACGACTATAATTTTGGTAGAAATGTTTCTCATAGGTAAATACGAGGAGGATGAATTAGCTTGGGGATATGGGAGCCTTGGAGTCTACACAATGAATGATGGATATGATAATATCCTTTCAATACCTCCTCATGCATATCAGGTTGAGGATTGAAGAAAGATTTGGCAATCAAAGGGTTACCCGAAAGTAAACTTATTTGCCTGGTATGCATAATGGAATTCTTACTTTTGATAATATGAAATGTAGGGAAATTATTGGTCCATCCCAATGTGTTTTATGATACATAAGTGAGAAAACATTTGACAACTTGATGTTTGAGTGCCTATTCATGTGCCAAATATGGGAGCGATGTTTTTTAGCTTATAAATATGAGCCAATAGTGATTTGAAGTATATTAATATTTAGAAGAGATGGAAGAGTGACATATTTAAGGATAAGACTAGGATTAGACCCATGGATTAGTTGTGGTGATATACACAGACTACCAAAGAATGTAATTTAGACCCTAATAGCTCAAGGGATTGGAACTCTCACCCAAGCAGCTAACCCAAAATCCTTTACAAACTAGAATTAGGGATGGAAGGAAGTAATAGCGTTAGGGCACATCAGGGTCAAGAGGCACACCAATAGGAATAATATATGAAAAGACTTAAAGCTATAAATATCAAGTTACTATAGGAAACTGATAAATTGGTTTGGATAAAGAATGAAGCTACAAGGGAGTACACTCCAAAGTTGGGATATAAGAATTTGTTGGAAGATAGCAATGAAGATCTAGCATGGTGGTGGAAGACGCTTTAGAAGAAAAAAGCCCCATCATAGACAAGATTTTTCCTATGGGATGGCAATAAGATTCCTTAGGAGAGTGCTTAAAATCTTGGTTTGAAAATAGGTCATACAAAGGTTTTATAGCTCTCCTATTGTTTGTGTCTTTGGGAGTATGGTTATCTAGGAACGTAATATTTTTTCAGGATAAGGAGAAGCCTACTTGGCAGGTTTCCTCCCAAATCATCAAAAGTTTCAATAACTATAAGGTTTTGACAATAACAAAAGGTAACCAGACAAATCATCCCTCCAAATATTGATAAATTAGAGGCTTATGGCTTTTTGGATGGGGCTAGACATGTTCCCTAGAGTTTGTGGAGCAGGAGGATTACTATATATTTTTTACTCTCATTATTTTAAATTCAAGGTTGAATTGGAATAAGGTTCTAATAATTAGGAGGAAATTATGGCACTCAAATTGTTGGTTCAGTTGGCAGAATCAAAAGAAATACTAAAAATTCAAATTTATGAAGACTCACAAGTGGCAATAAATTAGATGATTCTACAACCCATATTCTCTCAAATAAAATAAGTTGTGGATTGAAGTGAAGCATTTACTTATTGGTATTTTTATAAAGAACTAAATAAGGAAGTAGGTGAACTCTCAAAGGAGGTGCTTCATATTGAAGCAGGTACATGCTTAGTATAGGAATTCAATAAGGTAATGCACTACAGCTGGTCCATATCTCTATCTTGGGGGATTAATTCACTATAGTTAAAGTAAACACAATTAAAGCAAATTTTTTAATAAACTCATAAGTTAGTGATTTAAAGGATACTAGTTGACAAATTGGGAAGGTGTCTAAGGATAGAACTTAGCTTGATAGAGATAACTAGTTATGATGTATAAGTGACATGATTTTTAGGTCATTATTGAAACTTTGAAAAAATGCCAAAGAGGCATTTGAAGAATGTAATTTCATATTTGCTTAATATAAAATTATGATTTTTTCGAGGAAAACAATAATCCAAGCTCGAAGGAAAGGGATTTGATTAGTGAATATCATAATATTTTGATTAAGAAAGATAAATTTTAGAGATTAAAATTGAGACAAACTTGGTTAAAAGGAGATAAAAATACAAAATTTTCATAGGATGGCTATAGTACAAAGACTAGCATCTGGAATTAGTAGAATTAAAACAATAGATGAGATTTGGATTAAAGACCAAAGTGGAATTAGAAAGGAGGTAAGGTATTTTTATCAAAATATTTTAGGATCATAGGAGTTTGAAGTTCTTAATGATAAACTTCTAGAAGCAGTACCTTCAGTTATAACATATGAAGATAATAGGAAACTGATGGAGCCTATTACTCTAGAAGAAGTTCATTTGGCTCTTTTCTCTTTTAATAAGGATAAATTACCAAGTTAAAATGGGCTCTCTACAATATTCTATCAACATAATTAGGATATCGTAAAGGATTCTTTGTTGGTGGTAGTGGAACAATCTAAGGCAAAACAATACATACCTTATAAAAAAAAATGCAACATATCTACTCTAATTCCAAAAAATGATGTAAAATTATTTGATTCATTTAGACCCGTAAGCCTATGTAATATGGCATATAAGAGTGTTTCCAAAGTGATGGCAAATCGGTTAAGACCATTATTAAACAAAATTATTTCGGAAGATCAAGGGGGATTTGTGAAAGGGAGATAAATTTTAGGCGGGATCATAGTAGCTCATAAGGTTATTCTTTCAACAACTTTGATAAAAGAGAAAGCAAAGATCTTAAAACTTGATATGAGTAAAGTCTATGACATAGTTAAATGAGATTTTATTTTTGCAGTATTAGAAAAGTTTGTATTTGGGAAGAAATGGGTTAGATGGATTAAAGCTTGTCTCCATAGTTTTATATCTAGTGTTTTTCAATGGGTTAGTAACATAATCATTTAAATCCAAGAGAGATCTTAGACATGGAGATCCTTTATCACCATATCTGTTCATTATTATGGTAGAGGTTTTGAGTAGGAACTTGAAGAAGACTAACAAACATGAGCTTATAAGTGCATTTAAGGCTAGTAATAACATTGAAAATATCACCCATTAACAGCTTGTAGATGATACAACCCTTTTTGGGAGGGTAAGGTAAACGAGACCAAATATCCAACCCTTTTTGGATATTTGTATTCACACAAAAATTGAAAAAGATCTAGAAAATGGAAATCAATATTTCAAACATTTTATGTAAAATAATGTAGGTTTGTAGCTATAGCAACTCAATTGAGATGAGAATTGAATCTATTTGTAAAATATCAAACTCTAAAGAAAATAGTTGTGATTTGTCGAGGGTGGGGGACTGAGTACAACCCCTTGTTCTCTAACAAAAAAAATATTGATATGGGAAACAAAAGCAAATATCACAGGTGTGAACAATTGGGGCTAAACCCACATATAAATACAAAAACTAACAATAAAAATAATATCCTAGAATATTAGAGGTATGAATAAGAACCCTAAAAAAAGTATTAAGAAATTTTCAGGTTGTTATAGACAATATATTTATAGATATGGAAACTAGGCAACAAATATTTTAGTTATTCATGCTATTGAATGTTATCTTGACAAAATTTAAATTTTATATGATTTGTATGGGTGAGATTTTATCTCTTAATAAAAATGATGTAAAGGAGATGAGTGTGAAAATTTAGAAGTTTGAGGAAGATGATGAATATCTTTGATAGAAAGACCAGTTGGATATGGTTTGATTTACTTGATAGAAATGTAATCAGAGCAATATTTTGTTTTCGTAATGGGAGTTACCCCCAATAAAATCCACACACAACTTATTAGAAAAAATACCTTCATGGTTCTTCAAAGAAGACATTAGAAGAAACTAGGAAGGATGCAAGGGATGAGGAACTAAAAGAAACTAAAAAGGATGTAACGTGCAAATTCAAACTCAAAAGGAATTAAAGGTGTAAATAAATATGTGGAGAAATTTTAAAAGAGGTAAAGTTTAGCCTAAGTAAATTATTTAGGAAAAGTACTCTACCCAAAATATTGTCAACATGGAACTTCATATTAGAGAGCTTACAATTAATAAAGAAACATATTTGATGATTAGTCAATGAGGGGAGTTATGCAAAATTTTGGTTTGATGCTTGGTTGAAGCCTTGTCCTCTTATCTCTGACTCAAAATGGCAACCATTGTCTCAAGCATGCCTAGCATGTAAAGGTCCATATGTCAAATATTATATTATTATGAGCAACAACTCCAAATCATGGATATTTTTTAGTAATCTAGTTGATGGAGAGGAACTCAAACAAATTGTAAAATAACTTCATAAGATGCTTCAAGAGTTTTATTTACCAATTTTTACATGAAATGATGGGTTGGTTTGGAATTTAAAAAAAGATGGTAGATACTCGGTCAAGTTGGGATATGAGGATTTAGAATAATCAAAATTTTCTTCTCCCAAAAATTTTCGTTGGAAGAATATTTTTTCAATAGAGGTTTTCCCTAAGGCCTCAATATTCCTTTGGTTAGCAATACAAAATAAGATTGTTATAATAGAGAGTCTACAAAGACGAGGATATTATGGACCCATTAGAGGTGCCTTGTGTGAGAAGTATTTAGAAACATCAGACCATTTACTTCTTCATTGTCCATTTGCTCACACCATTTGCTTTTTTTTTATATGAAATTATATTGGATAGCTCCATCAACATTGAAAGAATGAAATGTTGGATTAATTATTTCAAAGCTAAAGCATTATTTATTATTTGGAAGATTGGGCTTATCATTATTTGTTGGAATTAATGGCTTGAAAGGAATAATATAGTTAAAAAAAATAAATATCAAAATCATGCCCAAGTTTGGAACTGCATTATTGCTTCTCTTGCAGAATGTCTACAAATATAGTGCTCATCATGGGAAGTCTCAATTTCAAAAAAGAGGTGCTAATGACTTGGCTACATGATTTGAACATACATGGAAGAGTCATATGTGATAATGGAATTAAAACAAAGGATCTACTTCAATCTATGGTAAAATGAAAATGTCCAAAAATTGGGTTTATCAAAATTAATTTTGATGGTGCTTCTAAAGGAAATATGAAAAAAGTTGGTGGAGGTGGTGTTTTTATAAATAGTGAAGGTAAAATTCTCCTCACTTATTCAGAATCATATGGAAATTCAACTAACAACTATGTAGAGGCTAGGGCACTTCTTACAAGGATTAAAATTGCAGTAGAAAAAGGATGAAAATATATTTCAATTAAGGGGGACTTACAAATTATCATCAATGTTATTAACAAAAAATGATGTGGAGATTGGATACAAAAATAATATTATTGTTGATGTTCATCATATATTACTAGAGGTAATCTCTTGGAAGTGTGAGCATATTTATAGAGAAGGAAATCAGGTAGCAAATAAATTAGCGAATTGCGGTGTTGATCTTCATCTCAGTGAAATTCAAATTTTAGAAGGCAAGTAGCCAAGTGAGATTTTATCTCTTAATAAAAATGGTATCAAGGAGTTGGTTGTGAAAATATAGAACTTCAAATAAGTTAAAGAATATATTTAAGAGAAAAAATAAATGAAAAAATTATGATAAAAAGGTATGTTGTAGAAAATGTAATATTTTGATATTTTAACTAAGCTAAAAACTTACTACAGTGGTAAGGATTTTGGCCTCTATTTGAGATGTCAAAGGTTCAAACCCCACTCAGTATGAGGGGGCTAGGACCCCTCATAAAAAAATGTGTAAAGTCATTGAAAAAATATTTCAATCTTAATGTAATATTTTTTTTTTGGTATTTTGATGGGAGTGACCCTCAATAGAAACCGCATATAACTTATTAAAAAAAGTTTAGCCTAAGTAAATAATCTCTATTTTATTAAAGTAGTATGAAATCATCTCCTCACATAAAAAATGGAAGCAGTATAGAGTTTATGCCTTGCACTTTAGGGTTTCAAGGACAACATAATAAATAAAGTGATGTGGATGATATCCACGACAATTTAGGGTTTTGGGGACAACATAAAAAAGTGATTACTAAGGAGGATGACACTTGCACTTTAGGGTTTCCAATACAACATAAAAATAATTTGTTTTTGAGGTTATCCCTTACACTTTAAGTTACAGGACAATGTAAACCTATAGATGATAAGTCAAAGTATTAATAATCTAAAAAGTGGAAGATATTAACGAGGATGAAAGTGTTGGCGGGGATAGAAAAAAGACAAGAAGACAATCAAAGCAAAAACTAAGAGAAAAGGATCAAAGAATGTGACCTTATAGGGTTCAATACCTTGAATTTTAAGGAGGAGATCCAAGTTGAAAGCTTGTTGGGCGATAAATGCATAATTATCAAAATAGTGTTTTACTATTGCTATTACTATGCAATTTGTTATGATGCCACAATAATATAATCATGATGTAATGTGAGTGGATCTATTTCAATCCCATGCAACCAAATTATAAAAAACTTAGTGGAATATTGATTTTAGATGTTAGAAACAAATATCATAAAGTTAAATAACCTCTTAAGGTCTAGAAGCATTGTGCATATTTGACCACTTCATAATCCCTTAGGTCCTGTTGAGTGGTAATTTTACCCAAATGTGAAATTACACTCTCCCTTAGGATTTTATTCCCAAAACACTCTCTTGTAAAGAAGTTAAAACAAAACAACTTCTCAAAGGTCTCCGCTATATTAGCATTTGCACATGTATTAGACTATTAGTAATCTCAATAAAATATTAATGAAATGCTAGGAATACCTTAGTGATTGCAAGTAATTGTTAACAAGGGGCATGTGTTTGTTCATTTCACCATGCTATATTAATGATTGTTCATGAAACTTAAATAAAAGCAAATGTGAATTGGCCTTCATATGACCACGATGTAGAACCTTAATTCCTTTTATCTTGAATGATATATTTTTTTTATTTGTGGAAAACATCCCAAAAGGGATGCCACTTTCGGGTAAGACCCAAGGAGGCAGGGGTATCCATTCCGCCAAAAACGCCCAGGACTCGGACCTGGCCTACCACCTTTGACACACTCAAGGAGCAAACAAACACACAAAACCAATTTAAAAATAAGTAAATAACAACAAAAATAATAAAATAAAATAAAAAACATGCTCCTTGAGTGTGTCAAAAACAAAAGCACAACCAAACACGCACAATAAGATAAAAGAAACCACAACACAAACCACATAGAAAAACACAAGAACCACATAACAAAACACAAACAAGACAAAAACAACAGAACACTACAAAGACATAACCCAAAAAAATAAAAAAAAATAAACACAACCAAAACCTAAAAAATAAAAAAAAATAAAAAAAAAAAACAACCAACAACAAAAAAAAAAAAACAAAAAATATAGAAAACACTCACCCATAAAAACACGAAATAACACAAACAAAGAGAAACCCAAGAACAAGAACGAAAAAAACACAAGAACAATAACAAAAAACATAAAAAAAAACAACAAAAACACAAGAACAACAAAAAACAACACAAAGAACACAAAAACAAAACAAAATAAAAAACCCACCCACCTTAAAAAACTAAACAAAAAAAACAAAAAGGAAAAAAGAAATAAAAAATGAACAAAACAAAGACCTATCTAGACCAGAAGACTATTAAGGCAAGAATCAACAGAGGAAACAAAATAAAGAATAGAATGAGCTAGGGAACTAAAAAAACTGAATGAACCAAAGAGAAGCAAAAAAAAAAACAAGAAGAAACTAGGTACCTTCGAATCGGAGCCATCCAAAGAAATGATAGAAAGAAGAGCTTCCCTAATTTGAGAAGCCCACCATATAGGAGGGTGGCCATAACAAGTAAGATCACCTTTGTCCAAAGCCCAATTAGCTAAAGCATCAACACTCTTGTTTTGATCTCTCGACCACATGATTGTAATCAACTTTCAAAAATCCCATCCTGGATTAACTGAATCTTCTCAATAATTCTTTTTATTCTCCAATCCACCTTATGATTCTTAGAAGGATTCTTCAAGAGATTAATCATAAGTTGAGAGTCGACTCAACTAACACCTTTTCCCATCCAACCTTAGTAGCCTCCTCAAGACCTCCGAGGATACCATACCCCTCGACAAGGTTATTGGAAAGAATACCCAAATTCTCAAGAAAAGTAAAAACCAGGGAGCCATCTGAAAGTCTACCAATTCCTCCCACACTAGCTTTTCCATGGTTCCCTCTAGAGGCTCCATCAGTATTGACTTTTCCAAAATCCTTAGGAGGAGGTTGCCAATTTCTATTCCTATCCAATTTACTAATACTCACATTCCCTTTAAGTTGGTTGCCCTTAGAAGGTTTAATATTCAATCTTTGCATCACTTGATCCCATATTTGGTGGGAGTTTTGGGGGTGATTAAGGAGATGATGGACTGATTCAACTAAGTTGGCTATGGTCTTTTGCCAAATATAGTGAATATCCTTCCTATCTTGATTAAAAATTTGGTTGTTCCTTTCATTCCAAATATTCCAAAGAAGAATGGTAGAACCCATCCAAACTACTCGCCTAATAAAATGATCAACACCCTCTTGATTAGGCCAATCCCTCCAAAGCTGTTCAAAAGTAAAAAAATTGGACCACTCGTAAGCCAAGTAAAGTGGCCATTCTCCTCCACAGATCGAAGGCTAAAGTACACTCAATAAAAATATGGTTGATATTTTCTACATTCTCTTCACACATTTCACATCTAAAAGGGCCATGAAAACCACGCTTCATAAGTTGCTCACCAAGTAAGCACCCTACGATGCAATAAAAGCCAATTAAAGAACCTCACCTTAGGCCAGAGCTTTTGAGCCCACAATTGAGAAAATATGTTAGAATGGTTGGGATTATTATGGCATAAGGTCAAATAACCTTGAGCAACCGAATACTCACCCTTAGTAGTGTTGTTCCATCCAAAACAATCTTTTTCATGGGACCAAGAGAGGGATCTCATATGAAGGATGCCTTGGATATCTTGTCTTTGCCTTTCTGGGATTTGAATAGGCCACTCCTCAATAGGGATCCAATATCTACCAACCTTTGAATTACCAATATGGTACCGACAATAATTAGCCACCTTTATCCAATTAGCTCGGTGAAGCTCCTCCATCCAAGGCCTCCAATCGGGAAACCGAGTTATCAAAGGCTTGTGACCATCCCAAGAATCTGTCCAAAAATTTGCATGTTGACCATTATGAATGATCCAAAATAATTTTTTCTTTATCAAATCCTCACCAGTCTTAAGAACTCCTAAAATGGGAGAACCTTTGGTAGGAAGTTGATAGCGAACAAGGTCTTCAGGACTTTTGTTCTCAGCATATTTAGCACGGAGATTATTGGCCCAAAGAGCATTGGGGTTATGCAACATCCTCCAATATAATTTAGCAACTAAAGCTTTGTTGTTATTAATTGAAGACCGTAATCCTAACCCCCCTTCACTCTTAGGAAGACATAAAGTATCCCATTTCACCAAGGCCCATTTTCTTTTCTCCTTAGTACCACTCCAAAGGAAACGATGACTCGATTTGATCCAATTCTCGAAGAACAACCTTTGGGATATTCAAAATGGAAGAAACATAAATAGGAATAGCTTGAAGGACTGATTTTACCAAGGTGATTCTACCCCCATAAGAAAGCCACTTGTTGGTCCACTTTCCAATTTTCTTCTTGACTTTGTCCAACAACCAATTCCAATATTTATTTTTTTGCCTTTGAATATTTATGGGAATACCTAAATAAGTGATTGGAAGAGAGGTCTTCTTATATCTTAGCTTATCCAAGACCATGGATTCCTGTCTAGCAGAGCAATGAAAGAAAATAACTTTAGATTTGTCTTCATTGATCAACTCGCCAGTAGCCTTAGAAAAATAGCTAATGATTTGCTTAATATTAGAAGCTTCCTTAACCGTAGCTTTACCTAAAAGAGTAGAGTCATCCACAAATTGAAGATGAGAGATAGGTCTAGCTCCATGAGCAATGGTAACTCCCTCAAGGGTTTTGTTTTCCCTCTTTTTGGTTATAGTCCTACCCAAGCATTCAACAAGAATGATGAATAAATAAGGGGATAGCGGGTCACCTTGCCTAATACCTCTAGAAGTTGGGAAAGACTGAGAAGGCCTGCCATTGATAAGAACTAAGTAGGAAACTGAAGAGATACATCCCATAATCCAATCCATCCAATCCTTAGAGAAACCAAATTGCCTCAAAACTTTGATAAGGAAGTGCCAATCCACTCTATCATAAGCTTTGGATAAGTCTAACCGAATGAACATGGAAGGAGAATTTTGCATATCCATGGAATGGATGGCTTCCTGAGCAAGAACTATCTCATCTACTATTTGACGTCCTTCCACATAACCCCCTTGCTCTGGGGAAATAATCTTATGCAAAAGAGGCTTCAACCTTTCTCGCCATGATTTTAGTAATGATTTTGAGAAGAACATTACATAAAGCAATAGGTCTAAAAGCTGAGATATGATCAACCTCTTGAGCTTTTGGAACAAGAGTAATATAAGTTTTATTGATAACCTTCAAAATTTCTTTGGCTTTCATGGCTTCTTCCACCACCTCTAATAAATCAACATGAAGGATATCCCATAACTCTTGGTAGAACTCAATAGGAAAACCATCGAGACCTGGGGTTTTCCCTTTTTGCATTTTAAAAACTACTTGTTGAAGCTCATTGATAGTAACAGGAGCAGTCAAAATAGAGTTCTCCTCGTAAGTGATAAGAGAAGGGATTGCTTGAAGAACATTATATTGTGAAGCCGAGTCAAGGGGAGTAGCAACAAAAATATTGGAAAAGTAATCAACAACAATAGAGTTCATGCCATCCCAAGTATAAACAACATCTCCAGAATCTGATTTTAAGGAAGAAATAAAGTTGTGAGATCTTCGAGCTAGAAGAGATTTGTGGAAGAAATTTGTGTTTCGATCTCCTTCTTTGAGCCATTGAATTCTAGATTTTTGCTTCCATAAGATTTCTTCTCTTTTTTCCCATTCCTCTAACCGAGTTGTGAGTTTAATTTCATCTCGCACTTCTCTTCTCTCGTGAGGCCATCTAAATGGATTTTCTTATTCAAATTTTCAAGATGAGCAATAACTTCATGTTTTTTTTTATGAACATCCCCAAACTCTTTCCAGCTCCAAGTCTTGATTTTGGATTTAATGTATTGCAGTATTTTGGCAAAACAGAACATCTTAGTCCCATGCCTAGGTTTACCTTCCTTCCACCATTGTTGCACATGAGGTCTGAAGGAAATGTCTCTAAGCCACATTAATTGAAAATGAAAAGGAGAGAAACTCACATTGGTTTTCCACATTTCCACCATGACTGGCCAATGATCCGAACCAACATTATTAAGAGTCTTCACTTTAGGAATGTGACCATGGATTAAGAAATTTTCAGAGAGCAAAAACCTATCCAATCTCTCCATTATACAAGCTAAGCCTTGCCTTCTCGTTAGACCAAGTCATAAGGCCATTATCTCGGTTGGATATCCACAAGATGGAGGTTTGCAATATATTCGCTCATGAGGTCGTTGCTTTTGTCCAAATTTCTATTTCCCCCCTTTTCTCATCCAGAGAGAGGATGGTATTGAAATCTCCTCCGATCAAGATCCAAGCTTTAGGAAAATGAGAGATAATATGAGTAATATCCTTCCCCTGTCTTCTTTTTTCCTCCAAAGAAGTCGGAGCATAAACAGTAATGCAGAGCATAATCTGGTTGGAATGTCTACTTTGAATAGCTATAGCCAACAAACCCCAACTGCCAACCATATGGTGAATAACTACCTCTTTTGGATCCCAAAGACAAGCAATGCCACCCGAAGTCCCTTGGGAACCGAGGGAAACCACTTTTCCAGCTGGCCAAATTTTATCGGCAATTAAGTCCATATCCTCCATTGACATCTTTGTTTCTTGAAGGAAAACAAGATGTGGATGATTTACCCGAATCATTCTTCTAATTTCATTTTGTTTTGAAAGACTCCCTTTGAGTCCTCTAATATTCCAAGTGATGATCTTCATTAATACCAGGGCTAAAAAAGTTGGGAAGGGCATTAATCTTACCTTCCTCTACAAGCTTTTCACCTTCTTTTACCATATGATATTGATTGGTCTTGCGACCTACTTTTTTATTAGAATCCATCTTCAATTTTTTTTTCCCTGTTTCTTGACTTATTCCAATTGAATCTGAGATGGCTTCTAACCTTGAAGAATGCTCGTACACAACCAAAATTTTACTAGATGGTTCAATAGAGTCTATATTGGGACCTGCATTATTTGAAGTTTTGACATTTGAAATATTGTTTTTCTTGTGTAAATTTTCTCCTTTTTTTTCTGTTGAAAACCTTTGATTTGTTGGTTTGTCTCTGAGTTCTTCCCTTCATATTTAAATTGTGTTTCTAAGATTTCAGTTTCCATTATTTCCTCTTCCTCACTTGGGACATCATTTGTGGAAAGGATTTCAAACATATTAGCAGATGACTTTGATTGATCCTTCATAACTGGTTTTTTCTGAGTGTTCTTCTTCTTAGGTATTTGGAAACTTGCTAAGTTTATATCTTCTTTCTTTTGATCAGGAATTTTATTTGGGCAAGCACTGGCCAAATGACCATATTCATGGCAAATTCTACAATGAAAAGGAATGTTCTCATAGTCCACTACTTGCTCCCAAGTGTCTTCCCCAAATTGTAATGTGATATTTTTAGGTAGGGGTTTGTCAAAATCCATTAAAACACAAATCCGAGCATAAATAATATGTTCAAAATTTTGAGTACAATCAACAATCATCATAAAAGTTCCTAAAGAGTTTCCAATTGAAGAAAAAATAGTAGGATTCCAAAATTCAATAGGGAGGCCAAAGAGTCTAACCCACACGGGAGCAATAGAAGGCATCTCTTCTTCGGATTTAAATTTAGTATGCCAGGGCTTCATGAAAAGCCCTGCCCTTCCAAAAACCAAGGACCCCCTTGAAAAGTTTTCTCTCTATCTTCATTATTAGCAAATAAAACAAGAAAATAACCATTTGGATAAATAGAGATTTGTAACTCACCTTTAGTTTTCCAGCTTTTTGCAGCCCAGACTTTGAAAGCAGATAGACTTGGACGAAAACCCACGAACCGACAAATTAGTCCTCTTTTTTCCAAATCTTCAATGCCATCTAAATGTTACCCATATCAAGCTTAACAATAGGAGTTCCATCACCTGCTTTAAGACATCCTGACTCCGTTTTCCTGGGATCAATCTTAGGCATTCTTAGAGGTTTATGGGAAGCCCTAATATTGATATTAGCATTGGGCTGAGGCTGTCCACCACGAAGGGCATCCCTAAAATTCATTTTTGGGACCGAGTCTTCAAAATTCTTACCCTTGATAGGGGTTTTCACAGTAGAATTATTTTGTGGGTGCACCTTAGCACCAGATTCACTTGAGATATGAGCCATTTTTTGATCAACTCCTTGAAACTTGTTTCATGATCTCTTTAATCCTTGCCCTAGACGCCGTGGAAAGGTATGGTTTTCACTTTTCTTTTGTGCAGCAAATTGGAAGCCGTTGTCACTCAAGTTCACAAGTATGATCTGTTGAAAGACAAATTTCTAACCCATCTTGTATCCCCTGCAACATTTCCTGCTAAAATATTGAGCATAAACCACAAAAATATTGGCCGCTAGGGCCCGAAGGCCCTAAAAACCAACCTCTGGAGCTGCTTGCACTCAACCCAGATGAAACCCTCGCATAGCCGCTTGCCAAATATGTCGTTCACACATAGGGATGCGCTAGGATCTGTGTTGCTCCAAATGATATGAAAATTGGTGGAGACGTTCTAGGGTTTTTCAGGCATCTACCCTCAAAATTTCAGCTCAATCCGAGTCCGGATGAGTGAGATATGGCCGAAACGAGTTCGGCAGTTTGGGCAGTCCTGCGAAAAACGTCTCCCTTCCAAAATCAAGAGTTAGAATGTTGTGTTTAATGATGGATTACCAAAGTGTTCCAGCCCATCTTGAATGATTTTTAGGTAGATTTTATCTTCTTTGGATTAAGTAGATTTTAAACAAGTTTTATCTTGCATTAAGTCCTAATTTAAGCATGAAATATAATATTAAATATTTCTATGAATGTGAATCTAAAATGATGAAAAGATCCATTAAATGTAGTTTTTATCATGAAGATAAAGATAGCCTTGCTACTTAAAAAAAAAAAAAGATAGCCTTTGATATCATTAATAAATTGTCCCTCTTTGATGAAATTAATTTTCATAAAGAGACCAATTTATTGCTTGAAAACAATAGCCTCGTAATGTCATGATGAATTATCTCTCTTTAATGAAATTAATTTTCATTAAGAAGAAATAATTTAATGCTTTAAAAGCGAGACCTTTGATGTAATTATAACTTACCCCTCTTCAATGAAATCAGATTTTTCATGAAAAAAGGTGCATCTATTACTCCGAAAATAGTGGTTCATGAAATGCCATAAAAACTTCCCCCCTTTTATGAAATTGAATTTTCATAAAGGAAAGGTCATCTTATGCTTATGAATGAAAATGCAAACTTTAAAATCTGATTTGCCTTGAAAATGTAAAAAAATGAATTTTCGAAATTATAAAAACCCTTAAAAATAGCAGTTTTCAAAAATATTTATAAAATCAAAATGGCCTCGGAATGAGTCTGAATCTATTGCGTATGAAATACTGTATATCATTCTTCACACCCATATAATTATTTTTTTCATTTTAAATTTTTTCAATTTTTATTTTTATGTCCAAAGTTTAAAAAAATGCAAAATGAAGGGTTAGAAAAACAAAAAATAAAATCTAAAATAAAATTGAATGCTGAAAACGTAAACATGCAAAGCATTATCAGTTTGATGGCACCCCGTCCTACAAAATTGAAGATGTGAGAAAATTTTACATGCAACCTAATCGATTTTAACCTGCATTTGCACAATTAAAATAAATTAAGTGCTAGCTCCTAAGGTCACAAAAATAAATTTCAGACTTCAAATATTCACTTGATGTAACCATAAAAATGCATAAACATCACTTATAAATCCGAAATCTAAAAAGGAAAAGATAATAAAGTTTAAATCTAAGCATGCAGAAAAATCTCCTTCTTTCTTGCTAACAAGGCCTAAATTTATGAAACCACATTTGCATTAAAAATGTTCCAATTTTTACAATATTGTTTCGGCAGAATTCTGGTTCTTTTCCAAAAAAACCCAGTCCCTCTACCTTGTTTGAACGCTCTATTTGAAAACTTGCATTCTCCTTCTGCATCTCTTCATTTGGTTTCCACACGCTTGGCCTTCCCTCATTGAAAAACCCTTTGTTTTTATCCCTGTTTGTGGTTTTAGCGTTTTCTTCATTTTTGTTTGATTTTCGTTTACTTTTTCTTATTTGTAACGCTTTATCCCAATATCCTTTTTACTACTTTGGTATAAATATACCATTATACAATATGATATTAAAGGATCCGAGCGATAGAGTCAAGTCAATATTCATAACACCGTTACCAAAGCATTATAAGGTTAATCCCCTTATCTTTGCACTATTTTGATTTAACCTTATATCACCTTCCATCCACATGGAAGCCCTCCTTTCATTATAATGTTAGGATTTTAATTCCTTTCATTTCTATAAGAGTATTTAAGTCATTATTTCTCTATACGACGACCACGTAATTTGATTGAAACGCGTCCATGGCAACGTCCACGTTGCCCTGTGCAAGCCCGTGGCTTTCTCTTTGTTTGTAACATTCATATGAGCTAGCAATCATGTTAGAGTAAACATCATTCCCATGTATGCATTATCCATGATGGCACCTTCCTTTACTTAAGTAGTTGTGGCTCAAAAATAATCCCTATCCTCCAGTTCATCATTGGATATTATGTCGTCGATATTCATCTACCACGACGCCGCGTTGTGCTTTTCATTTTATCCTTGTCGTCGCAGCCTGCAGACCTATGTAAGACAGGAATTTTTGCCCGTGATGATAGGAATCGCCTTTCGTTTAACGTAAACCCATTGTCCTCTGCCTTCTCAGTCGCTATTCGTTCTTCCATCGTAGCCGCATCTAATAATTTTTAACATTAAATTTATCATTGAATACAACCACAAATCGTAGATAATGTAAACTTTTCGAACCCCATCATCACAATCCCGACTCTATCGCTATCCTCTGTTACGTTGGATTCTTTGTTGTTGGTATGTCACCGAGTTCATCCCGGTGTCTGCTCCCCACTCTTTTGCACCTTGCCACTACTTTGGCTATTTTCATCGACCTTGTCAGTGTAATTTAATTTCATCTTGGATGGGGCACACTATCATTATCCATCGCCATGTCTAATAATATCTATATACTACGCTTAATCATCGTTTGACTCAACCAACACCTGCTCTCGATGGTGCAGCGCACCCTTTTCACTGTCAAATTACCTTGGTCCATCGCACTGTTCGTTCTCCCAATGTTGTGTCACTTCCTTGCTCTGCGTCGTTCAAAACCCATTATCGGATTGGTCCACACAACGTCCCTTTCCTTTGGTATTGTAATAGTTATATTATTGTCGTCCACGATAGGTTGGCATCTTTAGCTTGGAGTCAATTTTTAATAATCTTGCACTTTGTCGAGTATCCTGACATCCAAAAATCTAGCAGACTTCTTGCTTCTGTAGATGCTTATTCTCTATCGTGGATAGGAACATCAATGCCATTGCTTATCACTTTTCTTGAGCCTCCATCGCCACCGTTGATAGCGCTATCCAACCCTCTCGTGGCTCCCATGTCATCCATAATCGTCGTGGCATCATTATCGATTAATTGTCCTCCATGGGCTCCTATAGTCCCTTTGATATTGTATGTGATTTCCACACCTGCCATTTTCAAACACGACAGTTTTGGTCGCCCTTGACGCCCGCTACCTACCGTTGTTTGTCACGCTTCTGATTGGTTGCTATCGTGGCCAGTCTTGCTGCCAACGCAATCGCCACCACTTTCATCTTCGTTCGATTAGGGTTTCGATAAATAATTCTTAATGCCTCGATGTCTCCAACGCGTTCACATCCGTAATCATAGGGCATCCCGTCTGTGTAGTCCTGTTTGTTACTCCAACAACATCGCCATCGGACGATGCATCGAGATTTGCCTTCGTCACACGCATCTTCACATTAGTGTGATTCCCAATTCGTATTCTCAGCGATCTACTTCGAGTTCAACAGTTGTATCAAGCTTTCGGTGGGGCCCATCAGCATGTTTAAACCCTGCACATTGAAACCAGAACAAAGATTAATATTTGCATATCTTTACAATATATCTAACAAAATTCTATGATATATAAGAACGTGAGAAGCATGAGGAATGCTTTTTTTAATTTATTGAAAATTTAGGTCAATTTGTAAAGTGAACGAATTCGAATCACTTTTTTTTTTAATTTAAATTTCAAGTTATTTTATTTTTTTATTTTTTTTGGTTTTAATATATATATATATATATATATATTATTATATATATACAAACTATGTAATAATAATAATATATATACCTTTATTTCCATAGTATCTTATGTATATATGAATATCATTTATATTTCTCATTTATCTTTTATTATATAGTATATACATATGGATATATATATTTTTTTTAAGCGAAAAACCCCTTGCGGGGTCACCTTGGTCTGAGAGACCACGAACAAGGGGTTCTACACCGTCAAAGTCACCCGGGAGTCGCACCCGACCTTGCCTGTACCAACATTATCAATTGGATTTTGGATACCCAATTCGGATTTTTGGTAGGGTGGAGATTTGAACCTGGGACCTCCCTTGAAGGATTGCCCTCTCCTCTCCAACTCACCTACAACAACTGGGTATACATATGGATATTTTATTTTCATTGAATTTAAATTATTGGAACCAACAATTATATTCAATAAAAATAAATAGGTTCGTTTTTATTGCATATATCTATATATACTAAATATATATAGATATGTATTTTATTTTGATTAAAATTTTCTTTTTTCTTTTATTTAAATATATATATTTTATTATTATATATGTATTGGAGTAGAGTCTTGGTGAAGTTTGGAGATTGAAGATCTTCATTGCTAGATTGAAAACTTCACATTGTAGAAAAAAAGGCCATAAAAACATTGATCTAGAAAAAAAGGCCATAGAAGCCTTGATCCAGAAAAAAGGTCATAGAAGCCTTGATCCAGAAGAAAGGCCATAGGAGCCTTGATCCAGAAAAAGGCCATAGAAGCCTTGGTTCAGAATTATAAATTCTTTCATTACAATTTCTAACAACTTGTTATAGGAAAAGAAGATTCAAGAAAAAGGTTGGGAAGCTTCCTACAAGAGAGCTAGGAAGAATATATTCTTAGAATCATTCCAGAACTTGCAATAACAAGGAGAAGATTGAAGATTTCAAAGTCCTTGAAAAAAGGGTTTCATTACAAGAGTTGCAAATCCTGCAGAGTGCAAAAGCAGAAAAGGCCACAAAAGCCTTAATTCTAAAGAAGACTTTAGAAAAGAATTTTTGATTCAGAAGAAAAGTTCCCGATTTAGAAGAAAGACTCCAAACAAGAGTTCTTGAAGAAGACTTCAGAGAACAGTTCCTCATTTAGAAGAAGACTCCAAAGAAGAGTTATTGAAGAAGACTCCAAAGAGAAGTCCATGAAATAGGAGATTGGTGATCTCCTTTACTGATTAGATACTTCTTTTAGAAGAAGCTGAAGAGATACGAAGTAGATATCATTGAAAAAACTTCCCATCTTGGAAGAGATAGAAAGGGACTAATAGAGACATGTTCTTAATTAGAGAAGTAGCATATTTCAGATATCCTAGAAGAATATCTCATAACCAACACTTTCAAAAGTAGAAGGTTGAAGAAAAAGTCTCAGTTGGAAGACCAGAGAAGCTACAAGATAGAAGATCTTGGAGAGGTCTTAAGGAGGAAAAAAAGTAAGGCTTGGAGAGCCTTATTGCAGAGCTCATGGAAGCATCATCAAGAGTTCCTAGGAGAACTCGTTGGATAAATACACTACCAAGGAGAAAGCTCCTGATAGTGAAGGACTTGGAACAATTGTCGCCATCCGATAACAAGCTCAAGAAAATAATAATTTGGTAAGGAGTGTCAAATCCTATAAGAAGAATCCAGTGAAGACCTCAAGACATTCAGAATCTTGAGAAGAAGAAAATCCTATTTAAAGATATAATTAAACAAAAATATTGAATGAGGATTCATAAAGAAGAAGCCTACCAAATTTTGAGAGATTTGGATATTGCCTCTCACAACAAGAAGACACAATTCAAAGAAAATAGTTTTTTGAATCTACAACAAAAAATAGATCACTGGAAGGATCAGGCCACCAAATCCTAGGCTCAAGATAAAAAGTTCAAGACCACAGTTTGGTGAAGAAAGAAGTTGTTCAGGATAGTCAACAAGAAGCCAAGAATTCATCCATTACAAGGCAACAACTTGGTGAATCAAACACCAATATCTACATCTACTTTAGAAGCCATAAAAAATGTAAGCAACTTGGGTGCAATTAGGTTCATTGATTAAACTGCAAATTGGATTATTATCAAACTTTGTTAAGGCACCATATTTGGATTAAAAGTTGCAAAAGGGAAATATTGCATTATAGTCTTCAAGAAAGTACAAAAAAGAGAATTCATTTTAGGATATATTTACACATTTAATAGGAGTTAAATATCTTTAAAAGAAAGAAAATTATCATCTACCTGTTATCTATTTAGAATGCAATACTACATCCTACAATATTGATTGTAGTAAAAATTTATAGAATACTCATTAAGAGTTCATTATAGATTACTCTTGAAAAGTTGTAGAAGATTATTAAGTGCATTTAAAAATTATTTTGAGAGTTTATTGGAGAAATAATGAGAGATTATTGTTACCATTAAAGTGCATTGTTAATCCATTAGCACAACTCCAGTTATTCTTTAACCAGTTACTCTCAAAAGGATTAGTTTGTGTTTGTTGATTTTTAAAGATCAAGGACACAAAAACTAGTAGATTATCAAAGTGCCTAGAGACACTATTTGATGCACAAAATCTGCAGCATTTCATGGCCCAAAGAAGCCACCAAAAATTATATCAGATTCATCAAGGAAGTGGAGAAGAAAGACACCATAAAATCAACAAAAGAAGCTTCAAATCGAGACTTGGTGAGTCTGATATTCAAAGTGCACTAAAGGCTATTTACAGAGAAAAAATAGTGCATAAATTACTTCTACAAAAAGCTTCTATCTACGTGGTTATTAGCTTAGATTTATTACCAAAGTAACCAAGCAAAGGAGAGAGTTGTCTAGCAAAAGAGACAATATCAAATCACCCTTGCCTACAAGAAAGCTACCATTAAAACTAGTATAATAGAGTGCAAAAGGAGGTGCAAAAAGAAGGAATTCTATTTACAAGTTTGTTTACATTATCTTACACCATATCAATCTATCCTATGAAGAAATAAGGGCAGATTTTAAGTGCCACAAAGGCACATTCTTCACAAAGGAAATTAGTTGAAAGTGGTTGTGTAAAGAGCATTCTCCAAGCAAGGAAATAGAGCCTCTAAAAAGGCTCATATCTTCTATGATTTGGACAGCCAAACCTGCAAGCAAAAAAAGCACAATATAAAGAAAGGAGAAGCATTATATTCAAGGGCAATATTATTTACAAAAAATATTTCATACCAAGTTGAAAAAAGAAGGGAAATAAAGCACAAAAGATTACACTAGATGTCCATCTAAGGAGCATCATTGGAGTATTTCAAAATCCATCGTAGCAGTGCTTGAAGCCTTCAAGATCATTACTCAAATCCTAGATGCAAATCTCCAAAGGTATTGCTCTCCACTCTAGCTAAAACCAACTCATACCAAACACCATCGTATAAATGTAGAGTTGGACGTGTTGCATTGTTAATAATGGTATTGCAAAGATATGGTGAAGAGGCATTACATAGAAAGATCATGCATAAAGGGAAGGTAATACTTGTGATACGGAATTACAGGCTAAACTCTAGATTATTTTGTATTCATAAAACATGCCAATTTATAGGTCTGAAATACATATTCAATACCATGGTATGAGCCAAACCATGTGCTCAATACCATGTGTGGATAAGAGGATAAGGGTGCATTTAATATGTACAATAATAATTAATATCCCTCATCTCTATCTATACAAATGCATTTAAGACATGATTTAATGCCATATCGTATCCTTATCATTCCTCCCCACTATAGATGCATTGGTCCCCAATGCATGAAAATAGGAAAGGAGAATATATAGAAGAGAAAAAGAGCCAAATGAGGCTAAAGATCCAATAAAGTAAATATAGAAGTTGATGTTGAAGAACTGAGGTACTGTTTCTTGAGATGTTTTGTTGGTGAAGACATATGTTGAGCGAAAATTTTGTACTAAAATCCATTGAGAGACAAGCCACTAGAGGTCTAAACAAACTCCAATTTGTAGGAGTACCATATACCACGAGAGGACAAAGACCCATGTGATGACTCAGATCATAAAGAAAGGGCCTTGATATATTGAAGGAAGAGAGAATGACAACTTCAAAAATGAAGGAGTACCCATGTGATAGATGTGGATCACATAAGAAGGGTCATGGTCGTTAACATCTCTGAGACAACTCCATTACTGAGAGTACCTGTATGCAAAGGCTATGGTCTGGAGAATAAATTTCCTTCCAAAAGAGTCTCTAAAAATGAATATGGATTGAGGAGTGTCAGGTTCAACCGAAAGTGCACCCCATAATACAACAAAATATTTTTAATGATAATTGTGGCAACATGAACTTTGGGACATTATAGGTCGAAGCAAACCTTTATAAAAATCAAATTTGATGCTTCTACTAGATCCATCGCTTAAAGAGTTTTCCAACGACTATACATGAGGCTATTTTTGGTGTGGCATAAAGCCTGAATGTGAGAGAAAAACAACAAGGCTCTCCAAAGAAAAAATAAAAGAAAAAGTTGACCATTTTACCAAAAAGAGAGATGATTTGGATAGTTACGAGCTAGCGAGTGGCAATGCACAAAATCATGCCAAACGATTAAGGGGTGCTTAACAATGATCATTCAAAAAATCATGCCAAATCATGCTAAATGGTCAAGGTGTGCTTGCTAGTGGTCAAACAACATCTAGGTGAGGCAGATTGGTAATGTTGCATAGGTTGGAGAAGATCGAAAGATAACTAGATGGTAGACCATCTGACAAGGCTCCATGACAAGCTGATAACTTGTGATGTGGAAGAGAGCCAAGGTGAGTGGAGACTACGGATGGAGACTAACATCACGTGTACTAACATAGGCACAAACTAAGAGATGCTAACACATAGGACAAGTGTGTAGACCACAACATAGGACATTAGGGAAGTGACAGTGGATGCTTTTGGGGACACGACATGCAATAGCATGCTGAGGACTCGAACACCAAATAGAATTTGAAGGAATGTTGATATTACTGGGCATGGGTAGTGATGAGGGAACAATGCGTCAATATTGAAGTGGCGTGAAAGGCAAAGAGTGGATATCATCAACGTGGGGTCGAACTAGGCGAACTGATCGTGAACACGAAAAACATGGCAAATGTTGATAGGGACGTGGGCATAGTAAAGAAAAAAATGAGATGTGGCATCATAGGGAAGCAGAGTACATAGAATATGGGGTAATGGAGCAGGCATGTTACACAAAAAAGGAAAGCCACGAAGGTGAACGACATCGGTTGGAGAGTTACGAGGATAAGCTGGTTGAATGAACATATGCATCACACATATTATAAATGACAAGAAGACCATCACTGGGTTGATGTGGAACAAAGACCACGTAAAATGTGAAAAAAAAATTGTGCTCGCCTACCGAAAAAGAAAACCATCACCAAATAATAGTACATCGTGCTAAAAAATATTTGTCAGCATCGAAGATTTTAAAACAACCTTAAAAAAAACTTTAATTTTTGGTGTCGTAAAAGGTGCTTGGTGCCAAAAAACTATTGGTTTATAATGGAACTCGTCGTATGCGTTGGTCATCGCCATAATGGTGCAAAACATAATGGAGGCATGCCAAAAAGCGTTAGAGGAAGATTGGATCAGTGCCAAGAATCTTGTAGGAAGCCTCCGGATAAGGTGTAATGTTTTCTCAAAACTTTAAAAAATGGAAATTATTGGTAAATTTTATAGCGCACTGGAGAACGAAAGAGCAGGAAAGTAGATGCAAACGTTAGAGGGCATGGCTAGGACCAGAAAGTGCCACAAAAAATGTGCGATTTGGCTATCAAAATGATGCAAAAAATTACCAAAAGGAGCTATAGGTGAGAGGCTGGAGGAGGCCATGGTAGAATCAGAACTATGGCGTGAGCCGAAAAAAGAAGTAACATCACCGATAAGGGGAGAAAATAACATCAAAATGATACCAAATCACCAAATAAACTGTATTCATGTAGAGTGTTGACAAAATAGTGAGATCAACGAGCAGACGCTGGCGGTGAACAAAGTGTGTATAGTGGCCTATAGTGGGCGTTATCCTATGGGCGACTGCCACAAAAAAAAGTGTGGAACATCAGGCAGATGCCAAGGGTAGGGTCAAGTAGGAGAACAATTGGCATCGATGGTGCAACAATGCGATAGATATTGATCAAGAGCGTGGATCACAAAAACCATAAAAAGGCAGAGTCGATGTGTGGTGAGGAATGCTGAAGAACGACCAAGTTGACAAGGGTGCTCACAAATAAACATGCAAGCAGTGTTATGGGGCAGGAACTCGATGGAAGGGAAGGGGAATTTCCACAAGGGAAATTCTCCCTTATAGGGCAGGAGTGAAAGCTCTGATACTAAATGATACATAATTATAGGCTAAATGCCAACTTATTTTATATTCATAAAACATGCCAATTTATAGGTTTGAAATACATATTCAATACCATGGTATGAGCCAAACCATGTGCTCAATACCATGTATGGATAAGAGGATAAGGGTGCATTTAATATGCACAATAATAGTTAATATCCCTCATATCTATCTATACAAATGCATTTAAGGCATATTATTTAATTCCATACCGTATCCTTATCAACTTGGCACCTAGAAGGAAATCCTAACGTTTCCCACACGAGCGCACATATGTTGCAAGTTTGACCAAGAAAACGTTACAGGAAAGAAGGTTGGTGTATTAGAAGGAAGAAGACACATGCCATCAAAAAGAATGAGCACTCATCCAAGACTCTAATGCTCACTTTTTACCTGGCAGAAATTTACAAGTGCCAATAAGCATCTTCTCATCCCTCAAGCGCTCAAATATAACCATCATGATACTTATCACACATTTCAAGATCCTTCTTCTATTAAAAGGTACCAAAGACCAAGGAGATCAACATTCATAGCTTCATAACTACATTCATAACACATTCCTAGAAGTGTGGAAGAAAGGTGAAGAGCATTAAAGGCTCTGGTCAAGGGAGGTCAAAGACTCCAAAATTGAGGTGCCAACATCCAAGCAATGAATACAAGGAAGAATCAAAGCATTCCATTGGCCATAACACCCAAAGAAAGGACATAAAGCTTGTTGTCATCTACGATCGAATACAACGCCGAATATTTTGGGTTTGCAACATTACAAAGGTAAGAATTTACCTTATTTTAATTTGCTTTCATTAATAGGAGTTATAAAGGTATAATATAAGGTTGAAAACTATAGGGAAATAAATCATATTTAAAAACAAAATTAAAGGAAATTTATAGCTTAAGATTTGCAAATTAAAATTCCATTATTGCAAATATTATTGTTTTTTAATATTCCAAATTAGGGAGTTATAAGGAATACTACACCAAAGTAGGATATTGGAATTTAGAAATATTTATCAAAATCTATAAAAATATGTTCATTAAGAATTATCAAGAGTTGAAAATTAATTGGTATCCTTGTCTCAAAACTACATTAAAGGGGTAAAAGAAATCCAACCATTAGAACCTCATAAAATTAGAAAGTGCTTTGTTCAATAGGAGAAATGAGGAGTAACAATTGGTATTTACAAAACTTTACAAAATCAACCTAAAATTGAACTATTGTTCACAAAAAGCACTTTATCACTCATACAACATATTCAAAATCACTAGGGAGACATAAGGCATTCTATAAAACCTAAAATTCTACCAAGGTATCATCAAATCAATACTAAGATATTAAAGGGGACCACAAGGATCATCATGGAATCAAACAAATTATTTCTTGTAGAATCCTAATTACTTAAAGGTCCAAACTATTTTTCTTGGAAAAATATGGTAAAAGCAATCTTAGTATATGAAAAACTTTAGGAGATAGCTCAAGGAACAACAAAAAGACCAAGCACAAGTGATACTGAGATTCAAAAGTTTGAAGAAAATGATGTAAAAGCCCTAATGATAACAACATTTGCTATCATTGATGAAAGACAACCTTATATTAGTTCAACAAAGACATCTACAAAAGCATGGAAAATTTTAGAGAAGATATTTGAAGGGAAAAATAAAGCCACTATCCTTCATCTTCAAACTCAAGTACTTCTCTAAAAATGAACAATGGTAAGAGCATAGATCTATTCCTAAGGGAAGTAGCAAATATTAAAGGGAAATTATTAACCTTAGAATAAGAGATTAAAGATGAACTTCTTACTCAAGTAACCATGAGAGCACTTCCATTATTCCATATAGCTACAAATATTTGGTTACATATTTACAATTCCTAAGTAAAGATACTTCTTTTGATGACCTAATCAATATTCTTCAAGAGTATGATGTGGAGAATACAATTAAATATGAAATTACTAACACTGCATTGGCATCAAACAATAATCCACAGGAAAATATTGCTTCATCATCAAGAGGACGAAGACCATGGTATAACAAGTATTGTCTGATATGCAAAAGAAAAGGTCATAGCACTAACTACTGTAGATTCAATTCCAAAAACAAAAATCAAGGAAATTAGATGAACAATGGAGACATATTTCAACCATGATAATATAAAAAACAAGTTCAAAGTCCAAACAATTATCCCCAAATGAAGTATAAAAAAGAGAATCAGAAAGGACACCTAACTCAAATAATAGAATAAATTGAAGAACTGGAAGAATCTACAAATGATTATGAAGTGAAAGCTCTTTCAACAAGAACAACATGTTATGAAGATACTAACTACTTGCTTACACATGTTACAAAGAACAAAGAATAAGAATACAAAATACAAGATGAAGAAGAAGATCCATATTGAAGATTGAAATCTTCAATACCCAAATAATGTAATATAAGGGGGATGTTAGAGTTAGAGTATATTACATAATTTGAATCATGTAAATGTACCACCTTTGGTACATAATTAGAGTAGGAGATTACTTTAGGGGGAAGTTAGCTAGTTTCTTCAAGCAATGTAATAAATTCACAAGTGGCAATGTGCAAGTTGTAATGTGCAAGGTGTCCCCTTGTACAACAAGGTAGAGTGTTGGCCAAGGAATTTATCTTCCTATATAAAGGGTCGCGTAGAGACATATCATATATCAAGTGCATTGTAGTAGAGAGTAGTGGATAGTAGTAAAACTCTTGTATGGAATACAATGTAGCTATTTAGCTTGTATTTATGGAGTGACCATTACCTCCATACTGCATTGTATTTTCGTCATTTCTATTTATAGTATATTTCAGTCATATTGTAAAATTACTTTCTTTCATATTTTTTGCATCTTATTAGGACTTGTGTTAGATCTCTCCCACTGCATATATCTTCAAAAGCTAACAACCCTATCCCCCTTTGGATTTAAACCTTGGACTTTCTATCTAGAGTACCTAAGCCTTCACCATTAGACCCACTCATGATACTAGATTAAAATAAAACTCTAAGGCCTATAAATATTAACAAGTGGGCTAGACCCACATGTAAGAAAAAAAGTGATATTAAAGATGGTATCTTGGAATATATAAGGCATGAATAATACCATTAAAAAAGATTATAAAAAAATTAATATATTTTTATATGTTTAAATTATTTTAAATAAAGAAGTAGTGAATAATATAAGAAATAATTTTTTTTTTTTATTTGTGGAAAACATCCCAAAAGGGATGCCACTTTCGGGTAAGACCCAAGGAGGCAGGGGTATCCATTCCGCCAAAAACGCCCAGGACTCGGACCTGGCCTACCACCTTTGACATACTCAAGGAGCAAACAAACACACAAAACCAATTTAAAAATAAGTAAATAACAACAAAAATAATAAAATAAAATAAAAAACATGCTCCTTGAGTGTGTCAAAAACAAAAGCACAACCAAACACGCACAATAAGATAAAAGAAACCACAACACGAACCACATAGAAAAACACAAGAACCACATAACAAAACACAAACAAGACAAAAACAACATAACACTACAAAGACATAACCCAAAAAAAAACATGAAAAATAAACACAACCAAAACCTAAAAAATTAAAAAATAAAATAAAAATAAAAATAAAAAACAACCAACATCAGACAATAAACAAAAACAAAAAACATAGAAAACACTCACACATAAAAACACGAATTAACACAAACAAAGAGAAACCCAAGAACAAGAACGAAAAAAACACAAGAACAATAACAAAAAACATAAAAAAAAAACACAAAACAACAAAAACACAAGAACAACAAAAAACAACACAAAGAACACAAAAACAAAACAAAACAAAAGAACCCACCCACCTTAAAAAACTAAACAAAAAAAAAATTGAACATAACAATGACCTATCTAGACCAAAAGACTATTAAGGCAAGAATCAACAGAGGAAACAAAATAAAGAATAGAATGAGCTAGGGAACTAAAAAAACTGAATGAACCAAAGAGAAGCAAAAAAAAAAAGCAAGAAGAAACTAGGTACCTTCAGAACTCGGAGCCATCCAAAGAAATGATAGAAAGAAGAGCTTCCCTAATTTGAGAAGCCCACCATCTAGGAGGGTGGCCATAACAAGTAAGATCACCTTTGTCCAAAGCCCAATTAGCTAAAGCATCAACACTCTTGTTTTGATCTCTGACCACATGATTGTAATCAACTTTCAAAAATCCCATCTGGATTAATTGAATCTTCTCAATAATTCTTTTTATTCTCCAATCCACCTTATGATTCTTAGAAGGAGTCTTCAAGAGATTAATCATAAGTTGAGAGTCGACTCAACTAACACCTTTTCCCATCCAACCTTAGTAGCCTCCCCGAAGGCCTCTCGAGGATACCATACCCCTCAACAAGGTTATTGGAAAGAATACCCAAATTCTCAAGCAAAAGTAAAAACCAGGGAGCCATCTGAAAGTCTACCAATTCCTCCCACATCGGCTTTTCCAGGGTTCCCTCTAGAGGCTCCATCAGTATTGACTTTTCCAAAATCCTTAGGAGGAGGTTGCCAATTTCTTGTCCTATCCATCTTACTAATACTCACATTCCCTTTAAGTTGGTTGCCCTTAGAAGATTTAATCTTCAATATTTGCATCACTTGATCCCATCTTTGGTGGGAGTTTTGGGGGTGATTAAGGAGTTGATGGACCGATTCAACTAAGTTGGCTATGGTCTTTTGCCAAATATAGTGAATATCCTTCCTATCTTGATTAAAAATTTGGTTGTTCCTTTCATTCCAAATATTCCAAAGAAGAATGGTAGAACCCATCCAAACTAATTGCCTAATAAAATGATCAACACCCTCTTGATTAGGCCAATCCCTCCAAAGTTGTTCAAAAGTAAAAAAATTGGACCACTGTAAGCCAAGTAAAGTGGCCATTCTCCTCCATAGCTCGGAGGCTAAAGTACACTCAATAAAAATATGGTTGAGAGTTTCTACATTCTCTTCACACATTTCACATCTAAAAGGGCCATGAAAACCACGCTTCATAAGTTGCTCACCAAGTAAGCACCCTACGATGCAATAAAAGCCAATTAAAGAACCTCACCTTAGGCCAGAGCTTTTGAGCCCACAATCGAGAAAATATGTCGAAGAATGGTTGGGATTATTATGGCATAAGGTCAAATAACCTTGAGCAACCGAATACTCACCCTTAGTAGTGTTGTTCCATCCAAAACAATCTTTTTCATGGGACCAAGAGAGGGATCTCATATGAAGGATGCCTTGGATATCTTGTCTTTGCCTTTCTGGGATTTGAATAGGCCAGTCCTCAATAGGGATCCAATATCTACCAACCTTTGAATTACCAAGTATGGTACCGACAATAATTAGCCACCTTTATCCAATTAGCTCGATGAAGCTCCTCCATCCAAGGCCTCCAATCGAGAAACTGAGTTATCAAAGGCTTGTGACCATCCCAAGAATCTATCCAAAAATTTGCCTGTTGACCATTATGAATGATCCAAAATAATTTTTTCTTTATCAAATCCTCACCAGTCTTAAGAACTCCTAAAATGGGAGAACCTTTGGTAGGAAGTTGATAGCGAACAAGGTCTTCAGGACTTTTGTTCTCAAGATATTTAGCACGGAGATTATTGGCCCAAAGAGCATTGGGGTTATGCAACATCCTCCAATATAATTTAGCAGCTAAAGCTTTGTTGTTATTAATAGAAGACCGGAATCCTAACCCCCCTTCACTCTTAGGAAGACATAAAGTATCCCATTTCACCAAGGCCCATTTTCTTTTCTCCTTAGTACCACTCCAAAGGAAACGATGACTGATTTGATCCAATTCTCGAAGAACAACCTTTGGGATATTCAAAATGGAAGAAACATAAATAGGAATAGCTTGAAGGACTGATTTTACCAAGGTGATTCTACCCCTAGAAGAAAGCCACCTGTTGGTCCACTTTCCAATTTTCTTCTTGACTTTGTCCAACAACCAATTCCAATCTTTATTTTTCTGCCTTTGAATATTTATGGGAATACCTAAATAAGTGATTGGAAGGGAGGTCTTCTTATATCTTAATTTATCCAAGACCATGGATTCATGTCTAGCAGAGCAGTGAAAGAAAATAACTTTAGATTTGTCTTCATTGATCAACTGCCCAGTAGCCTTAGAAAAACAACTAATGATTTGCTTAATATTAGAAGCTTCCTTAACCGTAGCTTTACCTAAAAGAGTAGAGTCATCCACAAATTGAAGATGAGAGATAGGTCTAGCTCCATGAGCAATGGTAACTCCCTCAAGGGTTTTGTTTTCCTCTTTTTGGTTATAGTCCTACCCAAGCATTCAACAAGAATGATGAATAAATAAGGGGATAGCGGGTCACCTTGCCTAATACCTCTGGAAGCTGGGAATGACCGAGAAGGCCTGCCATTGATAAGAACTAAGTAGGAAACTGAAGAGATACATCCCATAATCCAATCCATCCAATCCTTAGAGAAACCAAATTGCCTCAAAACTTTGATAAGGAAGTGCCAATCCACTCTGTCATAAGCTTTGGATAAGTCTAACCGAATGAACATGGAAGGAGATTTTTGCATATCCATGGAATGGATGGCTTCCCGAGCAAGAACTATCTCATCTACTATTTGACGTCCTTCCACATAACCCCCTTGCTCTGGGGAAATAATCTTATGCAAAAGAGGCTTCAACCTTTCTGCCATGATTTTAGTAATGATTTTGAGAAGAACATTACATAAAGCAATAGGTCTAAAAGCTGAGATATGATCAACCTCTTGAGCTTTTGGAACAAGAGTAATATAAGTTTTATTGATAACCTTCAAAATTTCTTTGGCTTTCCCGGCTTCTTCCACCACCTCTAATAAATCAACATGAAGGATATCCCAAAACTCTTGGTAGAACTCAATGGGAAAACCATCAGACCTGGGGTTTTCGCTTTTTGCATTTTAAAAACTACCTGTTGAAGCTCATTGATAGTAACAGGAGCAAGTCAAAATAGAGTTCTCCTCATAAGTGATAAGAGAAGGGATTGCTTGAAGAACATTTTGTTGTGAAGCTCGAGTCAAGAGGAGTAGCAGAGAAAATATTGGAAAAGTAATCAACAACAATAGAGTTCATGCCATCCCAAGTATAAACAACATCTCCAAAATCTGATTTTAAGGAAGAAATAAAGTTGTGAGATCTTCGAGCTAGAAGAGATTTGTGGAAGAAATTTGTGTTTCGATCTCCTTCTTTGAGCCATTGAATTCTAGATTTTTGCTTCCATAAGATTTCTTCTCTTTTTTCCCATTCCTCTAACCGAGTTGTGAGTTTAATTTCATCTCGCACTTCTCTTCTCTCGTGAGGCCATCTAAACGGATTTTCTTATTCAAATTTTCAAGATGAGCAATAACTTCATGTTTTTTTTTATGAACATCCCCAAACTCTTTCCAGCTCCAAGTCTTGATTTTGGATTTAATGTATTGCAGTATTTTGGCAAAACAGAACATCTTAGTCCCATGCCTAGGTTTACCTTCCTTCCACCATTGTTGCACACGAGGTCTCGAAGGAAATGTCTCTAAGCCACATTAATTGAAAACGAAAAGGAGAGAAACTCACATTGGTTTTCCACATTTCCACCATGACCGGCCAATGATCCGAACCAACATTATTAAGAGTCTTCACTTTAGGAATGTGACCATGGATTAAGAAATTTTTAGAGAGCAAAAACCTATCCAATCTCTCCATTATACAAGCTAAGCCTTGCCTTCTGTTAGACCAAGTCATAAGGCCATTATCTCGGTTGGATATCCACAAGATGGAGGTTTGCAATATATTCGCTCATGAGGTCAGTTGCTTTTGTCCAAATTTCTATTTCCCCCCTTTTCTCATCCAGAGAGAGGATGGTATTGAAATCTCCTCCGATCAAGATCCAAGCTTCAGGAAAATGAGAGATAATATGAGTAATATCCTTCCACTGTCTTCTTTTTTCCTCCAAAGAAGTCGGAGCATAAACAATAATGCAGAGCATAATTTGGTTGGAATGTCTACTTTGAATAGCTATAGCCAACAAACCCCAAATCGCCAACCATATGGTGAATAACTACCTCTTTTGGGTCCCAAAGACAAGCAATGCCACCAGAAGTCCCTTGGGAACCGAGGGAAACCACTTTTCCAACTGGCCAAATTTTATCGGCAATTGAGTCCATATCCTCCATTGACATCTTTGTTTCTTGAAGGAAAACAAGATGTGGATGATTTATTCGAATCATTCTTCTAATTTCATTTTGTTTTGAAAGACTCCCTTTGAGTCCTCTAATATTCCAAGTGATGATCTTCATTAATACCAGGGCTAAAAAAGTTGGGAAGGGCATTAATCTTACCTTCCTCTACAAGCTTTTCACCTTCTTTTACCATATGATATTGATTGGTCTTGCGACCTGCTTTTTGATTAGAATCCATCTTCAATTTTTTTTCCCTGTTTCTTGACTTATTCCAATTGAATCTGAGATGGCTTCTAACCTTGAAGAATGCTCGTACACAACCAAAATTTTACTAGATGGTTCAACGGAGTCTATATTGGGACCCGCATTATTTGAAGTTTTGACATTTGAAAGATTGTTTTTCTTGTGTAAATTTTCTCCCTTTTTTTCTCGTTGAAAACCTTTGATTTGTTGGTTTGTCTCTCGAGTTCTTCCCTTCATATTTAAATTGTGTTTCTAAGATTTCAGTTTCCATTATTTCATCTTCCTCACTTGGGACATCATTTGTGGAAAGGATTTCAAACATATTAGCATATGACTTTGATTGATCCTTCATAACCGGTTTTTTCTTAGTGTTCTTCTTCTTAGGTATTTGGAAACCTCGCTGAGTTTATATCTTCTTTCTTTTGATCAGGAATTTTATTTGGGCAAGCACTCGCCAAATGACCATATTCATGGCAAATTCTACAACGAAAAGGAATGTTCTCATAGTCCACTACTTGCTCCCAAGTGTCTTCCCCAAATTGTAATGTGATATTTTTAGGTAGGGGTTTGTCAAAATCCATTAAAACACAAATCCGAGCATAAATAATATGTTCAAAATTTTGAGTACAATCAACAATCATCATAAAAGTTCCTAAAGAGTTTCCAATTGAAGAAAAAAAAGTAGGATTCCAAAATTCAATAGGGAGGCCAAAGAGTCTAACCCACACGGGAGCTATAGAAGGCATCTCTTCTTCGACTTTAAATTTAGTATGCCAGGGCTTCATGAAAAGCCCTCGCCTTCCAAAAAACCAAGGACCCCCTTGAAAAGTTTTCTCTCTATCTTCATTATTAGCAAATAAAACAAGAAAATAACCATTTGGATAAATAGAGATTTGTAACTCACCTTTAGTTTTTCAGACTTTGAAAGCAGCCCAGACTTTGAAAGCAGATAGAATCGGACTGAAAACCCACGAACCGACAAATTAGTCCTCTTTTTTCCAAATCTTCAATGCCAGTATGAATGTTACCCATATCAAGCTTAAAAATAGGAGTTCCATCCACTGCTTTAAGACATCCTGACTCCGTTTTCCTTGGATCAATCTTAGGCATTCTTAGAGGTTTATGGGAAGCCCTAAGATTGATATTAGCATTGGGCTGAGGTTGTCCACCATGAAGGGCATCCCTAAAATTCATTTTTGGGGCTGAGTCTTCGAAATTCTTACCCTTGACAGGGGTTTTCACAGTAGAATTATTTTGTGGGTGCACCTTAGCACCAGATTCACTTGAGATATGAGCCATTTTTTGATCAACTGCTTGAAACTTGTTTCGTGATCTCTTTAATCCTTGCCCTAGACGTCGTGGAAAGGTATGGTTTTCACTTTTCTTTTGTGCAACAAATTGGAAGTCGTTGTCACTCAAGTTCACAGTATGATCTATTGAAAGACAAATTTCTAACCCATCTTGGATCCCCTGCAACATTTCCTACTAAAATATTGAGCATAAACCACAAAAATATTGGCCGCTAGGGCCCGAAGGCCCTAAAAACCAACCTCTGGAGCCGCTTGCACTCAACCCGGATGAAACCCTCGCATAGCCGCTTGCCAAATATCTCGTTCACACATAGGGATGCGCTAGGATCTGTGTTGCTCCAAATGATATGAAAATTGGTGGAGACGTTCTAGGGTTTTTCAGGCATCTACCCTCAAAATTTTAGCTCAATCCGAGTCCGGATGAGTGAGATATGGCCGAAACGAGTTCGACAGTTTGGGCAGTCCTACGAAAAATGTCCATATAAGAAAGAATTTGAAATTATTTTATCAAACACAATTGTGTTATATCTTTAATATAGTATAATAAATATTTTAGAAGGTAATTGGTTGAAAAACGTTCTATCTATTAAGTTGCAAGCATACAGCAGTGGTAAGAGAATTGTCATCTCTTTGGGAGGTCTAAGGTTCAAACCCCACTCAATATGAGGGGACTAGGACCCCTCATAAAAACCTGTTTAAAACTAGGACCCCTCATAAAAACCTATGTAAACTCATTGAAAAAAGATATATTTTGTTAGTTGCAAGCTTATTATAGTGGTTAGGGCTTTGGCTTCTCTTTGAGAGGTCCAAAGTTCAAACCCCACTCATTATGAGGGGATCAGGATCCCTCATAAAAACCTCTGTAAACTCGTTGAAAAAAAAAGGTTTTATCTATCTTTCTAGGTTCTCATACAAGAGACCCAAGTTCAAACCACAGGAGATGTGTGTGAGTGGATACAATACAAAAAAAAAATCTATCAATAAAAATGATACGATAAAGAATATATGTGATAAAAAAATTTCTATTTAATAACAAAAATGATATAAAATAATAAATAAGGAACATAAATTCTAAAAAATATTTAAAAATATTTTTAATTAAAAACTAACTAATTATAACCTAATAAATTTTACAATAAATATAATATTTTTTTTATTTTACCAAAAATGATCCTAAGAAAAATTAGAAACCACATGTGATCCTTTTTTTTTCTCTTAAATGCAAGACATCAAGGCCAATGCATGTGCCATTAAGGCTGGTAACATAGTCATAATGATTTTTTTTTGGAAAAATCCATTATATTAACTATATTATTATAATTTTACAAGCAACAAATAAATGGGTGTATAAGCACTTCTAAATAGCCATTAATCGTCCATATTAAATAGAGGCTAAACATACCTTAGACCACTAATTGTTTTTATCACATTTACCAAGATTGTGGAGGCTTATCTTTGGTAGATTGCTCATAGACGTCACTTCCCACCTGTAGGGTGTGTTTCGACCTAGCACAAAGGACAAGTCATCTCAATGGCTGGACCTACCACGTTCAGTCTCAAGCTCTATGTATTTGATCAAAGAAATGACCAGGGTAATATAGTGCAAGGAGTATTTCCCTAAAGTTCAATCAATTCCTGCAAATGGCTCAACTTCATTACCACTTTGTTGGCCTGCACTAAAGTCTATAGTAGCATAGAAGAAACAACATTGTAGAATAGAACAACAGAGGTTTGAGAGAATAAGGAATCATTTTTAGCTTTCTATAAACAAAATGTTGATCTTGGAGAGGTGCCAAAGTTCTAGGAACACCAGAGGGAGGAGAGGAGGGTCTTCAAGGAGAATTGTTGCCATGTGAACCATTATGGGAGAAAAGGCTATAAAAAATAAAAAATACACTTCTAGGTGTCCTGAGCCTTATGACATCTCCAAAAGAGGTAAATATCTTCAATTTCATGGTAGAATGGATATAGTGAATTGGGAACCCCAATGTAGATAATTTGTTTACCAAGTGGGAGATCTTGGTGAATTAAAATCCAATTGAAGATTACTTGTTTGGGTTTGAGATATGCAAACTAGGCTGTGTGAAAATGATGGGCTCAAATATAATTGGGTGAAGAGAAGCCCTAGCGAGCATTTAGTTTGTCAACCACGAGTAAGTATGGCAATAGCCATTCATAACCCAATCTAGAGTTATAATTAAGGAGGGGTGTCTATAGATACCACTGCTAGTCCTTCCACCAAGGAAGTTGAGAGTGCATTATGATCTTGTGAAGCATAAAATTAGGCATATTCTCTTTAGTTGCCTCAAAGGTTTCCTTATCAACAAAGGTAAATCTAAACCAAAATTTGATATAATCCTAGGGGATGCCAATCCCTAGTCAACCAAGCAAATAAATCAAACATTGTAGAGATACCCCTTTTATAGAATTCTTGTGAATGCATCTAAGGTATCAGGGCAAAAGGGACTCCCTGGATAGTCAGGATAGAGGACCACCAAATGTCCAATGAATTGATGGAAATCCCATCCCAAAGATTGTTGTCTTTCCACTAGATTCATGATTAGACATTTTTCCAAGTCTGCCAAATGCTGCAAAAAATAAAAGAGCCTAAAATCTTTATGGGAACTAGGGTAATGAGAATAGAGGGGAAATCCATACCTCTTCATCCTTTATGCCCATAGGGATAACTTGAGGTAATGCAATGTCAAACCAACACTTTTCAAGCTTCCTCACCTTTGATGGATCTAATTATTCATTTGGCACATAAATTCATGCCTTAGTGTTTGCAATCAAGAAGATCCATTCCACCATTCTTCTTGGGTAAATAGCATAATTCCCATGCTACTCTATGAAAACCATAGTTGGAGGTAAAACTTACCTAGAGAAAATATCTGAGCAACTTCTTTAAAAGCCTTGGATAAGACCCAACATGAAGAGTAATACACATGGATCGCAACTAGGATCTTGGACTATATTTGAAACTTGTTGGCAAGAAAAATCTTTTAGTGGTCTAGTAGGTAAGATTGGCTTCAATTTTTTGTATGACTTTTTTTCTAGATTTTTAAAGGGGAACTATGGAAGGTGAAGGGGATACCCAAAAATTGAAACACTTCCCCATCTTGTATTCATCTCCACTAAAAATGAGTCAACTAATTTGGGAGGGGATATGTAGACTATTGAAAATAATCTTTGCCACTAAATATTGAAGCTATAAGCAAGCAAAAACTATCTAGGTAGTGAATGGCTTGAGTGAAGGATTCTTCATCCTAAGCCAATGTGAGGAAATATTCATTTGTAAAGTGTTCATTTATAATTTGGGATTGATTTTTGGGAAGGTAAATACCCTTAACGAGACCCAAATTGGCTTGATGAGCCAGGAGATAATTGAAACCTTCAACTATAATGACATAGAGAGAGGGCAAGAGGGCAACCTTGTCTGATTGAACGAAAAATACCAATAGCCTTCGATTGAGTTTTGTTGATGTTGAGGACAACAAAGACATATGCAAAGAGCATCTTGACTGCAAAGATGAAATCATTTTTCAAACCTAGGGCTTTGAGCATGACAAGAATGAAGTGCCACTCTATGTAGTCATAGGCTTTCTCGAATACAGTTTTGAGAAAAATGACTGGTTGATTGGATTTTTTGGTCCATTCCCTCCTATTCAACCAAGATATTATCTAATATATATTTGCTTATGATGAAACCTCTTTGATCTCATTTGATGATGGTAGGAAGAAAATTGCACAGACACAAAGCTAAGGCTTTGGTTATGATCTTGTAGGACACATTAAGAGGGGTGATCAAACACCAATTGGTGATGAAATTAGGGTTTCTAGCCTTTGGGTAAATTTGATATTACCCTTATTAATTTATGGTCTAAGAGAGCTATTTGCCAAAGCTTCCCAATAAACTTGAAGTAGATAAGGGCCTACAAGGTCCCAAAGTGATTTATAAAATTCACAGGGGAAGTTGTCTAGCCCATGAGATTTATCATTAGCTATTTGAGATAGGGCCTTGTGCAGATCTTCAAGTGAGAGTGGTTGATCACAAGTAATTATTTGAGCATCAAAGAGTTTGATAGGGACCACAATAAGACAATCCTAGAGAGATTTATCCCTTTGGTATGAAGGCTCTTATGAGGCAAATACCTACTTATAATGTTGTACAAAGGCTTGAGTAATCTCTAGTAAGGTGATAATTAGAACCCCAACCTCTTGAATTACCTTGATGCAAGTTTTGTGATGATGAGGATTAAGACAATGGAACAATTCCTTAAAGGTATTGTCTCCAATTTTGAGTCAATGCATTATGGCCTTGATTTGAGCTCCCCTAGCATCATAGTGTTCAACTACCATAGTGACAAACTCATGCCACATGCTTTTGGAGATCATGATTAAAATGGCAAGACTTAAGTTGTCGGGAAGCCTAAGCCAATTCTTGTTTGAGAGCAACATTGGACTAACGCCTAAAATTGGCAACATGTTTATTAAGAGATTTGAGAAAGGAGGTCATTCTATGGATGTCATTTGACCACCATTTAATCTAGCCAGTGGTACTAGAAGTACGAGAAACCAAGTTTCATACCCTCCTAATATATTAAAGAAAGGTGAGATGGTGAAGAAATGAGGTATTTAGAAAGAACTAGGAGGTGAACTAGCAAGGAAGGGAGATGTAGATATCAATGGAGAAAAATATGGAGGAATGATCAGAGAGGATGGCATAAAGGAGAGCCTCCATGAAAGGAGTCGAACCAGACGTGTGAGAAAAATAAAAGGCTCTTTTTTTTTGAAGAAAATGAAAAACTTATATTAATACAAAGAATATATACAAAAGGGAGCAAGAACATCCCCACCAAAACCAAGAAGCAAGAGAACAGGAACAAAGTGCAAGAAAAAAGACACTTTCAACCACAGAACTCAAAGAGGCAAGAAGGCGCGAAAACGCGACAAGTCGCTAAAACGCGACAAGTCGCGAAATCACGACAAGTCGCGAAATCGCGACAATCAGACCAGCCGAGGCCTTACCCGAGCAACCGGTCACGAAATCGCGACATGTCGCGAAATCGCGATAGCCAAAACCAGCAGCACCTGAACACCAAAAGCGTCGCGAAATCGCGACGAGTTCTTCACGTGGCGCTCTATCCTCAAAATTGTCGCGAAATCGCGACCAGTTTTCCTCAAGCCATCAATTCGCCAAAGGTGTCACGAAATCGCGACGGTTTTTCCGTTTGGCTCCCAATCTTCAGAAATGTCGCGAAATCGTGACGAATTTTCCCCTTTGCTCCGATTCATCAAAATTGTCGCGATATCGCGACGATTTTCCGCCTTGGTGACCCTGCTCCAAAAGCGTCGCGAAATCGCGACGTTTTGACCGGTCAGCTCCTTGTCTTCAAAAATGTCGCGAAATCGCGACGGATTTGTCCCTTGTCTCCGATTCTCCAAACCTTGCGCGAAATCGCGACGGTTTTGCCATGAAGAGCCATTTCTCCAGAATTGTCGCGACATCGCGACCACTTTGCGCCTTAACCCCGAAACGCCAAAAGTGTCACGAAATCGCGACAACTTTGCCTCATGACGAAAAAGCTCCAAAAGTGTCACGATTTCGCGACGTCTTCTCCCTGAGTCGCCGGACCGCCAAAGGTGTCGCGAAATCGCGACGGTTTTTCCTTTAAGCTCCCAGTCTTCAGAAATGTCGCGAAATCGCGACGGATTTTCCCCTTCTCTCCGATTCATCAAAATTGTCGCGATATCGCGACGATTTTTCTCCTTGATGGCCCTGCTCCAAAAACGTCGCGAAATCGCGACGTTTTTTCCAGTCAGCTTCCTGTCTTCAAAAATGTCGCGAAATCGCGACGGATTTGTCCCTTTTCTCCGATTCACCAAAACTTGCGCGATATCGCGACGATTATCCTCCTTGGCTCCCCTGCTCCAAAAGCATCGCGAAATCGCGACAGGTTCCTTCCAAAGGCTACGGCAACGAAACTTGTCGCGATATCGCGACAGAAACCCACCAAGAGTCGCGACGACGAAACAGGTCACGATATCGCGACAAAAACCGCCCTTAGGAAAAATTGTGATCATTGACTCAAGAATTGGGAAAGCCCCTGCCTAATCTCTGCATCCTCCACAGGCATGTCACTGTGCAGCTGTACCCCAGCCTCTTTCTCCGCACCCCTCTTTGCAAGGAAATCGGCTGCAGTATTTAGATCTCTGCTTACATAGATGGGGATCACATCTTCTAATTCCTTCCAAAGGGCCTTGATTTGAGAGACTAGAAACCGAAGCCTCCAAGCCTTCGCAGCAAAGTTCCTCATGCAGTCAAGAGCGCCAACCAGAATTTGTGAATCGGACTCAAGGATTATCTTCCTGTGTCCCTGATTGATAGCCCAGAGGGAAGCAGTTTTGATAGCAAAGGCTTCTGCTTCATTGTTTGTGGCTCTTCCCAGACCTTGTAATTCCCAGTAAAGCACAGACCCAACATGATCCCGGCACACTACCCCAATTCCGGCACTACCCGGATTGCCTTTAGCAGCTCCATCTGTATTGATTTTAACCCACCCTTCAGGGGGAGGTTTCCAGCTAGCTCTGTTCATCCTTACTTGCCCATCAGCTCCTCCTTCCAATGGTCCAGGAGCAATCAGATTTTTCTCTTCAGCATATAGGGCAACCGTTTTCGCGACTTTGCTCCAAATGACTTGTCAGATTCCATCGAGCGAGGAAAAGGTTTCTCTAAAAATACGAGCATTGCGTTCCAACCAAACCTGCCACCAAATGAAGAGTAATCCAAGCTCCCAACCTATTTGGAGAGCTTTAGACTTAAATCTGCCTTTCTTCCATCTTTCCCAAATATTGTTCCGGGTCAAATTACCATTAAGTCGAAGCTTGAAATGGGAGAACCAGCGCTTCCAAATCTGACACGTGAAAAGGCACTCAAACATCAAATGATCAGCAGTCTCCTCATTCTTATGACATAGCACACACTTAGATGGGCCGATGATTCCCCTGTGTCTGAGATTGTCAAAGGTGAGGATGCCTTTGTGCAAAAACTGCCAGGCGAAGAAATTCACTTTAGGCCAGCCCTTGGAATGCCAAATCTTCCTCCATTCTTGAATCGAAAAAGAATGCGGGGAAGGCTCTGGGAGAATCTGATCGTATCCATCCTTCACAGTATAAACCCCAAGGTTCCCATGCCCCCAAGCTAGCTCATCCTCCTCATCTCTCCCTGAAAGAAACCTTGTTGTCTAAATTTTAGTCAGAATGGGCGCCATCTCCGGAGGGATAGTGATTGGCCACTCTTCCAGCCGCTTAAACTTCTTGAACTTATACTCACCCAGTTGGCTAGTATTGAAGTAATGTTCAATATTGATCCAGCCTTTGGCTTCTATGGCTAATTTAATTGGTTGCAGTTCAGGAAACTCAGCAATGATGGGTGGGAACTGGTCCCAAGAATCAGTCCAGAAGCGTGCCTTGTCCCCTTTGCCCACTTTCCAAAATAGTTGATCCTTAATGACTTGAGATCCCAGCTTAAGAGCCTGCCACACTAAGGAACCATTACCATCCAAAGGAAGACGACTCACGTCATTGGGGTGAACAAGGCCCAAATACTTACTGGTTAAAATTCTGCTCGAATAAGGATGTTGGTCATGAAATCCATCTCCAAGACAATTTACCGGCCAAAGCTTTGTTGTTAAGTTTGGAACTTCTCGGTCCCGACCTCACCTTTTTCTTTGGGCTGAGTGACCTTATCCCGACCTAACCAAGGCCCATTTCTTCTCACCTTTTGCTCCTTCCCATAAGAATCTTCTAGCCATTTTGTCCACCTCTTTCCAAATAGAATGTGGGGCAACTGAATAGAGAATTTATAGATTGGCATGGCCTGAATAACTGACTGCAAGAAAGTTAATCGGCCCCCGTAGCTTAGCCATTTATGAGACCAATGGTTCATTCTATCTTTGATGTCGTCCAGAAGATCCTTCCAGATATCTTTTTTTAATTTCTTGAAATGTAACGGTACCCCCAAGTAGGCTATAGGAAGAGAGGTCCTAGTGAAGCCCAAGATCTCTAAAACTCTGTCCTGAAGCCTTTGGTCGAGGTTGAAGAAGACCACTTTGGATTTTTTGTCATTGATAACTTGATTGGAGGCCCTAAGGTAGACATTAAGAGAATCTCTGATTCCTCTAGCTTCCCTGAGACTGGCCACTCCCACCAAGCCTGTATCATCCACAAACTATAAATGAGTCAAAATTTCCTCCCCTACCTTGATACTTGTTAACAGGCCTTGAAGTCTTCTTCTCAAGAAAAGTCTACCTAATCCTTCAGCCAAGATAAGGAAGAGATAGGGAGAGCAAGGGTCCCCTTGACGAAGCCCCCGAGAGGCTCCAAAAGGAGGCGAGGGAAGTCCCTTAATTAGAACAAAATAAGAAGGCGTAGAAACACAGCTCATAACCCAGTCTATCCAATCCTGGGAGAAGCCGAAGGCAGCCAACATCCTTGACAGGAAGCCCCACTCAACCCTATCATAAGCCTTGGACATATCCAGTTTAATGAACATTCCTTTGTTACCATATTTTTGCATCGTATGGATTGCCTCCTGTGCAAGGACCACCCCATCCAAGATCTGTCTGCCTTCAACAAATCCCCCTTGCTCTGAGGAGATGATATTATGTAGGAGAGGTTTAAGCCTTTCAGCCATTATTTTTGTGATTATCTTATAAATCACGTTGCATAAGGCAATAGGTCTGAAATCAGAGATACGAACCCCTTCCTCTCCCTTAGGGATTAAAGTGATAAATGTATGATTTATAGCCTTAAGCATTCTTTTATTTGTTCTGGACTCCTCTGTGATGACCAAAACGTCCTCCTCCAAGTGTATCCCAAAAAGCCTGAAAAAACTCAATAGGAAACCCATCTCGGACTCGGAGATTTGCTCGAGCTCATTCCAAAGACCACATGTTTCAGTTCCTCTTTATCAATGGGTCCGAGCAAGGCCTCGATTTTCCTCTTGGGAGATAATAGAGGGAATAACGTCAATAATTTCATTTTGAGCCTCCACATCTTGCTCCCTACTTTTCGTAAAAAGTTTAGAGAAATAGTCCATTGAGTGGGAATGCAAACCAGGAAGAGTATCAAAGGAGTGTCCATGCTCATCTTGAAGGACTTCCATGTTGTTCATCTGTCTTCTGGCACAGGCTGAGCGATGAAAAAATTTTGTGTTTCTATCTCCTTCAAGTAACCAAGAGTTTCTTGCTCTCTGTTTCCAATAAGTTTCTTCTTGGTTATCAATGTCCTCAACCGCTTTGCGTAAGGCATCATCCTCGGTTTTAAGCTGATCAGTAATTGTTCCTTCTCTGAAGTGTTTTTGCACCTCCTCCCAACGAGCAACCAAGGGAGCTCTTTGCTGCTGAAAATCAGACTTGTTTGCTTGCCTCCACTGTTTCAACTTAACTTTGACAAAATGAAGTTGTTTGTGGAATTTAAACATTGTTGTCCCAAAAGGTGGGCGGCCTTCTTCCCACCACTGTGGAATTTTCTCTCGAAGATCCTCCTTTTGTAACCAATAATTCTCAAATTTAAACGGTTTGTGGTGCTGCCCTATCATAGTCCCTCCCTCCATCAGAATGGGAGAGTGATCAGAGACAGGGCCTTCCAAAATCTAGAATTTAACATTCCACTTAACAAATGCCTCCTCTGAGACCAGGAAACGGTCTAACTTTACCTTCCTACTATGTGGCTCCCTCCTCTTGTTAGTCCAAGTAAAGTAAGTTCCAGGGCCTTTGATATCCACTAAGTGAAAGGCCTGGACCTGGGCTATCAGCAGCCTATCTCCTGGATCCAAAACTGGGGTGCCACCTTCCTGATCACGAGCAGAGAGCTTAGCATTGAAATCCCCAGCAATAATCCAATCTAAATTTCGTCTTGAGGACCTCATGTTGTGAACAACTTTCCATTGAAGTCTCTGGCCATCAATGCATTGAGCCCCATAAAAATTTGTAATTAAAACATGCTCAGCTGTGACAATATTCCTGAAGTGAGATGTGAGAACACCCCTCCAGGCTATATGTTCTAAAGCAGTCCATTCCAGGGGGTTCCAAAAAGTGACAATCCCCCCTGAGGCACCTTGGGCAGCCACATCCATATAACCAGCGCCCCTCCAAATTCTATTAACAGTTTTACTCATAAGATCTAGAGACATTTTTGTCTCCTGGATGAGCAAAAAATCTGTTTTATACTTCCCTAAGAGTCTTTGAACAGCAGATTGATGGGTTCTACTGTTTAAACCCCTAACGTTCCAAGATTGTATAATCATTGAAAACCTTGGGAGCAGTAAGAATCAATTGTCCTCACCGATCCTCCATTGATCAGCTTGTCTCCTTGCGCTGTGAGTAGTTCCTTATTGGATTTTCTTCCCGCTCCTTGAGAGTTACTGTTTTTAGATCTCTTCTCCACCTGAGTGATCCCTAAAGCTGGCCTTTCTCTGTTCTTATCTGCATTTCCCATGGTGACATCTTTAATAGTCGGCTGTGCTGGGGAGTGTATTACCAATGCCCCTGGGTTCTCTGACTGCAGACTCTCAGAGGGTACAGTCACCTGTTCTACTACAGGAGTAAATGAAGGAGAAACTTGAGAGTGAGTGTTATTACTCTCACCATTCCCATCCACTCCCTCCATGACTTGGTCTTCCTGATCCACTAATGACTTAAAAATTTCATACCGATTGTTTGGCTTGAGTTGCATCTGCTCCTTGCCATTTTTCTTTTTGTTTCTCCTTCTTTTCGGCTGTTCAAAGCCATCCTTCTGAACATCAGGACCTGGAGAAGTGTTAGAAGGTTCATTGATAGGAATGGGCTTGCCCTCTCTAGGGCGGTTTGGCATTCCAATCGGAGCCTCCGCTTTTGTGCTCAAGATGTTTGGGCAGAACCTTGCCAAATGTCCATGCTTATGGCACACTCTGCACCTGAAAGGTAGGGCCTCATAATCTAACTGCTGGATCCAGGGTACTCCTGCCAACTCAAGTTCCACCTCAGTTGATAGAGGCTGGCTAATGTCCATTTCTACACAGATTCTGGCAAAGACAGTTGTATTTCCCTCTATGGTATCTTTGGAGACTCCTATAAATCTGCCTAGGGAATTACCTATTATTTCCAGAACCTGCTCACCCCAAAACTCCATCGGGAGAGCATACAGCCGGATCCAGACCGGGACAGCCATGGGTTCAATGCGAGGATCGAAGCCCACTCTCCAGGGTTGAACAAATAACCCTGCTGGTCCGTGGTTTCTCTTTTCTGATTCAAATGCTCTGTTTCTATCTGCTAAAGAAGAGAAACTAATGATGAAATACCCATTGCTTATAGGCCATAAAGAGTACTCACCGTGTGGCTCCCAGTTCTGTCGAACCCAGGTATGCAAAAAATTCAGAGTAGGTCGGATGCCCATGAATTTGTAGATCAAGTCATGGTTGGCTCGGTAGACGATTGTATCTTCGACCAGCTTTGGTTCGATAACAATCTTAGGTCTGGAAGCGGATTGCGGGAGGCATCCATTAACGCGGTGAGCATTTGGACCGTTGCCAGCATTCTTGAGTAACGTTTGAAAAGCATTCCGCTGAGCTGCATCAGTGGAAGGCGAGGGGTTTTCTTTCAACATCTCAGCATATGAACTCTTTCTCCCAGCAGGAGAGACTGGAGGAGACCCCATCGGGCCCTCCCGAAATAGCGAACGAACCTTCAGAGTAGTTCGAAATCAATCCACCAAAGTCTCTGGTAAGATCTTCGGGCCAGAAACCCTCGAGCATCGCCCGACGCCTGTTCAGAAATTTTCCCGCCAAATCGCCAGAGCTCAAAAAATTTTCCTTTTGTTTTTTCTTTTTTCTATAAGCATTGTTCAATAAAAGGCTCTTTGAAAAGAAAATTTTAGTCGATTTTGTTGGACTTATTAAGTTTTTAATGAATTAGATATATATTCATTCAGATGTAAACACTAATTTTTGACAAAGTTTGGGAACTTCATGTAATATAATATCAATGTTGATGAAAATTTACCCTTTACAATAGTTTGCAACATAAGTTGTGTTATATCAATATGGTGTCAATAAATGCAATCCAAAATTTGAAATTTTGGTTCACGTGGCATACATTGTGTTTTATCAATGTGGTGCCGATATATCCACGTGTGTGTGGTCTAGCAATAAAGATGCCACTTGCATTATCAGTGATGAGACCTAGGTTCAATCCCACAACAAATGTGTATAAGTATTGATCTAAAAAAAATATGGTGTCCAAAATTTAAAATATACGCATTTTATCAATTATCAATGTGGTGCCCACAAAATGCAATCCAAAATTTAAAATTTAGGTTCATTTGACGAGTGGGAGGTGGTCTCGAGAGGTTGAAGAAATTAAAGGTTAAGTCTCTCAACACTTTATAATAATTTTTATGATTTGAGATAACGTGTCAATATTAACATTGAAATGAGTAAAAAGTAAAAGTAAAGTAACTTTTAATGTCAAAGAGAGCTTAGGTCATTTTTCAATTGTACTATGATTGTATAGCCATGGTATACAGGTATGAGGAGTAGACCAATTAGTGCAACCAAAACTCGTAAAGGATGTAGACCAATCGGTGCAACAAAACCCCGTAAGGGAGATGGATACCTAGGGTTCAAATCTTGATCCTCGTTGAGCGCTTGTCCCTTTCCTAGTGCTTTCAACAGTGTAGAAGGTTTAAAATAAATGCAACATGGTGGCTATAGGGGTGAACTACGTGAAGTACTATGTGACAACTTTCGAAATAGACAACACAAAATACCGTAACAACCATAAAGGCGGACAACATACCTGGATCATCGTGGCGGCTACCTATTCTACAATGTTAATTTAAAAAAAAATAATAGAAAAAAAAAAACCATAGTATACAACGCTATCCTATTTAAGATTGGAACTTTAAACATTGTATTTAGAGTTTTAAAAGATATCGAAGAGCATGTAAAATAATCTTAATAAAAAAAATGTTGTTAGTTATCCAATCTTACTTAAGTAGTTGAAACATGAAAAAAAATATTATTTATATTATAGTTATTTTTTTCTTCAAGGAAAAAAACAATTTTATATTAAATACATATGAAATTACATTCTTCATATGTCTTTTTGGCATTTCTTAAAAATTTAAATAGTGATCTAAAAATAAGGTCATTTATACATCATAACTAGTTATCTCTATCACGTTAAGTTCTATCCTTAGATATTTTTTTAATTTATCAAACAATATTCTTTAAATCACTAACTTCTTGGTTTTTTTTGAAAATGTTGCTTTATTTGTGTTTGCTTTAAATAACGTATTAATCCCACCAGATAAAGATTTGAACCAGTCGAAGTGCTTTGCCCTCATTGAATTCTTGTACTAAGCACATACCTGAATCAATCTGAAATGCTTCCTTTGAGAGTTCATGTGCTTCCCTATTTAGTTCTCTATAAATATGTCAAAAAGTAAAAACTTCACTTCATCCACGACTTCTTTTATTTGAGAGAAGATGAGTTGTAGAATAATGTTTTCCATCGTAAAAACACCAAACATCCAGTTCATTTCCACTTGATTTTTTTTGTATTCTTTCTAATTCTACCAATTGAATCAACAGTATGAAAACCATAATTTCAACATAATTATTAGAACCTTCTCCCAATCTACCCTTGAATTTAAAAATAACGAAAGTTAAAAATATATAATAATCTTCCGTTCCACAAACTCTAAAGACCTCTGTCTAGCCCCTCTGAAAAGATGTTTTATCTCTCACCTTTATTGTTGTCAAAACTTTATAGTTTTTAAAACTTTCAATAATAAAAAAAAACCACTAAAAAAAATTATCTTAATCTAAAAAATTATTGCATTCCTAATTAACCATATTCCATATAACACAAACAATAGAACATAATATAAAATCTTCCCTTAAAAAATTCTATCCTTAAACCTACTCTGGTCCCTCGGTTCCTCTTTTCACGACCTTCGGGGAGATGACAAAGACATAAGAAAAACCCATGACCAAGCCACGTCGTTAGCCCAATATCACCATCCAGTCGTCCAAACGTCTGAAACCGACGGCCGACGATATCGATCCGTGGCGAGGAACCCCATTGGCCAATGCCTTGACCCCAACCCCGTCCTATAAAACCAAGAAACGACACTAAAATTTCATTATCACCACCTATTACTTGGGCGAGAGAAAAGTCCAAAACCAATTAAGGAGAGAATATCGGTTTTCTGTTGATCAGAGCAGAGCACAGAAAAAATGGCAGGAAGAGGAAAGGCCAGCGGAGCTGGCGGTGCAAAGAAGGCCATATCGCGTAGCTCAAAAGCCGGTCTGCAATTCCCCGTGGGTAGAATCGCGCGCTTTCTTAAGAGTTGGCGCCGGCGCCCCTGTCTATCTCGCTGCCGTTCTTGAATATCTTGCGGCCGAGGTAAGCACAAATTATCGCTGGCTCTTCTTAATTTTTTCTTCATGTTCGTTATATTTTGTTAATTGTTGTGGTTATTTCTGGTGTAAGTTTGGGGTTTCGATTATTGTGCAGGTTCTGGAACTTGCCGGCAACGCGGCGCGAGACAACAAGAAGACGAGGATCGTGACGCGGCACATACAACTGGCTGTGAGGAACGACGAGGAGCTGAGCAAGCTGCTGGGCGCCGTTACTATTGCGAATGGTGGCGTCATGCCCAATATCCATAATATTCTTCTGCCCAAAAAGGGGGGCGCCTCTTCGAAATCCGGCGCTGCCGAGGGAGAAGGCTAGAGGAAAATTTCTCTTTACTTTTGCAGAGATTTTTTGTAAGTGTACAGATTATTGAATGATTTGCTGCAACCTTGGGAGGCTGTTGAATGCGGCCGAATTGTGGCATCGGAAATGGTTGGATTTGTGCTTTGGTCGATTGTTTTCGCAATTGCGATGCGATCACAAGGTGTTTCATTTACTTGTATGTCAGATCTTGTTATTGGATGAATTATTTTTTATTTTTGTTTTTATGTTGCATTTTTGTTTAAATTTTTTTCGGCTAAATAAAATTTGCCAGAGCAATCTCTGATATGATGGTGCTGTTAGTATTCTAAAGAGACGGTCATAGGGCAGAATGCTCTTTGATTCTCTCTTACAATTGTGCTGAGTAACGCAATATTGCCAATGTACCTCCTTCTAGATTGAAGTTGGAACCTTCCTACACCTCCTTCTAGATTGAAGTTGGAACCTCCTACTCAAACATTAAAAGTTACTAAAAGTTGATTGTACTTCAATTGTAGATGACATTAGGTGCTTAGATTTTGTAATATTAAGGTTTGAATATTGTGGAGATATATTTAAATGGACAATTTATTGGTTAGATTCTTTTGCTCCATTATTTAATTATAAAGTAGTAGATTGGTTTGAATGTTGCAAAATCAATTTAAAGTAGGAGATTGGTTTGAATGTTGCAAAATCAATTTATTGTAAGACCATTTTATGATAATTGTAATGACAACGTTATAAGGTGGTCTTTTTAATATCATTTAAAAAAAAATATTATTATGTCAAATTAGAATTTTGTTACATTTTAAGTTTTCATGTCATGTTATTTCCATATGTTTGTTATATTTTGATATATATAAATATGTTATCTATATTAACTTGTAAATTTTTTAATATTCTTTGGGTTTTATCCATTCCCGGAATATTCTAAGATATTATATTTGTTATCCTTTTTTGTTTTGGTTTTGTGGGTTTATTTGACCTCTTGTTAATATTTGCAAAATTTATTTTTGTTTTTTAATATTCATAACACTATAAGATTTTGTTTCTCTATATATATATTTTTTTGGGTCTTTTTCCTTTTTAATTCCCACCATCATGTTCATTGTCATCAATTTTTTCAAATTTTTGACCTTAAATCACATTTTTCTTTATGTTGCCTTGGAAATCTATGAGTGCAAGAATTCTTCTCTACAATAATTACCTTATGTGGTCTTAACTTTAATTTGTCTTTTTTTTCTCCTTTGCATATGGAATATCTACAATCTTTAATTTGTTGTGTAAAGATGAATGGAATCCTTGACCCTTCAGGGAATCAAATTGGAGCAGTCCATTGACAAACATTTGGTTGTTATTAATTGGTTTATTCTTTTTTAGGCTTGACCTTAATTTGTTACTAATATCCTCTATTCTCATTTTGCTCTTGAACCTTTTAAGTGAAAGTGATACCTCTTACATTACTTTTTTTTTTTTTTTTTGTTGATTGAGGATTATATACTACTTGAGAAAAATGAAACACAATTTATTTGGAGTAAAACTTTTTTTTTCTTTGTTTTATTATTGTCTTTCACATATTCCTTTGTGTTTGTAATTTCTTTTAAAAATTTGAATTTTGATGTTGTATTTGTTCATCACATAACCTCTTTTGTTCCTTTGTGTTTGTAATTTCTTTTAAATTTGAATTTTGATGTTGTATTTGTTCATCACATAACCTCTTTTGTTCCTTTGTGTTTGTAATTTCTTTTAAATTTGAATTTATATTTTTTCTATTGGATGATTTGAGTGAACTATGGTGGCCTTTGCCATATGATGTTGTCGATAGGTTGTCTTTTGGAGTGTAATATTCTTGATCTAATTTAGCTTTTATTTTAGTATGATTTCTTTACTTCATCTTGAAGTTTATCTTATGACCAAAATTTTCTTTCTTCAAAGTTCATATGTTACAATTTTTTGCCTAGTGTCATAATAATTGTGGTAATGGAATACAATGTTTTCATAACCCATATTGTTATCCCATTCTTTGATTTAGATTTAATCTTAAATGGATTATGGCAAAGCTTTTGAGATATCCATAGTGATATATTTGGGTACATATAACACATTGTTGCTTAGTAGTTAGTTCCTCCTTGATGAACTCTCATAGGGTATTTCCAATATATATTACATTTTTATTGGTAAGTTGATATGCAAGTCTAAAAAGCCTAACCTATGTTGGAAGCTTTTTCATAGTTTATCTCCATGGAAAGGTTATTGGTTTATAGTGTTAAACAAAGTGCATCTCTCATCTTAAACCATGGATCACAACATATAATTTTATTATCAATTTTTAAATTGGAAAAGATTATGAGGAAAAATTCTAAAATAATTTGAATTCAATCAAATATCTATGGATCTTACATATTATCCATCTATTTGTAAGGGCCATTATATTACACTTGATTATCTTATCTTTTGGTGTAACATTTGCTTCTTGGATTGAGTTTGTATATTTACACTTCCTCTCATCTCCAACTTGGGCATCCATATTTCTAGTTAGGACGACTTGACTTTCCATTTAGGGGTTTCAAATATGATTTTGTTTCTATGCTATTGCACTCCTAGCTTCCACTTATTATTATAAACAGGTTTTTTTTTTTCTTCTTTTCTTTTGATGATATTGTCTTATTTGAGTTTACCTCTACTTTGGGAGGGATTGTCTTATAATGTTTTTTTTCTAATGGGTTATATGGATGTTTATTGCACTCCTATGCTATTGCACATAATGTTTTTTGCTTCTTGGATTGAGTTTGTATATTTACACTTCCTCTCATCTCCAACTTGGGCATCCATATTTCTAGTTAGGACGACTTGACTTTCCATTTAGGGGTTTCAAATATGATTTTGTTTCTATGCTATTGCACTCCTAGCTTCCACTTATTATTATAAACAGGTTTTTTTTTTTCTTCTTTTCTTTTGATGATATTGTCTTATTTGAGTTTACCTCTACTTTGGGAGGGATTGTCTTATAATGTTTTTTTTCTAATGGGTTATATGGGATTTAAACAAGTCCCAAATGTATTACATGATGACCACATAATGATATTACAACTTGACAATTATGCATGTGTCACTCGACAAGACACAAACCTTGGTCTCTTCCTTAAAAGTTGAGGAATCTAATTGGTTGTACGAATGCGATTTAATGTTTCACTTATAATGTTATCTAAAGCATAGTGTATGATTTTTAAGTACATGGATACTCTAAATGAAGTTATCATTTTTAAAGATGAGTTTCAAAGAATGTCTTTAAGTATTCAATTGTGTTATCTAAGAAATAAACTAAAGGTAAAAGATAAACCAAAGTAGTTTTTAATGTTTGCAAGGCCATAGGCCATATGAGATAGATAATGCTTATCTAATGTATGGCTATCTCCAACCATACTTTGGTTACCATTATTGAAACATGGTGTACAATTCTATCCTCCTCAAGATTTGAACCTTGGACCTCTATTGAGAGTTCCGAAGTCTCCACTATTAAGCTACTCAAGATGAAACCTATTAGATTTTATCGGATGTATATCAAAAAAGATGTTTAAAAGAATATCTTTAATTAAAATTAACAAAATTTTAATAATAAGCCCTCTAAGGAATATACTAGTGATACAACAAACTTATCTCTTGGGTTCATGATTATTGAAGGGGATTACAATTTTAGGATAATAAACAAGCAAATCAATAAGTAGTAAGGAGGTCCAAAGTAGTAATAGAAGAAGAAAACTAGAAATAGACAAAATACTCGAAGGATAAAGAGATCTCTTGTGGACTAGTCATTTGTTCACAAAGTTTGATGGTAAAGATAATGGAAGTAGAGATTGGATATCTTCGAGTATAATTAAAATCATATTATAGCCCAATGTGTATAAATTTGTTATAGTAGAAAAGATAATAGTGCATAGGAAACGTTAGTCAACAATAGAGATTCAAGGTTAAAATCTTGCAAGGATAGACTTGCACACAATGCTTTAGTATTTGGAGTATGGTTAGATAACCATATACCAGATAAACAACATCCTCCATGAGGATTGTCTCATATGGCTTATGGCCTTACATACATTAAAAACTACTTTACAATTTTCAAGGAAGCAATAAAACAAATATTACAAAGAGGAAAAAGAGACGAGAGCAAAAGTTAACAAATGTAATGCAAGGTATTAAAAGGGTGCAAAAGTTCTAAAGTCGAGAATGAAAAGAGTAGGTTTTTGGCAAATGCATGTATGGTAAAGAATGTAAGGCAACAAGGAGATATAAAATATATTAATATTTCTTAAACCATCAATTTTATTTTAATAAAGCCATGATTACTTTTATAAAACTGTTTAAATTTTCATTGTTCATATAAATGGGATGTTTTTATAAAATTAATTGTTTGGATGGAATTTAATTCCGCCTTTGGTATTTCAATAAATCACATGATGGTATTACAACATTCTTGTTGTGGAATAAAGAACACTCCATTTTATTCATTAGAAAAGATGTTACAATACATGCTTTTATAATACCCCATGGGCTACAAGAAGGGTTTCCAAGGTGGAGTATCCCTTTTACAAATACAAATGTAATTGTGCCAAAAGTCTTCTAGACCACCTCAAAGTGATCACCTTCGGTTGAACGAGTCTCCAAAAGCCTTGTATACTACCAAAATAATAGTTAGCAACACCTCTTGGATCCACCTAAGTTGGACCCAAGTTTATGAGAGGAGCAAACATTGACAAGTTAATATAATGCATTAAACAACCTCAAAATGAGATTAAAACATCCAAATGTTACCTTGCTCACCTTTGTTTTTTGTTAGTGATTGGATATCTGATTGTGTCTAGTCCATGATGGTCAACCATCCATGGGTGGATGGTTGGGACTATGAATCATTTGGGGTAGATGATTCACTCTTCTTTGTCGAGAATTTAATGAAATTTGAGATAGACTCCTGGTCAGATGTGAGGAGCCTTTGGTTCGAGTTTGGAGTTTGTTGGAGCTTCCATCTGCAAGTAATTTCACAAAACAGATGCATGCAAATAAATGGCTGCAATGTTATCCATGATTGATTTGCAAGCAAGTATTGTGCATACAAGAGGATTCTAACTAAAATTTGGTAAATTTTTCGTATGTAATATCACTCTCCTTGCAAGTGAAGGAAATGGAAACCTATTTATATAATTTTGGGATGTGGAGGTGTTGGTCAGAGATCTGCCTTAGGTATGAATTTGTCTATTCATGCGCCCTAGACCCGACAAACATTGAAAGGCCAAGAGGAAGAAATGCCTCCCGTGCCAATCTCCAAAGAGAGGCTGGTTCCCTTGCTATTCTAATTGGGGGGATTTGATATTAAGGAACTTGAAAGAAATGGGAAATGACTGAAAGAGGTGGGAAATATGGCCACAAGCCAAATAGAACATGGGTGATGGACTAACAACACGATAACTCTATTGCTCGTCGAATCAAATAACACAATACATACAACTAACAACAATTAAAACTAAACATCTAACATGAGTAACCTCTAGGGCTACTCTAGGGGTTCACGTTATATCAGAAGCTAAATCCAAATATTAGAATTCAAGTGTATAGATAAATCAGAGAACTTGATAGAAGATAAGCAATAAAAGACACACAAAATAGAAGTCCAGAGTTAGAGCCAAACATCAGTTGTATTGATAGCAGAATTCAGATTACATCAAGCTTTTAGAAAACATCCATCATTTTACCATAAAATAACAGGCTTATATAGAGAATTTTGTCGCTTGAAACAGTAAATGCATACCTATAAAATGTGGCGGTGGTAGCCAAGATAAGTTTTAAGGAATTACAGTAATGAAATAGTAATTAGGCATGGCTGGGACCAATGACTACTTGAAATGCAGTTGAACTCCTTCAATGCTCTGACGAGCTTGGCTTGTTGGCGCTGCCTCCTCACTCGCTAAAATTGTTTCTGTGAAAGATAAGATTTTGAAATCTTGGAACGTCCAATCTGGAAACTTCTCAGAATGATTGCGCTTGGATGGATAAGGATGCACCTTAACTCGTTGATGGGAAGTGCTTTCCTAGCCTGAAACTGCTTCACGCTCTTAAAATGCAACGAAAGCACCTTGCTACCTCGAGACCAGCGACATAGTTGAAAAGTTAAGAGGTGAAGCGCATCCAACTCATTGCGCATTTGCTCGACGCTCGAAAATGGAGCATAAGTCCTTGGCGCACAGGAAGTAGTGCTGGCATTGAAAAGTCAATCGCCCAAGCGCATGAGAATGGATCGTAAACGCGTTGCGCAACAGAAAAGTAGCGCAAGGGTTTAGGGCCTCGGGAGGCGCACTGTGTTGAATGGTCAAATGCTAAAGCATGCAAGCATGGAGTGCAAATGCCTTGTGCAGGAAAAAAGGAGCGCAATGCCTTGCACAGGAGAAACAGAGCTCAACACCTTGATGCCTTGGAAACAATGTTGGGTTTTGACCAGTAAAAAGGCATTACGCTCAAATAAGGTGCGACACTGCTTGGCGCTTGAAGAACTAAGCGCATGATCCCGGGGTCTTCTCTTCGAGGGTTGTGCTGCACTTTTGTTGTGCTTTAAAAAGTCAAAGCAAGAAGCACTCTGAATGGGAGCGCAACTTAACGCTTGTAGAAATGAGCGCAGCACTTCATAAAAACTTAGCCATTTTTCCTTGAAAATTGGTGCTGCACTTTGATCGATCAATGTGCGTTGTGCTCTTGGGAAGGTGCGCAAAGGTATAGCGCTCGCTTTTGCTGCACTTTGACCGGTCAAACGACGTTACACCCTTCAGGCAGAGCATAAAGGTATTGCGTTGGCTGCTGGTGCGCTTTGACCAATCAAAGGGCGTTGCCCACTTCTTGTGGTTGAAGTTTACCTTGCACTTATAATTGGTGTGCAATAGTAATGCGCTGCTCAAGTAGAGCGGAAAGGCATTGCACTAGGAATTTGAGCGCAACATCCTCCATCAACACTTAGCGCTTTAGCTTGAAAGAAGCTAAGGTTTACTACCTCCCAGACTGACATTGGCTTGCACTCTCCATGATCTTCATGTTTGGCCTACGCCTGGGGATAATGTAAACTACCCTCACTTTTCAAAAGGTGTGCGCCCTGCATGGTAAGTAAACAGAAACAACTACGCATGCTTTAGGAACAGTTAAGAGGATTTTGACAGTAAAGCTCAAGAGAGAGAAATAAAATGCATCTTGAACAAGAAGGACAACGTTTCTAGGAAGCAAAAATTACTAGACAATAAAATGCACATAATATTACCAAAATGACAACATCTCTAGCAGCTCACGGTGAAATTGAGCTCGCCTCAATGTTGGAATCCCATGCCTTATCCGTTGAATTAGAGTCATCATCACTATCACTTTTTGAATGCTCACTAGTAGCATCAGACTCTTCCCCCGACCCTTTTATTCTTGTTTCCTCCTCTTGGTGCTCATTGTGCTGCTCTTAATCACGCCCTGGTACCTCGTCTTGGTGCTCATATCCCTCGTCTTGAGGCTCTTGGCCTGCATCTTGTTGGGGTTCGTGGCTTTCTCCTTGACCCTCTTCCTGAGCTTGAAATTCCTCATGCGCTTGAATTTCTTCTTGCGCTCTACCCTCTCCTTGCGCTTGAATCTCTCCTTGCGCTTGAATTTCTTCTTGTTGTTGAGGAGGCTTAGGTGGCGCGAGCTCATCCTGAATGCGGTCGTAAGTCGCTTGGACCAGGCCCCAATCATCTTCATTTATCGCGTCATGCTTTTGGAGCTCTCAAATTAGGTACCCAAAAGTTTCAAGGTGGCGAACATCAACATAATTAAACCTCTCGCAGAGGTCCACAAGACAAGCCTCCATTCGTACGAATCTGACTGTATACTGCATTACCTAAAGCTCAGTAATGGGCTCCTCCCAACTGTCAATATTTGAGGTATCATTATCAAAGGAGTCCCAGACTGATTGTAAATATTCTTCCATCAAAATACGGTATCCCTCATCAGTAAAGCCTGAGAAACCGTTCTACGCCATAGTCTCAAAGTACATTAGAGAATTTTTTCTTTCTCTCTCAAACATGTCCATCAGACCTCGGGCCTTTTGGGCCGCCTTGGCCTTTTTGAAGAAGGATCTTAGCGTTATACATGCAGTCGCCCATGACCGAGCAAGGTCACACATCGGGGCAAGTTGGATGCCCGATTTGTCTAGGGTTTACACCTTCATGGCCAGCTCCAACCATTGATCAGTGTTACCCTCGACATCCTCTATGATGGAAGCATTGTGGGAGACCAACTGCTTGGTCTCCTAGATGAATGTCAGAAGTGCTGCTGCCCTGCGCACTCTAATTTTGAAGTTTTCCAGGAAGAGACTACACACCTCCTTGACACGATCTTTTGACAAAACCCCTATTGGCTCTGCTTTTTTTGTCAATCTGGCTTATAGCTCTTGAATCTAAGCATCTAAAACTTACACCTGTCCTCGCGCTTCTTCCTAAACCTTAAGGTGTTCTTCAGAATATTTCTTGTAGCTTTCCACCTCTTGCTCCAGATTGATTACCCATTGCTGCAACTGCTCCACTTTGGACTGCTCCTCCTCAAGTTGCCCCCTCGTGAGCGCCAGGGTCTCTTCAAATTGTATATTTTTGGTCTCAACCTCGTAGTAGTGATTTTTGAAATGCTCCACCTAGAGGTAGAGGGATGTTGCCTCAACATGGATATTCCTAGCTTTCTCCGTGGGATCAATAGTCTTCAAATCTTCCACCATATGACGATAAGAATAGTCTGCTGGCGTCATCTCTTCCAATGGCTTCTAGACCTTGGGCGCTTTCTCCATTCTATGGAGCTACATATTTTGAGGATCAAACACTGCCCTTTTATCTGGCCGAGCCAGCGCTTATACATTCTTTATTTTTTGGCCTTTGATCCAGGTCGAGGAGTTTTGTTGCGCCTTACGAATACTTTCTACCATTGGGCCCTCCTAGCAGAATTCTAGTCCATAGGTTCCTATACTCCAAAGAGTGGGTTAAAGGGGAATAGATCCCGTTGAGGGCTTGATTCAATAGATGTGTCTGGAACAATTGGAGCAGTGACTGTAGTGACCTTGGGAGGTGTTGGGGTTTGCACGGTTATTACTGGGATGTTAGGACCAAGGGGAGGAGTCTCCATAGAGGTTACTATTGTGATAACTAGGGAGGGGGGACAGGCAAATATAGTCCAAGACTCACTGTGGCAGCGGATGCTGCAACCAAATTTACTAAACCTTGAGGAGTAGGAACAAAAGTTACCGGGAAGGTGAAGGCATTGGAGACTAACGCGAAAGTTTCAAATGATTGAGAAACTGTAGGCAGGGAAGAAAGAGACTGCGACTAAAATAGGTGGTTTGGAATGACTACTATAGGGGAACCAAATGAGATGTGGGTAGACAATAGGGTTTCAGCGCCAGGAAGTGGGGTTTCTAGAGGGGCGAATGAGAGAAAGAGAGGAACAGAAGACGCACCTGCGAGTTTGAACGTCTCCAAAGTCGATGTGGTGAACTACTGCGTTATTTGACTTGATTCTCCTTCCTTGTTCGATGCCTCTTCCTCCATATTAATGAACAGGACTTCGAGCTACGCCTACTACGTCTGCTGGATGTGCTACACCTACTACGTCAGAGCAAAAACTTTTGAAGTGCCCCCTCTTGTGGCTACTGATGATACTAGAGGGTTTGCGCCCAAGAGGTAGGTCATAGTAGTTCGAGGCATATTTGCAATGTTTTGGGGTGCAGGTGCAGTAGGATCACTCCTCTTATTCGAAGTGGACTCCTCTTCTAGGAGCAGTTGCTTACCTTTACCCTTGACAAGTGGTGCTTGACTAGCCTAGTGCTTCGAAACCATCATCGCATCTTCAACCCTACTAGGACTTTCAGTACTTTTGGGCACAATGTTGCCGAAGAAGATGGGCCGGTAGATTTCATAATATTTATCGAAGATCATAAATTTTTTTTGATCTAATTGTAGCATTGGGTCAGATGCTCATTTTTCATTGTGGACTCTCATGATCCACCAGTTCACGATCTTCTCATATGACAATTATGGCACTTTATTCTTCACTATCTGGAATACTCGTTCATCGGGGTCTTGCACCGGATTCTGCGTAGGGTTGTAATCGACCTCCATTATGTAGAAGTCATGCCACGGGGGGAAGGAGACCATCCTTTCTATGTGCCACTCTAGGTCCAGCTAGGAAGGGTTATTGCATTGATTCTCAATGTCTGGGTAAGGATAGCAGTGGAATTTGTTTGCTATGATTTTATCTCTAAAAACATTCAGTAGGTCATATTTCCACCGTTGGGACAAGTCAATCAAACCAAACTCGTACAGAGTAATCGTCAAATAGGCATTCTACTTGTTATATGACACTTTGATGCAACTGAGCTAAAAATGCTAGAGGCAAGTATGCTATCTTTTTTGTCCCTTGTCGTACATATCATATGCGAAGTCACATTGGTGGATAACTTCAAGGGCAAACAGGTATTCGATTGTGTAGTACGACAGCAAAAAGGGTTTTACAAAAAAATTGAAGATTTGCACCACAAGCCCTTGCATTAGCTGAAAAACATCACCAACCTACTCTATACCACATAGTCCCTCATAGACCTTGACACTCATTCACAAACACCGTATATGATTTCTAGCACTGGACCAAGGAAAACTCAGTTAAATTTTAAAGAGGACTAGTGCCTTGACAAGCTCATGGTCCATTGGTACATGGGGAGTGCTTTTCCCTTTTCATCTGTGTGACTTATGGTAATAAGGTGAAATAGGAGTGTGAATGCATGTGGTAGAATAAATACCATGCCAAGAATGAGCAACTTCGAAACGCTATGTTTTCGTCTTGTATCCTGCATAGCTAGATATGCAGCTACCATAACACCCAATCTACCCAATCAAAAAAGATAGGTTTTATTCCTTGCGACACAACATCAGGAGCATAAAATTCTCTATGGGATATGCACTTGACAATTATCGCTTGCTAGCCATTCACTTGGGTGTCTGAGGTAAGCTCGGTGATCCATGCCAACATGGAGTAGAGTTCAAAATTTTTGAACCTCCTCAAGGATATGGGGAGTTGTGGCAAGGTTCCGGATGCAAACTTCTCCGTTAGCTGAGCCTCCATAAACCGCCTCATCGGCGTCGTGTTGGTATATCTATCATTCTGCTCCTTGCTGTTAATTTTTCTGATGATAACTTCACCAGAAGGTCCTTGCCCATAGGCAAAAGCTTCACGGATTTTTTCAGCAGAGATGGAGAACAACCTTTTTTCTTTTGCATCCTAGACTGACCTAGTCTTGGGGTCGTAAAATTGGGTAATTGCACAAATTAATTTTGGGTAGGGGTGCACAGGCGTGCACAGGTACCAGTATAGGTAGGAGTGGTAGGTGACTGTCCGATTGCTCTCTGTGGATACTTTAGTTATCATGAGATCAATATCTTCGCGGAGCTTCTCTATGCTTGTCCTGGGGAGGACACAATCCCGAATTTTACTCAACTTGTCTTCAAGAGGAGGTGGTAGAGGCTTTTCCTTATTTTCCTTCTCCTTTTGCTCACCCTTTTTTGATTGTGGGACCTCCTTTTTTTGCTTTTGCTTTGCCTTCTTACCCATATCTACTGGTGAATTCTTCAAACGTGTTGAGAATGAAGACATTCAAGTGCAGCTCGCCCCAAAATAACACAGTGCTCCACTGACGCTTTCTACCTCTTACCAGCATCAATCACTCTCTAAAACTTGGTAGTGGAAAATTATGTGACAAATTAAGGATTTCTCTAGGTAGATTTGATATGCAGTGCGCCTTCTTATAGCTCAGGGATGCACCCACTTGCATTAATGTCGTTTGGGCGAAGTAAATACTTGGAGCAATTTGGGGGCGTTGTGGAAGATATCCTGTGCTGTAAATAATGGTAGAGTGCACATACCAATGCCAACTAACAAAGTGTGCCATAATATTTTTTGAAAGACAAGATGTGCCACATTTGTTGCATAAATTTTTTGATATATTCTGCTTTGGACTACACGCCTGGAACGTTGGAGAAAGCACCCGATGCTTGGGAGAGAATGAAGCCTTATTGCTTCGAATGCACTTTTACCGTTTTCCAGGCTAATGAATGCCCTTCACTCAATAAATGGGGTGCAAGGTTTATTTGCCCTTAGGAATCTTGAAATCAGGTTGTGCCCTCAAATCAAAGCGCAATAGCCTCCTTGGGATTGGCACCAAGTTTTAAAAAATCAAATACTGAGGCGCCCTCCTTGGTTCCATTCCTATCTTGCGCACTGAAACCCGAGCACAACACCTTGGCACTCAAAATCGAAGCACAACGCCTTGGTGTGCTCGAATTGGTGCTCAACACCTTGGTGGCGCTCGTACACCTTTTATTCAAAATTAATGTTGTACATTTGAAAGGTCAACGGATGAAGCGCTCTCTTTACCCATTAATTGGTCTTGCGCACCAAAAACTGAGTGCAAGTGCCTAGCATAGGAAAATGTACTGATGCTGAAAATTCAAACACCCAAGCACTCATATTTGTTGCACATTAGCCTTGCGCCTGTCACTTGGAGCCCAACATCTTTACGACCTCGAGAGTAGTGCTAGAGTTGAAAATTCAATGCGCAAAGTGCACTTGACAGCTCCAAATTGGTCTTGCACTCCTCTTTTGGAGTGCAACACCTTGGTGCACACTTGGGTGCTTCCTGATTGCACTTGATATTGCACTTTGATCGATCAACACATGTTGTGCCCTTGGGAAGGTGTGTAAAGATATAGCTCTCATTTTTGTTGTGCTTTGATCGTTCAAAGGGTGTTGCACCCTATTTTGCATGGAGTAAATATTGCATTGGTCAGGCAGAGCGCAAAGGTATTGCGCTCACCATTATTGCACTTCACCACATAGTCACTTAGTGCATTCATGGAGGTGGTGCAAAAAGGCCAGGGTGCACTCACACTTTATCACTCGAAGGTGGGTTCTGCTACACTCTATTTGGCATGGAGCCTGTCTCACGCCTTCCAACCAGAGCAAAAATGCTTTATGCCCTTTAGACCGGGTGCACAGGTATTGCACACACTGTTGCTAGGATTTACCTTGTAGTTACTTGGCATCGCTGAAGCACATTACTACTCCTACAAGAGATTTGGACTTCTCTTTTACATACAGTGGGGCACTTTGCTACTAGCAGCATTTTTCTTGACAGGAAACGCTAAAATGCTCGAAACTCAACAAAAAAAACATGAATTAAACTAGAAAAAATTATGGACTCTTCAGAACCCCTCTACCAGCTAGGATATTGGCCTTAAAAACTATGCTACTAATAGTGCAAAAAAGGGGACGAAGAGATATACTCTGAAAGAAGCAAAAATGCATAAGGAAAATACAAATATATATGGCCTGATAAAACCTTTCGCACTACCACTTACTGGTAGTATACCTTCAGATGAAGGCCATTGAATGATAACGACAAAGTAAACCCATTCAAATATTGCAGCGTGAAAGAGTTCACTGGATTAACTTGAGAAACCTGAAATGGACCCTCCTAGAATACGTTAAATTTATCATGGTTTCTGGGCTTGGAATTTTTCTCATTTCATTTTAAGACCAAGTCACCAACTTGGAATGTTTGATCAGAGGTCCTTTTATCGAACCAATTCATCGTGGTGACGACATGCTTCATGAAAGCCTCGTAGGCTTTCTCTATTTCCTCCTCCAACGATAACAGTTGGGCAATCCTGATGTTGATATGGTCCAACTCTTCATCCCCGTCGTCGAATCATCGAAGAGATTGTAGAGTGGGCAATTCAATATGCGTAGGAAGCACTGCTTCTTTCCCGTACACCAGGGAGTATGGGGACGTCTTGATGGATTTCTTAATGGAAATTTGGTCAGCCCATAATGCAAAATCTAAAAGCAGATGCTAGGTCCGCTTGTTGTCTTCTAGCATCTTCTTCAAGATCCAAAGTAAGTTCTTGTTGGTAGACTTTGCCAAACCGTTGCCCTACGAGTAATAATTTGATGAAGTTTTCAGATAAATACTATACTTACTAGTGAATGCGCACATCTTGGCCCTAATGAAATGTGAACTATTATCAATCACTATGGCATCCGATATCTCAAAACAGGTTATCAGCCCTTCTAGAAAGGTGATAACGACGCCTTGATTAGCCTGCTTGGTGGGCACTGCTTCTAGGGCCATCAAGATATACTTGTGCCCTGCTGAAGAATTAGGCTCTATTATCCCAATGAAGTCTAGAACCCATTGCTGAAACGGGATCTCGACCTAAATCGGGTGCAGAGGTAGAGAAGCGTTCTTAGTGCGACCAACATACCTTTGGAATTTATCGCATTTTTGGCTTACACTGAAGGAATCAACAAAAACGGTGGGCCAGTAATAGCCTGCCCTTATTATTTTAAGGCCATAGGCCTTCTTGAAAAATGGCCCCTAGATATTCTAGAATGGAGATCGTCCATAATTTTCTCTTTTTCTGTCCCCTGACACATCTAAGGAGGACACCGTCAATATTTCGATGAAACAGTCCATTAGGTAACAATACGTATTTGCAGACCTGAATCCTGAACCGCCTCCTCTGTAAATAGTTAAGGATGGAAGGGCACTGACCTGTGCTAAAATACTGCACTAGGACCTCTATCCAATATTTGTTAGATGAAGATCGATTTGCGCAATTTCTCCCCTATGTTGGGTCATCCTACTGGAAAGCTATCACTTCTGAGGTGACACTCCGGGTAAGCTCTTGGTATAAGGCTCGATCATGGACCAGTTTAGTTCGCAGAACCTCTATTTCGAACTCTTGGATCTTAGAAATCCAACCTACCTTTTTTTTATCGAGCTCTCCTTGAATGTTGAAGTTTTTAACGTCCAGGTGTGGAGATAATCATCAACATTGTATTGCTCATCAAGGAATAAATAATACATGGATGCCCAAGATTAGGCCAGAGGTTGCAGAACCACCCGAGGCCAAAATAGAGCTCGTTAGAACAAATAGGAAAGAATAGCTAACCACTAACTATAATGTAATAACTACTAACAGTAGGTTGTTAACAAGATACGCTATCATCCCCCCTTATTACATTATTTGGGTAATAGGAAAATTACTAGGTATGTTAACATCCCCCTTGATTACATCATTTTGCAATACATAGAGAGCTACGAAACAATTCAAATTTGACACGTGCAAGTGCCTTAGTGAAAATATCTGCAACTTGAGCATTGGTGGGAATGTACTGAAGCTGAATTTGATGTCGAGGAACTTCGTCTCGAATGAAGTGACATTGTGTGTCAATGTGCTTGGTTCTTTCATGATGCACTGGATTCTTGACTAGGTTCAGAACACCCTGGTTGTCGCAGAACAAGTGTATTGGAGATTTTGATGGATGACCCATACTTGTCAAAATGCGATGCAACCATATTACTTCGCACATAGCTTCACGTGCGGCATGATACTCTGCCTCTATAGATGAAATAGCAACCACCTGTTGCTTCTTGCTGTGCCAAGAGACAGGACCGGATCCAAGATGAAAAATATATCCTGAAGTTGACTTGCGATCATCAAATGACCCAACATAGTCGGAGTCCATGTATCCTTGCAAGAAGAATTTACCATTCCTCTTGTATTCTAGGCCATATTCCATAGTACCACGGACATAGTGAAGAACACATTTTGTTGCTTTCCAATGAGTGGTCTTAGGTTCCTGCATGAACCTCGAAAGATAGTTGACAGCAAACACAAGATCTGGCCTAGTGTTCATCAGATATATGAGACTCCCAATCAGTTTGTGATAGAGAGTACTATCTACCTGAGGTGAATCATCATACCATGATAACTGAAGTCCTGATTCCATCGGTGTTGCCATTGGCTTGCAATCAGTCATGCGATATTTTTCTAACAATGTCTTGGCATATTTTGTCTGAGACACTTTGATGTAGTGCTCCTTCTGGCTCACTTCCAGACCAAGATAGTAATGGAGAAGTCCGAGATCTGTCATCTCAAATGATGTACACAAGTCACTTTTGATAGCAGAGATCATTGTTTCTGAACTCCCTGTAATGAGCAGATCATCAACATAGAGTACAAGCAACACTATCTCAGAACCCTGTTTCTTGAAATAGAGGTTTGCATCTGATGAACATCTCTTAAATCCATGTTGCAGGAGGTGATTATCCATTTTTATATACCAAGCTCGAGGAGCTTGTTTCAAACCATACAAGGATTTGACCAACTTGCAAACTTTCTGCTCTTGGCCTTCCACTTCAAATCCTTCAGGTTGAGTCATGTAGACTTCCTCTTGGAGATCACCATTCATAAAAGCACTCTTGACATCCATTTGGTGAACTTTCCACCCATACTGTGCTGCCATAGCACAAAGAACTCGAATGGTGGTCATCCGAGCAGTAGGTGCAAACGTTTCCTCATAGTCAATGCCTTCCTTTTGAGCATAGCCCTTTGCAACAAGATGGGCCTTATGCTTATCAATTGTCCCATATACCTTGTACTTGACTTTGTAAACCCATTTGCATCCTATGGGCTTCTTTCCTTGTGGCAGATTGACAAGCTTCCATGTTTTGTTCTTTTTCAGAGACATGTACTCAACATCCATAGCAGCCTTCCATTGTGGCTCACTAAGGGCATCTTGTACTGAAGCAGGTTCAAGTTCATTCGTTGAGGACATAAACACCCTGTCATCATCTATATCCATATCCTTTGTTTCTCTATCTGGATCTACAGAGAGTTCCTCAAAATATTGACAAAGATCATCAACCTCAGTAGTCTCTTCTGCTGCTCTTTCCTGTCGAGCCATACTGCGAGTACGAGGTCTATCCAAAGTCAAATTTGGTGGAGTGGATAACTTGGAGTCTCTGATTGTACTTGTATACCATTTTGGATTCTTCTTCTATGGTGATGAAGAAGATGAAGAAGGTCCTCCAATTTTTGGTAATGAAGGAGACTTCTCAACTTTAGATTCCACAAGATCTAGGTATACATCTGATGTGCTTTGTGATGTGAAAGCCTCATCAAAAACAACATCTCTACTGATGTGAATCTTCTTGGTTAAGGGATCAATCAATCGATAACCCTTAGAGTGCTCATCATACCCAAGAAAAATGCACTTCAATGTTTTCTCATCTAGCTTCTTCCTCTTTTCTTTCGGTATGTGCATGAATGCTTTACAACCAAAAATGCGTAGATGAGAGATGGAAGGTTTCCTACCACTCCATGCTTCTTGTGGAGTCATTCCTTGTAGGGCCTTTGTGGGTGCCCTATTCAATAGATATACTGTTGTGGTGACAGCTTCTGCCCAATATTGTTGCCCAATTCTAGCTCCTGTGAGCATGCAACGAACCATTTCCATGATGGAACGGTTCCTCCTTTCAGCCACTCCATTTTTTGAGGAGTATAAGCAGTAGTCAACTGTCGTGTGATCCCATTTTCAGACAAGAATGCAAAAAATTCTTTAGAGGTGAACTCCCCCCTCGATCTGAGCGGAGGGTCTTTATAGAAGTCCCTGACTCCTTTTCAATAGATTTCTTGAATTGTTGAAAGAAGCCAAATGCTTCAGATTTCAGTTGAAGAAAGAATACCCACATCTTTCATGAGTAATCATCCATGAATAACTAAAAATACCTCTTACCCCCACAACTGTTGGGTGTTAAAGGACCGCATAGATCGGTGTGAACCAACTCCAGAGGTTTCTTTGCTCTTGTAGAGCTTCTCTCGAAAGGTACTCTATGTTGCTTTCCTGCCAAGCAGTCAGAGCAAACTGGCAATGTGGTAGAAAGGGAAGGAAGACCCTTTACCATCTCATACTTACTTAACTCAAGTAAGTAACCAGAACTCATATGTCCATATCTCTTGTGCCACAGGGAAGTTGCCTCCTTTGTAGAGACAAGCATGGCTACATCTGGAGAAGAGATAGTATTTAGGGCAAATAAGCCATGCTTATATGAAGCGGTTGCAATGTGCTTACCTCTCCTGGTGATTGAACAACACTTCTTGCCCCCCTCAACACGAAAAATTACAACCATATCTTTGTCCAAAATTTGTGTGACTGACAATAAGTTGTTTGCCAATCCTGGAACATAGAGGACCTTCTCAATCTGACACTTGCCATCAGGAAGAGTGACGGAAATAGTACCTTCTCCCTGAACCTTGTAGGTTTTATCATCGACAATAGTGACAGGTTTGCCCTCCTTGGCCTTATATGTTTCAAACCATGATTTGTCGCCAGTCATGTGCTTACTAGCGCCAGAATCGACATACCAGACAGGATCCTTCTGCTTGGAGGTTGTGGTAGTCATGAGCACCTTGTGTGCCCATTCAGAATCCGAGTCAGATTCTTCAAAAACAACATTCACCTGGGGTTGCTTGTTTTTGTTTTGTGGTTTGTTTTGGCCCTTGTTCTTAGGTTGCTTGTTCTTACTCCAACACCTATTTGTGTCATGGTTGTCTTTGTGACAAATTTTGCAATATCTCTTCGTTTTTTGAGGTTGTTTGCCCTTGGAATCCTTGTGAGAGTTACCTCCTTTCTGAAAATGACCCTTCTTCTTAGAACCCTACCTGTTGGTGTATAGGGCGGAATTAGAAGAATCATCTCTTTGAAATTGGTGGGCCTCCTCTTCTTGAAGCAGATTGACCAACTCAACAAAGGTAACTTTTCTCTGTGACACCTGAAGTGAGGTGATCAACACCCTATAAGAATCAGGTAAAGCTCTCAATACCACTGAAGTAAGGAGCTTATCGTCAACAGTTTCTCCCAAAGAACTCAATTTGGCTTTCAACTCAGACACTCTGCAAAGAAAGAGTTCAACTGTCTCTCCCTGCTTCATGCTTAGACTGTGCATTTGAGATTGAAGAAATAGAATAGTGGAATCATTCTTTCCCTCATAGATAGTTTTAAGGGCATCCCATGCCTCTTTACTATGTTCACAGTCAGCAATATGGGGTTGAACTTCATCAAAAACAACAAGCAAGATGAGCACTTTGGCTGTGTTGTCTTTCTTGTCAAAGGCTTTCTGATCAGCAGAGGGAGTTGTAGCTCCAGCAGTAGATGAAGGTCTTGTTGTTGCTCCAGATACAACATCCCATAAGGCATCCATTTCTAGAATTGCCTTCATCTTATTTTTCCATGGTGTATAGTTAGGACCTTTCAACAACTGATGAGCATCAGTCATTAATTTTGCAGACATAGTGAAGGTTCCTTATATCACCAAATGGTCCCCCTTTCTTTATACCTTAATGCCAGGCCGTTATACCATACAAAATACCCGCCCTTACGTGAGGGAGACTATAGGTATTTTGAAAAATCAGAGAAATTACCCGCCCTTACGTGAGGGAGACTATAGGTAATTTCAAAGATTATACGATACATGATACTTAGGCGGTACTGAAAGGGAATCGTCTCGTTGATGACACCTACCATAGAAAGTCATCAATCCTCATGCGCGGGGCGTAACTTCCCCTAAACACTTTGGATATCAGTACTTTCGTCAGGATTTACGTCTAAACACAAGAACGATTAGGGTAGTGGATGGAGTAAAAAAATGCAAAAATGGCGTACTTATTCCTCCCCGACGATTGATAGAGAACAAGCTCAGACGTCATTTTGGCAGCTATATTAGGTGGCGGATACAGTAGCGCAATCACGACAACATTACCTGTAAGTGCTGGCCAGAGGTATCACAAATACCGAACGCTGCAGTGCAATAAATTGCATAGATAGGTTGTATTTATTTCGGGGACTTTAGGGAGTGATGTTGATTTTTAAATTTTAATGAAGTAGTGCAAAAAGGAATGGAAATGCAACATACATCAGAAAAGTGCCCACAGAAATAAACCCATAGGTGTCGGGCGCTGTCGAAAATGCACCTTTACAATAATGCCAAATTGCCAAAATTTACTCACTATCCCCCCTTAAAATTTGCTCATTTGAAAAAAATATACCCCCCCTTGCACTTTGGCAAATTTTCTAATTTTTTTTTTAATGCAATTTTTTTAATTAAGGTTGAGCATTAATATAATTAATAAAAATAATAATTTAGTTTGGTTTTAAAAATCATAATTTGAAAAAAAAATGATTTAAAAGAACAAAAGAAATTATTAAAATTATTAATTAAATTAAAAAACTCTAACCAAAATAATATAAAAAAAATTACAAAAAAAATTATTAAAATTATTAATTAAATTAAAAAACTCTAACCAAAATAATGAGAGGGTTTAAAAACCAAAGAACCCCCCTTTTGAACTTGATTGCCTCTAGGCAATCAATGAATGACTGTTGCCCTTTTTGCCATCCAACCCAGCAACCAGAACCAGTCCACCGTCCAACCGGAGCATGCCACCTGTCAGTCTTTGTTAGTCGTCCACGTCACCCATCCGTGTCAGTCGTCCACACGTCAATCGATCTCGACCTCTGTGCCACCAACGTTCATCTGGTCTGGTCTAGTGGCTAAGTGCCACGTGTTGGGTCTCGTCCCGATCGTCCATCCGATTAGTCTGTCAGATCCTAATGTCTTTGCGTGCATCGGTCAGGCTATCGACTAGTCGGCGGATCCGATAGGTCTATCGCTTCGACGAGTCCTATCGAGTGTAGGTCATCAGTCAAATCTGGTACGCAGGCACCAAATCTGAGGTCTGACAAAGACAGTCAGATTCAGATCTCCCTCGAGATGTGTGCCTGAGGTCAGCTGTCAGGTCACCTCAAGAATCATGCTGAAGGCTTTTCACCTTGGGAATCATGCCCCGTGTCAACTGCTCAAAAAAAAACAAAAACGTCCTCCTCACCTTGCTCCTTGCCTGCTCTTATATCATGTGGAGATAATCATCCATGTATTATTTATTCCTTGATGAGCAATACGATGTTGATGATTATCTCCACATCGAGTGTATCACATACACTATTGTTTTACTATGAGAGACGAAATGACGAAACTTCTTTAGTGACCTCATCACCGCATGGACATGTCTTTCACTAAAATTTAACATTTTCTCATGCAGGATGATAACTTGACTCAGGAACACAATTGGTCACTCGTCCCCGTCTTCATTTGTTTGGGTAAGGATCTTCAAGTTCATGACATAATGGATATAATGAGCTGGAAACCCTAATTTAGATAAGTTGTTCACCAAGCAGGAGCCCTTGGTGAACTCAAATCCAACTGAAGAGGACTTGTTTGGGTTTGAGATATGCAAACCAGGTTACGTGAAAATGATGGGTTCAAATATACCTGGGTGAAGAGAAGCCCTAGTGAGCATTTAGTTTGTCAGCCATGGGTAAGTATGGAGATTGTCATTCATAATCCAATATGGTGTTATAATTAAGGAGGGGTATCTCTGGATACCACTGCCATTCCTTCCACCAAGAATGTTGAGAGTGTATTGTGATCTTGTGAAGCATAAAATTAGGTATATTTTCTTTAGCTACCTCAAAGGTTTCCTTATCGACAAAGGTAAATATAAATCTAGATTTGATAAAATCCTAGGTGATGCCAATTCCTAGTCAATTAGAAAAATAAGTCAGTCATTATAGAGATACTTTTTTTATAGAATCTTGACGAATGCATCTAGGGGATTAGGGCAAAATGGACTCCTTGGATAGTTAAGATGGGGACCACTAGAGGTTCAATGAATTTATGGAAATCCCATCCCAAAGATCGTTGCCTTTCCACTGGATCCATGATTTGATGTTTTTCCAATCCTGTCAAATGTTGTAGATGATAAAAGAGATTGAAATATTGATGGAAACTAGGAAAATGATAATGGAAGGGAAATCCATACCTCTTCATCCTTTATGTCCATAAGGATAACTTGAGGTAATGCAATGTTGAACCAACACTTTTCAGGATTTATCACCTTTGATGGATCTAATTATCTAATTGGCACATAAGTTCATACCTTAGCATTTATAGTCAAGAAGATTCATTCCCCTATTCTTCTTGTGTAAATAGCATAATTCCCATGCTACTCTATGAAAATCAAAGTTGGACGTAAAACTTGCCTAGAGAAAATCTTTGAGCAACTTCTTTAGCTTTTGATAACAAGCCTTAGATAGGAACCAACATGAGGAGTAATACACATGGATCACAACCAGAATCTTGGACTATATTTGAAACTTGTTGGCAAGGGAAAGCTTTTAGTGGTCTAGTAGGCAAGATTGACTTCAATTTTTTTTAACATTTTTCCAAATTTTTGAAGGGGAACTATGGAAGGCGAAGGGGATACCCAAAAATCGAAACACTTTCCCATCTTATATCCATCTCCACTAAAACTGAGTCAACCAATTTGGGAGGGGAGATGTAGTCAAACTATTAAAAATAGAGTTTTTACCACTAGATGTTGGAGTCACAGACAAGACAAAAAGTATCTAGGCAATGAATGGCCAAAGTGAAGGATTCTTCATCATCAGCTAATGTGAGGAAAGAGTCATCCTTATAGTGTTCATTGATCATTTGGGATTGACTATTAGGAAGGGAACTATTCTTAACGAGGATAAAATTGGTTTAATGAGAGGAAGATAATTAAAACCTTTAGCTGCAATGATAGAGAGAGGGCAAGAGGGCAACCTTATCTTATTGAGTGAAAAAGGTCAATAGCCTTCGATTGAGTTTTGTTAATATTGAGGACAACAAAGGCATCTACAAAGAGCATCTTGACCACAAAGATGAAACCATTGCCAAAACCCAAGGCTTTGAGTATGGCAAGAATGAAGTGCCACTCAATGTAGTCATAGGCTTTCTCAAAAATAGTTTTGAGAAAAATGACTGGTTGGTTGGATTTTTTGGTCCATTCCCTCTTAGACAACCAAGACATTATCTAATATATATTTGTTTATGATGAAACCTCTTTGCTCTCAATTGATGATGGTAGGAATAAAATGAGATAAACGCAAGACAAAGGCTTTGATTATGATCTTGTAGGACACATTGAGAGGGGTGATCAAATGCCAATTGGTGATAACTTAGGGTCTCAAACCTTTGGGATTTGATATTACCCTTGTTAATTTATGGTGTAAGAGAGTCATTTGCCAAAGGTTCCCAACAAACTTGAAGTAGATTAGGGCCTACGAGGTCCCAAAGTGCTTTGTAAAATTCACAGAGGAAGTTGTCTAGCCCATGAGCTTTATCATTGGCTCTTTGAAAGAGGGCCTTGTGTAGATCTTCAAGCGATAGTGGTTGATCACAAACAACTCTTTGAGCATCATAGAGTTTGCTAGGGACCATAGTAAGAAAATTCTAGAGGGATTTCTCCCTTTGATTTGAAGGCTCTTGTGAGGAAAAGACCTACTTATAATGTTGTACAAAGGCTTGAGTAACCTCTGATAAGACAGTAATTAGAACCCCAACCTCTTGAATGACCTTGATGCAAGTTCTGTGATAATGAAGATTAAGACAATGAAAAATATCCTTAGAGACAGTGTTTCCAATTTTGAGCCAATGCATTATCTTGATCTAAGCTCCCCTGACATCATAATGTTCCAGTAGCATAAGTTGGTGATAAACTCATGCCACATGTTGTTGGGGATCATGATTAAAAGGGCAAGACTCAAGCTATCAGGAAGCCTGAACCAATTCCTATTTGAGAGCAGCATTAGACCAATGCCTAAAATTGGCAACACATTTACTAAGAGATATGAGAAAGGAGGTCATTTTATGGATGGCATTTAACCACCATTTAATCTATCCAACGGTACGAGAAGGACGAGGAACCAAATTTCATATCCTCCTAAAATATTAAAGAAAGGTGGAATGGAGAACAAAGGAGGTATTTAGAAAGAACTAGAGGTGAATTGACAAGGAAGGAAGGTGAATATTTTAATAGAGAAGAAGATGGGAGAATGATAAGAGAGAATAGCATCAAGGAGAGCTTCCACGAAAAGAATCAAACTAGACATGTAAGAAAAGAAAAATATTCTTTGATAAAAAAAATTTAGTTGATTTTGTTAGATTTATTTTTTGATTAATAAATTAGATAATACTCATTTAGATGTACATACTGTTTTTTTTTTGACAAAGTTTAGGAATTTTATAAAATATAATATCAATGTTGATAAAAATTTACCCTTTACAATATTTTGCAAATACATTGTGTTTTATCAATCCACATGAGTTCTATTGACAAGGACGACACTTACATTATCGGTGATGTGACTCGGGTTCAATCCCCACAATATATATATATATATATATATATATATATATATATATATATATATATATAAGAAGTATTTACTCAATTAAAAATTAAAATGCAATCCAAAATTTAAAATTTAGGTTCATTTTACAAGTTAGAGGTGGTCTTTTGAAGAAATTAAGGGTCCATGTCTCTTAAACACTTTATAATATTTTTATGATTTTATATAATGTATAAGTATTAACATTGAAATGAGTAAAAAGATAAAAATAAATTAACTTTTAAGGTTGAAGTTGGTTAAATCGTTTTTCAACATGATTGTATAATCATGATATACAATACTATTTATTTGAACTTTTAACATTATTTAGAGTTGTAAAATATATACTGATTTTGTAAAATAATTTTAATATCCGTGTGCTTGATTTACTGATAAGGACACCACTTGCATTATCGTGATGTGACTCAAGTTCAATCCCACTACGTGAAATATTTACTTAATAATAATAATAAATAAAAAATATATATGTTGTTAGTTATCCAATCTATCTTACTTAAGTTGTTGAAGCATGAATAAAAATATTATTTAGATTATTTATCAAAACATTATATAATATCTTGCCTTAAAAAATTCTACCCTTAAACCTCCTCTGGTCCTTCGGTTCCTCTTTTCACGAGCTCGCATTACTTAGCCGAAAAAAATTAAACAAAAATGCAACATATGGTGGCCTTAGCTCGCATTACTTCAATTGTGGATGGCATTCGTTTAATTGGTTAGGTTCTTAGATTTTGTAAAGTGGGATATTAAGGTTTGAATATTGTGAAGATATATATTTAAATGGTTAATTTATTGGTTAGTTTCTTTTACTCTATTATTTTAATTATAAAGTAGGAGAATGGTTTGAATGTTGCAAAATCAATTTGTTGTAATACCATAGTAATACCATTTTATGATAATTATAATGATAATGTTATAAAGTGGTCTTTTTAATTTCATTTAAAAAAAAAACAATATTATTATATCATATTAGCTAGTTTTGTTATTTATTTGGATCCTGTTACATTTTAAGTTTTCATGTCAATTAAATATATGTTATTTCCATATGTTTGTTATATTTTGATATATATAAATTTTTTTTTTGGTAATTATTTTAATGTATTAACAATGGGTTTTTATAGAGGATCCCAAAACCTTATGTACAAAATTAGCCAAATTTCTAATGATGTATCATGCCTCTTAGCTGTAACAATAAGCCTAATTGCAAGTAAAGTCGTCCTAAGACTAAAGACTTGGAGACTGCAAAAAGGGCATTTAGGCCTGGAAAACCAAAGAAAAAAATGAAACAGAATAAACCCGAGAGAACAAGTAAAGGCCGAAGAACTGACACAAGGAAAACATAAGCAAAACAGTCAAGACACCAGGAACAGCTAATCCCCCGCAGAGGCCTTCCCGCCCATCGACATCTCCCCGTACAGTCCTCTCACATTCCATGAGAGGACTTTCATCTGGACAGTTTGAGGTTTTTCCTGCCTCCCCTTCCTTGTTGAGGGGGAGGTTTTGATGCATGTGCTTCGTCCGTCTGAGTGTCAAAGTCATCCAGAACCAACAAACGTTGGGTTCCATTTGCAACGTCTGTTGTTGTCTCTTTGTCTCGTCTGTATTTGTTAGGAGGACGGCCCTGCTTCCTCTCACTACCAAAATCCACACTTTGCTTTCGGCTCCTCGTGATTCAGGGGCTAATGTGACCGGGCTGTTCACCCCTCCTTCCTAGGAGGTAATCTTCTAGCAGTGTCTACGACTGGCTGAAATCGGGATGGCCCAGGTCTTGGAGCAGAGAAACAGACTGAGTAATATTTTGGGATGGGGTCCGGTCCTTCTCCTCCTGTGATTCATTTTCCAAGTGGGAGTCTGCTCCTTGCTGATTGTCAGCTTCAAATTGCTCAGGGTCCGATTGGAGAGTGGGATTCTCTTCAGGCTGAGAGAATTCGATGCGGTCTCTGGAGGGGCCTGGAGATTCAAGGCCCTTCGCGTTTGGAAGATTTGACTGCTTCACCTGACCTTCACCATGCTCCAGGGGGTTACAGGTTTCATGCTTCTGCTTACCCGGCTTTTGAAGAGGACAATGGGACTGGAGGTGTCCTTGGGACCGACACTGGGGGCAGAAAGCTGGTCTATTTTCATAGACAATAGCTTGTTTATGAAGAATGGTACCTCCAGACCGAAGAGTGATGTAAGTTGGGAGTTCCTCCTCCAGATCCGCTAAAACGCAAAAACGGGCTTGGATGAACCTTGTTCGAGCTCGGGTGGGAGGGTCAATGGTGACCAACTCCCCAATGGAGCGAGCAATACCTCTTATAACATTTTCATGCCAACCAAAGAGGGGAAGACTCGGGAGCCTAACCCATATTGGGGCGATGTTGATGCTCTGGGTGTCAGGATTGAAATCCATGCCCCATTTCCTAAGGAATAAACTTTTGTGGCCCAGAAACCATGGCCCGCCAGCCATAATTTTACAGTAATCCTCCTTATTGTTCAGTCTAATGGCAAAAAAACCCCGGGATAGGGCCGCCAGCTCCATATGACCAGAAGTCCTCCATTTACTTGTTGCCCACTTTCGGATGGTCTCCATGTCGGGACGGCCACCAATGAATTTGCCTATGAGGGTAAATTTCTCAAACTCCATGAAGCTTGAAAGGACTTTCGTCGGGATGTCCAGCTCATCCCCAACCGAAAACAACTCTTTGGTAGAAAACCCGTTTAGGGTTTCTGAGGCCGTTGCCTGAGCATAAGACTTGTGTGCCCCACCACCCCCTTTGTCTGGTGGGTCCTTACCCCGACCGACACCACCGCCAGCCCGATCTTCATCAAAGGGCCCGGACGCCTCCGTACCCCCGGGCTCCTGGTGCCCTCCGTCTGCTCCGCTGCGCCCAAGGATCGAACCATAGCCACTCCCGAGCTCCCCCGCAGAAGCCTTCCCGCCCATCGACCCCAAGATCATTAGGGTTTTGCAAAATCTGGAAACGACTAATGTTAAACTCTTTTAAATCTATATCTTGATATATATAAATATGTTATCTATATTAACTTGTAAATTTTTTAATATTCCTTTGAGTTTTATCCATGCCCGTAATATTCTAAGATATTATATTTGTTATCATTTTTTGTTTTTGTTTTGTGGGTATATTTGACCTCTTGTATTTGCAAAATTGGTTTGTGTTTTTTAATATTCATAACACTATAAGATTTTGTTTCCCTATATTTTTTTGGGTCTTTTTCTTTTTTAATTCTCACCATCATGTTCATTGTAGTTTTTTTTTCAATTTTTTTGAACCTTAAATCACATTTTTCTTTATGTTGCCTTGGAAATCTATGAGTGCAAGAATTATTCTCTACAATAATTACCTTATGCGGTCTTAACTTTAATTTGTCTTTTTTTCTCCTTTGCATCTGGAATATCTACAATCTTTAATTTGTGGGTAAAGATGAATGGGATCCTTGACCCTTGGGAATCAAATTGAAGCAGTCCATTGGCAAACATTTGGTTGTTATTAATTGGTTTGTTCTTTTTTAGGCTTGACCTTAATTTGTTACTAATATCCTCTATTCTCATTTTGCTTTTGCTCTTGAACCTTTAAGTGAAAGTGATACCTTTTACATTACTTTTATTTATATTTTGTTGATTGAGGATTATATACTACTTGAGGAAAATGAACACAACTTATTTGGAATAAACCTTTTTTTGTCTTTGTTTTATTATTGTCCTTCACATATTCCTTTGTGTTTATAACTTCTTTTAAAATTTTGAATTTCGATGTTGTATTTGTTCATCACATTATCTCTTTTGTTCCTTTGTGTTTGTAATTTCTTTTAAATTTGAATTTATATTTTTTCTATTGGATGATTTGAGTGAACTATGGTGGCCTTTGCCATATGATGTTGTGGATAGGCTATGTTTGCTTTTTCTTCTGGAGTGTAATATTCTTGATCTAATTTAGCTTCTATTTTAGTATGATTTCTTTACTTCATCTTGAAGTTTATCTTATGACCAAAATTTTCTTTCTTCAAAGTTCATACATTACAATTTTTTATCATGTGTCTAGTGTCATAATAATTGTGGTATTGGAATACAATGTTTTTATAACCCACATTGTGATCCCATTCTTTAATTTAGATTGAATCTTAAATGGATTATGGCAAAGCTTTTGAGATATCCATAGTGATATATTTGGGTACATATAACACACTGTTGCTTAGTAGTTAGTTCCTCCTTGATGAACTCTCATAGGGTATTTCCAATATATATTACATTATAATTGGTAAGTTGATATGCAAGTCTAAAAATCCTAACCTATGTTGGAAGCTTTTTCATAGTTTGTCTCCATGGAAAGGTTATTGGTTTAGTTTTAAACAAAGTGCATCTCTCATCTTAAACCATAGACCACAACATATTATTTTATCATTGATTTTTAAATTGGAAAGGACGATGAGGAAATTTCTAAAATAATTTGAATTCAATCAAATATCTATGGATCTTATATATTATCCATCTATTTGTAAGGGCCATTATATTACACTTGATTATCTTATCCTTTGGTGTAACATTTGCTTCTCGGATTGAGCTTGTATATTTACACTTCCTCTCATCTCCAAATTGGGCATCCATATTTCTAGTTAGGATGGCTTGAATTTCCATTAGGGGTTTCAAATATGATTTTGTTTCTATGCTATTGCACTCCTAGCTTCCACTCTATAATAAATTCTTAATTTATTATTATAAATAGGTTTTTTTTCCTTCTTTTCTTTTGATGATATTGTCTTATTTGAGTTTACCTCTACTTTGGGAGGGATTGTGTTGGCTCAAGCATACACACCATTGGGGCTTGGGTATGAGACTCAAACTTACAAAGTGCCCTAGATTATCTAACACCCAATACATAATTTTATTATGAATTTTTAGGGAAAGAAAAAACCAATTGTAGGAAAGAAGTCTCCACTTAAAAATATTATAAACCATACATATTTAGAAGATGGTGATGTAGATGTAGTTCTCTTATAATGTTTTTTTTCTAATGGGTTATATGGGATTTAAACAAGTCCCAAATGTATTACATGATGACCACATAATGATATTACAACTTGATCTAATTGTAGTGTTGGGCCAGATGCTCATTTTTCATTGTGGACTCTCATGATCCACCAGTTCACGATCTTCTCATTTGACCATTATGGCACTTTATTCTTCACTATCTAGAACACTTGATCATTGGGGTCTTACACCGAATTCTGCGCAGGGTTGTAATCGACCTCCATTATGTAGAAATTATACCATGGGGGGAAGGAGACCATCCTTTCTATGTGCAACTTTAGGTCCAGCTCGGAAGGGTTATTGCATTGATTCTCAATGTTTGGGCAAGGATAGCAGTGGAATTTGTTTGCTACGATTTTATCTCTAAAAATATTCAGTAGGTCATATTTCCACCATTGGGACAAGTCAATCAGACCAAACTCGTACAGAGTAACCGTTAAATAGGCATTCTACTTGTTATATGACACTTTGATGCAGCTGAGCTCAAAATGCTAGGGGCAAGTATGTTGTCTTTTTTGTCCCTTGTCGTACATATCATATGTGAAGTCACACTGGCGGACGACTTCGAGGGCAAACAGGTATTCGGTTGTGTAGTACGACAACAAAAAGGGTTTTACAAAAAAATTGAAGATTCGCACCACAAACCCTTGCAATAGCTGAAAAGTATCGCCAAGCTGCTCTGTACCACATAGTCCCTCATAGACCTTGGCACTCGTTCATAGACACTGTATATGATTTCTAGCACCGGACCAAGGAAAACTCAGTTAAAGTTATAATAGGACTCACGTCTTGATAGGCTCATGGTCCATTGGTACATGGGGAGTGCTTTTCCCTTTTCATCTGTGTGACTTATGGTAATAAGGGTGAAATAATAGTGTGAATGCATGTGGTAGAAGAAATACCACGCCAAGAACGAGTAACTTTGAAACGCTATGTTTTCGTCTTGCATCTTGCATAGTTAGACGTGCAGCTACCATAACACCCAATCTACCTAATCAAAAAAGATAATTTTTATTCCTTGTGACACAACATCAAGAGCATAAAATTCTCTATGAGATATGCACTTGACAATTACCGACTGCTAGCCATTCACTTGGGCATCTGAGGTAAGCTCGGTGATCCATGCCAACATGGAGTAGAGTTCATAATTTTTGAACCTCCTCAAGGATGTGGGGAGTTTTGGCAAGGTTTTGGATGCAAAATTCTCTATTAGATGAGCCTCGATAAACTGCCTCATCAGCGCTGTGTTGGTATATCTATCATTCTGCTCCTTACTATTAATTTTTTTGATGATAACTTCGCCAGAAGGTCCTTGCTCACAGGAAAAAGCTTCGTGGATTTTTTCAGCAGAGATGGAGAACAAAAAATTTTATTTTGCATCCCAAACTGACCTACTCTTGGTGTTGTACAATTGGATAATTGCATAAATTAATTCTGGTTAGGGGTGCACATGCGTGCACAGGTACCTGTATAGGTAGGAGTGGTAGGTGACTATCTGGTTGCTCTCGGTGGATACTTTAGTTATCATGAGATCAATATTTGCGTGGAGCTTCTATATGCTTGTCCTTGGGAGGACACAATCCTGAATTTTACTCAACTTGTCTTCAAGAGGAGGTGGTAGAGGTTTTTCCTTCTTTTCCTTAGCCTTTTGCTCACCCTTCCTTGATTGTGGGACCTCATTTTTCTGCTTTTGCTCTGCCTTCTTACCCATATCTACTGGTCAATTCTTCAAACATGTTTAGAATGATGACATTCAAGTACAACTCGCCCCAAAATAACACAGTGCTCCACTGACGCTTTCTACCTCTTATCAGCATCAATCACTCTCTGAAACTCGATAGTGGCAAATGGTGTGACAAATTAAGGATTTCTCTAGGTAGATTTGATATGCAGTGTGCCTTCTTATAGCTCACACCCCCAAATTGCTCCAGGTATTTACTTCGCCCAAACGACATTAATGCAGGTGGGTGATATCCTACGCTGTAAATAATGGTAGAGTGCACATCCCAATGCCAACTAACAGAGTGTGCCATAATATTTTTTGAAAGATAAGATGTGCCACAATTGTTGCATAAATTTCTTGATATATTCTGCTTTGGACTACACGCTTGGAATGTTAGAGAAAGCGCCCGATGCTTGGGAGAGAATGAAGCCTTATTGCTTCGAATGCACTTTTACCGTTTTCCAGACCAATGAATGGCCTTCACTCAAAAAATGGGGTGCAAGGTTTATTTGCCCTTGGGAATCCTAAAATCGGGTTACACCCTCAAATCGAAGCGCAACAGCCTCCTTGGGATTGGCACCAAGTTTTAAAAAAATCAAATACTGATGCACCCTCCTTGGTTCCATCCCTATCTTGCGCACTGAAACCCGAGCACAACACCTTGGCACTCAAAATCGAAGTGCAATGCCTTGGTGTGCTCGAATTGGTGCTCAACACCTTAGGGGCGCTCGTACACCTTTTATTCGAAATCAACGTTGTACGTTTGAAAGGTCAATGGATGAAACACTCTCTTTACCCATGAATTGGTCTTGTGCACCAAAAACTGAGTGCAAGTGCCTAGCATAGGAAAATGTACTGATGCTAAAAAGTCAAACACCCAAGCGCTCATATTTGTTGCACATTAGCCTTGCATCTATCACTTAGAGCCCAACATATTTATGACCTCGAGACCAGTGCTATAGTTGAAAATTCAAAGTGCAAAGCGCACTTGACAAATCCAAATTGGTCTTGCACTCCTCTTTTGGAGCGCAACACCTTGGTGCACACTTGGGTGCTTCTTGATTGCACTTGATATTGTGCTTTGATCGGTCAATGCATGTTGTGCCCTTGGGAAGGTGTGTAAAGGTATAGCTCTCATTTTTGCTGTGCTTTGACCGTTAAAAGGGTGTTGCACCATATTTTCCATGGAGTAAATCTTGCATTGGCCAGGCAGAGCGCAAAGGTATTCCTCTCACGATTAATGAACTTCACCACATAGTAACTTAGTGCATTCATGGAGGTGGTGCAAAAAGGCCAGGGCGCACTCATACTTTATCGCTCGAAGGTGGGTTCTGCTACACTCTGTTTGCATGGAGCCCATCTCATGCCTTCCAACTAGAGGCAAACTGCTTTATGCCCTTTAGACCGGGTGCACGGGTATTGCGCACACTATTGTTGGGCTTTAACTTATAGTTACTTGGCATCGTTGAAGCACAATATTACTCCTACAAGAGAGTTGGACTCCTCTTTTATAGACAGTGGGGCACTTTGCTACTAGCAGCATTTTTCTTGACAGGAAAAGCTAAAACACTTGAAACTCAATAGAAAAACATGAATTAAATTAGAAAAAATAATGGACTCTTCAGAACCCCTCTACCAACTAGGATTTTGGCCTAAAAAACTGTGCTACTGATAGCGCAAAAAATGGGACGAAGAGATATACTCCGGAAGAAGCAAAAATGCGTAAGGAAAATACAAATATATAGAGCCTGATAAAACCTTTCGCACTACCACTTACTGGTAGTATACCTTCAAATAAAGGCCATTGAATGATAACGACAGAGTAAACCCATTCAAATATTACAACGTGAAAGAGTTCATCGGATGAACTTGAGAAACCTGAAATGGACCCTCCTAGAATGCATTAAATTTGTCGTGGTTTCTGGGATTGGACTTTTTCTCATTTAATTTTAACACCAAGTCACCAACCTGGAATGTCTGATCAGAGGTTCTTTTACTGAACCAATTCTTCATGGTGACGACATGCTTCATGAAAGCCTCGTAGGCTTTCTCTCTTTCCTCCTCCAATGATAACAGTTGGGCAATCCTGATGATATGATCCAACTCTTCGTCCCCATCGTCCAATCATCGGAGAGACTACAAAGTGGGCAATTCAATATACATAGGAAGCACTGCTTCTTTCTTGTACACCAGGGACTATGAGGACGTCTTGATGGATTTCTTAATTGAAATTTGGTCAACCCATAATGCAAAATCTAAAAGCAGATGCTAGGTGTGCTTGTTGTCTTCTAGCATCCTCTTCAAGATCCAGAGTAAGTTCTTGTTGGTAGACTTCGCCAAACCATTACCCTACGAGTAATAATTTGATGAAGTTTTTAGATAAATACTGTACTTACTAGTGAATGCACACATCTTGGCCCTAATGAAATGGGAACTATTATCAATCACTATGGCATCCGATATCCCAAAACGAGTTATCAACCCTTCTAGAAAGGTGATAACGACATCCTGATTAGCCCGCTTGGTGGGCACTACTTCTATCCACTGGGTGAAATAGTCTATGGCCATCAAGATATACTTGTGCCCTGCTAAAGAATTGGGCTCTATTATCCCAATGAAGTCTAAACCCCATTGCTGAAATGGGGTCTCGATCTAAATCGGGTGTAGAGGTAGAGAAGCATTCTTAGTACGACCAACATACCTTGGGAATTTATCACATTTTTGGCTTACACTGAAGGAATCAACAAAAATGGTGGGCCAGTAATAGCCTACCCTTATTATTTTTAAGGCCATAGGTCTTCTTGAAAAATGAAGCCTGAACCCCATCAAGATATACTTGTGCCCTGCCCTGTCATTGGGATAACAGTCCATTGGGTAACAATACGTATCTACAGGCCTGAAGCCTGAACCGCCTCCTCTACAAAGAGTTAAGGATGGAAGTGCACTGACCTATGCTAAAATACTCCACTAGGTCCTCTGTCCAATCTCTGTCAGATGAAGATCGATTTGTGTAATTGCTCCCCTGCGTTGGGTCATCCCACTGGAAAGCTATCACTTCTGAGATGACACTCTGGGCAAGTTTTTGGTATAACGCTCGATCACGGACCAGTTTAGTTCGTAGAACCTCTATTTCAAACTCTTGGATATTAGAGATCCAACCTACCTTTTTTTTTTTAGCTCTCCTTAAATGATGAAGTTTTTAATGTTCGGGTGTATCACATACACTATTGTTTTACTATGAGAGACAAAATGACGAAACTTCTTCAGTGACCTCATCATCGCATGAAATTGTCTTTCACTGAAATTGAACTTTTTCTCATACAGGAGGATAACTTGACTCAGGAACACAATTGGTCACTCGTCCCCATATTCATATTTTTGGGTAAGGATATTTTAGTTCATGACATAATCGATATAATGAGCTAGGAATCCTAATTTAGATAAGTTGTTCACCAAGCAGGAGCCCTTGGTGAACTCAAATCCAAGTGAAGAGGACTTGTTTGGGTTTGAGATATGCAGACCAGGTTATGTGAAAATGATGGGTCCAAATATAACTGTGTGAAGAGAAGCCCTAGTGAGCATTTAGTTTGTCAGCCATGGGTAAGTATGGAGATTGTCATTCATAATCCAATATGGTGTTATAATTAAGGAAGGGTATCTGTGGATACCACTGCCAGTCCTTCCACCAAGAATCTTGAGAGTGCATTGTGATCTTATGAAGCATAAAATTAGGTATATTTGCTTTAGCTACCTCAAAGGTTTCCTTATCGACAAAGGTAAATATAAATGTAGATTTGATATAATCCTAGGTGATGGCAATTCCTAGTCAATTAGAAAAATAAGTCAGTCATTATAGAGATACATTTTTTATAGAATCTTAATGAATGCATCTAGAGGATTAGGGAAAAAGGGACTCCTTGGATAGTCAGGATGGGGACCACTAGAGGTTCAATGAATTTATGGAAAGCCCATCCCAAAGACTGTTGCCTTTCCACTGGATCCATGGTTTGATGTTTTCCTAATGCCTGTCAAATGTTGTAGATGATAAAATAAATTAAAATCTTGATGGAAACTAGGAAAATGATAATGGAAGGGAAATCCACACCTCTTCATCCTTTATGTCCATAAGGATAACTTGAGGTAATGCAATGTTTTTTTTTGAAAAAAATGAAAAAACTTGTATTAACACAAAAGACAGTTACAAGAGGGAGAAAGGGCATCCCAACCAAGCGCAAAGAGACCAGAAGTACAAAGGGCGCGAAAACGCGACATGTCGCGAAAACGCGACATGTCGCGAAATCGCGACACAAAACCAAACAACCGCCGCGCCACAACACCCAGTCGCGATAACGCGACAAGTCGCGAAATCGCGACATGTCGCGATATCGCGACAAAAAGCGCCGGAACCACAACACCCGAAAAAGGTCGCGAAATCGCTACAGCACAGCACCAAATCACCCAAACGCCAAAAGTGTCACGAAATCGCGATGAGAAAGCCTTAAAGCATCTGCTCCCCGAAACTGTTGCGAAATCGCGACGAGGACCCCTTTGATCAGCAACTTTGAGAAAGTGTCGCGACATCGCGACGACTTTTCCTTGGAGCCCCACTTGGCCGAAAGTGTAGCGAAATCGCGACAAGAAAACCAATGGGCGCCCCATCCGTAAAAGTGTCGCGAAATCGCGACATGTTCAGCCCCGAGGTGCCCATTACCAAAACAAGTCGCGATATCGCGACGTTTTTCCTGCAAGCCGTTTTTTCTCCAGAACTGTAGCGAAATCGCTACAGGTTTGCCCCTGTGCTTCCTTTCCATAAACATGTCACGAAATCGCGACAGGTTATCCATTGGGAGGCTTTTCTCAAAAAGGTCGCGATAACGCGTCGGTTTTTCCCCCTTAACTAAATTTTGCTCAACACATCTCAAAATCGCAACAAGGATGCCCCTATGAGTCCCTTCCTCAAAAAAGGCACGAAATCGCGACGGATTTTCCTTAGAGTAGCTTTTCACACATATTGTCGCGATATCGCGACGGTTTTTCCCTTTCATGCAGTTTTCTCAAAGCGTCGCGATATCGCGACACTTTTCCTCCAACAGCAAAACCTACCAAAAAGGTCGCGACATCGCGACACCTTCTCATCAACGACCACGACGACGCAACATGTCGCGAAATCGCTACAATAATCCTCCCAAGGCCACAGCAACCAGAAGGGTAGCGAAATCGCTACAGTTTTCCAGGATAGGTCGCGACAGAGCAACAAGTCGCGACAGAGCAACATGTCGCGATAGAGCGACATGTCGCGACAGAGCAACATGTCGCGAAATCGCGACAGAAAACCAAACAGGGTCACGACGACGCAATATGTCGCGATATCGCGACAGAAACAAACCTTAGTCATTTTTGAGCTCATGGATGTAGAGATCGTTCCAGGCCACTCCGAATCTCTTCATCTATCATAGGCATATCACTGTGCAGCTGGACACCTACCTCTTTCTCAGCACCCATCTTCGCAAGGAAGTCAGCTACCGTGTTCAGATTTCTACTCACATACACAGGGATGACATCATCTAACTCCCTCCATAACTCCTTGATTTGAGATATCAACATCCGCAGTCTCCATGCTTTTAAAGAGAAATTCCGCAAGCAATCTAGAGCGCCGATCAGGACTTGAGAATCAGATTCAAGAATTATCCTCCGGTGACCCTGCTTAACAGCCCAGATAGACGCGGACTTAATGGCCAAGGCTTCGGCTTCATTGTTCGTGGCTCGCCCAATCCCCGCAATTCCCGAGAAAGAACCGCACTCGAGTGATCCCGACAAACAACACCAATTCCTGCGTTGCCCGGGTTGCCTTTTGCAGCCCCATCAGTATTGATCTTGATCCAGCCTTCAGGGGGAGGTTTCCAGCATGATCTATCTTGCCTCTCAAGACCCTCAACCCCCTCTTCAGGATGCCCAAGAGTAGCCTGATTCTTTTCATTGGCAAAAGTAGCAACAGTTTCTGTGACTTTGCTCCAGATGACCTGCCAAACACCGTCAATCGAGGAGAAAGTGTTTCTAAAGATCCGGGCGTTTCTCTCCAACCAAACTTGCCACCAAATGAAGAGAAAGCCTAACTGCCAGCCAGTTCGGAGAGCTATGGAATTGAACCTGCCCCTTTTCCATTTTTCCCAAATATTGGTACGATTGAGAACACCATTAGCCTGGAGTTTAAATTGCGAGAACCAGCGTTCCCAAATCTGATGAGTAAAAGGACACTCAAAAAACAAATGGTCTCAGCTTCCTCATGATGGAGGCATAAAGCACATTGAGAGGGGCCATTGAAACCCCTACGTCTGAGATTGTCAAAGGTGAGAAGACCATTATGCATAAGTTGCCAAGCGAAGAAGTTCACTTTCGGCCAACCCTTTGAATGCCAAATCCTTTTCCAATGTCGAACCGGAAAAGAGTGTGGGGGAGGCTCGGGGAGGATCTCTTCATATCCAACTCTTAATCGAGTAGACCCCAAGGCTTCCATAGCCCCGAGGCTAATTCATCTTCCTCATCCTTCCCCGTGAGGAACCTTTCTCGACAATATTTTTTGCGGGATAGGCACCAACTCCGGAGAGACAGTAGTTGGCCACTCCTCCCATCGCTTAAACTTTTTAAAAGTATACCCCCCCAAATGACTGGTAAGAAGATACTTATCAATAAGGATCCAACCCTGGGCTTCTAAGGCGGTCATGATAGGTTGTAGCTCGGGGAACATAACAATAATGGGCGGATGCTGGTCCCAAGAGTCTGTCCAGAAGCGAGCCTTGTCTCCTTTCCCCACTTTCCAGAATAATTGATCTTTGATAATCTGGGACCCAAGCTTGAGAGTCTGCCACACTAAAGAACCAGGACCTTCCAAGGGAAAGCGACCCACCTCATTGGGATGGACATGCCCCAAATATTTACTCGGAAAGAATCTGCTGAAGAGAGAGGATGGCCGAGAAACCCACCGCCAATACGCTTTTCCAACCAAAGCCCCCGTTATTAAGCATAGAGCATCTCAAGCCCAGCCTCTCCTTTATCCTTAGGGTCGGGTAACTTTGTCCCACCCAACCAAGGCCCATTTTTTCTTCCCTTTTGCGCCTTCCCATAAAAATCTTCTAGCCATTTTGTCCAACTCTTTCCAGATGGTATGAGGGGCAGTCAGTATTGAGAATTTATAGATCGGCAAATCCTGAATAATCGATTTCAAGAAGGTTAATCTACCCCCGTAGCTTAGCCATTTATGGGCCCAATGATTCATTCTGTCTTTGATGCCTTCTAACAGGTTCTTCCAAATATCAACATTTAACTTTTTGAAATGAAGGGTAACCCCCAGGTAAACAATTGGAAGAGAGGTCCTTGTGAAGCCCAGGATGTCAATGACACGCTTCTGAAGCCATTGGTCGAGATTGAAAAAAACCACTTTGGACTTCCTGACATTTAGAACCCGATTTGAAGCCCTTAGGTAGACATTCAAAGTATCTCCCGATTCCTCTAGCTTCCCGAAGAGTGGCCGCACCAACCGGACCCGTATCATCCACAAATTGCAAGTGAGTCAGAGTTTCCTCCCCAACCTTGATACCAGAAAGCCGACCTTGTTGCCTTCTCCTCAAAAACAGTCTTCCCAAACCTTCAGCCAAGAGAAGGAAGAGATAGGGAGAACAAGGGTCTCCCTGGCGGAGCCCACGGGAGGCGCCGAAAGGAAGCGAGGGAAGGCCCTTAATGAGAACAGAAAAGAGGGAGAAGAAACACAACTCATAACCCATGCAATCCATTCCTGAGAGAAGCCAAAGGCAGCCAACATTTTCGACAAGAAGCACCACTCCACCCGGTCATAAGCCTTGGACATATCCAGTTTAATGAACATGCCTTTGTTGCCCGAAGTTTGCATTGAATGGATGGCCTCCTGGGCCAAAATCACCCCATCCAATATTTGTCTTCCCTCAACAAAGCCCCCCTGTTCAGGAGAAATGATGCTATGAAGAAGGGGTTTAAGCCTCTCAGCCATTATCTTAGAGATGATTTTGTAAATCACATTGCATAAAGCAATAGGCCTGAAATCAGAGATATGAGTCCCCGCTTCCCCTTTCGGAATTAAAGCAATGAAGGTGTGATTGATCGCCCTGAGCATTCTTCGATTGGATCTGGATTCCTCAAGAATGACCTTAACATCCTCCTCCAAGGTATCCCAGAAAGCTCTGAAAAAATTCAATAGGAAAGCCATCTGGACCAGGAGATTTTCCAGTACTCATACCAAAGACCACATTTCTCAGTTCATCCCTTTCAATGGGTCTAAGCAGGGTCTGATTGTCCTCTTCAGAGATAATAGGAGGAATAACATTAAGAACTTCGTTCTGAGCCTCAATATCTTGCTGCATACTTTCCTTAAAAAGTTTAGAAAAGTAATCGATAGCATGGGAGTGCATACCAGGAATAGTATCGAAGACATTTCCCTGTTCATCTTTGAGAACTTCCATATTGTTCATCTGTCTCCTAGCACAAGCTGACCGATGAAAAAATTTGGTATTTCTGTCCCCTTCTAATAACCAAGTATTTCTAGCCCTCTGTTTCCAGTATAACTCCTCTTGGTTGTCAATGTCCTCAACCGCTTTACGCAGTTCGTCATCTTCAGATTTGAGTTGCTCAGTAATTGACCCTTCCCTAAAAGTTTCTGAACCTCCTCCCATCTAGCCACCAAGGGAGCCCTTTGGGACTGGAAATCCGACTTATTTCCTTTCCTCCACTGTTTCAATTGAAATTTGACAAATTGAAGCTGTTTATGAAATTTGAACATTGCTGTCCCAAAAGGTGGACGGCCTTCTGTCCACCATTGAGAAATTTTTTGTCGAAGGTCCTCCTTTTGTAACCAAAAATTCTCAAATTTAAAAGGCCTATAGTGCTGTCCTCTCGAAGTCCCTCCCTCAAGCAAGATGGGAAAATGATCCGAAATAGGGCCCTCCAAAATCTGGAACTTAAAAGTCCATTTAAAAAAAGCCTCCTCCGAGACCAAAAAGCGATCTAACTTGACCTTCCTGCTATGTGGCTCCTTTCTCTTGTTTGTCCAAGTGAAAAAAACACTAGGGCCTTGAACGTCCACTAGATTAAAGGCCTGAACTTGGGCAATCAGAAGCCGATCCCCTGGGTCCAAAGTAGGGGAGCCACCTTCCTGGTCCCGGACAGATAATTTTGCATTAAAATCCCCTGCAATAATCCAGTCATAACACTCCCTGTTTGCTCTCATATTGTGAACAGCGTCCCATTGGAGCCTCTGGCCTTCAAGATCTTGGGCCCCATAAAAGTTGGTTATAAGGATCAGCTCAGAATTGAAGTTATTTCTGAAAAGAGAAGAAAGAACACCCCTACAAGCTACATGTTCTAAAGCAGTCCAGACCAGAGGGTTCCAAAGGGTAACAATTCCCCCTGAAGCTCCTTGGGCAGCCACGTCCATATACCCAGCTCCCCGCCAGATTTTAGTAGCGGTTTTACTCATAATATCTAAAGACATTTTGGTCTCCTGAAGAAGCAAAAAATCCTTTTTTCGGTTTTCTAAGAGTCTTTGAACAGCAGATTGATGGGTTCTCATCGTTTAAACCCCTAATATTCCAAGATTGAATAATCATTGAAAACCTTGTGAGCAGTAAGAATCAATGGACCTCACCAATCCTTCATTGATTAACTTATCTCCTTGGGCTATTAGTAATTCCTTATTGGATTTTCTTCCCGCTCCTTGAGAGTTATTGTTTCTTGATCTCTTTTCCACCTGGGAAATCCCTAAAGCAGGCCTCTCTCTGTTTTTCTCTGCATTTCCCATGGTAACATCTTTTATAGCCGACTGTGTTGGGGAGTGTATAACCAAGGCCCCTGGATTCTCTGACTGCAGGTACTCAGTTGGCACAGTCACCTGTTCTACTACGGGAGTGAAGGAAGGAGAAACAAGAGGTGGAGTGTTGACATTCTCACCATTCCCAACCACTCCTTCCATAGATTGGTCCTCCAGATCCACTAATGACTTGAAAATTTCATACCGATTGTTTGGCTTGAGTCGTACCGCTCCTTGCCATTTTTCTTTTTGTTTCTCTTTCGTTTCACCTGTTCAAAGCCATCCTGTTGAGCATCAGGACCTAGAGAATTGCTAGAGGGTTCATTGACCGGACTAGACTTACCCTCTCTAGGGCGGTTTGCCATTCCACTCGGAGCCTCCATTTTTGTGCTCACTACGTTTGGGCAGAACCTTGCCAAATGTCCATGCTTATGGCATACTCGGCACCTGAAAGGTAGGGCCTCATAGTCTAACTGCTGGATCCAGGGTACTCCTGCTAGCTCAAGTTCCACCTCAGCTGGTAGAGGCTGACTAATGTCCATCTCTACACATATTCTAGCAAAGACAACAGAATTGCCCTCTATGGTATCTTTGGAGACTCCCAAAAATCTGCCTAGGGAATTACCTATTAATTCCAAAACCTGCTCACCCCAAAACTCCATCGGGAGAGCGTACAGCGGATCCAGACCGGGACAGCCGTGGGTTCGATGCGGGGGTCGAAACCCACTCTCCAGGGTTGGACAAATAACCCTGCTGGTCCATGGTTTCTCTTCTCTGATTCAAATGCTCTGTTTCTATCTGCTAAAGAAGAGAAACTTATGATGAAATACCCATTGCTTATAGGCCATAGAGAGTACTCACCGTGTGGCTCCCAGTTCTGACGAACCCAGGTGTGCAGAAAATTCAGTGTGGGCCGGATGCCCATGAATTTGCAGATCAAGTCGTGATTAGCTCGGTAGACGATTGTATCTTCGACCAGCATTGGTTCTATTACAATCTTAGGCCTGGAGGAAGATTGTGGGAGGCAACCATTAACGCGGTGAGCATGTGGGCCATTGGCAACAGTCTTGAGTATCGATTGAAAAGCATTCCGCTGAGCTCCGTCCGTGGAAGGCGAGGGAAAATCTTTCAGTTTCTCAGCATATGAGGTCTTTCTCCCAGCAGGAGAAACAGGAGGAGACCCCATCGGGCCCTCCCGGAACCACTACAGAACCTTCAGGCGAAAGCAGAAACAACCCCCCAAAGCCCTAGGCAAGATCTTCGGGCCAGAGTCCCTCGAGCAACACCAGGCGCCGTCACAGAAAATTTCCCGCCAAAAGCCAAATCGCCAGAGCCGAATCCCTCCGATTCTTATTTGATTTAATTTTATGCGACCAAAGATAAATATATCTGAGGTAATGCAATGTTGAACCAACACTTTTCAAGATTTATCACCTTTGATGGATCTAATTATCTAATTGGCACATAAGTTCATACCTTCGCGTTTATAGTCAAGAAGATCCATTCCCCTATTCTTCTTGTGTAAATAGCATAATTCCCATGCTACTCTATGAAAACCAAAGTTGGAGGTAGAACTTGCCTAGAGAAAATCTCTGAGCAACTTCTTTAGCTTTTGATAACAAGCCTTAGATAGGACCCAACATGAGGAGTAATACACATGGATCACAACCAGAATCTTGGACTATATTTGAAACTTGTTGGCAAGGGAAAACTTTTAGTGGTTTAGTAGGCAAGATTGACTTCAATTTTTTCTAACATTTTTCCAAATTTTTGAAGGGGAACTATGGAAGGCGAAGGGGATACCCAAAAATCGAAACACTTTCCCATCTTATATCCATCTCCACTAAAACTGAGTCAACCAAATTGGGAGGGGATATGTAGTCAAACTATTAAAAATAGAGTTTTTACCACTAGATGTTGGAGTCACAGACAAGACAAAAAGTATCTAGGCAATGAATGGCCAAAGTGAAGGATTCTTCATCACCAGCTAATGTGAGGAAAGAGTCATCTTTATAGTGTTCATTGATCATTTGGGATTGACTATTAGGAAGGGAACTATTCTTAACGAGGATAAAATTGGTTTAATGAGCGAGGAGATAATTAAAACCTTTAGCTGCAATGATAGAGAGAGAGCAAGAGGGCAACCTTATCTTATTGAGTGAAAAAGGTCAATAGCCTTCGATTGAGTTTTGTTAATATTGAGGACAACAAAGGCATCTACAAAGAGCATCTTGACCACAAAAATGAAACCATTGCCAAAACCCAAGGCTTGGAGTATGGCAAGAATGAAGTGCCACTCAATGTAGTCATAGGCTTTCTCAAAAATAGTTTTGAGAAAAATGACTGGTTGGTTGGATTTTTTGGTCCATTCCCTCTTAGACAACCAAGACATTATCTAATATATATTTTTTTATGATGAAACCTCTTTGCTCTCAATTGATGATGGTAGGAAGAAAATGAGGTAAACACAAGACAAAGGCTTTGATTATGATCTTGTAGGACACATTGAGAGGGGTGATCAAATGCCAATTGGTGATAACTTAGGGTCTCAAACCTTTGGGATTTGATATTACCCTTGTTAATTTATGGTGTAAGAGAGCCATTTGCCAAAGGTTCCCAACAAAATTGAAGTAGATTAGGGCCTACGAGGTCCCAAAGTGCTTTGTAAAATTCACAGGGGAAGTTGTCTAGCCCATGAGCTTTATCATTGGCTATTTGAGAGAAGGCCTTGTGCAGATCTTCAAGCGATAGTGGTTGATCACAAGCAACTCTTTGAGCATCATAGAGTTTGCTAGGGACCATAGTAAGAAAATTCTAGAGGGATTTCTCCCTTTGATTTGAAGGCTCTTGTGAGGCAAAGACCTACTTATAATGTTGTACAAAGGCTTGAGTAACCTCTGATAAGACGGTAATTAGAACCCCAACCTCTTGAATGACCTTGATGCAAGTTCTGTGATAATGAAGATTAAGACAATGAAAAATATCCTTAGAGACAGTGTTTCCAATTTTGAGCCAATGCATTATCTTGATCTAAGCTCCCCTGACATCATAATGTTCCACTAGCATAAATTGGTGATAAACTCGTACCACATGTTGCTGGAGATCATGATTAAAAGGGTAAGACTCAAGCTATTAGGAAGCCTGAACCAATTCCTATTTGAGAGCAACATTAGATCAATGCCTAAAATTGGCAACACATTTACTAAGAGATATGAGAAAGGAGGTCATTTTATGGATGGCATTTAACCACCATTTAATCTAGCTAATGGTACGAGAAGGACGAGGAACCAAATTTCATATCCTCCTAAAATTTTAAATAAAGGTGGAATGGAGAAGAAATGAGGTATTTAGAAAGAACTAGAGGTGAATTGACAGGGAAAGAAGGTGAATATTTTAATAGAGAAGAAGATGGGAGAATGATAAGAGAGAATGGCATCAAGAAGAGCTTCCACGAAAAGAATCAATACTCATTTAGATGTAAACACTGTTTTTTTTTTTTTGGGACAAAGTTTAGGAATTTTATAAAATATAATATCAATGTTGATAAAAATTTACCCTTTACAATATTTTGCAACATACATTGTGTTTTATCAATCCGCATGAGTTCTACTGGCAAGGACGACACTTGCATTATTGGTGATGTGACCCCCCACGACGGATATGTATATGTAAAAAGTATTTACTCAATTAAAAATTAAAATGCAATCCAAAATTTAAAATCTAGGCATTTATCAATGTGACGCCTATAAAATGCAATCCAAAATCTAGGCATTTATCAATGTGGCGCCTACAAAATGCAATCCAAAATTTAAAATTTAGGTTCATTTTACAAGTTAGAGGTGGTCTTTTGAAGAAATTAAGGGTCCATGTCTCTTAAACACTTTATAATATTTTTATGATTTTATATAATGTATAAGTATTAACATTGAAATGTGTAAAAAGATAAAAATAAATTAACTTTTAAGGTTGAAGTTGGTTAAATTTTCAACCTGATCGTATAATCATGATATAGAATACTATTTATTTGAACTTTTAACCTTATTTAGAGTTGTAAAATATATCCTAGATTATGTAAAATAATTTAAAAACCCAAGTGTTTGGTTTAATGATAAGGACGTCACTTGCATTATCGGTGATGTGACCTGAGTTCAACCCCACGACGTATATGTATATAAAAAGTATTTACCCAATAATAATAAAATAATAAAAAAATAAAAAAATAAAAAAAGATATATGTAATTAGTTATCCAATCTTACTTGCGTAAGTTGTTGAAACATGAATAAAAATATTATTTAGATTATTTATCAAAACATTATATAGTATCTTGCCTTAAAAAATTATACCCTAAGACCTCCTCTGGTCCTTCGGTTCCTCTTTTCACGAGCTCGCAACCTTCGCGGGAGCGGGAGATGACAAAGACATAAGAAAAACTCATGACCAATCCACGTCGTTAACCCAATATCACCATCCAGCCGTCCAAACGTCTGAAACCGACGGCCGACAATATCGATCCGTGGCGCGGAAACCCAATTTGACTCCAACCCCGTCCTATAAAACCAAGAAACGACACTAAATTTCATCATTACCACCTATTCCAGGCGAGAGAAAAGTCCATCACCTAACAAGGAGAGAATATCGGTTTTCTGTTGACCAGAGCAGAGCACAGAAAAAATGGCAGGAAGAGGAAAGGCCAGCGGAGCCGGCGGTGCAAAGAAGGCCACATCGCGGAGCTCAAAAGCCGGCCTGCAATTCCCCGTGGGTAGAATCGCGCGCTTTCTCAAGGCCGGAAAATATGCCTAGCGAGTTGGCACCGGCGCCCGTCTATCTCGCTGCGGTTCTTGAATATCTTGCGGCCGAGGTAAGCACAAATTATAACCTCTTCTTAATTTTTTCTTCATGTTCGTTATTTTGTTAATTGTTGTGGTTATTTCTGGTGTAAGTTTGGGGTTTCGGTTATTGTGCAGGTTCTGGAACTTGCCGGCAACGCGGCGCGAGACAACAAGAAGACGAGGATCGTGCCGCGGCACGTACAGCTGGCTGTGAGGAACGACGAGGAGCTGAGCAAGCTGCTGGGCGCCGTTACTATTGCTAATGGTGGCGTCATGCCCAATATCCATAATATTCTTCTGCCCAAAAAGGGGGGCGCCTCCTCGAAGTCCGGCGCTGCCGAGGGAGGAAGCTAGAGGAAAATTTCTTTTACTTTTGCAGAGATTTTTTTTAAGTGTATAGATTATTGAATGATTTGCTGCAACCTTGCGAGGCTGTTGAATGCGGCCGAAATTTGTAGGCCGAATTGTGGTATCGGAAATGGTTGGATTTGTGCTTTGGTATTCATTTACTTGGATGTCAGATCTTGTAATAGGATGATTTATTTTTTTATTTTTAAGTTGCCTTTTTGTTTAGTTTTTTTCCGTAGAGTTGCTAGAGCAATCTCTAATATGATGGCGCTATTCGCATTCTAAAGAGATGGTCTCAGGGCAGAATGCTCTTTGATTCTGTCTTACAATTGTGCTGAATAACATGGCAGATTTTTAAATTGGAAGTTAGGATTATCCAACTATGTATTAATGTTACCTCTTAGATTGAAGTTAGAACCTCATAAATCTACGTTAAAAGTTTAGAAAGTTAATTGTTGTATGCGATGGCATTAATTTAGTTAAATTTTTTAAAATCGAGAGGTTTGAATATCTTGAATGGATACATATTTTTAAAAGATTAAACTTGTTGTAATATTATTTTGTGATAATAGAGATGATAATGGTATACTATATATATTTTTAATTTTATTAAAAAAAATATTGGTATAGTTTACAAGTTAAATATGTAACCAAGTGGGGTCATTGTAGTTGATGTTTGGTAGAAAATTCTACCTTGAGTGACATTTTGTATTTAAGTCAACTATTGAGCTTAAGGTTTGGGTTGCTTGAAGTCTTTTTTATTTTTTAAGTTATGAAGATATGTAGGAATGTTTTTTTTGCAAGTAAATGAAATATTGAAGGAGGTTGCCCCCTCAAAGAGGTTTGCAATTTTTTTTTTTTTTTTTTTTTTTATGAGTGTTTAATTCTATATTTACTTTTTTGCATTGTAATATTGCATGAGTTTTTGTTTAATTTTAGTATTTTGTGTCAGTTTTTTTAATTTTAATAGTAGGTTCTTAACAAGTGGTATCAAAGTGCTTTTCAAGGTCAAGTTTTGTTATGATTGCAACAATTTGTGTTGTGCCATTTTTGTTTGTTAGGTATAAATTTATTGTGTTTTTCATTTTATTTTTATTTTTTTTAATTTAAAACAAAAAAAAAAAAGTCAAAAAAATATGTTTTTTTTTTTTTTTTTTTTCAAGTAGTTGAGTAGACTAGAAACCTTGTGTTGGGGGTTTTAAAATTATCGTAAAGGAGTTGTCATTATTGGTTAAGTTAGATAGGTTATAAAACGTCTAGTGAAATAAGGGGTGATCAGGCTCCAATACTTAGGCCTTAGATAACATTAGTGTATAGAATTGAGTTCTTACGTATCTTTGGATGTATCGGGAGACCATTTTGGACTTAAACAAAATTTTATATAGTAGAAATATTTTTGGCCTTGTATCATCTCTAGTCCATAGGACAATATCTTGGACAATTATCCTCTTGTATTGTTAGAGAGGCAAATAATGTGCTTAAGGGTATGTGTGGAATCCTTGGGTAGTGGCTTGAAATATTGGTTTGAGCATTATTGTTCGTCATTGCGGTATAACAAAGGGTGTATGGGTGTTACATACTCCTCTCCTTAGCGTAGTTTGGTTTTTTCAAAAACTTCATTTGCAAAAACATCTCCTTGTTTTGCTAAATTTGTATTCATGACCCTTAAAAAGTGAGCATACGGAGTACTTCCCTATCATAGAAGAACAAACTTTGCATGCACCAAACAGTTAGGATAGAGTTTGCAAGTGTTTATCACAATTTGAAATATTTCAGTACCATTTGGGTTAGTGGTAGTAATAGTTGAATCAGTGACAATAATAGTTGAATTAGTGACGGTAACAGTTGGGTTAGTGATAATAACAATCAAGTCGATAGTGATAGTAATTGTAGACACCAAAATCTAGCCACTTGTAAGTCATCTATACCTTCCTGTCAGCCACGTGTCAGTCATCCATCATTCCCGCCATTATTTGGCCAAAATCCACACTTTCCCACCATTATTTGGCCCAATTTCACCTTTCTCGCCATTTTCATCTCCAAATTTATTTAAATTAATATTTATTTTAATATTTTAATATATTTTAATATATATATAAATATAGTTTAAGTGATTTAATCTGAGCTGTCCATCCTTCATTTAATCTCATCCGTCCATTCATTTTAATCCGTTTCACAACCTAGATTTATTCTCTACCTTTGGATCCACTTTAATCTTAGCCACACGTTCAAAGTGTCGTTAAAACCCTAAAGTGTGCCCTAAGAGTAGATTATAAATTGAGTCACCTTGATGGCTCAAACCCGATCTCTTCGGCTAAACCTATCTATCTTCCCTATCTAAGTTTGGAGTTTGCTATTGCTGTTAATCTTGAGGCTTCTGAGTCTTCTGCGGCCCTAAGTCTAAACTAAACCCTTTCGTTGCATCAATCGTTGTCCCTTTTCGCCGCATCCGTCGCCAACTTCGCCGCCATCCCTTTTGCTGCAGAATCCCTCATCCTTGTCGCCTGACGTCGTTGGCGTTTACCGCAGGCAGACGTCGAGATCGGGCGTCTGCAACCACGATCCGAGCACGCGGCGCTCGGCTGATTCCTCGAGATCGCACCGGGCGTCTTACGCAGCTCGATCCGACGGTCACATCACTTCCAGTGCCGCTGGTCTCGCCGCTTAACAGGAAAAAGTATAGATTCGTCTAAAGCAAGTAATCTTTCTTTATGTATTAATCTGCTATTAAATTTCACTACGCTTTATTTCATTTCATAAATCTAGGGTTTTAGATCGTTTCGAGGGCTCACACGATGGAGCCCTCTTATTAGTTTCTAACTCTTTGGTAATTTTAATGTGTGCGGATTCTAATGGTAGATCCGATTTGTTGATAGCAGCTGCTTAAGCTGGAGTGGTCCAAGCCAAAGGATACAACGAAGCCCACTCATTCTGTTGAGGTTAAGGATACATCTATGGAGACGCCACCACATTGTGCCAGCTAGGGTTTCGGAGAACCCTAGCACAAATTGTAACTTTGTATCACGAAAAGGGTTACAGGCCTTGTTGTACTTAAAAGGAGTTTCTAAACTCCATTGATTAATAAAAATCATTCATTTTGTACAACTATTCTGCATTCCTTTATTGTGATTTCTTTATTTCTGTTTGGCGTTGTATCTTTAATCTACAAATGGCGATCACGGTGGGATAGATTAAAGATACAACGCCAAACAGAAATAAAGAAATCACAATAAAGGAATGCAGAACAGTTGTACAAAATGAATGATTTTTATTAATCAATGGAGTTTAGAAACTCCTTTTAAGTACAACAAGGCCTGTAACCCTTTTCGTGATACAAAGTTACAATTTGTGCTAGGGTTCTCTGAAACCCTAGGTGGCACAATGTGGTGGCGTCTCCGAAGATGTATCCTTAACCTCAACAGAATGAGTGGGCTTCGTTGTATCCTTTGGCTCGGACCACTCCAGCTTAAGCAGCTGCTATCAACAAATCAGATCTACCATTAGAATCCTGCACACATTAAAATTACCAAAGAGTTAGAAACTAATAAGAGGGCTCCACTGTGTGAGCCCTCAGAAACAGTCTAAAACCCTAGATTTATGAAATGAAATAAAACGGAATGCAGAATTTAACAGCAGATTAATACATAAAGAAAGATTACTTGCTTTAGACGAATCTATACCTTTTCCTGTTAACGCGGCGAGACCAGGCGGCACCTGGAAGTGATGTGACTGTCAGATCGGCTGCAGAAGGCGCCCTGGTGCGATCTCGAGGAATCCGCTGAGCGCCCGCGTGCTTCTGGATCGGGGTTGCAGACGCCGGTCTGCGTCTGCGACTGCGGGTAAACGCCCGACAGCGCTGGCGACAAGGATGAGGGATTCTGCAAAGAGAGAAGGGATGGCGGCGAAGTTGGCGACGGATGCGGCGAAAGGGACGGCGATGGATGCGGCGAAAGGGTTTAGTTCAGACTTAGGGCCGCAGAAGACTCAGGATTAACAGCAATAGCAAACTCCAAACTTAGATAGGGAAGATAGGTAGGTTTAGCCGAAGAGATAGGGTTTGAGCCATCAAGGTGACTCAATTTATAATCTACTCTTAGGGCACACTTTAGGGTTTTAACGACACTTTGAACGTGTGGCTAAGATTAAAGTGGATCCAAGGGTAGAGAATAAATCTAGGTTGTGAAACGGATTAAGATGGATGGACGGATGAGATTAAATGAAGGATGGACGACTCAGATTAAATCACTTAAACTATATTTATATATATATTAAAATATATATTAAAATATTAATATATATATATAAATATTAATTTAAATAAATTTGGGGATGAAAAATGGCGGGAAAGGTGAAATTGGGCCAAATAATGGTGGGAAAGTGTGGATTTGGGCCAAATAATGGCGGGAAGGATGGATGACTGACACGTGGCTGACAGGAAGGTATAGATGACTTACAAGTGGCTGGATTTTGGTGTCTACAGATGCCCCTTTTTGAGCCGCTTTGTGTGAAGACACAATGCAAGCACAAAAACTTAAGACACCTCGAAAAGTTTGGATCAGACGCAACTCTCTCTCAAGACTAAAGCACAACTTTGAAGACCAAAGAATAAAAGAATATTTAAAAATTTTCAGCTTACCCCCTCAATTGGCGAGCGAGAATGGTTCTCACAAGCCAATTGGAAGAAATTCGGAAGAAAATGAACCGTTTTTGCCCCAACGGTGAAAAAAAGGGGTTGGTGTATGAACCATCTGTTTATGTCCCAACAAAAAAGGGGTTGGTGTACAAACCAGAAAAGAATATGATTGAAGACGATATGAGTGATGTGAAAGATGGACCGTTTTCTGCCCCAACGGTTATAAAGGGATTTTTGCCAAACTGTAAATTCCATGATCATGTAAGATGAATTCCACTATAGGAAAATTAGAAATTGATAACGGATGCCCCAACTCCTGTGGGTGAATCCATATCGTTGATGAAATTGCCTTGTTGGCGCCATTGATATGCAGAGATGAAAGATGCATGAAAGAGTCCAGAACTCAGAGATGCTCCTAGTGATTGTATGGATAATTCCTCGGGTCGGAACCAATCAACCTAGGTAGCCACAATCTCTAGCAAGACTTAAAATAATGACGATATGAAAGATTGTCCATGTTTAAGGCCCCATGAACTAGGCCATCAATGACAAGTTGTTGAGCAAATTAATCTTGGTATGAGGTCACTTGAAAAGTAGAATACCCAAAATTGATTTCCGATTTTCAAACAAGTGAAATAATTGATGATGATAAATGGTAAGTGTCCTTATGGTGGTTTAATCCTCTTACCGAATTGCATGGATTCAAATCGTTGCAATCGCCAAGGTGATAGAATATACCACTAGATACGAGGTTTACTTTAATTTGATTTGGCAAAAATATGCATGATGAAAGAAGAATGAAATTGACGATAGATGAGAAGAATTGATGAATGTGGTTAATTTTGTGAAGGTTTTGAATATTTTTAACCCAATTTGTAAAACAATGATGAATGATGCGCTTTTTGAGCGAAATGACAAAATTTGTGTCCAAAACTGTTGTAACCTTCACAAAATGTTTTATTATGATAAGAAGAATGGATGAATGCAATTTGATGAAATTTGGAGGAGGTAAGCTTCAATTTTGTAGGTTTTGTTCCTTTATTCAATACTGACACCAAACGCCGGTCTGCGTTTGTGGTTGGCAAAGACGCCCGCCGGTGTTTAGGCGCTCTGCAGACGCAGGACTGCGTCTGAATCCGCCATGAAATGCCCAACTACGTTTCAGGGCACCAAAATCAGCTATTTAAACAGTTTCAGCGAGAATTTCGCTCATTTGTGCGTTCGAGCTTGAGAGAAGTGCGTCTGAGGGAGTGGAGTGAAGTGGAGTGAAAGGTTGTGTGGGAGAGTGAAGCACGCGGGAGCTATGGCGGAGATGGGAGCGGACGCGCCAGTGCAGCCAGCTGAGGTATTTGTTCATTTAAGCAAGTACTTATTATGTGTTTTTTTTTTTTTTTGGAAAAATTTGTAACAAATTTTTGTTTTGTTGTTTTGCAGCTTAGGGTGTTAGAGGCACGACACCGATTCTCCCCTATCATTTCGGGGATGAGGAGGTCGTTGTCCCGAGCAAGCGGGAGATATTGGAGGCGGTGGGACTAGCGGAGGCAGCCCGGTTGGAGGTAGTTCGGGCGGATGAGGGGTACCTCTCGGCTTTGGCCGAGAGGTGGGATCCAGATCGGGGGACGTTCCAACTCCCGACTGGAGAGATGACGGTGACGCTTGAGGATGTATACCGCATCCTCAAGGTGCTTGTGGAGGGTGCGCGGGTGGAGGTTGGACGAGATAGGGCCACAGAGATGGCCAAGGTGTTTGGGGATGATTGGAGGGAGATCCGGACGGAGAGCGGGGGGATCCCATACTTGGCCATGTATACGGCCAAGGAGTTGGGAGCGGTGGAGGCTCTGACGATGTTCGTGTTGGCCAACATTGTGGCCCCGAACAGCACCGGGTGCAGGTTCCCATGGAACCTGATGGGTGTAGTGAGCGAGATGCTCACTAATAGGGTAGTGTATGCCCGGGCGCCCGCTTTATTGGCGCAGGTGTACCGGGAGTTGTATGAGGTTCAGAGACGGGGCCGGAAGGGCTTGGGTTGCAGTGTGGTGCTCCAGTGCTGGGGTCGGGAGCACTTGAGTGGCCCGACCGGAGGGGTTGCCATGGGCTCACTGGGACGTGAGCTAGGCTTATGGTAGGAGATGGCCAGTGGCGGAGGAGAGACAGTCGAGCCGCCCCGTGAGATCGGGGCAATGGTATAGGAGACTATGGGCAGACTTGACAGATGTCCAAGTCATTTGGAGGCCCTGGCGGGAGGCGAGGTGGATCGGGGATGGAGAGCACCTGAGACGGGTGCGACGAGCCGGATGGGTAGTGGGGCGGAGCCACGGCGAGGCGGAGTACATACGGATGTCTCGAGTACTCCGCCGGGTCGGATTGAGGCGGGATGTCCCCGGTGAGCCGGTGCGCTACCGGAGGCACGAGATCGAGAGGGGGATTTTCCGTGTGTCGAGCCATGGAGGGAGGCGACAGAGGACGATGAGGACATGGAGATCCCCGACGTGGACGACGTCGGGGTGACAGCTGAGTATGCAGCATGGATGGCCGCAGAGCCGAGGTGGGAGCCACCATTGGTGGTTGGTGGAGCCGGAGAGCCCGAGGCTGGGGCTGGAGAGGGCGAGGGAACCGCGGAGGTTCCCAAGCGTAGGGAGGGTCCCCGCCTTCGATCTGACAGTCGAAGGCGAAAGGGGAAGATGGCGCGGTAGGCTCTGGGGAGCGGAGATGATGGGGAGGATGGCGGAGAGGGCCTAGGAGAGGCTAGGGAGGTACCCCCTAGCGGGCACGAGAACGAGTTGGCGTAGCTGCAGCAGCAGATAGCAGAGCGCGATGCTATGCTAGCTGCCGGGATGAGAGGATAGCTCGGCTGGAGCAGCAGGCGGTAGAGCGGGATGCCCTGTTAGCTGCTCAGGAGGAGAGGATGGCCCAACTGCAGGCGGACTTGGATGGAGCGACCAGGGTGCCCCAGGATGACAGGGTGACGAGACTCCAGGCAGAGCTAGCGGAGCGGGAGCGACGGTACGGGATAGACATAGCTAGGCTTAGGTCTAGGACTCGTTACATTGAGGCTCTGGAGGACACATTGTTTAGGCATCACATTGTGTTGCCTGATCCTCCATCCTCCTCTGTCTCTAGGCGTAGTGAGTCTAGGCACACCACTAGGTCTAGGGCTCCTACTAGGTCTCGGGGGTCCTCTTTTGATGGTTAGCTTAGTGCTTAGATGCACTCTTTATGAGCCTTGGTGCTCTATTGTATATTGTAGCCTTTTGGCATTCATTGTACAGTTTGACCTTTATACATATATATATACATGGCTTTTATTTATTTGGTGTTTTACTCTCTTTTGTGTGAATGCCTATGTTTTTGTGATGCATGTTTATATTTTTAATTTTTTGAGTATGTGAGGATGGATGAAATTATAGATTATTAATGAGACTAAGTATATAACATACAAATCTATGGATGATTAGATGCAAGACTAAGTGAGAATGATATGTAAATCTATGGATGATTAATGCAAGACTAAGTAAATGAAATATGCACTAAGAAGCACTCATACTTTTAGATAGTTAGATTTAGTCAACTTGTTATCATAATTGTTTAATCAGGGGCACCGAACTTGGTGGCTTGTGAATGGATGACGTATGGAATGACATGAATATGGAAGAAGATATGGAGGAAGATATGGAAGAAGATATGGAGGTTGATATGGAAGACTGTTTTACAAAGACTCAAACATGCTAGTGGTATCAAACAAACTTACTAATACTTGCCTAATTCAACTAGGACCAAATGTGTGTGCATGCGAGTTCATTAACCAAATCCGAAGCATGGTAGTGACTCTAGGCAATCAAAAACCTGTGTGTGTGCAAGTGTGTTCATTAACCTCATCTTGCATAAATTAGGTAACCCTGTTATGGAGAAGACCCCGAAGCTAGTTTGTCCGTATGAGCATTCAGAGGTCTCTTTTTGAGGAGAGACATGTCGCCACGCAATGAGTATACTCCACTTTGCCCAGTCAAGCGTCTATAGCCCCGGTGAAGGTTAACTCCATAGTCCATGTTGTTTTTGACCTTTGTAAGCCTTTGGGATGACTACCTATCCGTCTGATTGGACAAGTAGTACGATCCTTACAACTTATTTGGGATCAGTGGTGTGTGAAAAATGTTCATTTCCTTAGAGCTTTGGGGAATCGGATTCTCAACCGAAGTATGATGAGAATTTTACCCTATCCTTACTACTCTGTTTATATTTATATTTTGTGATTGCTTGTGATAGTGGTAAGAACCATTGTTTTATGGACTATGTTTGCATGATAGGACAAACGAGGATTACCCTTTTCACTTCAAGGCACAACCCAAGGATGGTGTTATCTCTCTTTGACACAAGATGTTTTTAAGATGTGAAAATGTGATAGGTTCAAGACCGCTTTTGAAATCATTTCCCAATACTCAAGATTTTATTTAGTGTAATTTGTGATATGGCCCTAGAGAACTTTGACATGCATTTCGAAGTTTGCTTAAAACACTAGGAATGGCTGAGTGATTGAAAACATTTTGGCAATGTAAATATGTGCAAATGGAAAATGGGTGTACGAATGACAATTCGGTTTGATGGATTTTATGAAGGTGCCCCTGATTAAGGCAACATGACTTTTGCTTGACCAAATTTTATATCCAAAAGATAGAATGGTCTCTAACATGATATGCAACTATGGCTGAAAATGAAATGTTATGGTTTTCAATGAGATGTATGCACATGAAATGCAATGTTTTTGAATGAGATGTATGCAACTAACAATGAAATGCAAATTCTTTTTATTTTATTTGTTTTTTTTTTTTTTTTTTTTTTTTGTTGTACAAGCCATGTATATATGTACATATAAAATTCAAACTATGCGTAGAATGCCCTCAAGTGTATAACATTAAGTGGTTCGGGTTCTTCCTCTCCCTCTAAACTGGCAAGTCTATAAGTTCCATTACCCACTCTTTCGGTGACCATATATGGACCTAACCAATTAGCCGCGAATTTATCTCGAAGATGCGGCAATGCATTGGTGTTTTGTTGATTCTCTTTAAGGACAAGATCCCCTACTTGAAATTCTCTTAGATGAACTTTGGCATTGTAAGCACGTTTCAATCGGTCTTGATAAACTCGCAAATGCTCTAAAGCATTGATTCGTTTTTCATCTATGAGTGTGAGTTGATCAAGACGTGCTTGTCTAGCAATATCATCATCGATAAATTCCTGCAAAGAAATTCGCAAGGAAGGGATCTCGAGCTCAAGAGGCATGATTGCTTCGGCTCCATAGACCAAAGAAAATGGCGTTGCCCCAATGGGAGTTCTGATGCTTGTTATGTAAGCCCATAATGCCAAGGGGATTTGTGTATGCCAATCTTTATGATTTTCTTTAACAAGTTTCTTAAGAATAGCAATTATGGTCTTATTGGAAGCTTCAGCTTGTCCATTGGCTTGTGGGTAGTAAGGAGTTGAGAAACTATGTTGGATATTATACTTTTCGCAAAGAGCTCGAACATCCTTATTCTTAAAAGACTTGCCATTATCGGAAATTATTTTAGAGGGAATACCAAAACGACAAATGATATGGTGAAGTATAAACTCCACAATTCTAGGACCTGTCAGTCTTGGTTAGAGGAATAGCTTCAACCCACTTTGTGAAGTATTCGGTGGTTGTAATGATGAAAGTATGCTTTGTCTGAAGAGGCGAGGTGAAATCTTGCCAATTAAATCGAGACCCCATTGTGAGAAGGGCCAAAGGCTTTGGATGGGGCTGTAAAGCTTGTGATGGTATATGGGTTAAATTAGCGTGTTCTTGACACTTTTTACATTGTTTAACATATTTGCAACAATCTTGTTCCATAGTGGGCCAATAATACCCCATACGTAAAATACGCTTCGCAATGGCCATTCCACTAAAATGACCACCACAAGTACCATCATGGGCTTCAGCAATAGCTCTATGTGTTTCACCTGCTTCTAGACAGTGGAGGAGTACTCCATCATATCTACGTTTATACAACACATCCCCCAAAAGAACAAAACGAGCTGCCTTTTACTTAAAGCAACGGCGGGCAGTTTGAGACAAATCATATGGGAGTGTTCCAAACTTGAGGAAGGCTACTATCTCACTAGACCAAGGCTCATATGGATCCGAATGGATAAAGCAAACATCTTTTTCATCCTTAGACTCAGCACGGACAATTGCAGGACTTAGAGATTGTGGAAATGATTAGGGGTTGTACCTCTCCAAGGGAGTCCTTTGGAATCAATGATCCAAGAGAGGCCATGGCATCCGCAAATCTATTAGTCGAACGAGGCAAACTAGTGATCTCATACCAATCAAACTTAGAGAGCAACTTCATTGCTACATCATGATAAAGCTTAATGGTAGGTTCTTTGGCTTGGTATTCTCCTGTAATTTGTTTAACCACGAGTTGAGAATCCCCAAATATCCGAATACGCTTAATGCTCATAGCTATGGCTGATTGAAGACCTAAAATTAAGGCTTCATACTCTGCTGTATTATTGGTGCATTGGAAGTCTAGTTTGAATGATAAAGGGATGGGAATCCCTTGAGGTGTATGAAACACAACTCCAGCACCTTGACCTTTCGCGCACTTAGAGCCATCAAAGAATAGCGTGATGTCAACATCTTCCTCCGAAATGATGTCCTCTTCTTGTTCAGTGATAGCAAATACCGAATCATCTGGGAGCTCAATAATCAAAGGATGATCACTAGGTAGTGGAGCTTCCGCAAGTTGATCAGCTATAACTTAATCCTTTAATTATTTTTGGATAATGAATTCAAGATCGAATTCGGTAAGCAACATTATCCATTTAGCGGTACGAGTGTTATTATAAGTGCGAGACATCATATAACGCTAGAGGGTTTTCTCTAGCTATGACATATGTTGTATGGCTAAGCATATAATGACGAAGTTTCTTAGTGGCAAAAACCACTGCTAAGCACAACTTTTCCACATAAGCATATCGGGTTTCATAGCTTACCAATGTTCGACTAATATAATAGACAGCTTGCTCACGATTTTGTTCATTCTTTTGTGCAAGCATTGTCCCTAAGGCAAAGTCCGTTGCTGAGATATAAAGATTGAAAGGGACCCCTGGACGAGGCGGAGCTAAGACTGGCGGAGACGCTAAGTATTGCTTGATGTCATCAAAGGCTTTCTGACACTCATCTGTCCATGAAAATTGTACCCCCTTTTGTAGTAGGTGGCAAAATGGCCTACATTTATGAGAAAGTTGTGCAATAAAGCGACGGATTGAATTAATCTTTCCTTGCAAACTACGCAACTCCTTCAAATTAGTTGGGGGACACATTTCCATAATGGCTTTGACCTTGTTTGGGTCCACCTCAATACCTCGTTTAGAGATAATAAAACCTAGGAGTTTGCCCGAGGTAACACCAAAGACACATTTCTTAGGGTTCAACCTTACTTTATGCTCTAGAAGTCTATCAAAAACTTTTTCCAATACATCAAAATGCTCTTGTCGAGTTTTAGATTTTGCCAATAAATCATCCACATAATCTTCGATAATCTTATGCATATAATCATGGAAAATATAAGTCATGGCTCGTTGATAGGTTGCACCTGCGTTCTTAAGGCCAAAGGGCATCACCCTGTAACAAAAAGTTCCCCAAGGTGTGGTAAATGTTGTTTTGTGTTGATCTTCAGGGTTTATTCGAATCTGGTTGTATCCTCGAAAATCCATCCATGAACGAAAGCATTTCATGACCAGCGCAGGTATCGACAAGAGTATCAATGTTTGGAAGAGGAAAGTCATCCTTAGGACACGCTTTATTCCCCCGTTAGGCTTGCGAATGGGTACCATGTTAGAAAGCCACTCAGGATAATCAATCGGGACGACAAATTTAACATCCAGAAGTTTCTGAATCTCCGATTTAACTATGAGGGCCACGGTAGGATGCATTTTCCTAAGTTTCTGTTTGAGAGGTTTAGCATCTTTTTGTAAGGTGAGGTTATGGACAACCAAATTAGGGTCTAGGCCTGGCATGTCTTTGTAAGACCATGCAAATATCTCCTTCTTCCGCTTGAGTAGAGCAATCATTTGCTCTTGTTCCTCCGATGATAGACTTTTAGCCGGTTTCACAATTTGGGTGCCATCTTGGTCTGGACTAAGGTCTACATCGATAGTTTCTTCAATAGACATGTGGGAACCTTCCTCAAGGTTGATGGGGAGTAGGGATCGATTTATGTCATCTAAAATGTCATCAAGCTCCTGTGCCTTGCTCTCGTCTATGTCTGCCTGGAAGACCTCTGGCTTAGAAGATGAAGGTGAATGTGGAGGTGAAGGAGGAATGTAGTTGGCGGAAGCCCTTAACAATTCCTCGGAAAGGATGAACTCTGAAATAGATGGAGGGGATGAAATCCGATCCATGTCAATCAAGCTTGGGTTGATCGGGATTGGCTTATCCGGATCATATGGATTATGGAGCGGGGTGAATAAGTCTTCAAAATTCATTGTCGACTTATGGAAGAAAGGATGGGCGGAATGGAAGGGAAAACCGGTGAAGACCTCGGAAGACCCGAAATGCAAAACAACATAGTTTTTCAGTTTTTTTTTTTTTTTAGTTTGAGTTTTTTTTTTTTTTTGTAGTGGTGAAAACCACTATTACACACATACATAAAGCAATAAAGTATTTTTATATATTTTGATATTTCTTTTTTTTTTTTTTTTGGGAATTTTCTGATTTTTTTTTTTTTTGGTAGTGGTGAAAAACACTATTTTAGTATATACATATAATACAGGTTTGGATTATGGCTTATGGATGTGGCGGAGGGGGTGGTTCACCTCGTTCTTGTGGAAGAAGCAAGCGAAAGATGGCCTCTTGGAGAGGGAACAATTGGAGATAAAACTCGTCTTGTTCGGTGAGGGGAACAATGGGCGCCGACTCTTCTTCAGATTCATCACCATTTGACATGACGTCAAATTCTTCATAGGCTTCATCTTCGGATTCGTCGGGGTGGAGGATTTATTCTTCCGAATTAAGATTAATGCTTTGAAAAGCTTGTTCAAAAGAAGAAAGGGATGGAAGTGGTTGGTAGCCCAAACCAAAACGCTTAGTGGGTCTCTGGTATGACATATCGATGCGTTCAGTTACCCCTTGCTCGTATCGACCTAGGCCAAATTGCTGCCAATTATGTCCGTGGAAATAGCGAGAGGGAAAACCCTCCATCCTTTCGATATTGGCGAGGACTGGATGCTTGGGTTCTAGTATGGTGGTAGGACTAGAAGATGACTCTATTCCCCCATATACAAAATTAATGGAATTTGGCATAGAACCCATGTTATAAACCGATCCAATGGATAAATGTTGGTCATGTGGACGACCAAAATCTTTAACTGTTTGTACATTGAACGGTGTGATGTGGACATCTTGGATGGACTTTGACTTGGGAGGGAGATGGACTAGATGATGGAATAGAAGAATGTGGAATAGAAGAATTGGAAGGATTTGGTTGGGTTGATGCTTCATCGACTTGTGAAACATCGAGTTGGTGATGGTTGGGAAGATGGAGGAATAATAGGTGATGTTGGAAGAAGGTGGAGGGGGTGGGGGGGAAAGAGGTGTGATTGGTCATGGCGACATGTGCATGTGGTCAGCGATGAAGAAGAAGGAAGATTAGGAGATGAAGAAAGTGGTGAATGAGATGGAATAGCGGAAGAGGAAGATGGTTGCGATATGATGGGTAGCTCCTCGGGAATGGGAGCTTTAGAAGAAGATGGTATAGAAGAAGTAGATGGGGTCAAGAAAAGATGAGTGGATGGCAACACAATCTCATAAGGATTTGAGACATAGTTGCAATGTTTGAAGGGTTCGGTGTCGGCAGGTACACAATGAACTCGTCCCTCATATACATACTTCGGACATTGATGCGGTATAGAAGGGACACATCTCATCTCCCTAAGCCAAGGCCGTCCAAGCAATACATTGTATGCCATGGACCCTTCCAAGATGTGAAACAAGGTATGCAAAGTTCGGGCCCCTACCTCAATGGGCAAGATAACCGTGCCAACCGTGGAAGATAAAGCATCATTGAATGCTTTAAGAGTAAAAGTCGACTTGGTGATAAGGGATGGCGACAGACTCTAGATGACTCAACGCCGATGTTGTAATGATATTGATTGAGGAACCGGTGTCAATTAAGACTCTCTTGAATGGCTTGTGATCGATCTTGGCCATGATATGCAGTGGAGGATCTATACTTTCTGTTGACAAAGGTTTGATTTCAAAATCATAGAAAGTGATGGAGGGCTCCATGCATGTTTGAATACTCCCCACAAAGTTGTTGAAGGCATTAGTATCTTGAGTTTGAAGCTCGATTGACTTTAAGATTTCCATTAATGCCTCTCTGTGCGGGGGAGATTGTTGAATGAGGTCATAGATCGATAACTTGGCAGAAGCCATTTTTAAACCGGTAGTTAATCGGCTACTCAATGACATGATGGGTCGTTGGCGTTGAGTAGAATGATTTAGCGGTTGTTGAGAAGTACTAGCACGTCGTTGGGTCATTGTTACCTGAGGTGGACTGGGGGTTTGTACAGGTGGTCGTGGTTCAGCCTGATTTGGTTGGTTCGCCCTTTGACCCCGGGTTACTACGTTAATAGTACCCACAAAACCTTGGTATTGTTGTACATGGTTGACTTGATTAGGAGGAGTTACCTGAGTTACTCCCCCTGAAGTTGTTGGAGCTTCCTCCCGATATGGAAGGGGTGTTTGAAATACACCAAGATTTTGATTTTGTTGGGCTAAGGGGCTATCCAATTTAATGGCTCCAATCTCAATAAGATCTTGGATCACATGTTTGAAAGTTGTACAATTATTGATATCGTGCCCATTTTGCCTATGATAAGGACAAAATAGGTACTCCTTGTAATACTTCCCCCTTCCTAGATGGTTCTAAAGGTTTAAACTCGGGTAAAGTTAAGCGATTTGTGCTATATAACTTGTTGAATATGACCGCATATGGTTCATCTAAAGGTGTGAACTGTCGCTTGGGATGATTTTTTTGCCAAGGTCGAGTTTCCATGGTTGGCTCGATTATTGTGAGTTGGTTGAGGAGGGGCGGGTACCGCATGATAAGCAATTGGTTGCGGTTGACTTTGCATTACTTGTTGTTGTTGAGCCATTACGGGCTGGCTCGCCACCACTTGATTAACTTGGTTAACATTTGAGGCTGTACTAGCCTGTGCTTGTTTGTTTTGGCCATAATTATTATTTCGTTGTTGGCCCTTTTGTTGCCATTCTTTTCTACGGGGTTTTAAAACACCCTCTTGGACTTTAATGTCTTCTATGATACTTGCTTGGGCCAAAGCCTCTTCAAAAGTCCTGTATTGTTGTAATTGGAGTAACCAAGAGATAGGTTTTAGACAACTCCGGGTGAACATTTTGGTTAACTCCTCCATTGGTAGGGAGAATGGCAATTTATTAATGATAGCCCTCCAACGGTTTCCAAAGTCATAAACAGTCTCATCGTCATGTTGCTTGAGCTTGTATAAGTCGGACAATGAGACTTTCCTTTGTACATTTAGGGAGAATCGTTCTAAAAATAGATTAATCAATTGCTCGTAAGCATAAATGCTATGGTGAGCTAAATGATTGTACCATTGTACAACATCTCCCCCTAATGTCTGAGGAAAATTTCTGAGCATAAGAGCGTCATTATTTTGGATTCTAAAGCGAGGCATGCATGAATGAGCTCACATGTTCATGAGGATCCTCGGTTCCTCAAAATTTGTCAAACTTCGGTAATGTGAAATCGGTCGGATATGGCGGTGAAGGTACCGAAGGATGAATTGGTTGATTGATCAACGACCTTAGCGTAGGTTTCGACTAGATGAGCCGGGCATGTTGAGCATAAGGTTGTCAATCTGTTGTTGCATAGCATGGAGTCGAGAATCTTCATGAAAATTTTGATTCGTTTGATGATTATGATGATGCAATGGAGGAGTGGAAAAATGATGAGATGGGATGAAATTGCCTGGATTAGGCGGTGTGGAATGGACAAGTTGTTGGTATGGATGATACCAAAAAGAAGGTGATTGGGGTGGATGATGAACTGGGTGGGTTGGGAGAAAGGTGGGGTAGGAATGGACACCACCGAAGATTGGGGTACCCGTGTGGGGCTCGAGCTAAGAAAAGTTGGTTGGGTAGAAATTGGTTGGGGTGTAGGATTTACTACGACGGGTGGTTGGGCATTTTGTTGTTGTTGTTCGCTGAAGCAACTTGTCGAGGTACTCCCTAACCTTATTAATCTCTAACCCAAGGGAGGTGGGATGATTGGATGAAGGTGGAGGGCAGGCTGCCATGGTAGTCACGGAGAGCGCATAGCAAGGGCAATGAAGGTGGCTGAAGTAGGCGGTACCTGGGAAGAAACAGTAGACTGTGCCCCAGGTAGGGTGAAACCATAAATGGTTTGGGAAGAAGAGGGTTGAAATTGGTCATGGTTAGAGGAGGTTCCACCAGCCTTATAGAGAGAATTGGTGTACACCCGGGTAAATGGAGGAGAAAGTGGTCGGGAAGACACTACATTTGTCTCCAAAGGAGGACAATTGAGCATCTGGGAAGATGTTGGAGATGAAGCCGGCTGAGCAGATACAACATTAGCCTCAAAGATGGGGCTAGTGTAGACCTGAGTGAAACCAGCGGGTAGGGTTGATGCAATATCCTGCTGAAAAATAGAATCTTGCATAGGGGAATCTTGGATTGGCTCAAGGACATAGCCAGTGCCATCTCTTAAGTGAGTTTGCACTTGGGCCATATCAATGTGGGTAATATGACAGGAATTGTCTTCCTCCATGGGCATGGCCATGCGGTAGACGTCAGAAGGACGTGAAAGACCTGCGAGCGAACCTGCCTGAAATTCACTAGGATAAGTGGCCATGTTGGTGGTGGGGATGTTCTGTGAATTATTCATTTGATTATTTAGATTTAACATTTTAGATTGATTCCTTGTTAAGACCATAAAGCAATAAATCTAAACAAATTCAGAAAAGAAGAATGCAAAACTTGAATGATAAATTTACACTAAAGAAATTATCAGAAAACAGTCACAACCTAGGTTTCAACCAATGTGTCTTACCTGCGGTTAATTAATTATTTTCTGATCTTAATCTACAGTAAATTTTAAGTGTCCGGTTTATGAGTTTTGCATGTGATCTAATCTTGAATTATTCACAAAAAAAGGTAAAAACTATGGCTAGGAAAGGACAACGAGATTCTTACTGGTGATGAAATCCAGCAAGTTTGCTCGGGGGTGACCTATGGTGTCTAAGGCAGAAGTTTAATGGATGGAGATGAATTCCACCGTCACTAAACTTCAAGCAATATCTGGTGATGAAATCCAGATATTACTTGTTTTAAATGCAATATGAAATGCAGTGAATTTTATTTTAAGTGTTTTAGTTGTCTAATGTATACATACAAAGCTATAAATCAAAAGTTCTAATGATCTAAGCAAGAGGCTACTGAAAACATGCCATTTCCTCTGAAGAAGTGGAGTACACCGTTCAAGACCCCCCGCCTACCAATGATATCGGATATCAAAGGAGCAACCGGAAGGTTCGTCCACTTCTCTGCTTGGAATCACCCAATGGCGGGAGTACTATTGACATCCAATCAATAGTCCTACTTAGATAACTAAAACAGATAATTCGTAGCTATTCTAATATGCAGCTAGGTATGCAATTTTTTTTTTTTTATGCAAGCAACAACCAATAATGCAATGCAGAAAAACCAAAAACGTAAAAAGTACAGTTTAACAGCGAAAAAAAAAAAACGCACTTACTCGGAAGCCTACGCTTTTCTGTAAAACTGCCTTCAAACGCCCAAGGGAGTCTACGCAGGCTGAAACGCACCTCTGCGTTTCGGATCGGACTTCCAGACGCCGCTCTGCGTCTGCTGCGTTTTTTGCAAACTCCTCAAAAACCCTAGTTCGCTGGAACAACGAATTTCACGATTTCTGGACCCTGCAAAATAAAACAGAAAACAGGAATAGATCAGTAAAGCAAGTATTAAAAACATGAAACCCTAGGGGGTCCCACCATGATCACCATTTGTAGATTAAAGATACAACGCCAAACAGAAATAAAGAAATCACAATAAAGGAATGCAGAACAGTTGTACAAAATGAATGATTTTTATTAATCAATGGAGTTTAGAAACTCCTTTTAAGTACAACAGGGCCTGTAACCCTTTTCGTGATACAAAGTTACAATTTGTGCTAGGGTTCTCCGAAACCCTAGCTGGCACAATGTGGTGGCATCTCCGAAGATGTATCCTTAACCTCAACAGAATGAGTGGGCTTCGTTGTATCCTTTGGCTCGGACCACTCCAGCTTAAGCAGTTGCTATCAACAAATCAGATCTACCATTAGAATCCTGCACACATTAAAATTACCAAAGAGTTAGAAACTAATAAGAGGGCTCCACTGTGTGAGCCCTCAGAAACAGTCTAAAACCCTAGATTTATGAAATGAAATAAAACAGAATGCAGAATTTAACAGCAGATTAATACATAAAGAAAGATTACTTGCTTTAGACGAATCTATACCTTTTCCTGTTAACGCGGCGAGACCAGGCGGCACCTGGAAGTGATGTGACTATCAGATCGGCTGTAGAAGGCGCCCTGGTGCGATCTCGAGGAATCCGCTGAGCGCCCGCGTGCTTCTGGATCGGGGTTGCAGACGCCGGTCTGCGTCTGTGGCTGCGGGTAAACGCCCAACGACGCTGGCGACAAGGATGAGGGATTCTGCAGCGAAGGGATGGCGGCGAAGTTGGCGACGGATGCGGCGAAAAGGGACGGCGATGGATGCGGCGAAAGGGTTTAGTTCAGACTTAGGGCCGCAGAAGACTCAGAAGACTCAGGATTAACAGCAATAGCAAACTCCAAACTTAGATAGGGAAGATAGGTAGGTTTAGCCGAAGAGATAGGGTTTGAGCCATCAAGGTGACTCAATTTATAATCTACTCTTAGGGCACACTTTAGGGTTTTAACGACACTTTGAACGTGTGGCTAAGATTAAAGTGGATCCAAGGGTAGAGAATAAATCTAGGTTGTGAAACGGATTAAGATGGATGGACGGATGAGATTAAATGAAGGATGGACGGCTCGGATTAAATCACTTAAACTATATTTATATATATATATTAAATATATTAAAATATATAAATATATATATATAAATATTAATTTAAATAAATTTGGGGATGAAAAATGGCGGGAAAGGTGAAATTGGGCCAAATAATGGTGGGAAAGTGTGGATTTGGGCCAAATAATGGCGGGAAGGATGGATGACTGACACGTGGTCGACAGGAAGGTATAGATGACTTACAAGTGGCTGGATTTTGGTGTCTACAGTAACAATTAGAAATTACAGGTGGTCAGGATCATAAATAGAATTGTCAATGTTAGTAACTACAAAATACAAAGGATCCCAAGGTCAATGACACGAATAATGTTAGTAACTGCAGTACAAGTGATAAGGATAAAGACATGACAGTGACAAGGTGGTCAATCGATAGAACACATAGGTCAGAGACAGTTGATCCAGTACCCAACTTTTGAACCGTATCTCCAAATAAAAAACCAACCACACTAATAGCCTCATCAAAATAGAGGATTAAAAAATTTTAGAGGTGCCCAAAATTTGTGACTGTCTTTTCGAGTTGATAATTTTAATATATAACACCTAAGCACTTTTTTGGACTCCTTACTAAAAATAGTAACTTCTAAATCCACACTTCTATTTTTAGTAATTTAGTAAAAGAGGTTCAAGGCTATCCAAAATGGTGAATGTCACTCATGGACATCAAAAATAGATAGATCAAACCACCTCATTGTTGGAAAACCTAAAAAACATTGTTGATATCATGCAAATAACAAATCAAACCATGATGATAGAGTTTCAAAATTTTAGAGATGATTATGATACCTCCAGAATCCACCTAGAAGAACAACTTGCAGTGTTGAGTCCAAATTGTGAGGTGGTCCAAGCAAGTTTGAGTACCGCACTAAACAATCACATTTTGACAGAGGTAAAGGAAGGGCAACATATGACTCACCCTCGCTATGATCGTGATCCTACCTTTAAGATGTCTAAATTAGACTTTCCTAAGTTCAACGGGAAGGATGTGAATGGGTGGTTATGTCATGTTGCTTAATTTTTTAAACTCCACAATATCCCTATATATTACCAAGTTCAAGTGGCTTCCTTCAACTTAGAATCTGAAGCTTTACAGTGGTACCAATGGTTGCAGAACACTACCCTTAATCCTTATTGGGAAGACTTTGTCTCAATTACTCTCGCTTTAGCCCTAGTGAATATGATGATTTTAAAAGAGCATTGACAAAGTTGAAACAAACTTTGACAGTTCGAGATTACCAAATACAATTTGAGAAATTGCCAACAAAACTAAGGGATTGAATGAAGGGTTCTTTATGAGTTGTTTCATTAGCGGTTTAGAGCAATACATACAACTTTATTGATCACTGCATTGCCAAGCAGGCAAATTGTTACGTACATACATGAAATTCCTTTGAGGTTATGGTAGCCAATGGTGGGATCTTACCTTGCAAAGGTAAATGTCGTAATGTTAATGTAAAAATTGGGGATTGTGAGCTTAAACAAGATATGTTTGCGCTTCAACTAAGGGGATGTGATATCATGTTGGGAGATCAATGGTTGGGCATAATGGGAACCATCTCATGGAACTTTGTCGAGCTCTGGATGCAATTTTCACAAAATAGACAGTCCCACACTCTCCATGGCTCAAAAGCAAGGCCTTCACAGATTATCAGTTCAACTTGGATGGAGAAGTTAAAAAAATCATGTCGGGGTGTCATAGCCCAGATATTTGCGATCCAACCTCATCCTTCCAAGGAGGATTCTATTCCTGTTGATTTGCAACTTATTTTGGCCAAGCACAATTTTGATTTTTTTTTAACCATCAAAATTACCGCCTCGTTGCTCTTATGACCATGTTATTCCTTTGTAAACTGGAAATGCACTGCCCAACATTAGAACATACTAGTATCCTTATTCTCTTAAGTCAGAAATCGAGAAGTTAGTATAGGAATTGTTAAAATTCGACGTTATTCGGCCAAGCAACATTCCTTACTCTTCTCCAATTTTATTGGTGCGCAAGAAATATGGGTCCTAGTGGTTGTGTATCGATTACTGTGAGCTCAAGATACTCACCATCAAGGATAAATTTCTTATTTTGGTGGTGGATGAATTACTGGAGGAACTACATGGGACTAAGTATTTTTTCAAATTAGACCTTCGTTCTAGGTACCATCAAATTGGGCTCAAGGATGAAGATATTCCCAAGATTGCTTTTCGTACTCATGAAGATCACTATGAGTTTTTGGTGATGCCATTTGGCTTGACTAATGCTCCTTCCACTTTTCAAAGCCTCGTGAACTACATTTTTCATCCATTCCTTCGAAAATTCATCCTAGTTTTTTTTTATGACATTTTGGTGTATAGTTGCTCATGGGAAGAGCATCTTGTTCATGTGGATCAAACTCTACAACTTTTGGCAAAACTCTATGCTAAACAGTCCAAGTGTTCTTTTGGGTTGATAGAAGTGGAGTATTTGGGACACATTGTCACCAAGGATGACATCAAAGTTGACCCCAAGAAGATCTAGGCGGTTCAGGAATGGACGAAACCTCTCAAGGGTCTTCGGGAATTTTTAGAGCTTACAAGTTATTACCGTAAATTTATTCGTAACTATGGTAAAATTGTAGCTCCCTTCACTTCAATTTTAAATGATGGATGGGACCCGTTGAACAAACTTTCCTAGAATTAAAGCATGCTATGACCACTATGCCAGTTTTAGCCATGCCAAATTTTTCCAAACGTTGTCATTGAAAGCGACACTTCTGGTCAAGGTATTGGTGCAGTATTGATGCAAGAAGGGAGACCCTTGGATTTCACCAGTAAAGCACTCTAGTCCAAATATGGGAAAATTCACTTATGCTAAGGAAATTCTAGCACTTTTGCATGCGATAACCCTTTGGTGATTGTATCTCATTGGGCATCATTTCTCCATTAAAACTGACCATTAGAGTCTCAAATACTTTTTGGAGCAAAGAGTTGCCAACTCCGAACAACAAAAATTGGTTTGTAAGCTCATGGTCTATGATTATGATATCACTTAAAAGAAGGGCAAAGAGAACATTGTGGTTGATGCTCTCTCTCGCAAATTTGAGGAAATAATATGCTATGTGCCATTTCATTGCCCATTCCACAATGGATTCCTTGCGATAAGAGGTACTTAAGGATTCAGGCTTGCAGACTTTGATTGACTCTCTACACACTGACTCTAACTTCATTTCCTGGCTATGCTTGGGGTGACCATGATTTGCATTACCACCAACGCCTTGTTGTTCCCCACACATCATCCCTCCGAAAATTTATCATGAGGGAACTGCATGTTGTCCCATCTGTCGATCATTAAGGATTCATCAAAACCTATGAACGACTTAAGCACAATTTTTTCTAGAAGGGCATTAAAAAGGATATTCCTAAGTTTGAAGGTAATTTCGTTATTTTTGTGGTAGTGGATTGTCTTTTGAAGTATGCCCACTTTTTTTCCCTCTCCCATCCTTACACAACTTCCACCGTTGCCCAAATTTTCGTCGATTCTTTCGCCTTCATGGTATGTCCACGTCCATTGTGTCCGATTATAACCCAACCTTTACTAGTCACTTTTGGCAAGAATTGTTGAATTTGTAGGGAACTCAAATCAAAATGAGTTCAACTTATCATCTACGGACAGATGGCCAGATGGAGATTGTCAACAAATTTTTGGAGACCTACCTTTGTTGTTTTACCTCTGATCATCCTACGTAACGGGCGAAGTGGATTCCTTTGACCGAGTGGTGGTACAACACTTCCTATCACACAACAACCAAGGTTACCTCTTTCAAGGGAGTTTATGGGTGCCCTCCACTTATGCCTTTCTCCTACATTCCAGGCAGTGCCAGGGTCCATGCAGTCAACACTACTCTCAATCAGGATGTCCTACGTTAACTAAAGATGAATTTGGATGCGGCCCAAAACTGGATGCACCAATAAGCTTACCAACACCGTTCCAAGCACAAATTTGATGTGGATGATATGGTTTTCCTTCGCTTGCAGTCGTACAAACAATTGTCCCTACAGCTTCGCAAGTACCAGAAACTTGTGAAATACTATGGGCCCTACTAGGTTTTACAACCAATTGGTGCCACAACCAATAAATTGGCTCTTCCACCTAGTCCAAGCTCCATCCTATTTTTCATGTTTCCTCTCTCAAAAAGGTGGTGGGCACTCAGGTACAGGTTTAATCTACACTCCCAAGGTTCTATCTTGCTCGAGCTCAAACAATTGTTGGATCGTCGGACTCACACTCTCCGCAACCGCACCATTATTGAGGTCCTTGTTTAGTGTCGTGGACTCCAGCCAGAAGATGCTACATGTGAGTCTCTCCATCATCTCTAGCACCAGTTTCCTTATCTTCAAATTTGAGGACAAAGCTTTTTGAAGGGGAAGGACATGTTAGGATCCCATCCTAACGTTATTTTGTAATATTTTGTAATGTATGTGGCAAGTTAGGCTCCTAGCCAAGTGAGGCCATTTTATGTAACCATTATAAAGATTGTAACCGACGTTTGGTAGAAGATTCTAGCTCGAGTGGCATTTTGCATTAAGCTAACTCTTGAGCTTAGGGTTAGGGTTGCATGACATATTTTTTTTAAAAGCTATGAAGCCATGTACGAATGTATCTTTTTGCAAGTGAATGATATTGAAGGAGGTTGTCGCCTCGAAGAGGCTTGCGATTCAATGTTTATGGTGAAAGTGTTTAATTCTGCATTTACTTTCTACATTATGATATTGCATGAGTTTCTACTTAATTTTAGTATTTTGTGAGTTTTATTAATTTTAATAGTAGGTTCCTAACATTTTTACACCCTTCCACAGTCGTCCAACCATCCTCCTAAGGTTGAGAAGTGGGCGCACTCGGTGTGGTGGGGCTGTGTTTGTCCTTGTTATGTGGCATCAAGGGATAATATTTGATCTTGTGTGCTGAGGATTGGCATTGAAAACATGTGTTGGACAAATTGATGTAGAGGACCCGCTATGATAGCATAATGTCACCAACTTATATGTCAATAGTCTCCTTGAGATCTTGAGAAATATCAGTCTCAATGCAAACACATTTTTGAGGGTGTGCATGGAAAAAAAATTCTGCGTCCCCCAAAATAACACACCTTAGAGGGGTTTCTATGCAACTAAGAAAGGGCCACAAAGGTATAGGGAGTCATGGGAATTCCACCTACACAAGGAATTTGGTAGATCTTTCATCAAAAACAAAAAAGTCATGATCCAAGGATAAAAAACAAGCAGAAAGCTTCTCATGTACCAGGGGCCATGCTCATAAATCGCCTTAGCATGGGTTGCTTCTGCAAAGCGAAACAAAAAAAAAAAACCCTTTGTAAGATTTTGAACTATCGTTAGCTTGACTTCATGAGTCCAAGTTGCGTTAACCTAGGACCTAAGGGAAGACTCATTAGGGATGCGTCCAATGAAATACTTGACAAGGATGAATGATTCTAAATAGTGACATGCAAAATCAAATTTAGACAATGGAAGAAATACATCAGGAGAATGAAGGTTACCTTGTGGATCATTCTCAACACAAACGTGCATAGTCGGTTGAGAGGAGCCATTATTGCATGTATTCCCTTTTGCGGCACCAATGTTGTGCATTGGTCCACCAGGGTTGGGGACCATATTGATACTCAAAACCCTAGCCTAATATCCATCTCAGTGTCATCAAGATTTGAACCTTGGTGTGGGATATATCAACTATTTGTTCCAATCTCCATCCCATTTTGCTTAGGAGATAGTAATGGATTGAGGCTTAGGAAATAAAACATCCATCCAAACAACCAATCTTGCTTTACTCATTAATTTTACTAGACTATTAATTTTGTATTGGTCCACCAATGTTTAATGTATCCTTTGAGCTCTTATAGGCTTGGTATTTTGCCTTTGAATTTGCAGATAATTGTTTGAGCTTCATGATCAATCAGATCAACCCAAAGAGGCTTTCTCACAAACTGAAGAGACAATTTGTGAATAACCCTCTTCCTTCATCGCTTGATTGCACCTAGGTTTTGCATCCCTTTCGTGAAGAATGTACCCAAATTTGTCGCTTTGTTCCATCACTTGATTGCACCTAGGGTTTACTCCCCTTTCACAAAGACTATCAATTTGTCAAATTTTAATATCCCCTTTTTAGGGTTTTTATCCATGCCCATAATATTCTAAGATATTATTTTTGTCATCACGTTTTGGTTTATTTTGTGGGTTTATCTCACTTCTTGTAAATATTTGCAAAATTTGCTTTTGTTTTTCAATATTCATAGCACTTTGAGTTTCTTTTTCTCTTTGTTGCTTTTTTTTGGGTCTTTCTATTTTTTAATTCTCACCACCAGTTTCATCTTCATTATTTTTTTCACTTTTTTTCACATTGTTCATAGCGAGATTTGTCATCTATAGATTTGTGTTGTTATAAAGAATCCAAATTGGAAGGAACAACCTTAAATCACTTTCTTCTTTATGTTGCCTTGGAAATCCTAAAGTGCAAGGATTCTTCTCCATAATAATTACCTTTTGTTGTCTTAACTTTAGTTTATATTTTTTTCCCTTTGCATAGGGAACCTCTATAATCCCTAGCTTTTTGGGTAAAGACAAAGTCAATAGGATCTTTGATCCTTTAGGGAATCAAATTGGGGTAACCCATTGACAAGCACTTGGTTGTTACTAACTGGTCTATTTCGTTTTGGGCTTAACCTTAATTTTTTACAAATATCCTCCATTCTCGCTTTGCTTTTTAAACCTTTAAGTGCAAGGGACACCCTCTATATTACTTTTATCTCTATTGTTGAGAGAGGATTCTATATTATTTGAGGAAAATTAAGATGATTTACTTGAAATAAGCTTGACCTGTTTTGTTGTCTTCGTTTTAGAACTTTCATTCACATATTCCTTTGTGTCTTTAATTTTTTTTTTTAATTTGAATTTCTATGTTGTATTTGTTCATCCCTTATAACCTCCTTTGTTTTTTCTAATGGTTGATTTGAGTGAACTATGGTGGCCTTTGCCATATGATGTTGTAGATAGGTTGTCTTTGCTTCTTATTTTAGAGTGGAACATACTTGATCTAATTTAGCTTTTGTCATAATATAATTTCTTTACTTCATCTTGAAGTTCATCTTCTGACCAAAGTTTTCTTTCTTCATAGTTCTTACATTACAATCTTTTGCCATGTGTCAGTGTCATAATAATTGTGGCATTGGAATGTAATATTTTCATAATCCACTTTGTGATCCCATTCTTTTGATTTAGATTTAATCTTAAATGGATTATGGTAAAGCTTTTGAGATATCCATACCAACATATTTGGGTATATTTAGCACACTTTTGCTTAGTAGTTAGTTCCTCCTTGATGAACTCTTATAGGGTATTTCCAATATCTTTCATATTTTTTGTCCTGATAGAAAAAATTCTTGCTTCATAGTCTTAAACAAAGTTCATCTCTCCCCTTAAACCATGGGCCACAACATATTATTTTATCATTTATTTTTAAATTGGAAAAGATGATGAGAAAAAAGTCAAAGAGAAATTTGAATTCAATCAACATCCATGGAACTTATATTGTGAGCAGAAAAAGATCAACACCAAAATAACAATAATAGATAAAAAACAAGCAGTATACACAATGAAAGAATGATATTATATTGATTTAGGGAGCCTCGATCTCCACTATTACAACATTGATATTATATTGATTTAAGGAGCCTCGATCTCCACTATTACAACAATGATATTATATTGATTTAAGGAGCCTCGATCTCCACTATTACAACATTGATATGCCCCAAATTACGAGGGTTATAGAATATTGTTTGTTTGATATAATGATTATTAAAAGGGGTAATAAAATCCTTGATAAATAGAATGCAGTGTCTTCAGATCTTCTCTGCTACAAACAAGAGGTTGAGTGGGCTTCTTGAATATCCTTACGGGCCACTCCAGCTATAATATCTATCAAATAGATCATCACCAATACCTGCACACAAACAAATCACAACAAAGAGTTAGTAACACCTGTGGGGCCTCCATAGTGTGAGGCCCTCTAAAATATAAAAGTGTAACCTATAAATCCTAGTTGAAATACTTGCAGAATGTAGAGCAGAATACAAGAAAATGTAATTTAAATAATGAAATCAATTGCCTTGTCAAAATACCTGATTTATGATCTGTGAGGTTGGGAGCTCGAACTGTGATGCACGAACGCTCGATAGCATCCGAGGGCTGGTTGGACGTCCTCCCAAATCTATAAAATACCCTAAAGCATTTGATGGATGCCCTACAACATTTGTGAAATACCTTGAGATATCTACGGGTTGTGGTGAACGCTCAACAAAGTTCGGATCTGGTTCGTAGGAGTTGCGATGAGTGAATGACATCGATGATGGCTAGGGTTTGTGCAAAAATGTGAATGATATCTCTTTGCAAATATTTTTGACCCTTATTCATGAAAAGTGAATAACATTTTATGATTTCCCTCATTCATGTTAGGGTTGTGACAACACCAACAAGCGACCAAGATTAAAACATGATGAACAGTTGATATTGCAACTTGGTAAGTGACACAGATTACATTTAATGAGTAGTAAGGATTGCGACATGGCCTGCTAGGATGAAGTTTTGATGGATGGCTTAGATTTACTTATATAAATAAATAAATAAATATATATATATATATATAGATATATAAATGACCATAATTTGATGAATGGATTATGAATGGCTAGGATTTGGTGTCTACAGATGCCCCTTTTTGTATCACTTTTGTGTAGAACACAAGGTGATGCAAAAACAAGAGACACCTGGTTTGATGGAATGGACTTGGTATGCAAGAAGAGTTGAATTTTTTTGAATTTTGGCTTACCCCCTCAATTGGTGAATGGGTGAAGACTATAACCCATGAGCCAATTGACCCAAAATTGAATGATGCAATGGATGTATATGATGTATGCAATTGTTGTTAGTAAAGTTAAGTTTAGCTACCCCAAGCTTGGGATAGATTTTGTGTTGTTAAAACTTTACCTTTGGTAGCATTAGGTGCAATTTTGTAGATGGACCAACCATTGTAGGTGCAGTTGACCTAGGGTGTTGTTGACCCATTTGTGACTGGATTGGTGCAGTTGACCAGTTTAAATTTTTTGAGAGATTTTCACTTTATAACCTTGCGAAGAAGGATTATTGAAAATCTTGTACCAATTTTCTTGAATGCAGTCGCATTCCAAAATTGAGGGACCAAATTGATTTTGCTTTTGAACAAGATGATGTTGGATGATGATTTTGAATAAGCATCCTTATGGTGATCTACCCATCCTACCGGATTGCATGGATAACCAATCTCTGTAAATGCCAGGGGAATAGGGTAAATCACTAAATACAAGGTTCACTTGGTGATGTAAATGAATTTGATGATGTGAGGAGATGTTGTAAATGCATGGTGTTGATTGTAGATGTTTTGAAATCAATGTCAAAGGTGTTACCCCAAGTTTGAGGTTGATTTATGTTGAAAATTTGCTTTCAACACAATGTACAATGTTGTTATTGATAAATTAGCCAACATTGGTGAACATGTGGCGTAGGTGGAGATACCATCTCACTTCAGGGGACCACACTTTTGGACCTAACTATCGGCATGATGCAAGTGGAATTTTTATGGGAGTTTCGCTTTTTGCCCGCAGAGGGGGCTTATGATAGCTTTGAACAAATTTTTGTGAACACAATCACATTCAAAAATGGAGAGACCGATTTGGTTTGATTTCAAACATGGCATGGGATGATGATTTTAAACAAGCATCCTTATGGTGATCTACCCATCCTATCGGACTACATGGATAGCTAATCGCTGCAACCACCAGGGGACTAGAGTAAATCACTAAATACGAGGTTTACTTGATAATGTAAATGGGTTTGATGATGTGCATTGATGAGCGGATTTGATATTTTTGTGAAATGATATGGGGTAAGTGCATTTTATTTTTGTAAAGTGAAATAGGGCTATTGATTAGATGATGTTGCCTTTGCCCTAGGAGGATAGGGTTGGTGTTGTATTGATTGGTTCTGCTTTTGTCAAAAAAAATAGGATTTTTGATTGGATGATGTTGCCTTTGCCCTGCCAGGATAGGGATTGTGATGAATTGATTGATTGGATGCGAGGAAAAGGGCACAAAATTTGAAAAAAGGATGCAACCTTTCGAAACTGACAATTGATGTGTTGATTGATGTGTGGTTGAATGATTGAATTGAGTTGTTTTTGGATTGTTGGGGAATGTGTGTTACCTGAAACATCCCCATGTTGTGTTGATGATTTCTTGATGTGATGTTTACTGATGGAGAAGGTGCAATAAATTAAGCACCCCCAAGTTTTTTGTTGATAGTTTGATGTATGTAAATAAATGAATGACATAATATTCTAATGATCATTTGTAAAAAAAATTAGACTCTTGTTTGACCAAATTTATCTTTGTTGCTTAATCAAGGACACCAACATCTAATGGTGGGATACAAAGTGGAAGATTCATGTAGTGATGTGATTATGGTACAAATGTTGTTTTGGCTCATGGATAATGGATCTAGAACTATTTTGTAGAGACTCAAACATCTTAGTGATTGCAAATAAACTCATGTTTTTAAGCTCTATCAAATTTCTTAGAGACCAAATGTGTGTGCAGTGGATGTTCATTTACCAATAATGAGTGTGGTGATGACTCGGGCCAATCAAGAACCAGTGTGTGCAAGTGAATTCATTTACCCATTTTGAGTAAGTTGAAATGAAACCCATCATAGAGAAGACCAAGAAGCTAGCTTTTCCTTAGGTGCGGTCATAGGTCTCTTCAAGAGAGACGTGTCGTCGCACATGAGCATACTCCACTACCAGTCAAACGTCTATAGTCTCGGTGGAGATTAACTCCATAGTCTAATGATACAATATTTAGGATTTAGGGAATCAAACTACATAACCATCTGGATAGAAGTGTAATTTTATCCTTACTACTTGGGGATCCATTTTATGGTGTGTAAAAGAGTTAAAGTTGTGGGGAATCAAATTCTCAACCAAGGTGTGATGAGAATTGTATCCTATCCTTACTACTCACTCTTTTATTTGGAAATATGAAAATCACTATTTGTGGACTATGTGCATAATGGGATAGGCAAGAAGAAATTTTTACTTTGAGGTTCAACCCAATCATGGTGTCATGCCTCTCTAACACAAGATGTTATTAAGAATTGTTGTATGTGTTTGGTTCAATAATGTTAGAGTCAACTCCTAGAACTCAAGATTTTCTTAGTGACAATGTGCTTTGGTCCTAGAGAAAACTTTGACATGCAATGGAGGTTTCTTGAGACACTATGAGTGGTTGAGTGACTAAAAAAACCTAGGGATGATGAGATTTTATTGTAAATTATGGTATGGCTTGTGAAATGGTGGAATGGGACTGATGTAGAATCGAAGGTGCCCCTGATTAAGGTGACAAGAATTATTGGATTAAAATTTATCCAAACTAAGCAAATGACCACTAATATGGTGGGTGAAATGTACTAAAATTACATGCATGTGATTGTGCAAAATGGATGTATGAATAATGCTTTTGTATTTTTTATGTGGGGAAGGTGTGATACCTTAAGCATCCTTAATTTATTTGATGGTTGATGATGTGGATGATTGGGAAGGTGTGATACCTTGAGAATCCCTAATTTGTTTGATGGTTGATGATGTGGATGACTGGGAAGGTGCGATACCTTGAGAATCCCCAATTTATTTGATGGTTGATGATGTGGATAATTGGAAAGGTGCGATACCTTGTCTTTGCTATTGTTAGAGTTACTACCAATGTATTTATTGGATGAGGTGAGCAAACCATCTATGGAAAAGGTCCTCATATCAATAAGATATTGGACCACCTATTTAAATGTGTAGCAATTATTGATGTCGTGGCCTGCTTGCTTGTGGTAGATACAATAATGATCTTTCCAATATGACTTGAATTTAATTATGTTCAGATTGAGAGGGTGCACATCATGTAATACAATTGTTTTTGCCTCCTGCAACTTTTAAAATATGATCAACATGGGCTCGAGCAGAGGGGTGTATGTACAAAGTTAACATTTTGAATGAGGTGAATGAAATGGAATGGGAATGGGGATGTCCCCCTATCGATAAGATCTTGGACCACATTTTTAAATGTAAAACAATTATTGATGTTATGGCCCACTTATCGATGATAGGGATAGTACAAGTGCTTCTTATAACCTTTGCCATATGGCCTATTGGGATCTCTTGGTCTTATTTATGGTAATAAAATCTCTTGTGCTTCATGAAGCTTTTGAAATATGGATGAATAAGACTCTAAAAGCAACATGTAATCACGAGGGAGCTTCACAGGATGCTTGATGTAGTTGTTTGATTATGGTTGATTTTAAGTTTGTGGCACAAGTAGTGTAACCTAAGATGTGGATTGCAAAAATGTATATTGCAAATGCTGAGGTTGTTGAGATGGATGGTGATGAGATTGATCATGACTCAACTGTAACTCAATATTTGTAAGTTGAGTTTAAATGTATTTTAGGATTGGAGTGTGTTAGAAATTTGATTGTAGCTCGATGTTAGCTAACCGATCCAAGATTTGTTGTGAGTCCAATGGTGGTGGATGCTGGTATTACTAAGGGGGTTGTTGGATGGATGTTAATGAAATTTATTGGCAGCTGGTGGATGGTGGAGGTGGATTGGATGCAGGTGAAAAGGAATAATTAATCCGATGTGGATCGAAAGCCCTCAATATATGAGCTGGTTTGGATGGTTTGTGATGCTTTTGTATAGTGGGTATATCCACATGCTCATGTTCCTGATTTAACTTAGAATTTTTAGCTGTGATAGTTGGATTATCCTCATATTGGTGTAGTGTGTACACCTATTTTTGATTATGTGGAAATTTTAGGTGATATGGAGTAGGTGTGACTTGATTCGGTGCAAGCAACACTTGTGGAGTGGAGGGAACATTGGGAGGAGCTATAGATTGTGTAGATCAATTTGGATATTCTTGTCCTCTGTCGCCACATTAATCATTCCCACAAACTCTTGGTGAAGTGGACTATCATGCACCTGATTCACCTGCTTAGGTTTCTCTGCTTGATTGGTAAATGTTGTGTTTGTTTCATGTGTTGGTAAGGGGTCTTTGAAGACTCTTATTTATTGTGGATGACTTGAAAGACTTGGAAGGTGAATGGGTTGGGGTGGATGACTTGGAATATGAATGGGTGAAGATGTATTTATGGGGTTCATTTGTGCATATGCATTTTTTGGTGGTGTCACTTGAGGTTGCTCATCCAACTACTATTAGCGGTTCGTATTTTTTTTGTCCTTGGGTTACCACATGGATAGCCCCCACAAAACCTTGGTATTGTTGCACATGGTTAACTTGGTTAGGAGGAGTCCTAGTAGTTGATACCTTTATTATTTGTTGTGCTTCCTCTCGATGAGGAAGTGGTGTCTAAAAAATACCAATATTTTGGTTTTGTTGTGCCAAGGGGTTATCCAACTTAATGACCCCCAAGTCTAACAAATCTTGCATGATGTCTTTGAATGTAAAGCAATTGTTGATGTCATGGCATTTCTGCAAATGACATGGGTAGAAAAAATGCTCCTTAAAGCCCTTGCCTCGTTTGGTTGGGTCTTCAGGTTTTATTGCTAGCAAGGTAATTTCATAACCTTCAAAATATGGATGAGTAAGACTCGAGCAATGATGTATAGTTGTGGGTTTTTCGAACAAACTGTGAGTGTTGGCTATTATTCATAGTTGATGCTTGGTACTGTTGTGGGGGTAACACTGATTTATACGTTATCTGTTATGGTTGCGGTTGTGATTGTTGAATGTGGACTTGAGATTGTTGATTTTGCATGGTAGGTTGAGTCAAGACCACCTAGTTCACCTGACCAATTTTTGTTTGGCCATTATAATTCCCTTTAATTTGGCCCTTATTCTACCATTCTTTCTTTTTGGGCTTGATCTCACCCTCCTAGATCTTGATTTCTTCAATGACCTGGGCTTGGGCAAGAGCCTCTTCGAATGTTTTGTATTGTTTTAGTTGAAGTAACAAGGAGATAGGTTTCAAACAACTCCTTGTGAACATTCATGTTAGTTTATCCATTGGAAGGTATAATTTTATAATGACTACCCTCCAACAGTTTTTAAAATCATAAACTGACTCTTCTTCAAATTATCATAAATTATATAAGTTGGTTAGTGTGGTTTTCTTCTTAACATTGAGGGAGAACCTTTCTAAGAATTGGTCTGCCAACTATTTTAATGTATAAATGTTATGACGTGCAAGTGGTTGTACCATTCTAAGGCATCCCCCCAAGTGTTTGAGGAAACATGTGGAGTATTAGAGCATCATTCTCTTGAATTCTAAAAGATGAATAAAAAGAGAATGCAATTATGTGCTTTCTAGGGTCCTTAGCCCATTTGAATTTATCAAACTTTGGTAATGTGAAATTTGTAGAATATGGTGACGATGGTACCAAAGTATGAATGGGGCTATTGATCAACTGTCTCATTTTTAGGTTTTTTATTTGCTATACCTGGTGTGTGCAACATCAAGTTGTCAATCTGCTTTTGCATAGAATTTTAGGATCTTCCATTGGTGTTTGGAAGCCCTGGTTTGCATGGTGAGTGTATGTGGGTGGTGTATGTTGAGTGATAAATTATTGTGATGAAATGAGATTTTGATTGGCCAATGGGTTGATGTTGGTGGGTATGTGGTGGTGGTGAATGTTTTGTTGAAATTGATTGTAGAATTTTTGGTGTTGATGAGGTGGATATTGATGATGTGAAGTTTGAGAGATGGTGGTGTTTTTAGTGGTTTATGTGGCATGTATGTGATGGAGTGGACGATTAGGTATAGTGATCGTAGGTGGTTGCAATACCCAAGATTAGTTGGGGGTAAAAAAGGTATTTTGTGTGGATGTGAGTGGATGGTTGAAATTTACTACCTACAACTGTTGTTGTGGGTAAGAATGAGCATTTTGATTACCCATAAGCAGTTGGTTTAGATGTTGCCATGCTTGTTGTATGGAAATTTTAGATGCAAATTGTGTGGTTGTATTAGGAGTTGATGTTGGCATGGTGTAAGTGTTGGTAATATTGGTTGAAGTTAATGGAGGGTAAGTTGCAAAAGGAATCACAATTGAATGAGGGATGGTAGACCCAGATGATGTTAATGGGATGGTTGATGGAATCTGTGAAGCAACATTAACTTGTACTTCATAGAGTGGATTGGAATATGTGATGGTATAGGTAGACAAAATGAAGGTGTTTTAGCTAAATGATTGTGGAAGAGTTTGATGTGAGGGTGTAGATGTGGCCTCAAAAAGAGGGTTGGTGATGAATTGGTTAAAATTATTGGGATATGAGTGAGAGAGTTCTTGCTGAGAGTAAGAAATATGTATGGGTGGGATGTTAAGTGGTTCTAGAACCAGATTGGTTGGTCTTAAATAGGCTTTGACTTTGTCAAAATCTATGTAAGTGATGTGATGGTCGGTTGGTGTGGATGGTTTGACCTTAGATTATCAAGCAATATCTAGGGAAGCAAGAGCAAACATAGAGAAAGGAACACAAACTAAGTTGGTTGAACTTATCTTTACCAAACAACAAAATGATATTGGTAATTCACAATCAGGGCCACTATCCCTTAATAAGACATGATTATCATATCATGGAATAAAAGGGGTGATAATACCCTCTCAAAATAAAGGTGTATCAAGGACCTCTATTTAAGTAATAAGCCTGATATTCTTTGTATCTAGGAAACTAAAATGACAAAAGAAGTTTTCAAAACTATGAAAGCAATATGGGTGAGATGTGAATGGGATGCTATGGATTCTAAAGGAGTGGTATGGGGATTCTAACTTGTTGGAATCCTATTAGAACCCCATGTATAACCATTCATAAAACTAGATATTGGATAGCCTTTTTAGTCACATGCTACTTTGTAGATATTTGTTTCATCCTTATCAATGTCTATGGACCTACAACTCAGTCAGGCAAATTAGAATTTTAGAGTGGGATTGAAGACTTTATGAGAAGTAAAGACCAAGAAACCTGATTCATGATCATAGGATATTTTAATGTCATTATGAAGCTGGATGAATTTTTGGGGGAATTAAAAAATTAACCCAAAGTATGATAATTTTCTAAGCTTTCATTCAAAACAATAATCTATAGGAGGTTGAGTTTGAACAAGACAACTATACATGGACCAACAATAGGAGAAGCCACAACCTAATAGCAAAAAAGTGTATTCTCTCAGATCATTGGCTAAATGAAGGAACTTATACTAAAATTAATACCTTGAAAAGGATTGGTTCAGATCACTTGCCAATAAGAGTTAAAATAGTGGTAAGTAAATTCAAAATATGATCATGTTTTAACATGAGAATATTTTGGGAAGACCATCTTAAATTTTTTAATATGATAACACAAACATGGAATTCTTCAAGAAATAGTGTATTGTATGATCTTCCAAAATAAATTAAATTAATGACATCTAGATTAAAATAATGGAACAAGAACACTTTTGGAAACATTTTTTAGAAGAAAGAAGAACTAAAATATAAAATTTCAAAATTCTAAAAAGGTGATCATAATTATCCAAGCTCACAACAAGAGAAGAGAAGATTGTTGGCAAAGTGAGACGCACAATGGAGGCTCAAAAGTAGAGCACTTTGGATTGCAAGTGGCAATGAAAACACTAAAATCTTTCATAGTTTTGCAAATACATAAAATAACAAAATACAATTTGAGAGCTACAAGGACAAGATGGAAGTAAAGTCTCCTCCTTTTAAAGGAATAACATCCATGGGAGTAAGGTATTTTGGTCAACTATACAAGGATCCCGATCAAGTTAATATAGTTGAAATAGTTAGAACAACTTCTCTCTTTTCCATAGTTATAAATGAATAAGGTAATGATGAGTTGATTAAAGAAGTCTCAAAGGAAGAGCTCAAAGTTGTTTTAACTTCATTCTAGAAATATAAGATTCCAAGGCCTGATGGGTGGACTTTGGATTTCTTTCTCGGACTCTATGACCTTTTGGAAACTAACCTACTCAATTCTGTGGAGGAGTCTAGGCAAACAAGAAGGGTAAGTGTAGTCTTCAACTCTACCTTCATTGCTCTTATTATAAAAAAGGACAACCCTTCTTCCTTTGATGATTTCAAACCCATTTATTTGTGTAACTATGTGTACAAAATCATAGTAAAATTAATTGCATCAAGAATTAAAAGGTTCCTCTCTACTTCTAAAACTATTAAGCAATTCAGTTTTCTACATGGTAGAAAGATTCATGAAGCAATTGGTGTTGCTAAGGAAATACCATCAAATCAAATAAACTACCAACAATGATGATGAATTTGAATCTCTCCAAGGATTTTGTTAGAGTAAACTGGTTATATTTAAGAATGATACTTGTATTAGGTTTTGTGTGCATATGGTGAACCGTATTATGGGATGTATTTGTTCTATTTCTTTTACAATTTTGGTTAATGGGTCAGCCTCTCAATTCTTTAAAGCTTCTTGGGGGATAAGACATGGTTACCTTTTGTCACCACTATTATTTCTTTTGGTAGTTGATGGATTAAGTAGGTGCATTTTAGAAGCCAAGATAAAAGTAGTAGTAAAGATAATTAGAATAGGTAGAACAATGGAAGTCACACATTTAATTTTTGTAGATGATGTTCTCCTTTTCACATATGGAATAGTAAGATTTGTAGAGAAGTTAAAACAATATTTAGATCTTTTTTTTCTGGCAACGGGTATGCATATTAATGCACAAAACTCAAGCATCTCTTTTAACCATGTGGATTAGGATCAAATCATATTAACAAGTCAACTTTTCCCCTTTAATAAATTTGATCTTCAAGAGGGATTTAAATATCTAGGGTTCTTTGGTAAACCTAATGTCTACACTAAACAAGATTGGAATCGGTTGACAAAGAAGGTAGAGGAAAGAATAATATATGGTGCAAAAAATGGCTATCTTTGGAGGGGAGATTGACTTTGATCAGGTCTGTGTTGGAGGTAATACAAGTATATTGGCAATATTTGGCTCACATACCAAAAGGAGTTTTGGATAAAATTAGACAGTTAAGCTATAGGTTTTTATGGACAAGGAAAAGGGAAAAGGAATGTATTACCTTAGTTAAATAGAAATCCTTAGCGAAGCCCAAGGAAAATGGACAATGGGGACTTAAGAACATCTTCCTATTTAGCAAGGCTCTAGCAGCAAGGTGTGTTGGGAAGATAATATCAAAGGAAGACTTAGGGAATAAGATCATACATGAAAAGTATTTAGAGCCACTCATAGTTGAGGATTGGATAAGGGCCTCAATTAAGCAAACCCATAATATTTTAATCTATTGGAAAGTAATGATTCGGGCCTTTTATATTATAGGTGATTAGCTTACTTAGAAAATAGGGGATGGTTCAAGGATAAGACTAGGCTTAGACCCTTGGATTTGTTGTCGTGATATACACAGACTACCAAATAATGTATTTTAGGTCCTAAGAGCTCAAGGGACTGGAACTCTCACCCAAGAAGTTTTGGGGCCAAGAGGCACACCAATGGGAATAATATGTGGATAAAATTAAAGCTAGACATATCAAGTTACGAGAGAAAATTGATCATTTGGTTTGGATAAATAATGGAGCTACAGGGGAGTACACTCCAAATTTGGGGTATAAGACTTTGTTGGAAGATAGCAATAAAGATCTAGCATGGTGGTGGAAGATATTCTAGAAAAAAAAAGCCCCATGAAAGACAAGATTGTTCCTATAGGATGGCAAGAAGATTCCATAGGAGAGTGCTTAAAATCCTGGTTAGAAAATAGGTCATACAAAGGTTTTATAGCTCTCCTATTGTTTGTGTCTTGGGGAGTATGGTTATGTAGGAATGCAATAATTATTCAGGATCAAGAGAAGCCTAATTGGTAGGTCTCCTCTCATATCATCAAAAGTTTTAATAATTGTAAGGTTTTAACAACAACAAAGATAACCAAACAAATCATCCCTCCAAATATTGATAAATTAGGGACCTAGGGATTTTTCGATGGGGCTAGACATGGTCCCTAGAGTTTGTGGAGCAGGAGGATTACTATATATTTTTTACTCTCATTATTTTAAATTCAAGGTTGGACTGGGATAAGGTTCTAATAAATAATTTGAAATTATGGCACTCAAATTGTTGGTTCAGTTGGCAGATTCAAAAGGAATACAAAAAATTTAAATTTATGAAGACTCACAAGTGGTAATAAACTAGATGCTTGGTGTTTTTAGGATGGAAAACATGATTCTACAACCCATCTTCTCTCAAATAAAAGAAGTTGTGGATCGAAGTGAAGCTTTTACTTTTTGGTATATTTATAGAGAACTAAATAAGGAAGTAGATTAGATCTCAAAGAAGGTGCTTCATATTGAAGTAGGTGCATGCTTAGTATAGGAATTCAATGAGGGTAATGCACTACAGTTGATCCATACCTCTATATCTGGGGATTAATTCATAATATTTAAAGTAAACACAATCAAAGCACCTTTTTCAATAAACTCAGAAGTCAATGATTTAAAGGATATTGGTTGATAAATTGGGAAGGTGTCTAAGGATAGAACTTAACCTGATAGAGATAGCTAGTTATGATGTATAAGCGACCTGATTTTTAGGTCATTATTGAAACTTTGAAGAAATTCCAAAGAGGCATTTGAAGAATGTAATTTCATATTTGCTTAATATAAAATTATGAATTTTTCGAGGAAAAAAATAATCCAAGCTCGGAGGAAAGGGAGTTGCTTAGTGAATATCATAATATTTTGAGTAAGGAAGATAAATTTTGGAGATTAAAATTGAGACAAACTTGGTTAAAATAAGGAGATAAAAATATAATTTTTTTTCATAGGATTGCTATAGTAAGACCAACATCTAGAATTAGTATAATTAAATCAAGAGAAGGAATTTGGATTAAAGACCAAAGTGAAATTAGAAAGGATACGAGGCATTTTTATAAAAATATTCTAGGATCATAGGAGTTTGAAGTACTTAATGATAAACTTCTACAAGAAGTACCTTCAGTTATAACATATGAAAATAATAGGAAACTGATGGAACCTATTACTCTGGAAAAATTAATTTGGCTCTTTTCTTTTTTAATAAGGATAAATCCCTAGATTCAAACGGGTTGTCTGCAACATTTTATCAACATAATTAGGATATAGTAAAGGATTATTTGTTGGTGGTAGTGGAACAAGCTAGGGTAAAATAATACATACCTTATAAAATAAATGCAACATACCTATCCTAATTCCAAAAAAGAAAGATGTAAAATTGTTTCATTCATTTAGACCCATAAGCCTATGTAATATGACATATAATATGATCTTCAAAGTGATGGCAACTGGTTAAGATAATTACTATATAAAATTATTTCAAAAGAGCAAGGAGTATTTGTGAAAGGGAGACAAATTCTAGGCGGGATCATAGTAGCTCATGAAGTTATGCATTAAACAAATTTGAGAAAAGAGAAATAAATGATCTTAAAACTTGATATGAGTAAAGCCTATGACAGAGTTAAATGGGATTTTCTTTTTGTAGTATTAGAAAAGTTTATTTTTGGAAAGAAATGGGTTATATGGATTAAATATTGTCTCTATAGTTTTATATCGAGTGTTGGTCAATGGGTTAGTAACATAATCGTTTAAATCCAAGAGAGATCTTAGGCAGGGAGATCCTTTATCACAATATTTTTTCATTATTATGGTAGAGGTTTTGGATGGGAACTTGAAGAAGGCTAACAAACATGGGCTTAAAAGTGCACTTAAGGCTAGTAAAAATATTGACAACATCACCCATCAACAGTTTGTAGATGATACAACCCTTTTGGGGAGGGTAAGGATAAATGAGGCCAAAGTTTTGAATAACTTATTAAATGATTATGAAAGAGCATCAAGGAAAAAATTAATAGGAAAAAATCTAAAATTTACTTCCTAAACACCCTAGCTAAAATAAAAGCAGGGATATGCAGGTTACTTCAAATGGAGGTAAATTTACCAGCAACTTATATAGGGATGCTCTTATTTGAAGGGATAATAAGGACTATTAAATCTAGTTATAAGTAAAGTTTAAAATAAACTATGGGTATGGAAAGGTAGATGGTTATCGTTAGTAGGAAGAGTGTAACTATTTAAATCGGTCTTACAAGCCATTCCAACATATTATATGTCCTTCTATACTATGCCAAAATTTATAGAAAAACGTTTAATCTATATTATGTGGTCAGGATTACTTGATAAAAGAAAAATTCCTTTGGTTAAATGGAGCAAGGTTTGTGATGATAAAATAATGGGAGGTCTTGGTTTAAGAGTTTTAACGGATGCAAACTTAGCTCTCAGCGAAAAAGTAATTTGGATATTGTACAAAGAGATTCAAAGACAATGGGTAAGAATTATTCTAAACATGTTGAGCCCAATGACCCAAGCTTAATATTTACTATATTCTCTCTACCAATTGGTTCAACACTATGGAACGGTTAAAAAAAAATTAATTGAACTAGTGATTAAAGGTTTAAGACGAGTGGTGGGGGGAAATTAGGGTTTCTTGGGAGGGTGGGGATGACGGTGGGCGAGAAGGTTGTTCTGGGAGAGCACGGGAGCGTCGGCAGGTCGAACCAAGGGCTCGGCAGGGTGGAGGGAGGGCAAACAGAGTCTAGGGACGCCGAGGAGTCCTTGCCAAGTCGCGGCAAGGATCCGCCAGATAAACAGGGAGATGGACCTCGAAAGTCATATGCTTTGGTAGCAGCCTCTGAAACCCTAAGCGGACTCTTCTCCAAGGAGTTATTTCCATCCGAGGACGAGTTGGACATCTCGGCAGAAATTCTCTCAAGCTTTGTGGATTTCGAAAAATTTACCCTCATCGGTAAGTTTATTGGTGGTCGTCCCGACATGGAGACCATTCGCAAGTGGGCGTATGGCAAATGGCGAACCTCTGGTCACTTAGAGCTAGCTGCCCTAACCCGAGGTTTTTTCGCGATTAGGCTGAGCAACAAGGAGGACTACTGTAAAATCCTGGTTGGAGGGCCTTGGTTCTTGGGCCGTAGGAGTCTCTTTCTAAGGAAGTGGGGTTTGGACTTTAACCCCGATACCCAGAATATCAACATTGCTCCAATATGGGTTAGGCTCCCGAGTCTTCCCCTTTCTCGCTGGCATGAAAATGTAATCGGAGGTATTGCTCGGTCCATCGGGAGCTGATCACTTTAGACCCTCCCACCGGAGCTCGAACTAGATTTGTCCAAGCTCGGTTCTGTGTTTTGGCGGACTTGGAGACGGACCTCCCATCCTCCATTACTCTGCGGTCTGGGGGTACTTTTCTACACAAGAAAGCTATTGTTTATGAGAACAGAGCCAGCTTTCTGCCCTCAGTGTAGTTCTCAAGGGCATCTTCAGTCCAATTGTCCTCTCCAAAAGTTGAGGAAGAAGGAGCGGGATCCCTGCAACCCTCTGGAGCACGGTGAAGGTCAGACGAAGCACCCTTTTGTGAAAGGCCATGAATCTCTAGGTCCATCCAGGGACCATCTCGAATCCTCCTTACCAGAAGAGGAAATCACCACCCATCCGGACTCCGAGCAGTGTGGTGGGTGCCCCCAACTAGGACCACAGGAGGAAAAGGAACAGGCCCCCCCCCTTATCACCACACAGGCAGATTCACCCAAAATTTATGACCGAAACTCTCTCGAGGCACAAAAGTTATTGGAAGACTACCTGTTGGGAAGAAGAGGTTACCAGCCTAGTAATATTAGCCCTTGAATTACGAGGAGTCAAAAGCGAGGGGTGGATTTTGGTAGTGAAAGGAAGCAGGGCCGTCCCCCAACAAGGAAAAGAGAGACAAAGAAACTGCGGCTGATGTTGCAAATGGAACCCAACGGTTGCTGTTTCAGGATGACTCCGATTCTCTGATGGGTGACGCGCTTATCCCAAAACCTCCCTTCCAGCAGGGAAAGGGAAGTAAGAAGAACCTCAAACCGTACGGATGAAATCTTGGATGTGAGAAGACTAAACGGAGTGGCCATTTGGGCCAGGGAAAAAAATTTCCAGCAGGATTTTCAACGGTTTGTTTCAGTCCAGTCATTTTTCTTGGATCCTATCCAACATGTATGCTTCGAATTCTGCCTCCGGGGAAGCAAAAATGTGGAAAGTTTTTTCCCAGGTATGGGAGAATTTTTTGTACTTTTCTTGGCTGTCTTCTTCTGCTTTTCGATGGTCTAGCTTCTCCGGCTAGTTTTTGTTTTCCCAGTTATAATGGCCATGGTTTCCAGGATAATCAGGCAAAAATGCCTTACTTGTAGCCCTCGGGCAATTAGCAGCTTTTTGTTTTTTTTCTGCATACAGGTTTATTCTTCCAGCCAAGAGGCATGAAGCACTATTTAGCAAGGCTGATTTTGTATATAAGGTTTTGGGATCCTCTATAAAAACCCACTGTTAATCTATTATAATAATTACCAAAAAAAAAGACGAGTGGTGGGAACCAAAGAAAAAATATATATTTAGATGGATATTTGCTGTGATAAAAACCACTCAATCTAGATCCAATTTTAAAACCATGGATGATATTAGTTCAAGATAAATATGATGATAGGATTTCAAACATTTTGTACAAGGATTGGGAAGGAAGATACAAATGGAAAGAATATATTTTTACAAGTATACAATACAATGGTGCTAGGATGCAATTGAGTAGGAATATTGCAAGAACATGGAGAGATATTTGGGATAGCCCAAGCATTCCTAAAGTTAAAATATTTGTTTGGCTAGTAGGTCATAGAAGAATTTTATCCTGGGATAACCTTATGAAAAAGGGTTTTCATGGCCCTTCACAACGTGTTATTTGTAAAAAGGAGGAGAGTATAGAGTAAATGGTTTGCAATGGATTCTTATTAAATGCATGGTGATGGATGACAATATTAAAGAATGGTTAAAGCAATGATAGAGCACTTTTAAAAGTGAGACTTTAAAGACAATTTGTGATATATCAAAAGATACAATACTTTGAATTGTATGGCTAGAAAGGAATAGAAAATTATTTAAAGGAAAGTAAAGCAATTTAGAGGTAATGAAAAAAAAGATTTGTTTAGCCATTAAGGAGTCTAAAAAAATGCTATCAATTCACCTAGTCACTAATATAGAAGCATAGAGCCTTGATAGATGGAGTCAAGTAATCAAATGGAATTATGATGTTGGGTACAAGTGAAGCAATAAGAAGGCAAAGAATATAAAGTCAAAACCACTAGATGTGGAGTTGGTCAAATCAAATTTTTATAGAGAATCTAAAGGAAATCTAGGACCGATAGGAGGAGGAATAATTAGAAGTAATAAAGGAGATATTTTGTCTCATTACGCTTTCAATAATGGATTTAAGATAAATAATGAAGTTGGAGCTTGGGTGGCTTTGGAAGGGTTAAAAATATACAAACAAATAAAATGTAATAGAGTATGGATGGAAGGTGATTCACTCATAGTAATAAATGCAATTTTGAGGAAAGCAAAGGCTCAATAGAACATACAAAAGATAGTTGTTAAAATTCAAGACCTTGCTATAGATTTTGAAAAAAATCAAGTTTACACATACGTTAAGGGAAGGAAACAAATGTGTAGATAGGCTAGCCAATAGAGGTGTTTTAATTGAGGATCATGAAATTAAATTATCTTTTCCATGGTTAGAGGAAGTAGTAAGTTTAGCTAAAGCTAACAAGAAAATGTTGATTGTTTGATTCAAATAATGATTAAGATTTATTTTAATATTTTCCATTGATAATATTTGCTTTATTTTATAACATTAATGTGCTTTCATATAAACTATCTATTATAATTTTTGTGGTTGCACTTGTGCTTCATGAAGGAAACTAGCAGTCCATATATGGTAAAGCGGACTATGATAGTGCGATGTTTTGGAAATATTACTCTACTAAGATGCAATGCATAGATAGTAGAGGTGAAGTTTTTGTATTGTGAAGGACGTTGTAGGAAAATGTCAAGAAGGATGTTGAATTTTGGGATATTTGTATTCACACAAAAATTGAAAAAAATCTAGAAAATAGAAATCAAGATTTCAAACATTTTATGTAAAATAATGTAGGTTTCTAGCTATAGCACCTCAATTGAGATGATAATTGAATCTATTTGTAAACTCTCAAACTCTAAAGAAGAGATTTGTGATTTGTAAAGGGTGGGGGACTTGAGTACAACCCTTTGTTCTCCAACAAAAAAAAATATTGATGTGGGAGAAAAATATAAATATCACAAGTGTGAACAAGAAGTGGGGCTAAACCCACATATAAAAAAAAAACAATAAAAATAATATCCTAGAATATTAGGGGCATGAATAAGAACCCTAATAAAAGTATTAAGAAATTTTCAAGTTGTTATAGACAAGATATTTATAGATATGGAAACTAGGCAACAAAAATTTTAGCTATTCATGCTATTGAATTTTATCTTGATAAAATTTAAATTTAATAAGGATTTGTATGAGCAAGATTTTATCTCTTAATAAAAATGATGTAAATGAGTTGACTATGAAAACTTAGCAGTTTGAGGAAGATGATGAAAATCTTTGATAGAAATACCAGTTGGATATGATTTAATTAACTTGATAGAAATGTAATCAAAGCAATATTTTGTTTTTGTAATGGGAGTTGCTCCCAATAGAAGCCACACATAACTTATTAAAAAATGCCTTCATGGTTCTTCAAAGAAGACAATAGAAGAAAATAGGAAGGATGCAAGGGATGAGGAACTAAAAGAAACTAAAAAAAAATGTAATGTGCAAATTCAAACTCAAAAGGAATTACATATGTAAATGAAGGTGTGGAGGAAAATTAAAACACAAAAATATGGAAGAGATAAAGTTTAGCCTAAGCAAATTAATTAAGAAAAGAACTATACCCAAAGGATTGTCAACATGGAACTTCATATCAAAGAGTTTACAATTAATTAAAAAATGTATTAGATGGTCAATCAATGAGGGGAGTTATACAAAACTCTGGTTTGATGCTTTGTTGAAGCCTTATTCTCTTATCTCTGACTCAAAATGGTAACCATTATCTCAACCATGCCTAGCATGTAAAGGTCCACGTGTCAAATATTATATTATTGTGAGCAATAACTCCAAATCATGGATTTATTTTAGTAATTTGGTTGAAGGAGAGGAACTCGAACAAATTGCAGAATAACTTCAGAAGATGCTTCAAGAGTTTTCTTAGCCAATTTTTACATGAAAGGATGGGTTGATTTGGAATTTAAGAAAGGATGGTAGATACTCGATCAAGTTGGATATGAGGATTTAGAATAATCAAAATTTTCTTCTCCCAAATACTTTCCTTGGAAGAATGTTTTTTCAATAGAGGTTCTCCCTAAGGCCTCAATATTCCTTTTGTTAGTAGTACAAAGTAAGATTCTTACAGGAAAGAGTCTACAAAGAAGATGAGATTATGGACCCTTTAGAGGTGCCTTGTGTGAGAAGGATTTAGAAACATCCGACCATTTACTTCTTCATTGTCCATTTGCTCACACCATTTGAGTATTTTTTAATATGAAATTATATTGGGTAGCTCCATAAACATTGAAAGAGTTGATAAAATGTTGGATTAATTATTTCAAAATTAAGGTATTATTTGTTCTTTGGAGGATTGGGCCTGCCATTATTTGTTGGAATTTATGGATTTAAAGGAATAATAGAAATTTAAAAAATAAATATAAAAATCATGCCCATGTTTGGAACTATATTATTGCTTCTCTTGCAGAATATCTACAAATATGGTGCTCATCATGGGAAGTCTCAATTTCAAAAAAAGAGGTGCTAATAACTTGACTACATGATTTGAACATACATGGAAGAGTCATATGTGACAATGGAATTAAAACAAAGGATCTACTTCAATCTATGGTAAAATGAAAATGTCCAAAAATCATGTTTATCAAAATTAATTTTGATGGTGCTTCTAAATAAAATATGAAAAAATTTGGTGGAGGTGGTATTTTTAAAAATAGTGAAGGTGAAATTCTCCTTACTTATTCAGATATGGAACTTCAACTAACAACTATGCAAAGGCTAGGGCACTTATGACAAAGATTAAAATTGCAGTAAAAAAAGGATGAAAATATATTTCAATTGAGGGGTACTAACAAATTATCATCAATGTTATTAACAAAAGTTGATGTGGAGATTGGATAAAAATAATAATATTATTGATGCTCATCATCTATTACTAAAGGCAATCTCTTGGAAGTGTGAGCATAATTATAGCAAAAAAAATAAGGTAGCAAATAAATTAGCGAATTGCAATGTTGAACTTCATCTCGATGAAATTCAAATTTTAGAAGACAACTGGCCAAATGATATTTTAGCTCTTAATCAAAATGGTATCAAGGAGCTGGTTGTGGAAACATAACACTTTGAAGAAGTTGAAGAATATATTTAAGATAAAAAAGAAACGAAAATTTTATGATTAAAAGGTATGCTATAGCAAATGTCATATATTGATATTTTAACTAAGTTGAAAGCTTACTGTAGTGGTAAGGATTTTGGCCTCTCTTTGAGAGGTCAAAGGTTCAAACCCCACTCAATATGAGGGGACTAGGACTCCTCATAAAAACTTGTGTAAAATTGTGTATTTTGATGGGTGTGGCCCTTAATAGAAATCACACATAACTTATTAAAAACAAAATTTAGCCTATGTAAGTAGTCTCAATTTTCCTAAAGTAGTATGAAATCATCTCCTCATATAAAAAATGGAAGTAGTATAGAGTTTATGCCTTACACTTTAGGGTTTCAAGGACAACATAATAAATGAAGTGATATGGATGGTATCCATGGCAATATAGGGTTTTGAGGACAACATAAAAAATTGAGTACTATGGAGGACGACTATTGCACTTTTGGGTTTCCAATACAACATAAGAAGAATTTGTTTTTGAGGTTATCCCTTACACTTTAAGTTACAAGACAACATAAACCTATAGATGATAAGTTAAAGTATGAATAATCTAAAAAGTGGAAGACATTGACGAGGATGAAAGTGTTGGTGGGGATAGAAAAAAGACAAGAAGACAAAAAAAAAAAGAGACGGATCAAAGGATGTGACCTTATAAGGTTCAATACCTTGAATTGTAAGGAGGAGATCCAAGTTGAAATCTTGTTAGGAGATAAGCTAAAATGGTGTTGTACTATTACTATTACTATGCAGTTTGTGATGATGCCACAATAATATAATCATGATGTAATATGAAATATGAGTGGGTCTATTTCAATCCCATGTAACCAAATTATAAAAATCTTAGTGTAATAGTGATTTGAGATGTTAGAAATAAATAGCACAAAGTTAAATAACCTCTTAAGGTCTAGAAGCATTATGTATATTTGACCACTTTATAATCCCTTAGGTCCACCATGCATAAGAGGAGACACTCATATTATGATATTCCCCTATAGGGAGTAAATACATATCCCTCTTTATATTTAAACCTTAGATTTTCTATCTAGAGTACCTAACCATTCACCACTAGGCCCACTCATGATATACTATATTGAAATAAAACTTTAAGGCCTATAAATATTAACAAGTGGACTAGACCCACATGTAAGAAAAAAATGTGATATTAAGGATGGTATCTTGGAATATATAAAACATGAATAATACCCCTATAAAAGGTTATAAAAACATTAATATATTGGTATATGCTTAAATTTATTTTAAATAAAAAAGTAGTGAATAATATAAGAAAGAATTTGAAAATATTTTATTAAACACAATTGTGTTATATCTTTAATATAGTATTTTTAAATATTTTAGAAGGCAATTGGTTGAAAAACATTTTATCTATTAAGTTGCAAGCTTTCTGCAATGGTAAGGGATTTGTCCTCTCTTTGGGAGGTTTAAGGTTCAAATCCTACTCAATATGAGGGGACTAGGACCCCTCATAAAAACCTGCGTAAAACTAGGACCCCTCATAAAAACCTATGTAAACTCATTGAAAAAAGATATATTTTATTAGTTGCAAGCTTAGGGCTTTGGCCTCTCATTGAGAGGTCCAAGATTCAAATCCCACTCAATATGAGGGGACCAGGACCCCTCGTAAACTTATTGAGAAAAAAGGTTATATCTATCTCTCTAGGTTTTCATCCAAGAGACCCAAGTTCAAACCACACGGGATGTGTGTGAGTGGATACAATACCAAAAAAAAATTATCTATCAATAAAAATGATATGATAAAGAATACATGCATTCAACAAAAAGTTTTATTTAATTATAAAAATAATATAAAATAATTAATAAAGAACATAAATTCTGAAAAAAGATTAAAAAATATTTTAACTAAAACAAACTAATTATAACTAATTAGTTTAACAACAAATAAAATAAATTTTTTATTTTACGAAAAATGATCCTAAGAAAAACAAGAAACCACATGGGATCCTTTTCTTCTCTTAAATACAAGATATCAATGCCAATGCATGTGACATTAAGGCTCGAAACATAGTCATAATGATTTTTTTTGTTGGAAAAATCCATTAAATTAACTATATTATTATAATTTTACAAGCAACCAATAAATGGGTGTATAAGCACCTCTAAATAACCATAAATTATCCATAATAAATAGAGGCTAAACATACTTTAGACCACTAATTGTTTTTATCACATTTACCAAGATTGTGGAGGCTCATCTTTGGTAGATTACTCCTAGCCATCACTTCCCACCTGTAGGGTGTGTTTCGACCTAGCACAAAGGACAAGTCATCTCAATGGTTGGACCTACCACATTCAATCTCAAGCTCTATGTATCTGATTGAAGAAATGACAAATGTAATAAAATAGTGCAAGGAGTATTTCCCTAAAGTTCAAAAAATTCTTGGAAATGGGCTAACTTCATTGTCACTTTGTTGGCTTGCACTAAAGTTTGCAGTAGCATAGAAGAAACAATATTGTAGAACAGAACAACAGAGGCCTGAGAGAACAAGGAACCATTTTTGGCTTTCTATAAAGAAAACAAAATGTCGATCCTAAAGAGGTGCCAAACTTCTAGGAACACCAAAGGGAGGAGAGGAGGGTCTTCAAGGAGGATTTGTTGCCATGTGAACCATTGTGGGAGAAAAGGCTAGAAAAAAAAGAAAAAATCCACTTCTAGGCGTCTTGAGCCTTATGACATCTCCAAAAGAGGTAAACAAGATCTTCAAGTTCATGGTAGAATGGACATAGTGAGTTGGGAATCCCAATGTAGATAATTTTTTTACCAAGTGGGAGATCTTGGTGAATTAAACTCCAATTGAAGATGACTTTTTTGGGTTTGAGATATGCAGACCAGGCTGCATGAAAATGATGGGCCCAAATATACCTGGGTGAAGAGAAGCCTTAGCGAGCATTTAGTAAGTATGGCGATAACCATTCATAACCCAATATGGAGTTATAATTAAGGAGGGGTGTCTAAAGATACCATTGCCAGTCCTTCCACCAAGGAATTTGAGAGCACATTATGATCTTGTGAAGCATAAAATTAGGTATATTTGTTTTAGTTGCCTCAAAGGTTTTCTTATTGACAGAGGTAAGTCTAAACCTATATTTGATATAATCCTAGGGGATGCCAACACCTAGTCAACCAGGAAAATAAGTCAAACATTGTAGAGATAACCCTTATATAAAATTCTTATGAATGCATCTAAAGGATCAGGGCAAAGACGACTCCCTAAAAAGTCTGGATATGATACCATCAAAGGTCCAATGAATTGATGGAAAGCCCATCCCAAAGATTAATGCCTTTCCACTAGATCCATGGTTTGATATTTTTCCAAGCCTACCAAATAATGCAAACGATAAAAGAGCCTAAATTGTTGATGGAAAATAAGGCAATGAGAATAGAGAGGAAATCCATACTTCTCCATCCTTTATGCCCATAAGGAGAACTTGAGGTAATGTAGTGTTGGTTCTTTCTAGAATTCCTCAGCTTTGATGGATCTAATTATCCATTCAGCGCATAAGTTCAAGCCTTAGTGTTTGCAATCAAGAAGATCCATTCTCCCATTCTTTTTGGGTAAATAGCATAATTCCCATGCTAATCTATGGAAACTAGAGTTGGAGGTAGAACTTGCCTAGAGAAAATATCTGAGCAACTTCTCTAGCTTCTAATAAGAAGCCTTGGATAGGACCCAACATAAATATTAATACACATGGATTTCAACTAGGATCTTGGACTATATTTGAAACTTGTTGGGAAGGGAAAGCTTTTAGTGGTTTAGTAGGCAAGATTGGCTTCAATTTTTCGTATGATATTTTTCTAGATTTTCAAAAGGGAACTATGGAAGATGAAGGGGATACCCAAAAATTGAAAAACTTCCCCATGTTGTATCCATATCCATTAAAACCGAGTCAACCAATTTGGGAGGAGAGATGTAGACTAATAAAAACAATATTTACCACTAAATGTTGGAGCCATAAGCAAGACAAAAAGTATCCAGGCAGTGAATGGCCTGAGTGAAGGATTCATCATCATAAGCCATTGCGAGGAAAGAGTCATTTGTAAAGCGTCCATTGATAATTTGGGATTGATTTTTGGGAAGGTAAATACCCTTAATAAGGCCTAAATTGGCTTGATGATCCAGGAGATAATTGAAACCTTCAACTATAATGAAATAGAGAGAGGGTGGGTAAGAGGACAACCTTGTTTGATTGAGCGAAAAAGGCCAATAGCCTTTGATTGAGTTTTGTTGATATTGAGGACATCAAAGGCATATGTGAATAGCATCTTGACCGCAAAGATGAAATCATTGCCCAAACCTAGGGCTTTTAGCATGGCAAAAATGAAATGCTACTCAATGTAGTCATAGGCTTTCGCAAAGATAGTTTTGAGAAAAATGACTGGTTGGTTGGATTTTTTGGTCCATTCCCTCCCAGAAAACCAAGATATTATCTAATATATTTGCTTATGATTAAACTCTTTGCTCTCGTTTGATGATGGTAGGAAGAAAATGGCGTAAACACAAGGATAAGGCTTTGGTTATGATCTTGTAGGACATATCGAGAGGGGTGATCAAACGCCAATTGTTGATCAACTTAGGGTTTCTAGCCTTTGGGTAGATTTGATATTACCCTTATTAATTTATGGTCTAAGAGATCCATTTGTCGAAGCTTCCCAATAAAATTGAAGTAGATCAGGGCCTACAAGGCCCCAAAGTGCTTTGCAAAATTCATAGGGGAAGTTGTCTAGTCCAAGAGATTTATCATTGGCTATTTAAGAGAGGGCCTTATGTAGATCTGGAAGAAAGAGTGGTTGAACATAAGCAAATCTCTAAGCATCATAGAGTTTGATAGGGACCACAATAAGACGATCCTAGAGGGATTGCTCCCTTTGGTTTGAAGGATTATGTGAGGCAAAAACGTACTTATAAGGTTGTAAAAAGGCTTGAGTAAACTTCGGTAAGGTGGTAATTAGAACCCCAACCTCTTGAATGGCCTTGATGCAAGTTTTGTGACGATGGGGATTAAGATAATAGAATAATTTCTTAGAGGCACTGTCTCTAATTTTGAGTCAATACATTATGGCCTTGATTTGAGCTCCCCTAGCATCATAGTGTTCAGCTAGCATAGTGATAAACTCAGGATACATGTTGTTGGAGATCTTGATTAAAAGGGCAAGACTCAAGTTGTCGAGAAGCCTAAGCCAATTCCTATTTGAGAGTAGCATTGGACTAATGCCTAAAATTGATAACATGTTTTCCAAGAGATTTGAGAAAGGAGGTCATACTATGGATGTCATTTGACCACCATTTAATCTAGCCATTGGTACTAGAAGGACAAGGAAACAAGTTTCATATCCTCCTAATATATTCAAGAAATGTGGGATGGTGAAGAAAGGAGGTATTTAGAAAGAACTAGGAGGTGAACTAGCAAGGAGGGAAGGTGAATATATCAATGGAGAAAAATACGGGGAACGATCAAAGAGGATGGCATCAAGGAGAGCCTCCACGAAAGGAGTCAAACTAGACATTGAGAAAGGAAAAGGCTCTTTGATGAGAAAAATTTAGTCGATTTTGTTGGACTTGTTTCTTTAATAATGAATCTGTTATATATTCATTCAAATGTAAAAACTCCTTTTTGACAAAGTTTGAGAACTTTGTGTAATATAATATCAATGTTGATGAAAATTTACCCTTTACAATATTTTGCAACATAAGTTGTGTTTTATCAATGTGGTATCAATAAAATGCAACCAAAATTTCGGTTCACATAGTATACATTGTGTTTTATCAATGTGGTGTTGATATATCCACATGTATAGTCTATCGACAAGGATACCACTTGCATTATCGGTGATGAGACCTAGATTCAACCCCATGACAAAATGTATAAGAATTATTGATCTAAAAAAATGTGGTGCTAATAAAATACAATCCAAAATTTAAAATCTAAGCATTTTATCAATGTGGTGCGCACGAAATGCAATCCAAAATTTAAAATATAGGCTTGTTTGACAAGTGAGAGGTGGTCTCAAAAGGTTGAAAAAATTAAAGGTTTAAATCTCTCGACACTTTATAATATTTTTTATGATTTGAGATAATGTGTAGAAATTAACATTTTTATTTACTTAAAAAGTAAAAGTAAAGCAAATTTTAATGTCAAAGAGGCCTTAGGTCGTTTTTCAATTATACTACAATTGTATAGTCATGGTATATAGGTCCAAGGAGTAGACTAATTGGTGCGACCAAAACCTGTAAGGGGTGTAGACCAATTGGTGCATCAAAACCCCATAAGGGAACGAATGCCTAGGGTTCAAATCTTGAGCCTCGCCTAAACGCTTGTCCCTTTCCTAGTGCTTTCAGTGACATAAAAGGTTTAAAATAAAATAAATACGACATGGTGGTTATAGGGGCAGATTACGTGGAGTACTACGTGACAACTTCCAAAATGAACAACACGAAATAGTGTGATAGCCATAAAGGTGGATAACATAGTGGTGGCTTATGGAATGAGCAACATGGAATACAATGACAACCGTAAAGGCAGATAGCGTACCCAGATTAGATCATCATGGCGACTATCAATACCACTATATTAATTTAAAGAAATAGAAAAAAATAGTCATGGTATACAATGCTATCCTATTTAAGATTCGAACTTCAAACATTGTATTTAGAGTTTTAAAAGAGACCATAGAACATGTAAAACAATCTTAATAAAAAAATGTTGTTAGTTGTCCAATATTATTTAACTTGTTAAAACATGAATAAAAAATATAGTTTATATTATAATTTTTTTTTTCCTTGAAAAAAGTTGTAATTTTATATAAAATAAATATGAAATTACATTCTTCATATGCTTTTTGACATTTCTTCAAAATTTCAATAGTAACTCAAAAATCAGGTGATTTATACATCATAACTAACTATCTCTATCATGTTAAGTTATATCCTTAGACACCTTATCAAACGTTGTCCTTTAAATCATTAACTTTTGAGTTTTTTTTGAAAAAGTTGCTTTATTTATGCTTGCTTTAAATAGAGTGTATTAATCCCCTAGATAGAGATTTGAACCAGCTGCAATGCATTGCCCTCATTGAATTATTGTACTAAACACATACCTGGATTAATTTGAAGTGCCTCCTTGGAGAGTTCATCTGCTTCACTATTTAGTTCTCTATAAATATGCCAAAAAGTAAAAGCTTCACTTCGATCCAAAACTTATTTTATTTGAGAGAAGATGGGTTGTAGAATCATGTTTTCCATCCTAAAAATACCAAGCATCCAGTTTATTACCACTTGCAAGTCTTCGTAAATTTGATTTTTTTGTATTCCTTTTGATTATGCCAATTGAACCAACAATTTGAGGGCCATAATTTCAGCATAATTATTAAAACCTTATTTCAATCCAGCCTTAAATTTAAAATAATAAAAATCAGAAATATATAATAATCCTCTTGTTCAACAAACTCTAGGAACCCTTGTCTAGCCCCATAAAAAAAACCCTAACCCCTGACTTATCAATCTTGGGAGGGATGATTTGTCTGTCTACCATTATTGTTGCCAAAAACCTTATAGTTTTAGAAACTTTTAATGATTTAAGAGAAGACCTACCAAAAAAAGCTTCTCTTCCAATAATTTGGGAGGAAACCTCCTAACTAAACTTCTTTTCATCTAAAAATTATTACATTCTTAATTAACCATACTCTCACAAAAAAAAAAAAAAAACTGTAAAAATCTTTATATTATTTATCAAAACATTATATAAAATCTTTACCTTAAAACATTATATCCTTAAACCTACTCTAGACCCTCGGTTCCTCTTTCACGAGCTCGCAACCTTCGCGGGAGATGACAAAGATATAAGAAAAACCCATGACCAAGCCACGTCGTTAGCCCAATTCACCATCCTGCCGTCCAAACGTCTGAAACCTACGGCCGACGATATCGATCCGTGGCGCGGCACCTCATTTTGACCCCAACCCGTCCTATAAAACCAAGAAAGGACACTATGATCTCATTATCATCACTATCTATTTTTTCGTCGAGACAAAGTCTAAAACCTAACGAGGAGAGAATATAGGATTGCGGTTGACCAGAGCATAGCACAGAAAAAATGGCAGGAAGAGGAAAGGCCAGCGGCGCCGGCGGGGCAAAGAAGCCTACATCGCGGAGCTCAAAAGCCGGCCTGCAATTCCCCGTCGGTAGAATCGCCCGCTTTCTCAAGGCCGGAAAATATGCCGAGCGAGTCGGCGCCGGCGCCCCCGTCTACCTAGCTGCTGTTCTTGAATATCTTGCGGCCGAGGTAAGCACAAATTACGGCTTGCTCTTCTTAATTTCTTCGTTATGTTCGTTATTTTGTTAATTGCCGTGGTTATTTCTGGTGTAAGTTTGGGGTTTCGGTTATTGTGCAGGTTCTGGAACTTGCCGGCAACGCGGCGCGAGACAACAAGAAGACGAGGATCGTGCCGCGGCACATACAGCTGGCGGTGAGGAACGACGAGGAGCTGAGCAAGCTGCTGGGCGCCGTTACTATTGCTAATGGTGGCGTCATGCCCAATATCCATAATAGTCTTCTGCCCAAAAAGGGGGGCGCCTCGAAGTCTGGCGCTGCCGAGGGAGAAAGCTAGAGGAACACTGCTTTTTAGTTTTGCAGAGATATTTTTAGGAGTATAGATTATTGAATGAGTTGCTGCAACCTTCGGAGGCTGTTGAATGCGGCCGAAATTTGTAGGCTGAGTTGTGGCGTCGGAAAGGGTTGGATTTGTACTTTGGTCGCGCAATTGCGATTTCATTTACTTGGATGTCAGATACTGTTATGGGATGAATTATTTTTTGTTTTTATTTTTAAGTTGCCTTTTTGTTTAATTTCTCCTCCTAGAGTTGCGAGTAATCTCTGGTATGATGATGCTAGGGCAGAATGCTCTTTGATTCTGTCTTACAATCGTGCTAGGTACAATCGTGCTAGGTAACCTGGCAGATTTTTAAATTGGAAGTTAGGATTATTCAACCATGTATTAGTCTTACCTCTTTTAGAATGAAGTTAAAACATTTAAACTCATTTTATGTGATGAGTGATGGTATCAGTTTAATGTTTTAATGTAAAGGATGCAGGAGTTTGAGTATTTAAAAAATTAATTGTAAGTGATGGTTCATTTTTTAAAATTGTAAAGTAAGAGATATAAGTTTGAGTATCTTAAATGGAAATGGATACATGATTAAAGAGTCAATTTGTTGGATAGATTCTTTTAACCCTAAAAGAAGAGTTTTGGTTTGAGTGTTGCAAATGAATAGATATTTAAATAGACAACTTAGTCATAATATTTAATGCTATAATGTGATTTTTAAATCCTATTTTAAAAAGATTATACTAGGTTGTTTGGTTATTTATTTGAATTTTGGTGTATAGCAAGTTTTCATATCAATTAAATGTGTTATGGTAAATGGGAGATTAAATTGGGTCATAATGTGTAATCCATTACTTGTTATATATATATATATATAGAAGAGTTGGTTACATCCATATTATTTTTAGTAATTGAAGTGTAGGGTTAAACCATAGGGGCCCAACAAGCCTATATGACTTTGTTATTTTATGATTTGGTGTGAAGAGGACTATTGGTTGATTAGATTTTGGGTAAAAAAGAAAGCCAAGGACACACCCTACTCCATATTGAAGGTAAAACTAAATGAAGTTCAAATCACAATGGAAAGTAGAAGAGGAGAGGAGAGTTTAATACAACAATAAGATTTCACAACCCAAATATTGAAACCAAAAAGAGAAGAAAATAAATGGCATATAAAATCTAAAATAATATGGCTTAAGGAAGGTGACAAAAACACCATATTCTTTCAAAAGAAAGCACAACAAAGGAATAATACAACACCATAACAAAGCTAAAAATGGAAGGCATGACAATATCAAGTGATATTCTTTCAAAAAACATATTTTTTATTACTTCAAAGATTTATATAGCAAATATGAAGAAATGAATGCAACCAACCAATAAACACTTTTAAATCTAATTACATGCTCTTTGAAGCAAGAGGAAAATGAACAACTAATCCAACTTATCACTAAGGCTCGATGGATTCAATGCAAATTTTTAATAAGACATTTTGAACATCATTAAAATTGATCTTGTGGGGATGGTTGAAGAAAGCAGGAACAAACAACAAATATATGAAGGAATCAACTCCATCTTTTTAGCTTTGGTCCCTAAAGAAAAATATACCCATTCACTACAAAGATTTAGTTCAATATCACTTTGTAACACATTGTACAAAACAATACCCAAAATCATCAAAAACATAATGTTTCCATTGTAGGATAGAATTATCTCCCTCAACCTAGTTGGGTTTGTGAAAATACAAAGGATTCATGATTGAATCATACTAGTTCAAGAAGCAATGCACCCTAGTAGGAATGACAAAAACAATGATATAGTTCTAAAAGTAGACATGGTAAATGCTTTTGATAGAATTGATCATGACATGATCTTAAAAATTCTAAGCAAGGTGGGATTCCATGAACAATTTAGAAAATGGATAGCAACATATATTTCAAGAACCTGGATTGCTCCTTTGCTTAATTAATAGACCAACTATGTTCTTCTAAGCTTCCAAAGGAGTTAGGCAAAGTTATCCCCTCTCCCCATATTTATTCATTTTGGAAATAAAAGTTCTATTGCAACTACTAGAACAATGAAGGGGCTTAAAAAATTGCAAGGACTTCCATGTATTAAAAGGTTCAAAGAATTAATAATGATCAATTTGTAAATGATCTAATCTTATTGAGTAAAGCAACAAAATCGGTTTCCATAAGAATAAAAAAGTTCGTAAAACATATCAATAAGCAATAGGAAACAACTTAAACCACAATAAGTCTGCAATATATTTCTCTAGCAAAGACAATAGAGAAGTCAAAGAGATAAAGAGAATATTGGGCTATCAAAGCAAAACTAATGTCACTTTCAAATATTTAGGAATATTTATCGACTTCAATAGGATTAAGAGTAACCAACAAAACAAAATTATAAATAAATAAGGAGGATTAGGTATTAAAGTAATAAATAAGAAAATTTTGACATTAAAAGCAAAATTAGTTTGGCAAATGATTACTAAACCCTCAAAATGGCGGGTGCAAGCATTGGTGCACAAATATTATAATGGGAAAATTGGACTAGAGACCTTTGTCAATCCAAAAAATCTAAAAACATTCAAAATATGGAAAGGAATTCAAGAGGCCAAAGACATTATTATAGAAGAATTATCATGGAATCCCACCTCTGGTAAAGAAGTCTTTCTCTCTCATAAGATTTTAGAAAATTTCAAATTGTAAATAGAGACTTCATTACAATATTAACTAAATGACAATAATTTCAAAACTCTCAATTCTATCAATGCACAATCAAAAGTGAAAAATGAAAAACTTGGCCTTCCTACAAGTTTATAGCCTCATTGGTAGATGATTAAATCTCAATTGATTGGAAGACTAATATCTTGTGCTAAAAATATAGATTTAATTATATGGGGATCCTACCGAAGATGGAAGATATATTGTAAATAAGGGATACAAGTCCATAATCAATCCCAATTCTATAGGTAACATTACTTGGAAATTGATTTGGATTGCTTATTCAATATCAAAGGACAACTTCTTTCTCTAGATTACTTGTCATTGTTAGGAACCTTCTAATTAAAATAAGCACATTCACATAAATATTACATAGAAGTAGTAATTCATGAATCAACAAAATATTGTATGAAATCTAAATGCATAAATATATATTAATCTTACAAATCACAAAATAGAATAGTTAGCCTCTATGAATGGGCAACATCCTTAACAAAAATTTGATTCAATTTGCAAAAAGATACATCCATTCATACCCCTTACATTATTAAAGACTATTCATAACCTCGCCTAATGCTTAAGGGCTAGCTTACATGCAAAATGCTATATGAGCTAGAATCTTCTACTAAACAAACAAGTTACATTCTTTATAATAGTTCTATAAAATGGTACCACTTGTCTAGATCATAGTTAAGAAAATCGCAATCGGATCTGAATCGACATGGAAAAGAATTGGGAAAAATTGGGAATCAACAAAAAATCGGGAGGAAAATCGGCAAAAAATTGATACTTTTTCATTGAAAAAACTAAAGAAAATGCAAATTTTCATTGAAAAATGCATATCAAGAATTTTCGAGAAAAAATTGGCTAGCCTATGGATCGGAAAAAATCAGATCAAATTGGGATTTTTTGCAGATTTTCTCAACTATGGTCTAGATGCCTCTACTGCCACAAACTATTATAAAACATTATATAATATCATTACAAAACATTATAATGGGGTTCCCATGTTAAGAAAGGGGTTATTACATAATAGTGTTAGGATGGAGTCCTAACATGCTCTTCCCCTTCAAAAAACTTTGTCCTCAAAGTTGAAGATGAGGAAACTGTTGCTAGAGCAATTGGAGGAACTCCTAGGTGGCATCTTTATGTTGTAATCATTTTCCATTGAACAAGAACATCACTGATGACACGATGGCAAAGGGTGCGTGATATCTTGTTCAAAATTTGTTCAGGCTCAAGAATGATGGATTCTTCTTCATCCAACTCGAGTAATGTGGATTGTACTTGTACCTTGTTGCCAACAACCTTCTTGAGAGAGTAGACATGACAGACTAGACATATCTTGGAAGTGTCTCGAAGGACCATTTTGTAGGTTGTTGATCTGATCCATTGTAACACTTGGTAGGGACTATAGTATTTGGCTGCAAGTTTTTACCATCTATGAAGTTGGAGAGATGACTATTTGTAGGGCTACAAGTAGAGAAAAACCATGTCCTCTATTTCAAATCTATGTTCAAAGCAATGTTGACCAACTTGCTGATGTATATGGTTCTAGGACAATTCAAGATTGACCTTAAGTTGTTGAAGGAGGTCAACATGTTGGTTGAGGGTGAAATCAATAGCTTGAGCCCTAGAGCTTCTTGGAATTTAAGAGGAGGGTGTTAGTAAAGGAAGACCATATACTAATTCAAATGGGGTAACCTTGGTTGCAGTATGATATGAAGTATTATACCACCATTTGGCCAAAGAGAGTCACTTAGCTATTGTGTAGGATGTTCTACAACAAAGCAACGAAGGTATGTTTCCAAGCACTTGTTGAAGGAGGGAAATATGCTGGTTGAGGGTAAAATCAATAGCTTGAGCCCTAGAGCTTCTTGGAATGTAAGAGGAGGGTGTTAGTGGAGGAAGATCATATACTAATTCAAATGGGGTAACCTTGGTAGAAGTATGATATGAATTATTATACTACCATTTGTCCAAAGAGAGTCACGTAGCCCGTTGTGTAGGATATTCTACGATAAAGCAACAAAGGTATGTTTCCAAGCACTTATTGACGATTTCAGTTTGGCCATCAGTATGAGGGTGATAAGCCAAACTCATTTTGAGTTGAGTGCCCTGTAACTTGAACAGTTCTTGCCAAAAGTGACAGATAAAAGTAGGTTTCGTATTTGACATAATTGATTTGGACATTCCATGAAGGTGAAATATGGAGTCTAAAAATATTTGGACAATGACAGAAGCGGTGTAGGGATGGGACAAGGAACATAAATGAGCATACTTTATGATACAATCCACTACCACCAAAATAACTAATTTTCCTCTTGATTTAGGTAACCCTTCTATGAAATCAAACCTTTCTAATTCTAGAACAAGTATGGGCAAATATTTCTATGAAATACATAGAAATATTTGCCCATACTTGTTCTAGAATTAGAAAGGGCTAAAGGGTTCCAAGGAAACACATAGTTTCAACTTTCATGCATTGGCATCTGTCACATTCTGCCATAAAAGTTTGAATATCCCTTTTCATTCCCCTCTAAAAAATAGTACACTTGGTCCTTTCATAGGTTTTTAGAAACTTGGAATGCCCAGTTGTTGGTGATGCATGCATTTCCTACAAGATGAGTTATCATTTGGGGAATGATAAGTGGTCACAATATCTCAAGTCTTGACCATCCCAAGTGTATCCAGGGCATGATTTGGGCTCTACTTGGAGTTTGTTGACCAAAGTTTACAAATTAGAATCCTTGGTCATTTATTTTATGAGATAATTGATCCATTATGGGACTGGTGTATATATAGCATGTAGCATCCCCTAATCTTCATACTATCAAGAAAAGGCATCAACCACCACATTCTCCTTTTATTTTTTATATGTTATTTCATAATCATAGCTTGATAATTTAGATACCCACATTGTTGTTTGGTGTGGTCACCCTTTATTCCAAGAAGTACTAAAGATTTTTATGGTCAATCTTGATAGAAAAGTGATGTCAAATGAGATACGACCTCCAATGATTAACATGTAAAATGGCTAGCATCTCCTATTCATAAATAGATTTATCCAAATTCTGTCCGAAAAGTGCTCTACTAGTGAAGGCCAATGGTCTTCCTTCTTGCATCAAAATTGCCCTGATTCCATTGTTAAAAGCATCACTTTCAATTACAAAAGGTTTAGAAAAATAAGGTATTGCTAACATTAGGGTGGTTCTCATATCTTGCTTTAATTCCTCGAAAGCCTTCTTCACTAGTTTTGACCACATAAAAGAATTATTTCTCAACATGACTATCAAGGGGGGTACTATATTTTCATAATTCTTCACAAATTCATGGTAATATCCCATGAGTCCCTAAAATCCTTGAATTTGTTTTAAGGTTTGAGGCTTTGGCCATTTTTGAATAGCATGAATCGTTTTAGGGTTGACTTTAACTCTATATTTGGTGATAATGCGACCCAAATATTTGATCTCTTGCAACCCAAAAGAACACTTTGACCTCTTGGCATAAATTTGATGCTCCAACAAAAACTATAGCGTCTAATCCAAATGTTTGAGATGCTCCTCCCATGAGCGATTGTAAATCAAAATATCACTAAATAAGACTAGAATAAATTTACAAAGGAAGGGCCAAAAAATAGAATTCATCAAAATTTGAAATGTGGAAGGTGTATTCGTCAACCCAAATAGCATAACTAAGAATTCATAGTGCCCTTTGTGAGTCCTAAAAGTATTTTTAGGAATGTCCTCATCCTTGATTCAAATATGATGATATCCCAATCACAAATCCAATTTTGAAAAATATTGGGCACCATACAACTCATCTAACAACTCATCAATTATTGGAATGGAGAATGTCTTTAATAGTTATTTTATTGAGTTATTTGAAATCCACACACAAATGCCAAGACCCATCCTTTTTTTGTACCAACACTAGAGAAGAATAGGGACTAATGCTGGGATGAATAACCCTTGCAGAACGAAGGTCCTATATCATTTTCTCAACTTCTAATTTTTGGGTATATGGATACCTATAAGGGTTTATATTTGGGGGAATACTACCAAGAATAAGTTGAAATGCATGGTCATGAGTATGATGAGGGGGTAGTCCTTTGAGTTCCTCAAATATTATGGCATGTTTTTGCAATAAAACTTGTAATTCCTCATGATGGTCCTCATCCCCATCATCAAAAGCATTTATAGAAAATAGTTGAGCCACAACCCCAAGGATGACTTTTTCAATAGTTTTACCATCTTGTGGGTTGAAACAAATTGAGTAGCCCCAACCTTCCTTGTTGGTTGAATTTCATCCATAGCTCAAAAAAATCCTACAATGTTGGACCTAACATCCATAGCCATTGTGCTCCCAAAACAACATCACACCCACCTAGGGATAAACAAACATATCCACATTAATATTATGTTTCCCTATTTGTATTTTAATATTTTGACACATCTCTTTACATGGTAGGATGCCTCCATTTGCAATCATGACTTCAAAGAAATTTCAAGTATTAATGTATTAGTTCCCCTATTTTACCACTCACAAGTCAATAAAGTTGTGTGTGCTTCCTGAGTTAATGATAATTATTACTCATTATCCTTCGAAGTATCCTATCACTTTTATCATTTAAAGAGTTGATACACCTACTAAGGCATGCATCAAGATTTCTAGTTGGAATTCATCTAGGGCTTCTAGTTGTTCTATGTGTTCCTCTTCCACCTCTAAAGATTCTATGGTTGTTGCCTCATCCACATCAAGCAAATACAATTTATTGCACACACACTTATTCCCTAGGGAATACTCGTCATAATTATAACATATATTTTGGAATCTTTTGGATTTTATCTCTTCTCGTGTCAACTTTTGATGGTAGGATATTTTTTGGCAAGCTTTGGTGTTGGCTTGGACGAAAAAGGTGTATGAGATTGAGAACATTTGGGGGTGCATCCTTGAGCCTTAATTTTTTTTCTACCAATCTAGCCAAGACTATTTCTTGCTATAATGATTGTGGCCTCAACATTTTAACTTCAGATTTAATATCATCCTTCAAACCACTCATAAAACAACTTTGGAAGAATTTGGGACTCAAACCAGTGGTATGGTTGGCCAAATTTTCAAACTAAGTTTGATAGTCTTAAATAGTTGAAGTTTGCTTGAGTTTAGAAAGGGCTCCTATAAAATATTCAAATCTCTAGGACCTAATCAAGTGAATAGTTTTTGCTTGAATTCAAGCCAAGTAAGATTGGGGTTTGTTTGTCTGATCCACTAAAACCAATGCAAGGCATTTGATTCAAAATTGAAAGAGGTAATTATGAGGCGCATATAATAAGGAATATTATGAAGACTAAAATATTGTTATTCTCAACACAACCATCTCTCTGAAATATTTCCATAAAACTTGGGAAAGTCTAATTTTGGTAGTTAAATCTATTGTTATTGGGATTTTCCTGTTTTTGATTGTTGGTTCCTTCATCCTTATAGTTATGAGAACCAAATCGACCATATATGTAGGTATTACTAGTTAAGTGACATTCCAAGTATATATTTTTTCCATTTAATTCCTTCTTCATTTCCTTTTGTTCCCTTACCACATAGGCCAAGGAGTCATATAAAGATTTGAATTCCTCCCTTAACCGATTTAATCCATCCTTTAACTGACCACCCAAATGCTCCACCCATAAATTTACTTGAAAAATTATTTGATCTATTTATTATGTTTTTTATTGTTTCCTAGTGCTTATAGCTATGCTTTATGATTTTTGACCTTCTGATGTTACTAAAAATAGGAATACTATTTTGATAGTTACTATTTTTAGTAATGATCCCAAAAAAGTGTTTAGATGCAATATATCAAAATGATCACCTCAAAAAGATAATCAAAATGTGTTAGGTCTTAAAATGATATTTTATGGCACCCCAAACGTTTTTTTCTATGGTAGTGATATCTTCAAGTGTTGTTGGTTTTCTCCTAGAATCTCAACTCACTCAAAAATTTGATTTTTATCCAACAAACCCTTACTAGGATCTACAATACCTATTACTGACACTGTAGCTCACTATTTTTGAAGACTGTCTTGATAGATTTTGCTATTGATAATTGTCCTGTTTGTTATGATTCTTGACTATCACAAACAATTGTTACTAATATTGGTAGAGTCTATCTTGACTGTTACTTTGACTCTAAATGAATATATACCCAATTGTTACCAAGTACTTCCTTGATAAACTCTATCTTGACTATTACTTTTACCACTAATTCTTTTGGTTGTGTTAATACAATTAATTCTATGATAGTGTAGTCACTTTAGTATGTTCAACTTTTGTGGTAGGATTCTTGGTTTCAGGTTTAACATTCAATAAAATAAGGTACTCCAGGCTAGGTTGTATACATTGTCCATAGCCCTATGTTATATTACAATAACAAATGATAGTGCTTGGACCAATATTTCAAGCCACTACTCAAGGAGGATTCCATGCATACCCTTGAGCACACTACCCACCTCTTTGACAGTATGGGAGGGTGATCTTCTTGAGTGTTGTCCTTGATGCACTATGGATAGATACACGGTTGAACAACTTCCTTTGGCTAAAGGTGTCTCCTAGTATTAGGGGGGTCTCTTGATATACCTGAAGATATATGGGAGCTTAAGTCCATATATAAGTGTTGTTTGAGGATTGGGTATTGGAGCTTGATAGTCCCTCACTTTACTAGATGCTTTACAAGCAGTCTAGCTTAGCAAATAACAACAAATCCTCTGTGATATTTTAAAACCCATGGCATAGGATTTTTAACCTATTAAACTAGAATAGGAAAAAAATTCTCATTTTCTTTAATAGGGTAATATACAAAAAATGAAAACATGGTAAATTTATGCCCAACAATCGAAATAGCAGGGCAGTAATTACCATAGTCATAGTGAAACACATCCTTGGGAAGTACTCTAATACCACTTTTTAGGAACCTTCTAATAAAAATAAGCACATTCACATACATATTGCAATAAAAGCAATAATTCATGAAAGAATAAAATATTGCAATACGAAATATAAATGCATAAATATATATTAATCTCACAAATCACAATACAAAATCATTGGCCTCTTTGAGATGCAACCTCCTTAATATAACTTTGATTCAATTTGCAAAAAGATACATCCATTCATGCCCCTCACATTTTTAAAGACTCTTCATAACCCTACCTAATGCTCAAGGGTTGGCTTACATGCAAAATGCCACTTGAGCTAGAATCTTCTACCAAACAAAATAGTTACATTCTTTATAATAGTTACATAAAATAGTGCCACTTGTCTAGGCACCTCTAGTGCCACAAACTATTACAAAATATTACATAATATCATTACAAAACATTATAAAAGGGTCCCCATGTTAAGAAAGGGGTTATTACATAATAGTGTTAGGATGAAGTCCTAACAATCACAATCATCAACTTACTCAGGACAACCTCCAAAAAAGAGGATTTTTTGGTCTATCTATTTGTCCCTTATGTTATAATTAGGAAAAAAGTATAACTCATCTAGTGTTGTCATGCCATTTCTTTAGAGCAGTATGGGTCAAGCTTCATGAAGGTCTTCTTGGTTGGAGTGAATCCCACATTCTCTCTTCAATACTTGAGTTCATTTCTCATAGAAATTCCTTCATGCATGTAGAAATTAGAAATTATAAATCATTGCTCTAAAATTGGAAAATCATGCCCAAATATTTTCTTTGGGGAATATGAAATAGCATGAATAATAAAAATTTCAAAGAAGCTCCCAATATTTATAGAACCATGGTCAAAATCCAATGTATAGTTAGTGTCACTATCAAAGCATATCCATGCAATACTTAAAAAAAACCTCAAAATTGCTTTCTTATGGGCACACAATACCTTTTGAATTTTGATGGGGTAAAGAAATCTCCTTTGCCTCATTAAATAATAAATACCTTCTTGGTAAAATCTTACATTCATCTCAACAATAGACTTCTTCTCGATGTCACACTTATTTTTATGGAAGAGTGACATAGAGGAGCACCAGACTCAACACAGGTTGAATGGTGGTCGAGGCATAGAGCATACTAGAGGGAACCAATATCAAAGCCAAAGATATTTAGTTATGGCAAAAGAGCAACAAGTTCATTTTAAGTGCATCAATGCTTAAAACCCTTACCATGAATGCGTCAAACATTATTTCCAAAAAATAATTGAAGTGAAGGAATCTTAGGAGAAAGAAGATAGGGGAGTGAGTGCAAGTTGCGGACGAATGCAATTTGAGAGTGAATGTGAGCCAAAAGGGGTGCAATCTAGGAGGGAGTGTGAGCCAGAAGTGAGTTCCATTAGCTAGTATGGAGGGAAATTCATATTTAAAATCCCTAATGGGAAGTTAGTATGCCCTAGCTAGAAATTGGGATGCCCTAGCTAGAAGTATGAAGGCCCAAGTTGGAGATAAGTGGAAGAGTGAATATATGACATTGATCTAAGTAGCAGATGTTACACTAGAAGTGACTATCAAGGATGAGATGATTGAGCATGATATAATATTTCTTAAAAGTAGAAGGTTATTATGTAAGTTCCATAGATCCTAGCCAAGGTTTTTGGAGATTCAAAATTGTATCAAGTGAAAGTGGGGATTGAATTCAAATTACTTTGTGACTTTTCTTCCTAATGATTTTGATTTCATAAACAACGGATAAAATAATGGGTGGTGGCCCATATTTTAGGAGGGATGCCCTTAACCATGGAATAGCTTTTTTTGGTTGAGACATAAACTATTAAGAAGCTTTCAATGTGGGTAAGGCTTTTTGAACTTCCATGTTAGCTTATCAATGAGGATATTTTGAAGAATATTGAAAATACCTTGGGGGATTCATTAAGGAGCAAAAGCATGTTATATATACCTAAATATGTGTTGTTATGGATATTTTAAAACCTTTGTCACATCCATTAAGATTAAATATGAATTGAGAGAATGGGATCAACAAGTGGAATATGAAAATATCACATTTTGATGCCACAATTGTTATGAGATTGGATACATGCTAAGAGTTTACAAAGTGAAAACTATGAAGAAAGAGATAGAAATTTTTGGTTGTGAGATAAACTTCAAGATGAGGCAAGGAAATCAAACATAAAAAATCTAGATCAAATCAAGGATGTTCCACTCCAAAAGAAGAGGCAAAAAAATCCTATCTATAACATCATATGGTAGAGGCCACAATAGTTCACTTAGATCAACTGTTAGAAGAAAAAATGAAGGATATAAGGGATGAGAGAGTACAATGTGTAAGTTCAAGTTCGAAAGGAATTAAAGGTGCAAAGGAAGATGTGGAGGAAAATCCTAAAATAAGATGGCAAAAGAGGTCAAGTCTATTCCAATTAAATCACATTCATTTTCCTCAAGTAGCATAGAATTATCTCCTGGTAATAAATTTGAAAGTGGTGTAGAGCTTATCCCTTGCACTCTAGGGTATCAAGAGAAACATAATAAATAAATGAGAATGGAGGAAATCCCTAACAATTTAGGGTTTGTAGGGCATAATAAGAAGGTAATTGCTATGGAGGAGCATCTTGCACTTTAGGGTTTCATGGGAAATATAAAGAATATAATTTTGAGGTTATTCCTTGCACTTTAGATCCTTTAGATAAAGATAAACCTAAATATGATAAGTCTCATTATGAGCATTGTGAGAAGAATAAATATATTGATGAAGTTGAAACTATTGGTAGGAATGAAATAAAAAGAGGAAGACTCAAGAAGCAAAACCAAAGATAAAAAGAAACCTAAATGGATATTGATATGGGAAAACATTAAATTTTTGATCCATATTTATAAAAAATAGAAATCTTCACGAAGGATTAGGGCATTATTTTTTAAACATCTCATTTTAGGAGCCATATCTTCACAAAGGGTTGTTTGATTCATCTGATTCCTGGACCAGTTTGTGTGGAATTTGAAGAGCTTTAAAATGGATGGTAATATGAAGGAATTTGGGCAATATTAAGGGATATATGACCCTATTAAGTTAAGCATTCAAAAAAAGGGCAGTGATGATTTTTCAAGTTGTAAAAAAGGAAATAACAAATATTTTTTAGCCAGGGTTTGTACGATGGGTGGAATAATGGAGGGCTACGGCTTTACTGAGGGAAGTCATTCTATCTAGGCATAATATTTTTTAGCTTAGTTTATTTTTCCCTTATTTATCTTAGAAATTTTGCATTAAATTTATTATCAATTTTTTATCAAATATTATATTCGTTGTAGGATATTCTAGTAAATTTCAATAGATTTTGAGTTTTAATTTCCTTCCCATGGACTGATTTATAGCTAATTCTTGAGAATCATCTCTATTAGTAGAGGTTAGTAAGCACACCATAGAGTATCAATCATTTTTCTCAAATATAGGGTAATATTTGGTAAATTTAGTGGGCATTAGCCAGGGGCTTCAGTCTTAAGAAAATCTATTGATAGGAGTTGAAAGTCTCTAGGAGTGATTCTATCCTTTCTTTCCAAAGGTTTATTCCTAGCCATTTTTTGTTCTAGGTAACAAAGAGATACAATTCTAAAAGAGTGTCCTTAATTTATGGGAAGAGCATGACTCTTCCTTACATGTTGAATGAAGGCTTTTCACCTAAAAGTGTAAATCTATCCCTAGCACCAATCTAGGTTAGGATGTATGGGTTACTCATTGAATTTTAGGATATGGATACCTTCAAGGTAATAGGCAACACTCTAGGAGAATTCTTTGAGATTTCAAAAACTACAGAAGATGGATTCTTGGCTATTTATGCTCGGATATTGGTCATGATTGATATAAGTAAAGATTTACCATAATCAATAATTCTAAGTATGGGGATAAGATATGGATCCAAACCATAGATTATGAAAAATATGTCATGATATGGGGTATATTGAGAGATATTTCCCTAAGAAGATTTCAACAAAATCATATGTAGAAAACCACAATAGAAACATACAAATGGATATGGATGAGGATGGTTTTCAACTTCCAAAAAATAGGTCTAGATAAATAAAAGCAAATAAATATTGGAGACCATTAAGGAAGGATATTGGAAGAAATACCAACTCCTTTGAGGCTTTAGCCTATGAAGAAAAAGTAGATCAAAGCTTAGAGGATATAGTACAATAAGTTCAACATATTAACAAGGAACCGTCTATTCAATATGATCCTAATTTAGGGATGAAAATTCTCAATGAACATAAGGAATGTATCTCATTTGATTTTTAAGACTCTCTTGAAGTACCATGCACCATTTAGGAGAAAAATATGAGTAAAAATAATGTGGTGTTAGATGTTAATACCTCTACCATTAATAAGAAAATACCAAAAAATGAGCAAGACAAGTCAAAAGCTTTTGTAATGAAGCCAAGAGAAGATAAATATGAGGAAAAATAAAGTTGTGAAATAATATTTATGAATATAATAATAAGACCTACTCCTAATACATGCAATTCAAAAAGAGTAAAACACTCAAATTATCAAGCAATATCCAGGGAAGCAAGAGCAAACATAGATAAAGGAACACAAACTAAGTTGGTTGAACTTCTCTTTACCAAACAACAAAATGATATTGGTAATTCACAAGCGGGGCTAGTAGCCCTTAATAAGACATGATTACCATATCATGGAATATAAGGGATGCTAATACGTCCTCAAAATAAAGGTGTATCAGGGACGTCTATTTAAGTAATAAACCTAATATTCTTTGTATCTACGAAACTAAAATGACAAAAGAATATTCCAAAACTATGAAAGCAATATGGGCGAGATATGAATAAGATGCTATGGATTCTAAAGGAGTGGTAGGGGGAATTCTAACTTTTTGGAATACTATTACAACCTCCTGTATAACCATTCATAGAACTAGGCATTGGATAGCCTCTTTAGTCACATGCTACTTTGTAGATATTTGTTTCATCCTTATCAATGTCTATGGACCTACAACTCAGTCAGGAAAATTATAATTTTATATTGGGATTGAAGCCTTTATGAGAAGTACTGACCAAGAAAATTCATTCATGATCATAGGAGATTTTAATGCCATAATACAACTAGATGAGTTTTTTGGGGAGTTAGAAAATTAACCCAAAGTATGAGAGATTTCTCAGCTTTCATTCAAAACAATAATCTATGGAAGGTTTTGTTTGAAGAAGGCAATTATACATGGACCAAAAATAGGATAAGCCACAACCTAATAGCAAAAAAAGAGCATTCTCTCAGATCATTGGCTAGATGAAGGAACTTGTGCTAAAATTAATACCTTTACAAGGATTGCTTTAGAGCATTAGCCAATAAGGGTTAAAACGGTGGTAAGTAAATTCAAAATAAGATCATATTTTAAACATGAGAATATTTTGGGAGGATCACCCTCAATTTTTTAATAAGATAACAAAAACATGGAATTATTTAAGAAATAGTGGATTGTATGCTCTTCCAAAATAAATTAAATCAATGACATCTAGATTAAAAGAATGGAACAAGAACACTTTTGGAAATATTTTTAAGAAGAAAGAACTAAAAGATAAAATTTTAAAATTCTAAAAAGGTGATCATAATAATCCAAGATTTCAACAAGAGAAGAGAATATTATTGGCAAAGAGAGAAGCACAATGGAGGCTCAAAATTAGAGCACTTTGGATTGCAAGTGGGGATGAAAACACTAAAATATTTCATAGCTTCGCAAATCACATAAAATAATAAAATACAATTTGGGATCTACAAGGACAAGATGGAAGTAAAGTCTCCTCCTTTAAAGGAATACCATCCATGGGATTAAGGTATTTTGGTCAACTATACAAGGATCTCAGTCAATTTAATATAGTTGAAATAGTTAGAACAACATCTCTTTTCCATATCTATAGATGAGGAAGGTAATGATGAGTTTATTAAGGAAGTCTCAAAGGAGGAAATCAAAGTTGTTTTAACCTTCTTATAGAAAGGTAAGAGTCTAGGAACTAATGGGTAGACTATGGATTTCTTTCTTGGGATCTATGACCTTTTGGAGTTTGACCTACTCAAGGTTGTGGAGAAGTCTAGGCAAACATAAAGGGTAATTGTAGTTTTCAACTCTACCTTTATTGCTCTTATTCTAAAAAATAACAATCCTTATTCCTTTGATGATTTCAAGCCCATTTATTTGTGTAACTGTGTGTACAAAATCATAGCAAAATTGATTGCATCAAGAACTAAGAGTTTCCTCTCTACTTCTATAAATATTAAGCAATCCAATTTTCTACATGGTAGACAAATTCATGAAGCAATTGGTGCTACTAAGGAAAGTCTTCATACTATAAAATTAAAGAAACTACCAACAATGGTGATGAAGTTGAATCTCTCCAAGGCTTTTGATAGAGTAAACAAGCTATATTTAATAATGATACTCATATTCGGTTTTGTGTGCATATGGTGAACTGGATTATGGGATACCTTTATTCTATTTCTTTTGCAATTTTGGTTAATGGATAAACCTCTCAGTTCTTCATAGCTTTTTAGGGGATAAGACAAGGTTGTTTTTTACCACCACTATTATTTCTTTTTGTAGTTGATGGATTAAGTAGGTGTATTTTAGAAGCCAAGAGAGAAGAAGTAGTAAAGGGAATTAGAATAGGTAGAACAATGTAAGTCACCCATTTACTTTTTGTATATGATGTTATCATTTTCACATATGGAACAATAAGACTTGTAGAGAATTTAAAACAATATTTAGATCTTTTTAATCTTGCAATGGGTATGCATATTAATGCACAAAAGTCAAGCATCTCTTTTATCCATGTGGATTAGGATAAAACCATATTAACAGGTCAACTTTTCCCCTTTAACAAATTTGATCTTCAAGAGGGATTTAAATATCTAGGGTTATTTTGGAAACCTAATGGCTAAACTAAACAAGATTGGAATTGGTTGATAAAGAAGGTGGAAAGAAGAATAATATATGGTGCAACAAATGGCTCGGGAAGGTTATACCTTGGTTAAATGGAAATCCTTAGTCAAGCCCAAGTAATATGGATGATGGAGACTTAATAAAATATTTTTATTCAGCAAGGCTCGAGTAGCAAAATGTGTTTGGAAGATAATATCAAAGGAAGGCTTATGGAATAAGATCATACATGAAAAGTGTTTGGAGCCACTCATAGTCGAGGAGTGGATAAGGGCCCCAATGAAGCAAACCCATAATGTTAAAATCTATTGGAAGGCAATGATTTAGGCCTTTTATATTATAGGTGATTGGCATACCTGGAAAATAGGGGATGGTTCAAGGATACGACTAGACTTATAGCCTTGGATTGGTTGTGGTGATATGCACAAACTACCAAAGAATGTAATTTAGACCCTAAGAGCTCAAGGTATTGGAACTCTCACCCAAATAGCTAACCCCGTCTACAAACTAGAGTCATGGATGGAAGGAAGCAACAATATTAAGGTGCTTCAGGGCCAAGAGGCACATCAATAGGAAGAATATATGGAGAGACTTAAAGCTAGAAATATCAAGTTATGAGAGGAAAATTGATCAATTGGTTTGGATAAATAATGGATCTCTAGGGAAGTACACTCCAAAGTGGGGGTATAAGACTTTGCTGGAAGATAGCAATGAAGATCTAGCATTGTGGTGGAAGACACTCTAGAAGAAAAAAGCCCCATCAAAGACAAGATTGTTCCTATTGGATGGTAAGAAGATTCTTTAGGAGAGTGCTTAAAACCTTGGTTTTAAAATAGGTCATACAAAGGTTTTACAGCTCTGCTATTGTTTGTGTCTTGGGGAGTATGGTTATCTAGGAACACAAGATTTTTTAAGGATCATGAGAAGCCTACTTGTCAAGTCTCCTCCCAAATCATCAAAAGTTTCAATAATTGTAAGGTATTGATAAAAACAAAGGTATCTAGATAAATAATCCCTCCAAATATCGATAAATTAGGGGCTTAGGGCTTTTTCGATGGGGCTATACATGGTCCCTAGAGTTTGTGAAGCAGGAGGATTACTATTTTTTTTTAACTCTCATTATTTTAAATTCAAGGTTGGACTCGAATAAGGTTCTAATAATTAGGCTAAAATTATGGCACTTAAATTATTGGTTCAGTTAGCAGAATCAAAAGGAATACTAAAAATCTAAATTTTTGAAGACACAAGTGGTAACAAACTAGATGCTTGGTGTTTTTAGGATGTAAAACTTGATTCTACAACCCATATTCTCTCAAATAAAATAAGTGGATCAAAGTGAAGCTTTTACTTTTTGGCATATTTATAGAGAACTAAATAGGGAAGTAGATGAACTCTCAAAGGAGGTGCTTCATATTGAACTAGGTACATGCTTAGTATAGGAATTCAATGAGGGTAATGCATTGCAGTTGGTCCATATCTCTATCTCGGGGGATTAATTCACTATAATTAAAGTAAGCACAATCAAAGCATTTTTTTAATAAACTCAAAAGTTAGTGATTTAAAGGACATTGGTTGACAAATTGGGAAGGTGTCTAAGGATAGAACTTAGTAAGATAGAGATAGCTAGTTATGATGTATAAGCGGCCTAATTTTTAGGTCATTATTGAAACTTTGAAGAAATGCCAAAGAGGCATTTGAAGAATGTAATTTCATATTTGCTTAATATAAAACTATAATTTTTTTGAGGAAAAAAAAATCCAAACTCGAAGGAAAAGGAGTTGCTTAGTGAATATCATAATATTTTAGGTATGGAAGAGAAATTTTGGAGATTAAAATTGAGATAGGCTTGGTTAAAAGAAGGAGATAAAATTCAAATTTGTTTCATAGGATGGCAATAGTAAAAAGACTAGCATCTAGAATTAGTAGAATTAAATCAATAAAAGGGATTTGGATTAAAGATCAGAGTGAAATTAGAAAGGAGGTAAGGTATTTTTATCAAAATATTCTAGGATCATAGGAGTTTGAATTTCTTAATGATAAACTTCGACATACCTTCAATTATAACATATGAAGATAATATGAAACTGATGGAGCCTATTACTCTAGAAGAAGTTCATTTGGATTTTTTCTCTTTTAATAAGGATAAATCCCTAGGTTCAAATGGGCTCTCTGCAACATTATATCAACATAATTAGGATATAGTAAAGGATTCTTTATTGGTGGTAATGGAACAATCTAGGGTAAAACAATACATACCTTATAAAATAAATACAACATATCTACCCTAATTCCAAAAAAGAAGGATGAAGAATTGTTTGATTCATTTAGACCCATAAGCCTATGTAATATGGCATATAAGATTATCTCCAAAGTGATGGTGAATCGGTTAAGACCATTATTAGAAAAAATTATTTCATAAGAGCAAGGAGGATTTGTGAAAGGAAGAAAAAATCTAGGTAGGATCATAGTAGCTCATGAAGTTATGCATTCAACAACTTTGAGAAAAGAGAAAGCAATGATCTTAAAACTTGATATGAGTAAATCCTATGATAGAGTTAAATGGGATTTTCTTTTTGTAGTATTAGAAAAGTTTGAATTTGGGAAGAAATGAGTTAGATGGATTAAAGCTTATCTCTATGGTTTTATATCCAGTGTTGGTCAATGGGTTAGTAACATAGTAATTTATATCCAAGAGAGGTCTTAGACAGGGAGATCTTTTATCATCATATTTGTTCATTATTATGGTAGAGTTTTTGGGTAGGAACTTGAATAAGGGTAACAAACATGAGTTTATAAGTGCATTTAAGGCTAGTAATAACATTGACAATGTCACCCATCAACAAATTATAGATGATACAACCCTAAATGTAAGGGTAAGTAAAAATAGGTCCAGAGCTTTGAATAACTTATTAAAGTATTATGAAAGAGCATCAGGGAAAAATTTAATAGGACAAAATCTAAAATTTGCTTCCTAAACATCCCAGCTAAAATCAAAGTAGGTAGGGATATGTAGGTTACTTCAAATGAAGGCAAATTTACCAGTAACTTATCTAAGGATGCTCTTATTTGAGGGGAGAATGAGGATTATTAAATCTAGTTACAAATAAATTTTAAAATAAACTATGGGTATCTAAAGGTTGATGGTTATCGTTAGTAGGAAGAGAGCAACTAATTAAATCAGTCTTACAAGCCATTCCAACATATTATATGTCCTTGTATACTATGCCAAAATTTATAGAAACACATTTAATATATATTATGTGGTCATTTTTGTGGTCAAGATTACATGATAAAAGGAAATTTTCCTTGGTGAAATGGAGCAAGGTTTGTGATGATAAAACAAAGGGAGGTCTTGGTTTAAGCGCTCTAATGGATGCAAACTTAGCTCTCAGGGAAAAATTATTTTGAAGATTGTACAAAGAGATTCCAATATAATGGGTAAGAATTATTCTAAGCATGTTGAGCCCAATGAACCAAGATTAATATTTATTATATTCTCTCTACCAAATGGTTCAAAACTATGGAATGGGTTACAAAAATCAATTGATCTAGTAATTAAATGTTTAAGATATTTGATGGGAACCAGAGAAAGCATTTCTAATTGGATGGATATTTGGTGTGATAAAAACTACTCAATATAGATCCAATTTTAAAACCGTGGATGAGATTAGTTCAAGACAAATATGGTGATAGGATTTCAAATATTTTGTACAAGGATCAGGAAGGAAGATACAAATGGAAAGGATATTTTTTTACAAGTATACAAGAAAATGATGCTAGGATGCAATTGAGTAGGAATATTGCAAGAACATGGAGAGATATTTGGCATAGCCTAAGCATTCCTAAAATCAAAATGTTTGTTTGGTTGTAGGTCATAGAAGAATATTATCCAAGGATAACCTTATGAAAATGGGTTTTCATGGCCCTTCATAATGTGTTCTTTGTAAAATGAGGAGGAAAGTATAGACCATATCTTGGGATACTGCTCAATAGTTTGGAAACTATGGTAATGAATTCTTAATATGTTTGGTAAATGCATGGTGATGAATGGTAGAATTGAAGAATGGTTAAAGTAATGGCAAAGCACTTTTAAAAGTGAGGCTTTACAGATAATCTAGGATATATCAAAAGATACAATACTTTGGATTGTATGGCTAGAAAGGAATATAAAAATATTTAAAGAAAAGGAAAGCAATTTAGAGGTAATGAAAAGTAAGATTTATTTATCCATTGAGAAGTCTAAAAAAAATCTATCAACTCACCTAGTCCCTAATATAGAAGTAGAGAGCCTTGATAGATGGAGTCAAGTAATCAAATGGAATTATGATGTTAGGTACAAGTGAAGCAATAAGAAGACAAAGAATATAAAGTGGAAACCACCATATGTGGAGTTGGTCAAGTTGAATTTTGATGGAGCGTCTAAAGGAAATCAAGGGCCGATAGGAGGAATAATTAGAAGTAACAGAGGAGAGATTTTGTCTCATTATGCTTTTAATAATGAATTTAAGACAAATAATGAAGTTGAAGCTTGGGTGGATTTGGAAGGGTTAAAAATATACAAACAAATGAAATGTAATAGAGTATGGATGGAAGGTGATTCACTCATAGTAATAAATACAATTTTAGGGAAAACAAAGGCTCCATGCAACATACAAAAGATAATTGTTAAAATTTAAGACCTTGCTATAGAATTTGAATAAATCAGGTTTACACATACATTAAGGAAAGGAAACAATGTGTAGATAAGCTAGGCAATAGAGGGGTTTTAATTGAGGATCATGAAGTTAAATTCTCTTTTCCATGTTTAGAGGAAGTAATAAGTTCAGTTGAAGCTGATAGGAAAATATTGATTGCATGATTCAAATAATGATTAAGATTTACTTTAATATTTACCATTGGTAATATTTGCTTTATTTTATAACATTAATGTGCTTTCATATAAACAGTTTATTATAATTTTATGGTTGCACTTGTGCTTCATGAAGGAAACTAGCAATCTAGATCTGGTAAAGTGGACTATGATAGTGTGATGTTATGGAAATATTACTCTACTAATATGCTATGCATAGATGGTAGAGGTGACATTTTTGTATTGTGAAGGATGTTGTAGGAAAATTTTAAGAAGGATGTTGAATTTTAGGATATTTGTATTCACACAAAAATTGAAAAAGATCTAGAATATGGAAATCAAGAATTCAAACATTTTATGTAAAATAATGTAGGTTTCTAGCTATAACAACTCAATTGATATGAGAATTGAATCTATTTGTAAACTCTCAAACTCTAAAGAAGAGAGTTGTGATTTGTCAAGGGTGGGGGACTCGAGTACAACCCCTTGTTCTCCAACAAAAAAAATATTGATATGGGAAACAAAAGCAAATATCACATGTGTGAACAAGAAGTGGGGCTAAACCAACATATAAAAACAAATAATAACAATAAAACAAATATCCTAGAATATTAGGGGCATGAATAAGAACCCTAAAAAAAGTATTAAGAATTTATCAGTTGTTATAGACAAGATATTTGTAGATATGAAAATTAGGCAACAAATATTTTAGCTATTCATGCTATTGAATTTTATCTTGACAAAATTTAAATTTTAGAAGGATTTGTATGAGTGGTATTTTTTTTAACGGGTTATATGGGATTAAATGGGCCCACCTATATTACATCATGACCACATGCTGGTATTACATTATCTTGAAAATTTTACATATATTGTGTTGGCAAGACTTGAACCTTGGTTTCCTCCTTGAAAGTCGAGGAATTTAACCAGATAAACTAATGTCATTTGATGTATGAGTGATATTTTATCTCTTAATAAAAATTATGTAAAGGAGTTGATTGTGAAAACTTAGCAGTTTGAGGAAGATGATGAATATATTTGATAGAAAGGTCAGGTAGATATGGTTTAATTAACTTGATAGAAATGTAATTAGAGCAATAATTTTTTTTTGTAATGAGAGTTGCCCCAATAGAAGCCAGACATAACTTATTAAAAAATTCCTTCATGGTTCTTCAAATAAGATATTAGAAAAAACTAGGAAGGATGCAAGGGATGAGGAACTAAATGAAACTAAAAAGAATGTAATGTGCAAATTCAAACTCAAAAGGAATCAAAGGTGTAAATGAAGATGTGTAGGAAATTTTAAAAATAAAAAGGTGGAAGAGGTAGAGTTTAGTCTAAGTAAATTATTTAGGAAAATAACTCTACCCAAAGGATTGTCAACATGGAACTTCATATCAAAGAGTGCAATTAATAAAGAAACATATTAGATGGTCAATCAATGAGGAAAGTTATAAAAAAAATTGATATGATGCTTGGTTGAAGCCTTATCCTCTTATCTCTAACTCAAAATTGTAACCATTGGCTCAAGCATGCCTAGCATGTAAAGATCCAAAGGTCAAATATTATATTATTATTAAAAACAACTTCAAAAAATGAATTTATTTTAATAATATGGTTGAAGGAGAGGAACTCAAACAAATTGCAGAATAACTTCAGAAGATGCTTCAAGAGTTTTCTTAACCAATTTTTACATGAAAGGATGGGTTGATTTGGAATTTAAGAAAGGATGGTAGATACTCGATCAAGTTGGATATGAAGATTTAGAATAATCAAAATTTTCTTCTCCCAAATATTTTTCTTGGAAGAATGTTTTGTCAATAGAGGTTCTCCCTAAGGCCTCAATATTCCTTTTGTTAGCAGTACAAAGTAAGATTCTTACAGGAGAGAGTCTACAAAGAAGATGATATTATGGACCCTTTAGAGGTGCCTTGTGTGAGAAGGATTTAGAAACATCAGACTCTTTACTTCTTCATTGTCCATTTGCTCACACCATTTGAGTAATTTTTTAATATGAAATTATATTGGGTAGCTCCATCAACATTGAAAAAGTTGATAAAATGTTGGATTAATTATTTCAAAATTAAAGTATTATTTGTTCTTTGGAGGATTGGGCCTGCCATTATTTGTTGGAATTTATGGCTTCAAAGGAATAATAGAAATTTAAAAAATAAATATAAAAATCATGCCCATTTTTGGAACTATATTATTGCTTCTCTTGCAGAATATCTACAAATATGGTGCTCGTCATGGGAAGTCTCAATTTCAAAAAAATAGGTGCTCATAACTTGGTTATATGATCTGAACATACATGGAAGAGTCATATACGACAAAATAATTAAAACAAAGTATCTACTTCAATCTATGGTAAAATGAAAATGTCAAAAAAACAGGTTTATCAAAATTAATTTTAATGGTGCTTCTAAAGGAAATATGAAAAAAGTTGGTGGAGATGGTGTTCTTAAAAATAGTGAAGGTGAAATTCTCCTCACTTATTAGAATCATATGGAACTTCAATTAACAACTATGTAGAGGCTAGGGCATTTCTTACAAAGGTTTAAATTGCAATGGAAAAATGATGAAAATATATTTCAATTGAGGGGACTCACAAATTATCATCAATGTTATTAACAAAAATTGATGTGGAGCTTGGATTAAAAAATAACAATATTATTGATGTTCATCATTTAGTACTAGAGGCTATCTCTTGGAAGTGTGGGCATATTTATAGAGAAGGAAATCGGGTAGCAAATAACAGTGTTGATCTTCATCTTGGTGAAATTTAAATTTTAGAAGGCAATTGGCCAAGTGAGATTTTATCTCTTAATCAAAATGGTATCAAGGAGTTGGTTGTGGAAACGTAGCACTTCAAAGAAGTTAAAGAATATATTTAAGAGAAGAAAAAAAATGAAAAATTTGTGATAAAAAGGTAGGTTGTAGCAAATGTAATATTTTGATATTTTAACTAAGTTGTAATTTTATTGTAGTGGTAAGGGTTTTGGACTCTCTTTGAGAGGTAAAGGTTCAAACCCCACTCGGTATGAGGGGACCAGGACCCCTTATAAAAACCTGTGTAAACTCGTTGAAAAAATATTTTAATTTGAATGTAATATTTTTTTTTGGTATTTTGATGGGATTGACCCTTAATAGAGACCACATAAAACTTATTAAAAAAAAAATAGCCTAAGTAAATAGTCTCCATTTTCCTAAAATAGTATGAAATCATCTCCTCACATAAAAAATGGAAATAGTATAGAGTTTATGCCTTGCACTTTAGGGTTTCAAGGACAACATAATAAATAAAGTGATATGTATGATATCCATGTCAATTTAGGATTTTGGGGACAACATAAAAAGTGAGTACTATGGAGGACGACTCTTGCACTTTAGTATTTCCAATACAACATAAAGAAGGATTTGTTTTTGAGGTTATCCCTTATACTTTAAGTTACAAGACAACGTAAACCTATAGATGATAAGTCAAAGTATGAATAATCTAAAAAGTGGAAGACATTGACGAAGATGAAAGTGTTGGTGGGGATAGAAAAAGATAAGACGACAATCAAAGAGAAAAAAAAAGAGAAAGATCAAAGGATGTGACCTTATAGGGTTCAATACCTTGAATTTTAAGGAGGAGATCCAAGTTGAAATCTTGTTAGGCTATAAATGCATAATTACCAAAATGGTGTTGTACTATTACTATTACTATGCAAATTGTTATGATGCCACAATAATATAATCATTATGTAATATGAGTGGTTCTATTTCAATCCCATGCAACCAAATTTAAAAAACTTAGGAGAATATTGATTTGAGATGTTAGAAATAAATATTATAAAATTAAATAACCTCTTAAGGTGTAGAAGCATTGTGCATATTTTACCACTCCATAATCCCTTAGGCCCACCATGCATAAGAGGAGACACTTATGTTGTGTTATTTACCTATAGGGAGTACCTAAGTCTTCACCATTAGGCCCACTCATGATATACTAGATTGAAAGAAAACTCAAAGGCTCTAGATTGAATTAAGGCTGGAAACATAGTCATAATAATTTTTTTGTTGGCAAAATCCACTAAATTAGCTATATTATTATAATTTGTTGAGCAACAAATAAATGGGTGTATAAGCACCTCTAAATAGCCATAAATTATCCATAATAAATAGAGGCTAAACATACCTTAGACCACTAATTTTTTATCACATTTACCAAGACTATGGAGGCTCATCTTTGGTAGATTGCTCCTAGTTGTCACTTCCCACATGTAGGGTGTGTTTCGACCTAGCACAAAGGACAAGTCATCTCAATGGTTGGACCTACCACATTCAGTATCAAGCTCTATGCATCTGATCGAAAAAATGGCCAATGTAATAAAATAGTACAAGGAGTATTTCCCTAAATTTCAATCAATTCTTGCAAATGGACCAACTTCATTGCCACTTTGTTGCCATTCACTAAATTTTGCGATAGCATAGAAGAAACAACATTGTAGAATAGAACAACAAATACCTGAGAGAACAAGAAATCATTTTTGACTTTCTATAAAGAAAACAAATTGTCAATCCTAAAGAGGTACCAAACTTCTAGGAACACTAAACGGAGGAGAGGAGGGTCTTCAAGGATAATTTGTTGCCATGTGAGCCATTGTGGGAGAAAATGCTAGAAAAAAAAAATTTCACTTATAGGTGTCCCGAGCCATATGACATCTCTAAAATAGGTAAAGAAGATCTTCAAGTTCATCGTAGAATGGACATGGTGAGTTGGGAATCCCAATGTAGATAATTTGTTTACCAAGTGGGAGGTATTGGTGATTTAAACTCCAAATGAAGATGACTTGTTTGGGTTCGAGATATGCAAACAAGGCTACATGAAAATTATGGAGCCAAATATACTTGGGTGAAGAGAACCCCTAGCGAGCATTTAGTTTGACAACCATGGGTAAGTATGGCGATAACCATTCATAATCCAATCTGGAGTTATAATTAAGGAGGGGTGTCTATAGATACCATTGCCAGTCCTTCCACCAAGGAAGTTGAGAGCGCATTGTGATCTTGTGAATCAGAAAATTATGCATATTTGCTTTAGTTGCCTCAAAGGTTTCCTTATCGATAGAGGTAAGTCTAAATCTAGATTTGATATAATCCTAGGGGATGCCAATCCCTATTCAACTTGGAAATAAGTTAGACATTGTTGAAATATCTCTTTTATAGACTTTTTGTGAATGCATCTAGGGGATTAGGGCAAAAGGGACTCCCTGGATAGTCAGGATAGGGGACCACCAAAGGTTCGATGAATTGATTGAAAGCCCATCCCAAAGACTGTTTCCTTTCCACTAGATCCATGGTTTGATATTTTCCCAACCCTACCAAATGTTGCAACTAATAAAAGAGCCTAAAATATTTATGGGAGCTAGGGCAATGAGAATAGAGGGGAAATCCATACCTCTCCATCCTATATGCCCATAAGGATAACTTGAGGTAATATAGTGTCGACCCAACACTTTCTATGATTCCTCACCTTTGATGGATCTAATTATCCATTTGGCACATGAATTCATGCCTTAACATTTGCAATTAAGAAGATCCATTCCCCCATTCTTCTTGGCTAAATAGCATAATTTCCATGCTACTCTATGAAAACCAAAGTTGGAGGTAGAACTTGCCTAGAGAAAATATCTGAGCAACTTCTCTAGCTTATGATAAAAAGCCTTGGATAGGACCCAACATGAGGAGTAATACACATGGATCACAACTAGGATTTTGGACTATATTTGAAACTTGTTGGCAAGGGAAAGCTTTTCGTGGTCTAGTAGGTAAAATTGGCTTCAAATTTTTGTATGATATTTTTCTAGATTTTCAAAGAGGAACTATGGAAGGTGAAGGGGGTACCCAAAAATCAAAACACTTCCCCATATTGTATCTATCTCCACTAAAATTGAGTCAACCAATTTGGAAGGGGAGATGTAGACTATTGAAAATAGTCTTTGCCACTAAATGTTGGACCCATAAGCAAGATAAAAAGTATCTAGATAGTGAATGGCCTGAGTAAAGGATTCTTCATCCTAAGCCAATGTGAGGGAAGAGTCATTTGTAAAGTGTCCATTGATCATTTGGGATTGATTGTTGGGAAGGGAAATACCTTTAATGAGGCCCGGATTGGCTTGATGAGCCAGGAGACAATTGAAACCTTCAACTGTAATGACATAGAGAGAGAGGGCAAGAGGGCAACCTTGTCTTATCGAGCAAAAAAGGCCAATAGCCTTTGATTGATTTTTATTGATATTGAGGACAACAAAGGCATTTGCGAAAAACATCTTGACCGCAAAGATGAAATCGTTGCCCAAACCTAGGGCTTTGAGCATGGCAAGAATGATGTGCCACTCAATGTAGTTGTAGGTTTTCTCAAAGATATTTTTGAGAAAAATGACTGGTTGGTTAAATTTTTTGGTCCATTCCCTCCTAGACAACCAAGATATTATCTAATATATATTTGCTTATGATGAACCCTCTTTGCTCTTGTTTGATGATGGTAGGAAGCAAATGGCGCAGACACAAGGCTAAGGTTTTGATTATGATCTTGTAGGACACATTGAGAGGGGTGATAAAACGCCAATTGGTGATCAACTTAGGGTTTTTAGCCTTTGGGTAGATTTGATATTATCCTTATTAATTTATGGTCTAAGAGATCCATTTGTTGAAGCTTCCCAATAAACTTGAAGTAGATCAGGGTCTACAAGGTCCCAAAGTGCTTTATAAAATTCATAAGGGAAGTTGCCTAGCCCATGAGCTTTATCATTGGCTATTTGAGAGAGGGCCTTGTGCAGATTTTCAAGCAAGAGTGGTTGAACACAAGCAACTCTCTAAGCATCATAGAGTTTGATAGGGACCACAACAAGACAATCCTAGAGGGATTGCTCCTTTTGGTTTGAAGGATTGTGTGAGGCAAAGACCTACTTATAAGGTTGTACAAAGGATTGAGTAAACTTCGATAAGGTGGTAATTAGAACCCCAACCTCCTGAATGGCCTTGATGCAAGTTTTGTGATGACGTGGATTAAGACAATGGAAAAATTCCTTAGAGGCATTGTCTCCAATTTTGAGTAATGCATTATGGCCTTTATTTGTGCTCCCTTGGGATCATAGTGTTCAGCTAGCATAGTGACAAACTCACACCACATGTTGTTGGAGATCATGATTAAAAGGACAAGACTCAAGCTTTTAGGAAGCCTGAGACAATTCTTGTTTGAGAGCAACATTGGACTAATATCTAAAATTGGTAACACATTTGCCAAGATATTTGAAAAAGGAGGTCATTCTATGGATGTCATTTGACCACCATTTAATCTAGCCAATGGTATTAGAAGGACGAGGAACCAAGTTTCATATTCTCCTAATATTTTAAAGAAATGTGGGATGGTGAAGAAAAGAGGCATTTAGAAATAACTAAGACGTGAACTAACAAGGAAAGGAGGTGAAGATATCAATGGAGAAAAATATTGGGGAATGATTAGAGAGGATGGCATCAGGGAGGGCCTCCACGAAAAGAGTTAAACTAGACATATGAGAAAAGAAAAAGGTTATTTGATAACAAAATTTTATAGCCGATTTTTGTTGGACTTATTTCTTTATTCATGAATTAGATATTATATTCATTCAAATGTAAATACTTATTTTTTATAAATTTTGGGAACTTTGTGTAATATAATATCAATGTTGATGAAAATTTACCCTTTACAATATTTTACAACATAAGTTGTGTTTTATCAATGTGGTGTCAATAAAATGCAATCCAAAATTTAAAATTTTGGTTCACGTGGCATATATTGTGTTTTATCAATGTGGTGTTGATATATCCGCATGAGTTTGGACTATTGACAAGGAAGCCACTTGCATTATCAGTGATGAGACCTAGGTTCAATCTTATGACAAATATGTATAATAAGTATTGATCTAAAAACATGTGGTGCCAATAAAATCCAATCCAAAATTTAAAATCTAGGCGATTTATCATTGTGGTGTCCACACAAAACAATCCAAAATTTAAAATGTAGATTCATTTGACGAGTGAGAGGTGGTCTCAAGAGGTTGAAGAAATTAAAGGTTTAAGTCTCTCAAGATTTTATAATATTTTTTATGATTTGATATATTGTGTAAATATTAACATTGAAATGAGTAAAAAGTAAAAGTAAAGTAACTTTTAATGTCAAAAGAGGTCTTAGGTAGTTTTTCAATTATATTATGATTGTATAATCATGGTTTATAGGTTCGAGGAGTAGACCAATCAGTGCAATCGAAACCTGTATGAGGTGTAGATCAACTGTTGCAGCAAAACCTCATAAGGGATGAATTCTTAGGGTTCAAATTTTGAGCCTCGTTTGAATGCTTGTCTCTTAGTGCTTTCAGTGGCGTAAAAGGTTTAAAATAACTATGGCATAGTGGTTATAGGGATGGACTATGTGGAATACTGCGTGGTGGCTTCCAAAACGGATAACATTAAATACCGTGACAATCATAAAAAATGAACAATGTACTTAAACATAAAAGCGAACAATGTACCTAAACATAAAGGTGAACAATGTACTTGGGATCATTGTGGCAGCTACCGATTCCACTATATTAATTTAAAAAAAATAAAAAAAATATTCATGGCATAGTGGTTATAGGGATGGACTATGTGGAATACTGTTTGGTGGCTTCCGAAATGGATAACACGAAATATGGTGACAATCATACAAATGAATAACGCACTTAATAGGTGAACAACGCACTTGGGATCATTGTGGCAGCTACCGATTCCGCTATATTAATTTAAAAAAAATATTCATGGTATACAACACTATCCTATTTAAGATTTGGAACTTTAAACAATGTATTTAGAGTTTTAAAAGAGAGGGTAGATCATGTAAAATAATCTTAGTAAAAAATGTTGTTAGTTATCCAATCTTACTTAAGTTGTTGAAACACAAATAAAAAATATTATTTATATTATAATTTGTTTCCTTGGAAAAAAAGTTATAATTTTATATTAAGTAAATATAAAATTACTTTTTTTTTTTATGTTTTTTTTAGATTTCTTTGAAATTTTAATAATGACTTAAAAATTAGGTCATTTATACATCATAATTAGCTATCTTTACAATGTTAAGTTTTATCCTTAAACACCTTCTCAATTTATCAAACAATATCTTTTAAATCACTAACTTATAAGTTTTTTGAAAAAATTATTTTATTTATTTAATCGCCCCAAATAGAGATTTGAACTAGTTGCATAATATTAGTCTCATTGAATTATTGTACTAAACATATACCTGGATTAATCTGAAGTATCTCCTTTGAGAGTTCATCTGCTTCTCTATTTAGTTCTATATAAATATAAATATGCCAAAAAGTAAAAGCTTCATTTCAATTCACAACTTCTTTCATTTCAGAGAACTTCTTTCATTTTAGAGAAGATGAATTGTAGAATCATGTTTTCCATATTAAAAACACCAAGCATCCAGTTTATTTTCACCTACGAGTCTCCATAAATTTGAATTTTTTGTATTCCTTTTGATTTTACCAATTAAACCAACAATCTGAAGGCTATTTTTTCAATATAATTCAGAACCTTCTCCCAATCCAACTTTAAATTTAAAATAATAAAAAAATTATAATCCTCTTACTCCACAAACTTAAAAAATCTCTATAACCCAATTAAAATAACCCCAGACCACTCATTTATCAATCTTTGGAGATGACAAAGACACAAGAAAAACCTACTCTGGTCGCTCGGTTCCTTTTTCTTCACGAGCCCGCAACCTTCCTTCGTGGGAGATGACAAGGACATAAGAAAAACCCATGATCAAGCCACGTCTTCGGCCCAATATCAACATCCAGCCGTCCAAACGTCTGAAACCAACGGCCAACGATATCGATCCGTGGCGCGGAACCCCATTGGCCAATGCCTTCACCCCAACCCGTTCCTATAAAACCAAGAAAGACACTATCATCTCATCATCAACACCTATTCTTTCGGCGAGAGAAAAGTTCAAAACCTAACAAGGAGAGTATCGAATTGCGGTTGGGCAGAGTTGAGCAGAGCAGAGCACAGAAAAAATGGCAGGAAGGTGAAAGGCCAGCAGCGCCGGCGGGGCAAAGAAGGGCACATCGCGCAGCTCAAAAGCCGGCCTGCAATTTCCAGTGGGTAGAATCGCCCGCTTTCTCAAGGCCGGAAAATATGCCGAGCGAGTTGGTGCCGGCGCCTCCGTCTATCTCGCCGCCGTTCTTGAATATCTTGCGGCCGAGGTAAGCACAAATTGCCGCTTGCCCTTCTTAATTTCTTCTGCATGTTCGTTATTTTGTTAATTGGCGTGGTTATTTGTAGTGTAAGTTTGGGGTTTCGGTGATTGTGCAGGTTCTGGAACTTGCTGGCAACGCGGCGCGAGACAACAAGAAGACGAGGATCGTGCCGTGGCACATCCAGCTGGCGGTGAGGAACGACGAGGAACTGAGCAAGCTGCTGGGCGCCGTTACAATTGCTAATGGTGGCGTCATGCCCAATATCCATAATATTCTTCTGCCCAAAAAGGGGGGCGCCTCCTCGAAGTCTGGTGCTGCCGAGGGAGAAAGCTAGAGGAAATTTTTTGTTAAGTTTTGCAGAGATTTTTTTAGGTGTATAGATTATTGAATGATTTGTTGCAACCTTCGGAGGCTGCTGAATGCGGCCGAAATTTGTAGGATGAGTTGTGGCGTGGGAAAGGGTTGGATTTGTGCTTTGGTCGATTGTTTTCGCAATTGCGATGCTATGGCAGGGTGTTCATTTACTTGGATGTCATATCTTGTTATTGGATGAATTTTTATTTTTTTTAAATAAAGTTGCTGGAATAATCTTCTGATATGGTGGGGCTATTCGCGTTGCAAAGAGATGGTCAGAGGGCAGACTGCTCTTTTATTCTGTCTTGCAATTGTGCTGAGTAACGCGACAGATTTTTAAATTGGAAGACATGATGATTCAACTATATCAGTCTTGCATCCTCTTATATTGAAGTTGGAACCTACTATTCACATATTTCAACTTTTTATGAAAACATGACTTTAATTGTATTAGTTCAATTGCTTTACTAAAAGTTAAATAAGCGAAAGTTAATTGATGCTATGTAATTAGTTTAAGTGGTCGGGTTTTTTTTTTGCTGTAACTCAGGGATTGAGTTGGAATGTTGTGGATGAATACATATTAATTAGTCAAACTTTGTGATAATGATATAACTTTATCATTCTTATACCACTTTACACTTTTTAGATTAAGGTGACGAATTGAGTTGGAATGTTATGGATGAATACATATTTAATTAGTGAAACTTTGTAATATTGTAATACCACATTACACTTTTTATGATTAAGCTTTACACTTTTATGATTAAGGTGACGATGAACTTATCGTGGTTATAATATCATTTTGATTAAGATCTTGAAAAAATGTATATGTAGTTTGATTAAATTGGGTCTCAATGTATATAACATGGTATTTTAATGAATAGGTATAACTATACATGTTATAGGTATATGAAGGTATAGAGAATAATATTATATGACTTTATGATTATGATGATTATGACGTTATTTTTTAAAAATCAGATTTAATGAATTTTTAAGTATTTTTTTTGATATCATTGTTTTGGTTATAGATAACAAGGGTTGTATTTAGGTCTCCCACATTTAATAAATTACAATGACAAATTACAATTTTATTCAAGGGGTTGTATTTATGCCCTATATGAAGGTAACAAGAATAGTATTATTTGATTTTTTTTTAATAATAGCTTTTATACACATACACCATGGTATTGTGGCATCTTTGTTGTTAGACCACATTTTGGTAGACCACACTCATGGGGATAGTTGATGTTATTTTTAAAATTTGGATATAAAGAATTTTTTAGTATATTTTTGATATTATTGTTTTGGTTGGATAACAAGGGGTTGTATTTAGGTCTCTCATTGTTGACAAATTACAATTTTATCCAAGGGGTTATATTTAGGTCTTCATCTTCCATAAATTATATTATTTTTTTAAGCTTATAAGTTTACAAATAGATTCACTTCTCATCTCAATTGAGATGTCATAGCAGAAACTTATCTCATTTAACATAAAATGTTTAAATTCATATTCTTTTTATAAATATTTTCAAATTTTTTAATGAATACAAATATTTTAGAATTTAATATTTTTTTTAGCAATTTTTTTTTTTTGTTAAGTAAGAATGTATTTACAGCGGGTCTTTTGTCAAAGGATCCCAAAACCTTAGTTACATAGATAGCTGAAGTTGTAGTTGTGATTAAAAATCGGGGCTGCGTCTTTGGGCAACAAACCAGGGCCTTGGGCCTTGTTCTCTACAAAAAGACAAACCAATTTGGAACCAGTACATCAAAAATTGGCCTGTGGCCACCAAACTATGATAAAACCACAAAACGGCACATGCCAAAACCGAAAAAAACTGCTCTCCGTCGCTCTGGGAGGTCGAGTAGCCTGGCTTGGTTTGGATAGGACCCAACTTGACAGATCAGCTCCTCTCCCTATCGGGGTCATCGCCCAGCCTGCGTCGAAGTTTGGCCAGGGCACTGGTCGTTGAGGAAGTCACTTTGGCAAAAGCGGTCAGGGAGCCAATAGTAATGTCAAGGAGAGCTCTGTTCGCCAGGTTCTGCATCTTGCTGTTGGACTCAGAATTGACTTCGGTGGCCTTTGGGGCCTCCACCTTGGCCTTCTTGGAGCCGCCTGTAGCCCTGTTGCTGCCTGGGGCCGGGCCTTTGCGGATTGAGCTGGTGTCAGGAGTCGGGGCCTCGCCTGGGTCCTAGATCGGAGTTCTACATTTCTGGGTGGGCCTACGTCGTTTCGGGGAAGGGAACTTGAACGGATTGGCCAGCACACTAGCAAAGGGGTGCCGGGGCCAGTCGTCGTGGCGAAGCAAGGAGAGTCCCTTGACCACTGGGTCGCGTGATACCGCAACTTTGGGGCCTCGTCTTGGGGCGGGCTAAGCGTCTGGGCCCTTATCGGAGCTAGGATTGTCTTGCGAAACTATTTGGATCAGAGCTTCAGGGAAGTTCGTGGTCCATGTGGTGAAGTTTTCTGCTGAGGTGGCGTGGTTGGCCATGAAATCAGCTGCCCTGTTGCCTTCCCTGTACACATGTCGGAAGGTGTGGTCAGGGAGTCCTTGGAGGATGGTGAGAGCTTCCCTGATGGAATTATGAATGCACCAAGAGCTGTTTCTCGGGTTGCGGACGGCTTTGATAATGAGTTGGGAATCGCCCTCGATGATGAATTTTGAGGACTCCTTGAGGGTGGTCAGCCCGCTGAGGAGAGCTGCTGCTTCGGCGAAGTTATTGGTCTGAATGCCGAGCGGTGCAGCGTACGCCAAGATCAGGGCCCCGTGACAGTCTTTGATGACCCTGCCCGCTCCAGAGGGCCCGAGATTACCTTTAGAATCTCCGTCAAAGTTAAGTTTGACCCATCCGAGAGGGGGGGCAGTCCACTTAGTCTCAGAACGACGGGAGGGGGCGGGGGGGGATCGAGTGGGGGAAGCTGAACTCCAAGGGAGGATAGGAGGGTGGCCTCACTCGGCCTCCGGGGCGCCTCCGTCAAAGGGGTGGAGCGGGAATTCTCAAGGGCGAAGGAAACCGCCTTGGTCGCTATCCACAGGGGGGAATGAGTCAGGGAGGAGAAGGCTCTGTTGTTGCGCTCGAGCCAGAGCTGCCAAAGCAAATGATGAAGGCAGGAGCCCCAGAGGAAGCGGATGAAGGGGTGGGCGAAGGGGTTGGGCCACTGAGACGGGAGGTCAGAGATGGAATTGGGGGCCGCCCATTGAATAGAGAATTGGGAAAGGATGAGGCCCAGGGCTTCAGAAGAGAAGGGACATCTAAGAAAGAAGTGATTAGTGGACTCCCAGGCAGCGCAACAAAGGAAGCATCTGTTCGGGATCTGAAAGCCCCTCCTGATCAGGTTCTCGATGGTCAAGATCTTGTTTTGGACAACGGCCTAGACGAAGTGGCTGATTTTGGGGATCGGCTTCTTGGCCCACACCTGATGGGCTGGAAAAGGGGCCTCGTCAGGGACTCTTTGGAAGTTGTAGGCAGATTTGACAGAAAAGACGCCACTGGGGGTGCCGTGCCAAACGCATCTGTCGATCCCTCCGGAAGACGGGATAACTGTCACCTTGAGGAGGCGTTGGAGCCTGGAAGCTTGGAGCGGGTGCCTGGGATTCAGGATGGGTTTCCAAGTAACCCCTCCCTGGTTCTAGGAGAGATAGACTGACACTCTGGGCCCTTTGTCCGCCAGCCCCGGTTTGAGGATGAGGAGATCGTTGTCAGCATTCAGGGCCTCATCTTGGATCCACCTGTCATCCCAAAAGTTAATCTGGGTTCCGTCCTCGAGGATCCATCTGGTCCCTTTCCGGATGATGTCTTTAGTGGAAGTCAGAGATATCCAGAAGGCTGATCCATCTCTGGGCTGGGATTCGCTGAGGAAAGGGTGGTGGTGGCAGTATTTCCTGAGCACGATACTGACCCACTCGTCGGGGGCGTTGGTGAACACCTTCCAGGCGTGCTTGGACAAGAGGACCTTGTTCATGAGGGTCACCTGCTTGAGTCCAATTCCCCCCTCGCCTTTGGGCCCGCAGACCAGGGGCCAGGAAACCAAGGGAATCCTCTTCTTATCTTCGTTGCCCGACCAGAGAAAGCGTTTCTGGATTTGTTCAATGTGGGCTGCAATGGAGGCCGGGATTCTGAAGATCGACATGAAATAAACTGGAATGCTTTGGAGGACCGCCGACAGGAGGGTGGATTTGCCAGCCTGAGAGAGGAGGTGGCCTTTCCAGGGGGCCAACTTTCTCTAAATCCGATCCATCATCCTGCTCCATAGCCCCTCGGAGGACGCACCTGTAAACAGTGGAACCCGAGGTAAGAGGAGGGGAGGGAATCAGGGGTACAACCCAAAATCCGCCCAATTCTGTTTTTCCTAGCCACGGGGGTGTAGATGAAGATTTTGCTTTTTCGGAGGTTAATTTTCTGGCCAGTCGCCTCCTCATACAGGGTCAAGATGTGCTTGAGGGCCTTGGCTTGAGGGATCGAAGCTGAAGTGGCGAGGATGGTGTCTTCCACAAATTGTTGATGAGACACAGGGGGTAGGCCCAATGCAGGCCTTATGCCCGAAAAAAGACCACGAGAAACAGCGCTCGAGGTGGTACGACCCAGGGCCTCAGCCAGGATGATGAAGAGGATCGAGGATAGGGGGTCACCTTGACGAAGGCCTCTGGAGCTGGGGAAGAATCTGACAGGGGATCCATTGATGAGGATCGAGAACCAGGGGGAGGACACACAGTTGCTAATGAGCCTGACCCAGGAGGGATAGAACCCAAACTTAAGGACCTTGGAAAGGAAGCCCTAGTCAACTCTGTCAAAGGCCGAGTGAATGGCCTCGTGCATGATGATAACTCCGTTTGTGATCAATCTGCCTTTGATCGAGCTCCCCTGGCAGAGGGCAATGATCAGGGGAAGGATATCCTTGAGGCGGGAGGCCATGGATTTGGTCAAGATTTTGTATAAAACGTTGCACAGACTGATGGGGCGAAAATCTGAGAGGGATCTGGCAGCCTGGGACTTGGGGATCAGGACAATGAAGGTGGAGTTTATACCTCTGGGGATGGAGCTGGCAGCCTGGAGGTCCCGGATGGCTGCACACACTTCTTGCCCAACGATGTCCCAAAAGGATTGGAAGAAACGGGGGGAAACCCGTCCGGGCCCGAGGCCGCCTCAGCCTTCATGGAAAACGTGGCAGCATGGATTTCGGAATCAGACAGGGGTTGCACGAGCATCTCATTTGCCATGGCCGAGATTGAAGTAGGAATATGTTCCAACAGGGAGTCTGCCACTTCTGGGGACATGTGGGGGCTGTCGCCAAGGAGCTCCTGGAAGAAGTTGGTGGCTTCAGTCCGAATGTCCTCTTCATCCTTGATAGTTCTATCGTCACTGCTCACCAACTTAGCGATCCTATTAGAGCCCCTGTTTCTAAGGGTCGATGTGTGGAAGAACTTTGTATTAGCATCGCCATCTTTGAGCCATAGGGCTCTCGACTTCTGCCTCCAAAAGGTTTCTTCCCTGGCCAGGATGTTGTGATACTCACTGAGGGCCAGGCGTTCCTCTTCCCTGATCCCCGAGTCGTGGGAGCCCGCCTGGAATCTGAGCTCAAGGTCTTCGAATTTTTTCTTAACTGCCGCTTTATTTTCAAAGATGTTACCAAACACCTCTATGTTCCATACCTTGAGTTGCTCTTTGAGGTGTCTCAACTTGTGGTAGACTTGCTCAGTGGGGCGCCCAGGGACTGGGGAAGCCCACCAGCAACTAACCTTGGCCTTGAAGTTGGGATGATGCAGCCACATGGACTCGAATCGGAAGGGTCGCTTGGGGGAGGAGCGATGATTAGTTTCGAGAAGGGGGCTATGGTCAGACCCAATTTTAGGGAGTGCTAGCAAGGTTGCATCCGCAAACAGGGGAATGGCTTCCTTGGACAGGAACACTCTGTCCAATCTGACCTGAATATGGTTTGCTCCCGTTCTTCTATTTGACCAGGTGAACCTAGCTCCTTTCAGCCTGACATCCATGAGCTCGTTGAGGTCGATGAAAGCTCCAAAGTCCTCCGTGCTCTTGCCTGGGACCGCTGAGCCCCACTTTTGTCAGAAAGGAACAAGGGACTGTTGAAGTCCCTTGCCAGGATCCAGGGGAGGGGGGCAAAGGCTTCTCTCATCGAGCTGATTTTCTTCCATAAGCCAACTTTCTCAACCGGGTTGTTAGGAGTGTAGAGGTTAGACAGGATCCACGAGCGCCCTGACTTCACACAATGAACTCGAATGTTGATAATTCTGGGAGAAGATGATATGAGCCTCCCCTTGAAAGACCGGGGATCCCACATGCACAGTAAGCCCCTGGCTATGCCAGCCGCTGGGGTAGACAGGGACTCGCAGTTACGCCAGGTAGCTTGGGCAACTCTTTGGGCAGTTGCATCATCAATTTTGGTCTCCTGGAGGAGGAGGAAGGACAGGCGGTGATCCTTGTGGAGTTGGCGAAGGATCCTTTTCTTGGGGGTACCATTGAGCCCCCTGACATTCCAGGTGATGAGCTTCATTTGACACCCTTGAGGGGTCGCTTGCCCCCCTTCCCGGCCAGAGCAGGGGGTTTGGGTCGAAGGGCGTTCGTTTTGGAGAAGCTCAACGTCAGAGAGGGTTGCCTGGGAGCCATTGGCTATGTCATCTTCAGTGATCCTTTCTCGTTGGTCGCCCAAGGTGGGTCGGCCTCTCTTGAGTTTGCTGCTAAAGTCTGTGGTGAAAGTCCTACTTCGGGTCATCTTGGGGCTGATCTCATCGGGCCCAGACGGAGAACTGCCTTCAACCTCTTCGTCAGACCTCTCGGAGCTACACTCTGAAGGGGGAAGGCCAGAAGGGACCACCGGGAGTGGCTGGAGGGGGTCGAGGGGGGTATAGCGGGGGTGGGGGGGAGGAGGAAACTCGGACAGAGGAAGACTAGAAGGTGGGAGCCGGCGTGGAAGAGGGCCCGGGCGGCTCACAAACCTAGGGGGTGCAAGTAGGGGCCTGCAGGGAGGGATTCGCATCAGGCGGGGGGTAAAACCTAGGATCGGGGCCCTAGAAGACAACTCAAGGAGGGGAGCAGGGGAAGGGGAAGCCTGGGGAAGACCATCCTCCAGGCTAGGGCCCGCTTGGGATTCCTTTGGAACAGAAGGGGGAGCCTCCATGGTGGTCCAGGCCTGAGATCTGTGGTCGTCTCGAGGGGGCCCTCGGGAGGGGACCCAACCTGGTCGGGAAGGGAGTTTGGGGATAGGGCCATCGACCTTCTTGGATACAGGGCATTGATGGGGGAGATGGCCCTGAGTGCAACAAAGAGGGCAGAAAGCAGGTTTATTTTCGTAGATCAGAGATTGACGCCAAAAGAAGGACCCAGAGGAGATGGTCACCGAAGAGGGAAGTTTGGATTCTAGATTTGCATTGACGCAAAATCTGGCATGAACCATCCGGGAGCCTGCCTTGGTAGCGGGGTCGAATGCCACCAGTTCCCTGATCGATTGGGCAATAAGTCTTAGGACGTCTTCGTGCCATAAGTGGAAGGGAAGCTCATGAAGCCGAACCCAAACCGGGGCAAAGTTGATGCTTTGGGTGTTGGGGTGGAAGTCAGCTCCATATCGCCTGAGGAAGAGGCTTTTGCGTCCCAGAAACCAGGGCCCATCCGACAAGATCTTTTCAGCGTCATTGTCGTGATTTAATTTGATGATGAAGAATCCCTTTGTGAGGGCCACCAACTGAATATGTCCAGAAACTTTCCATTTGGAAGCCGCCCATCTACGGATGGTTTCCATGTCCGGGTGCCCTCCCAAGAACTTCCCAACCAGGGAGGCAGAGGATCCAGCGACAAGGGAGGAGTAGACCTCTTCTTGAATAGAAATGTGGGTGCCCTCGAGGGAGAGCCCTAAACCCAGGGCTCGAGGTTGGGCCCTGGTGCCAACCAGGATCCGGTGATAGGAGGGTTTGGGCTCGCCCGAGGCGAACCCCGCCCGGGATCTGGAGGCTTTTTCCCTAGACCTGCACTTGCATCAAGCCAGGGAGGAGGTCTTGGGCCCAAGATGTCGTCCCCACCCTGTCCACCATTCTACTCAGCCTCTGAGCCCTCCTCTAGGCTCGTCGTGGGCCTTGCGGGCTCGGGTTCGGGCCCCAACGTGCCTGACCCCGATCCCGATCCAGCTCCCGCCCTGGAACTTGCACCAGATTCTAAACCTGTGCCCAGTCCCGCTCTCGCTCCCGCTCCCGCCATCCTTTTTGTAGCAACTTTAACTATTATAAAACTTCATCTTTAAAAACAAACTTAAGCTTTATTATTTATGCATTGCATCTTAGTAGGGTAATATTTTCAAAACATCTTATTATCATAGTTTTTCTTACCAAAATTGGACTGTTAGTTTCTTTCCTCAAATATAAGTACAACCCCAAAATTTATAATACATAGTTTATATGAAAACATGTTAACCTTGTAAAATAAGATAGATACTATCAATTAAAAATATTAAAACAAATTTTAATCATTATTTGATTTAGATAGTCTTTAAGGGCTAGGAGGATTGGTGGGAGCAGCCTTGGTCCCCTTCATATCAGGTCAACAATAACAAGGTGGAATAATTTTGGTGGGAGCCTTGGTCCCCTTCATATCAGGTCAACAATAACAAGGTGGAATAATTTTGGTGGGAGTAGCCCTTATGGTTTGAACATTACCCCTTTCATATCAGGTCAACAATAATTTTGGTGGGAGTAGCCCTTATGGTTTGAACATTGCGCTTGTTAGTTATTAAAAATAGTGTGGTTGTGACCAACTCTCCTATGTAACCCAAATAAAAAAATTTATTTGATGACTTGATTCTATCTATCAAGGCTATTTTCCTATTCTTGATGTTATTATATGTATAATTAGGCAAGAATAGTTTTTAAAATTGCTTCTTGGATAAGGTTCGAGTTGTGAACCAATTGGTTTGGTGAAACCTTGTAAAGTGAACGGACGTCCAAGGTTCAAATATCGATTGGGTGCTTGTTTATATTCCAATGTGTTCTCAGCGTCGTAAAAGATTCAACATGAATGTGGCTTAGTGGTTATAGAGGTGGATTGTGCGGTTTATCGTGGTGGCTACCGATTCCACTAGGTTGATAAAAAATAAATAAATAAATTTATGGATTGAACTACTTGTATATTTGTGCTTCCTCTCATCTCCAACTTAGATATTCATAGTTTTAGCTAAGGCATCTTGACTTTCTATTAAAGCTTTCAAATATGAATTTACATACATCCTATCATACTCTTAGCTTCCACTCTATTAAATTATTATTTTTATTTTTTTAATTGGTTATATGGAATTGAAGTGGGTCCCAATACATCATCACCATAGTATTAAAAAAAAAGCATGGATATTATTTATGAATATTGTTTGGCAAGTTTTGAACTTGGGTCTCCTTTAATGTTGAGGAATCTAATTGTTTGAGCTAATGCCAATTGATAATTGTTCCATGGGATCCAATCCTTGGTCTAGTGAGAAAAGAAATCAGCTATTGTAACAATACATTTTTTGAAAAACCGTTGAGCATAAATCCATTGCACTCGAGCTAAGGGAGAATCTTGATGAAGAAACACGGGGGACCACCAAATATTCATAGAATTGATGGGTAAGCCTTTACAGAAGTCATCACATTTCTAGTAGATCCAAGGAGTGCGTTGTTGCTTTCCATATGCTCTTAATAACAAAGGAGCCAAAAATATTAACAAAAATTTGAGCAACAATGAGAGAGGAAAAATCCAACCCTTTCCATTCTCTACGATTTAAGGGAAGACTAGAGGAAATGAAAAGTCGAACCAGAACTTTCCAAGCTTCAGCTCCCCTCAGAGCCCTGACCACCCACTTACCACACAAGCATTACCTTATTGTCTACAGTCCAACAAACCCATTCTGCCAAATTCTTTGGGAAGACAACAAATCTCCTAGACAACTCTATGAAATCCTTTTGTTTCAGAAGAATTATTCCAAAGAAAATCTCGAAGGAGTTTCTCAAGCTTCTTATAGCAAGCCTGTGAAGGAACCCAACAAGAGGAATAGTATACGTGAGTGACAGCTAAAACTTTAGAGCAAATTTGATATTTACCTGCTAATGATAGCTTCTTAGTAAGCCAAAAACCAAGTTTATTTTCAACTTTTTAAAGCATATAATTCCAAATCTGAGTAGTGGAGCCTCTAAAGGCAAAAGGAATACCAAGAAACTTAAAAAATTCTCCAGGAGAGATCCAATTCCAATGATACCCTTGAAGCCAAGGTGGCATAGGCAAGGGAGACTGTGTGAAGCAGGAGGTCTTGCATATTTGTTCCCTTCGCTTAATGTATTTGTAAACTTGATTTCTTAAAACTTTGTAGCAAGGTTTTGTACTTATATAATGATTTCTTATATGTTCCATGTTGTAACAACCCAAAATAACACACTTGTTATTTTTTTCTAATAGATTTGAGCCATTAACCCTTTATGGACTCTCACAGTTTCCCACTAACCATCGAACCCTCATCCGCATCAAACCTACAGATAAGTGGTTAGTTCCTTTTACTAATTCAACATTTCTTTATGTTTACTTACAAACTACCACCCTCCCCTTTCTTTCCTCTGAAAGGGTACCTCTAGTAAGACCAGATCTCTACAAAAGTCTTTAAATGCAGGAGTTTTCCTTTTACCATATTTTGAAAGGAAACATCTAGCTCATCACACTACACAACTCTCTTAGTGTAGGAGACTCCCTTCTCTATCCATCGAGAAGGTTTGTGCAAATCCCTGCTTACTTCATAGGCCATTCTATGAAGTTGCACTATGCATGCATTGGTAGAGTATCCCTCCTGTCAAGGGCTTGGTCTAATCGGCAACATCCGTCTATCCCTAATTTAGCAGAAATGGAACAATAGTCATAATACACTTGTTTTCTTCGAAGGTCTTGGCTCTTTAAAGACTCAAGCTTACTTCCCTTTACCCAAGACATCCTCGCAGCTCATAGATGCGATTAAACTGAAGTTAAATACAGTCGAGCATTAGTTAAATCATTTGAACCGACTTGGCTCAGTCGCTTTAGCTCTACGTAGCCATTTGAGCGCTCAGCTCTCGAGGGTAACCTATGCTCTTCTCGAAAACTTAAGGTGTTCTTTCGTATTAGACAAACACCATCTTAAGTTTAGTTGCACAACCCAAAAACTCAACTACTACATAATCTTATCGTCGGTCTTCGAGGCAACGTGAGATAAGCACATAATAAGTCTACACATTTGTTCAAAAATACTCTCACATTCAAAGAGGCAAGCATGAAATCAAACGCCCTGACATCTTGGACACACTTACGATTATTATTAAAGACTGATTTTTTTTTTAAATAAACACATGCGCAGTTCCTTTCCTACAAAGGATAAATATCATAGATAGTTAGACAACACATTCTTTAAATTATTCCTATACAAGTTTCCATCAATAAGTAAATCAAAGAACGTAAATAACTCTATTAAAATGAAACAACTTTTCCATAAGCATCATAAAATATCCTCATTACGATACATTAAGAGAGGTTCTAAACAACCTCTATCCTGGAGTTTTCAAAAGGTGATTCACATAAACATTGGTTACAAGCTTCCATAATTCCACATATCATTGGCATAGTTTGTTTTTCAAGGAAGTCAACCAGATACCAAAAGAGCTAACTGGTGCTATCATTACATAGAAAGTCAAGCTCCCTTCATTCGCCAGTGGAGAATTCTCTTTCGCAACTCAAACAAAACTCGGCTCATGATTTGGTACATTGTCCTCTACCACTAACCATAGTAGCAAATCTGAACTTAGAATGCCAAAGCAAAAATACCCTAGATCGTCGGAAAGAAAATGTCCATTCCTCGCGATCAGAGACGCCTCCTCGAACACAAGTTTACTTTGTATTCTCATTTAAGAGCAAATTGTGCATGAAACAAACACGACTGCAACATACCATACTTCTTTCTATCAAAGCATTCAATCAACAAGCACACGAGAAAACATATTATCCCATTCATCTCACAAACGAAAAGTAGACAAATTTCATAAACAATCCTTTATATTTTTCAGTGCTTTCAATACTTTTTCTAATAAAAAGAATAACACAAACATTTACTCATTTTCCTTTTTTCTCTCATATTTTCTACATAAAACAACAAGTTTTACAAAGGATTAATTTACGTAATCAACAACATACGAAAAATATCAAACCAAATCTCATTTTCTTTCCAAATATTAGACATTATTCCCAAGTAAAAAGAACATTCTTCAAGATCAACCAACATCTCACTACACTACCATTCCTTTCCTAACTAGAGATGGTCCTTCACTTCTTAACATTAGCTCAGGGGTTTTTTTAAGATGTCAGGTTCACCAAACTCAAAAGTCAAAACGTTTATAGAATTCTGCAGTGGAATTTACACAAAACTTCCAATTATTTCAAAGTGTAAACTACACACTGAAGCAACATGCTTGCATGGGAAGAACCTCCAACTCACAACCAACTCACTTATCTTAAAAAAAACATTCCCTCAAGTAAAACTTCCTAAAACCAGAATATATGGCTTTAGAAAAACAATGCACAACAACATAGCATCCACGGTATAAAGAGAAAGCAATAGTTTTTCAGTCACTAAGTTTTCCTATTTACGTGATCCAAGCACTAGTCTTTCCAAACAGTACACAACATAAAATACCATCTAGTTTCCCTTCAAGGAAACCTACCTGAAGTTTGCCGCCAGTATTCAAACTTCCTTCTCTGCACCTTCTCTTTCCTTCACCGTTGGATTGTCTCTCTTCTCTCGTGTTCTCTTTTTTTTCTTCCAAAAACAAAAACAAATAAAAAAACACTTGCCTCTCCTATTCACTACCAAAAACCATTTTTTCCTCCTCTAACTTTCCACTCCGAAGGCATAATTTTTCCTTGCTCGTTGGTTGGATTTTTTGGTCCATTCCCTTCCAAACAACCATGATATTATCTAATATGTATTTGCTTATTATGGAACCTCTTTGCTCTCGTTTGATGATGGTAGGAAGCAAATGGCGTAAACACAAGGCTAAGGATTTGGTTATGATTTTGTAGGACACATTGAGAGGGGTGATCAAACCCTAATTGGTGATCAACATAGGGTTTCTAGCCTTTGGGTAAATTCGATATTACCCTTATTAATTAATGATCTAAGAGAGCCATTTGCCGAAGCTTTCCAATAAACTTGAAGTAGATCAAGGCCTCCAAGGTCCCAAAGTGCTTTGTAAAATTCATAGGGGAAGTTGTTTAGCCCATGAGTTTTATCATTAGCTATTTGAGAGAGAGCCTTGTACAGATCTTCAAGCGAGAGTGGTTGATCACAGACAACTCTCTAAGCATAATAGAGTTTGATAGGGACCACAATAAGACAATCCGAAAGAGATTGCTCCCTTTGATTTGAAGGCTCCTGTGAAGCAAAGAACTACTTATAATGTTGTACAAAGGTTTGAGTAACCTTCGGTAAGGCGGTAATTAGAACCCCAACCTCTTGAATGACCTTGATGCAAGTTTTGTGATGATGGGGATTAAGACAATGTAAAATTTCCTTAGAGGCACTGTCTCCAATTTTAAGTCAATGCATTATGGCCTTGACTTGATCTCCCTTGACATCGTAGTGTTCAGCTAGCATAGTGATAAACTCACACCACATGTTGTTGGAGATCATGATTAAAAGGACAAGACTCAAGCTATCAAGAAGCTCGAGTCAATTCCTATTTGAGAGCAGCATTGGACTAACGCCTAAAATTGACAACACGTTTGCCAAGAGATTTTATAAAAGAGGTCATTCTATGGATGTCATTTGACCACCATTTAATCTAGCCAGTGGTACTAGAAGGACGAGGAACCAAGTTTCATATCCTCCTAATATATAAAAGAAAGGTGGGATGGTGAAAAAAGGAGGTATTTAGAAAGAACTAGGAGATGAACTAGCAAGGAGGGGAGGTGAAGATATCAATGGAGAAAAAAATGGAGGAACGATTAGAGAGAATGGCATTAAGGAAAGCCTCCATGAAAGAAGTGGAACTAGACATGTGGGAAAAGGAAAAGGCTCTTCGATAAGAAAATTTTAGTCGATTTTGTTGTACTTATTTCTTTATTAATAATTTAATTATATATTCATTTAGATGTAAACAATTCTTTTTGACAAAGTTTGGGAACTTCGTGTAATATAATATCAATGTTGATGAAAATTTACCCTTTACAATATTTTGCAACAAAAGTTGTGTTTTATCAATGTGGTGGCAATAAAATGCAATCCAAAATTTACAATTTTGGTTCACGTGACATACATTATGTTTTATCAATGTGGTGCTGATATATCCAAGTGTGTGTGGTCTATCGACAAGGACGTCCCTTGCATTATCGGTGATGAGACCTAGGTTCAACCCCACGATAAATGTGTATAAGAAGTATTGATCTAAAAAAAATGTGGTGCCAATAACATGCAATCCAAAATTTAAAATCTAAGCATTTTATCAATGTGGTGCCCACAAAATGCAATCCAAAATTTTAAATTTAGGTTCATTTGACTAGCGAGAGATAGGTGGTCTCAAGAGGTTGAAAAAATTAAAGGTTTAAGTTTCTCAACACTTTATAATATTTTTTATGATTTGAGATTATGTGTAAATATTAACATTGAAACTAGTAAAAAGTAAAGTAACGTAACTTTTAATGTTAAAGAAGCCTTGGGCCATTTTTCAATTATAGTACGATTGTATAGTCATGGTATACACATCCAAGGAGTAGATCAATTAGTACGGTCGAAACCCATAAGGGGTGTAGATTAATTGGTGCAGCAAAACCTCGGGACGAACACTTAGGGTTCAAATCTTGAGTTTACCTGAACGCTTGTCCCTTTCCTTTTCTAGTGCTTTTAGTGGCGTAAAATGTTTAAAATAAATGCGACATGATGATTATAGGAGCGGACTATGTGGAATACTACATGTTCAATTATTGAGTTTAGTTGAACGCTTGCCCCTTTCCTTTTCTAGTGCTTCTAGTGACTTAAAATGTTTAAAATAAATGCGACATGATGATTATAGGAGCGAACTATGCGGAATACTACATGGCATCTTCCGAAAAGAACAACACAGAATTCCGTAACAACATAAAGGCGAAAAATATACCTAGATCATCATAGCGGCTAATGATTCCACTATGTTAATTTAAAAAAATGAAAAAAATAGTCATGGTATAGAATGCTATTCTATTTAAGATTGAAACTTTAAACATTGTATTTAGAGTTTTAAAAGAGACCGCAGATTATGTAAATTAAAAATTGTCTTTAGTTATCCAATTCTTTAAGGTGTTGAAATATGAATAAAAAATATTATTTATATTATAATTTTTTTTTTTTTCGAAAAAATTGCAATTTTATATCAAAGAAATATGAAATTACATTTTTATTTTAATAGTAACCTAAAAATAAGGTCATTTATATACCATAATTAACTATCTCTTCTATCATGTTAAGTTTTATTCTTAAACACCTTTCCAATTTATTAAACAATATATTTTAAATCAATTTATGAGTTTTTTTTTGAAAAAGTTGTTTTATCTTTGCTTGCTTTAACTAGAGTATATTAATCATCCGAGATAAGGATTTGAACCAACTGCAAGTGCATTGCCCTCGTTGAATTATTGTACTAAGCACATACTCCTCATTGAATTCTTATATTAAACACATACCTGAATCAATATGAAATGTCTATGAGAGTTTATTTGCTTCTTTATTTAGTTCCCTATAAATATATCAAAAAGTAAAAGCTTCACTTCGATTCACAACTTCTTTTCTTTGAGAGAAGATGGGTTGTAGAATCATGTTTTCCATCTTATAAACAACAAACATCCAGTTTATTACCACTTGAAAGTCTAATCTTCGTAAATTTGAATATTTTGTATTCATTTTAATTCTGCCAACTGAACCAATATTTTGAAGCCCATAATTTCAACATAATTATTAAAACCTTCTCCCAATCCAGCATTAAATTTAAATTAATGAGAGTCAGAAATCTATCCCACAAACTCAAGGGCCCTGTCTAGCCTCATAAAAAAAACACCAGACCCCTAATTTATCAGGGAGTGATGTGTCTATTTACTTTTATTGTTGCAAAACTTTATAATTTTTTAAACTTCCAATAATTTAGAAAAAGATCTGCCAACGAGACTTGTCTTCCAATGATCCTTGAAGAAATCTGTTAAAAAAAACTTTTATTGATCCTAAATAATTATTACATTCCTAATTAACCATACTCCTAAAACACAAACAATAAGAAAACTACAAAAAAGAAAACATTATATAAAATCTTACCTTAAAATTTTTTATCCTTCAACCTACCTGGTCCCTGGGTTCCTCTTTTCACGAGCGGCAGCCCGCAACCTTCGCGGGGAGATGACAAAGACATAAGAAAAACCCATGACCAAGCCACGTCGTTAGCCCAATATCACCATCCAGCCGCTCAAACGTCTCAAACCGACGGACTACGATATCGATCCGTGGCGCGGAAACCCATTGGCAAATGCCTTGACCCCAACCCCGTCCTATAAAACCAAGAAAGGACACTATGATCTCATTATCACCACTATCTGTTCTTTCGGCGAGAGAAAAGTCTAAAACCTAACAAGGAGAGAATATAGGATTGCGGTTGACCAGAGCATAGCAGAGCAGAGCAAGAGCACAGAAAAAATGGCAGGAAGAGGAAAGGCCAGCGGCGCCGGCGGGGCAAAGAAGGCTACATCGCGCAGTTCAAAAGCCGGCCTGCAATTCCCCGTGGGTAGAATCGCCCGCTATCTCAAGGCCGGGAAATATGCCGAGCGAGTCGGTGCCGGCGCCCCTGTCTATCTCGCCGCCGTTCTTGAATATCTTGCGGCCGAGGTAAGCACAAATTACCTCTTGCCCTTCTTGATTTCTTCTTCATCTTCGTTATTTTGTTAATTGGCCTGGTTATTTCTGGTGTAAGTTTGGGGTTTCGGTGATTGTGCAGGTTCTGGAACTTGCCGGCAACGCGGCGCGAGACAACAAGAAGACGAGGATCGTGCCGCGGCACATCCAGCTGGCGGTGAGGAATGACGAGGAGCTGAGCAAGCTGTTGGGCGCTGTTACCATTGCTAATGGTGGCGTCATGCCCAATATTCATAATATTCTTCTGCCCAAAAAGGGGGGCGCCTCCTCGAAGTCTGGCACTGCCGAGGGAGAAAGTTAGAGGGACATTTCTCTTTAGTTTTGAAGAGATTTTTTAGGTGTTTAGATTGTTGAATGATTTGCTGCAACCTTCGGAGGCTGTTGAATGCGGCCGAAATTTGTAGGCTGAGTTGTGGCTCCCTCAAGGGTTGGATTTGTCCTATGGTCGGTCGTTTTCGCAATTGCAGGGTGTTCATGATGAATTATTTTTTATTTTTGTCTTTGAGTTGCCTTTTTATTTAAATTTTGTTGCACTAAATAAAGTTGCAGGAACAATAAATTTTGTTCTGCTAAATAAAGTTGCTGGGACAATCTCTGATATGATAAATTTTGTTCTGCTATATTTAGCAGGGATTGAGTTGAGTTGGAATGTTGTGGATGAATACATATTTAATTTGTCAAACGTTGTGATAATGATATAACTCTATCATTGTAATACCACTTTACACTCTATGGTAAAGATGACGATAATTGGTTATGAATAAGATGATCCTAATGTTATAGGATGTTCTTTCACTTAAAAAAATAAAAATTATAGATTTAAAAATGTATAGGTAGTTTGATTAAATTGGGTCTTAATGCATATAAGATTTCCTGTTATATATTGATGACATGATATTTTAATCAATAGGTATATGAAGGTATATAGATAGTATTATATGACTCTATGAAGGTATCTAGCATAGTATTATATGATGTATGACTTGTTATTTTAAAAAAAAAATAGATATAATGATTTTTTTAGTATATTTTTGATATTTATATTTTGGTTGGATAACAAGGCTTTTTGTATTTAGGGCTCCCATTTTTAATAAACTACAATTTTATTCAAGGGGTTGTATTTAAGTTCTCCATAATAGTATTATATGACTCTATGACTATAAGTTGATGTAATTTTTTTTAATACTTTTTATACACATCTACCATGGGGATTGAACCCCATCACATCATTGATAATGCAAGTGGTGACTTTGTTGGTAGACCACACCCATGCGGATAGTTGATGTTATTTTTTAAAAATTGGATATAATTTTTTTTTGAGTATTTATTTGATATTATTGTTTTGGTTGGATAACAAGGGGTTGTATTTAGGTTACCCACCTTTGACAAATTACAATTTTAAGGGTTGTATTTAGGTTACCACCTTTAACAAATTACAATTTTATCCAAAGGAGTTGTATTCAGGTCTCTCATTTGCTTTTTTTTTTTTTTAAAGCTTGAAAGTTTACAAATAGATTCACTTTTCATCTCAATTGAGATGTCATAGTTAGGAACTTATATCATTTAACATAAAATGTTTAAATTCTTGTTTTTTTTTTTTTTAAATATTTTTTAAAATATTTTAAACTTTTAGCACATGCAATGGTTTGGGTTTTGGCTCTTCTTTGGAAGGTCCAAGGTTCAAACTGCAGCGTGGGCGAGTGTGTGAGGGGTGGGTGTGTGGTGGCTTTGTGTTAAATTCGCAATTGATTTTGCAATTGATAAGTATAGCTCTCAACTTAAGGAGGGGTCATGGTTGGGAGGAGATAACTTTCATTGAATACAAATATTTTAGAATTTAATATCTTTTTGATATTTTTTAGAGCAACTTTTACTATTTCAAAACTTCACCTTTATTATTTATGCATTGTATTTTTGTAGAGTAATATTTTCAAAACATCTAATTATCATAGTCTTTCTTACCATTTTTTTCTCAAATATGAGTGCAACCACAAAAATTATAATACATAGTTTATATACAACCACAAAAAATATAATACATAGTTTATATGAAAACTTGTTAACCTTATCAAATAAGACATATCATCACTTACAAATATTAAAACAAATCTTAATCATTATTTGATTTAGGCAGTCAATTTTCTTGTTAGCTTTTGCTAAGGTTATTATTTTCTCTAGCTATAGATAAAAGGAATTTAACTTTAAGATCTTTTAATTAAAACCTTTGTATTGGCTACACCTATTTATGTATGTGTCTCTTTTTCTTAATTTATATATAAACCTGATTTCTTCAAACTTTTTAGTAAGATTTTGAATTTTCATAATTATCTCTTCTATGTTTTATAGAGCTGTTGTTTTTTCCAAAATTGTATTTATTATTGATTGAATCATCTTCTATTCATACTTTGTTCTGTTTCATTTATTTATATATTTTTAACTTTTTTCAAGTTGCTTAAGCTTCAATTTCATTATTTATCTTAAATTCACTCTTGAAATAGTAATGTGAAAATCTTTTCTCTATTGTTTCTAATTTTTTTTTTTTGTTTTGTTGGTTTTGGATTTTAGATGCTCCATCAAAATTCAAACTGACGAACTCCATATTTGGTGGTTTTCACTTTATATTTTTTGCCTTCTTTTTGTTTCTTTTGTACTTGAACATCATAATTTCATTTGATAGTCTTTGAGGGTGAGGTGGATTGGTAAGTGCTTGTTTGGCCACACACTTACCAAGAAGACACCTAGGTTCAAACCTTGGGGGCAACTTGTTTGCAAAGGTAGTAGTTTGATATGAATCTTTTGAGTGCACGCTAGATTATATTGATAATGATGGTATGAATCATGAGTGATACCAAGAAGACACCTAGGTTCAAACCTTGGGGGAAGCTTGTTTGTAAAGGTAGTAGTTTGATCTGAATCCTTTGAGTGCACGCTAGATTGACAATGATGTATGAAACATGAGTGATTGGTGGCCCCCTTTATGTTGGGTAAACAATAACGAGGTGGAATAAGTTTGGTGGGAGTAGCCTTGGTCCTAATCATGTCATGTCATGTTATTGTATGTATAATTAGTCAAGAATAGTTTTTAAAATTGCTTCTTGGATAAGGTCTAAGGTGTACACCAATTGGTTTGGTAAAACCTTGTAAGGGGGACGGACGTCCAAGGTTCAAATCTTAGGCCTTGCCAAATTGGGTGCTTGTTTGTATTTCAATGTGTTCTCAACGACGTAAAAGGTTCAACATGAATGTGGCTTAGTGGTTGTAAAGGTGGATTGCGTGGATTATTGTGGTGGCTACCGATTCCACTAGGTTAATAAAATATAAATAAATTGCTTCTTGGATTGAACTACTTGCATATTTGTGCTTCCTCTCATCTCCAACTTAGACATTCATAGTTTTAGCTAAGGCATCTTGACTTTGTATTAAAGCTTTCAAATATGACTTTACATACATCCTATCATACTCTTAGTTTCCACTCTATTAAATTGTTATTTTTATTTTTTAATTGGTTAAATGGGATTGAAGTGTGTCCGAGTACATCATCACCATAGTATTAAAACAAAGAATGGATATTATTTATGAATATTGTTTGGCAAGATTTGAACTTGGGTCTCCTTTAATTTTGAGGAATCTGATTGTTTGAGCTAATGCCAATTGATAATTGTTCCATGGGATCCAATCCCTGGTTTGGCGAGAAAAGAAATCAACTATTGCAACAATACCTTTTTGGAAAAACCATTGATGAATAAGCCTTTACGAAAGTCATCTCCTTTCTAGTAGATTTGAGGAGTGAGTTGCTACTAGGCTTTCCATATACTTTTAATAACAAAGGAGACATAAATATTAACAAAAATCGGAGCAACAATGAGAGAGGGAAAATCCAACCTTCTCCATGCTCTACGATTCAAGGAAAGACCAGAGGAAATGAAAAGTTGAACCAAAACTTTCCAAGCTTCAACTCCCCTCATAGCCCTGACCACCCACTTAGCACACAAAGCAATACCTTATCGTCTACAATCCAACAGACCCATTCCGCCAGATTCTTTGGGAAGACAACAAATATCTCAGGAAACTCTATGAAATCCCTTTGTTTTAGAAGAATTATTCCAAAGAAAATCTCGAAGGAGTTTCTCAAGCTTCTTATAGCAAGCCTGTGAAGGAACCCAACAAGAGGAATAATATACATGAGTGGCAACTAAAACTTTAGAGCAAATATGATATTTACCTGCTAATGATAGCTTCTTAGTAAGCCAAAAATCAAGTTTATTTTCAACTTTTTGAAGCACATAATTCCAAAGCTGAGCAGGGGAACCTTTAAAGGTAAAAGGAATACCAAAAAACTTAAAAACTTCTACAGGAGACATCCAATTCCAATGATACCCTTGAAGCCAAGGTGGCATAGGCAAGGGATACTGTTTGAAGTAGGAGGTTTTGCATATTTGTTCCCTTCCCTCAATGTATGTGTAAATCTGATTTCTTAAAACTTTGTAGCAAGGTTTTGTACTTCTATAATGATTTCTTGTATGTTCCATGTTGTACCAACCCAAAATAACACACTCGTTATTTTTTTCTAATAGATTTGAGCCATTAACCCTTTATGGACTCTCACAGTTTCCCACTAACCATCGAACCCTCATCTGCATCAAACCTACAGATAAGTGGTTAGTTCCTTTTACTAATTCAACATTTCTTTATGTTTACTTACAAACTACCACCCTCCCCTTTCTTTCCTCTGAAAGGGTACCTCTGGTAAGACCAGATGTCTACAAAAGTCTTTAAATGCAGGAGTTTTCCTTTTACCATATTTCGAAAGGAAAAATCCAACTCATCACACTACACAACTCTCTTAGTGTAGGAGATTCACTCATCCACATCAAATTAACAGATATGTTCACTTACGAACTACAACCCTCACCTTTCTTTCCTCTGAAAGAGTACCTCTAGTAAGACTAGATCTCTACAAAAGTCTTTAAATGCAAGAGTTTTCCTTTTACCATATTTCAAAAGGAAACATCCAGCGCATTGCACTACACAACTCTCTTAGTGTAGGAGATTCCCTTATCTATCCATCGAGAAGGTTTGTGCAAATCCTTGCTTCCTTCATAGGCCAATCTATAAAGTTGCACTATGCACGCATTGGCAGAGTATCCCTCTTGTCAAGGGCTTGGTCTACTCGGCAACATCCGTCCATATCTAATTTAGTAGAAATGGAACAATAGTCATAATACACTTGTTTTCTCCGAAGGTCTCGGCTCTTTAAAGACTCAAGCTTACTTCCCTTTACCCAAGACATCCTCACAGCTCATAGATGCGGTTAAACTGAAGTTAAATACAGTCGAGCATCAGTTAAATCATTTGAACCTACTTAGTTTAGCTCTCGAGGGTAACCTATGCTCTTCTCGAAAACTCAAGGTGTTCTTTCATATTAGATAAACACCATCTTAAGTTTGGTTGCACAACCCGAAAACTCGACTACTACATAATCTTATCGTCGGTCTTCGAGGCAACGTGAGATAAGCACATAATAATTCTACACGTTTGTTCAAAAATACACTCACACGTTCGAAGAGGCAAGCATGAAAACAAACACCCTCACATCTTGAACACACTTACGATTATTATTGAAGACTCATTTTTTAAAAATAAACACATGCATAGTTCCTTTCCTACGAAGGATATATATCATAGATAGTTAGGAAACACATTATTTAAATTATTCCTATACAAGTTTCCATCAAGAAGTAAATCAAAGAACGTAAAGAACTTTGTTAAAATGAAACAACTTTTCCATAAGCATCATAAAATATCCTCATTACAATACATTCAGAGAGGTTCTAAACAACCTCTATCTTGGAGTTTACAAAAGGTGATTCACATAAACATTGGTTACAAGCTTCCATAATTCCACATATCATTGGCGCAATTTGATTTTCAAGGAAGTCAACCAGATACCAAAAGAGCTTACTCATGCTATTATTACATGGAAAGTCGAGCTCCCTTCATGCGCCAACGAAGACTTCTCTTTCGTAACTCAAATAAAATTTGGCCCATGATTTGGTACACTGTCCTCTACCGCTAACCATAGTAGCAAATCTGAACTTAGAATGCCAAAGCGAAAATACCCTCTGTCGCTGAAAATAAAATGTCCATTCCTCAGGATCAGAGATGGCTCCTCGAACACAAGTTTACTCCGTATTCTCATTTAAGAGAAAACAGTGCATGAAACAAACACGACTGCAACATACCATACTTCTTTCTATCGAAACATTCAATCAACAAGTACACGGGAAAACATATTATCCCATTCATCTCACAAACGAAAAGTAGACAAATTTCATAAACAATCTTTTCTCTTTTTCAGTGCTTTCAATACTATTTCTAATAAAAAGAATAACACAAACATTTACTCATTTTCTATTTTCCTCTCATATTTTCTACATAAACCAACAAGTTTTTCGAAGGATTAATTTACGTAATCAATAGCATACGAAAAATCTCAAGCCAAATCTCTGTTTCTTTCCAAAGATCAGACATCATTCCCAAGTAAAAAGAACATTCTTCAAGATCATCCAACATCTCGCTACACTACCATTCCTTTGCTAACTAGAGATGTTCCTTCACTTCTTAACATTAGCTCAGGGGTTTTCTTAAGATGTCAGGTTCACCAAACTCATAAGTCAAAACGTTTATAGAATTATGTAGTGGAATTTACACAAAATTTCCAATCATTTCAAAGTCTAAATTACACGCTGAAGCAACATGCTTGCATGGGAAGAACCACCAACTCACTTATCTTAAAGAAACATTCCCTCAAGTAAAACTTCCTAAAACCATAATACACAGCTTCAGAAAAACAATGCACAACAACATAGCATCCACGATATGAAGAGAAAACAATAGTTTTTCAGTTACTATGTTTTCCTATTTACGTGATCCAAGCACTAGTCTTTCCAAACTGTTTTAGACAACATAAAATACCATCTAGTTTCCCTTCGAGGAAACCTACCTGATGTTCGCCCCCAATCTTCAAGCTTCCTTCTCTGCACCTTCTCTTTCCTTCATGGCTAGATTGCCTCTCTTCTCCCGCATTTTTTTTTTCTTCTTTTCTTCCAAAAACAAAAACCGAAACAAAAAAAAAACACTTGCCTCTCCTCTTCGCTACCAAAAACCGTTTTTTCCTCCTCTAACTTTCCACTCCGAAGGCATCATTTTTCCTTGCTCGTTGGTTGGATTTTTTGGTCCATTCCCTTCCAGACAACCATGATATTATCTAATATATATTTGCTTATGATGAAACCTCTTTGCTCTCGTTTGATGTTTGTAGGAAGCCAGTGGCGTAAACACAAGGCTAAGGCTTTGGTTATGATTTTGTAGGACACATTGAGAGGGATGATCAAATGCCAATTGGTGATCAACTTAGGGTTTCTAGACTTTGGTTAAATTTGATATTACCCTTATTAATTTATGATCTAAGAGTCATTTGCTGAAGCTTTCCAATAAACTTGAAGTAGTTCAAGGCCTGCAAGCTCCCAAAGTGCTTTGTAAAATTCATAGGGGAAGTTGTTTAGCCCAATGAGTTTTATCATTGGCTATTTGAGAGAGAGCCTTGTGCAGATCTTCAAGTGAGAGTGGTTGATTACAGACAACTCTCTAAGCATCATAGAGTTTGATAGGGACCACAATAAGACCATCCTAAAGAGAGTGCTCCCTTTGGTTTGAAGGCTTATGTGAAGCAAAGAACTACTTATAATGTTGTGCAAAGGCTTGAGTAACCTTCGGTAAGATGGTAATTAGAACCCCAACCTCTTGAATGACCTTGATGCAATATTTTTTATGATGGAAATTAAGACAATGGAAAAATTCCTTAGAGGCACTGTCTCCAATTTTGAGTCAATGTATTATGGCCTTGATTTGAGCTCCCTTGGCATCATAGTGTTTAGCTAGCATAGTGACAAACTCACACCACATGTTGTTGGAGATCATGATTAAAAGAGCAAGACTCAAGTTACCAGGAAGCCTCAGCCAATTCTTGTTTGAGAGCAACATTGAACTAATGCCTAAAATTGACAACACGTTTGCTAGGACAACACGTTTGCCAGGAGATTTGATAAAGGAGGTCATTCTATGGATGTCATTTGACTTCCATTTAATCTAGCCATTGGTACTAGAAGGACGAGAAACCAAGTTTCATATCGTCCTAATATATTAAAGAAAAGTGGAATGGTGAAGAAAAGAGGTATTTAGAAAGAACTAGGAGATGAACTAGCAAGGAGGGGAGGTGAAGATGTCAATGGAGAAAATAATGGGGGAACGATAAGAGAGAATGGCATCAGGGAAAGCCTCCACGAAATAAGTAGAACTAGACATGTGGGAAAAAGAAAAGGCTCTTTGATAAGAAAACTTTAGTCGATTTTGGTGGACTTATTTCTTTATTAATGAATTAGATATATTCATTTAGATGTAAAAAGTCTTTTTTGACAAAGGTTGAGAACTTTGTGTAATATAATATCAATGTTGATGAAAATTTACCCTTTACAATCTTTTGCAACATAAGTTGTGTTTTATCAATGCGGTGTCAATAAAATACAATCCAAAATTTAAAATTTTGGTTCATGTGACATACATTGTGTTGTATCAATGTGATGCTGATATATCCAAGTGTGTGGTCTATCGACAAGGACGTCACTTGCGTTATCGATAATGAGACCTAGGTTCAACCCCAAGACAAATGTGTATAAGAAGTATTGATCTAAAAAAAATGTGGTGTCAATAAAATGCAATCCAAAATTTAAAATCTAAGCATTTTATCAATGTGGTGCCCATAAAATACAATTCAAAATTTTAAATTTAGGTTCATTTGACTAGTGAGAGAGAGGTGGTCTCAAGAGGTTGAAGAAATTAAAGGTTTAAGTTTCTCAACACTTTATAATATTTTTTATGATTTGAGATAATGTGTAAATATTAACATTGAAAAGAGTAAAAAGTAAAGTAACACAACTTTTAATGTCAGAGTCCTTCGTCCTTTTTCAATTATAGTACGATTGTATAGTCATGGTTTACACATCTAAGGAGTAGACCAATTGGTGCAGCAAAACCTTGTAAGGGAACAAACACTTAAGTTTCAAATTTTGAGTCTTACGTGAATGCTTGTCCCTTTCCTAGTGCTTTCAGTGGCGTAAAATGCTTAAAATAAATGTGACATGATGATAATAGAAGTGGACTATGCAAAATACTGCATGACATCTTTCGAAAAGGACAACATAGAATTCCGTGACAACAATAAAAGCAAACAATATACCTAGATCATCATGGTGGCTATTGATTCCACTATATTAATTTTAAAAAAATGAAAAAAATAGTAATGGTATACAATGCTATTCTATTTAAGATTGGAACCTTAAACATTGTATTTAAAGTTTTAAAAAAGACCGTAGATCATGTAAAATAATCTTAATAAAAAAAAGGCTTTAAATAGTCATGGTATACAATGCTATTCTAGTTAATATCGGAACTTTAAACATTGTATTTAGAGTTTTAAAAGATACCATAGATCATGTAAAATAATCTTGATAAAAAAAGGCTTTAGGTATCCAATCTTACTTAAGGTGTTGAAACATGAATAAAAAATATTATTTATATTATAATATTTTTCCTTGAAAAAAGTCATTTTATATTAAAGAAATATGAAATTACATTTTTCACATATTTTTTTGGCATTTTTTTAAAATTTTAATAGTGATCTAAAAATGAAGTCATTTGTACATCATAATTAACTATCTTTATCATGTTAAGTTCTATTCTTAAACAGGTTCTTAATTTATTAAACAATATCTTTTAAATCATTAATTTATGAGTTCTTTTTGAAAAAGTTCTTTTTGAAAAAGTTGTTTTATCTCTGCTTGCTATAATTAGAGTATATTAATCCTCCCAAATAGAGATTTGAATCAACTACAGTGCATTGCCCTCATTGAATTTTTGTGCTAAGCACATACCCAAATCAATCTGAAGTGTCTATTTGAGAGTTCATATGCTTCTTTATTTAGTTCTTTATAAATATGTCAAAAAGTAAAAGCTTCGCTTCTATCGACAACTTCTTTTATTTGAGAGAAGATGGGATGTAAAACCATGTTTTCCATCTTAAAAACACCAAACATCCAATTTATTACCACCTACAAGTCTTGTAAACTTGAATTTTTTGTATTCTTTTTTATTCTACCAACTGAACCAACAATTTGAGGGTCATAATTTCAACATAATTATTAAAACCTTTTCTCAATTCATCCTTGAATTTAAAATAATGAAAGTTAAAAAAATATAGTTAAAGCTTCCCTTCTATCCACAACTTATTTTATTTGAGAGAAGATGGGTTGTAAAATCATGTTTTCCATATTAAAAACACCAAGCATCCAATTTATTACCACCTGTAAGTCTCCGTAAACTTGAATTTTTTGTATTATTTTTTATTCTACCAACTAAACCAACAATTTGAGGGCCATAATTTCAACATAATTATTAAAACCTTCTCCCAATTCATCTTTGAATTTAAAATAATGAAAGTTAAAAAAAAATATAGTTATGCTCCTGCTCCGCAAACTCTAGGGACCTCGTGTCTAGCCCCAACAAAAAATATATCCCATGTCACTGATTTATCAATATTTGGAGGGATGATTTATTTCTTTACCTTTATTATTGCCGAAACCTTACAACTGTCGAAACTTCCAATAATTTAACTTTCGAAACTTCCAATGATTTGAAAAGAGACCTGCCAAGTAAACTTCTATTCCAATAAAAAAAAAACTACCAACCAAACTTCTCTTGATCTTGAAAAATTATTACATTTTTAATTAACCATACTCCCAAAACACAAACAATAAAAATGCTATAAAACCTTTCTACTATTTATCAAAACATTATATAAAATCTTACCTTGAAAAATTATATCCTTAAACCTACTCTGGCCCCTCGGTTTCTTTTTTCACGAGCCCGCAACCTTCGCGGGAGATGACAAAGACATAAGAAAAACCCATGACCAAGCCACGTCGTTAGCCCAATATCACCATCCAGCCGTCCAAACGTCTGAAACCGACGGCCCAAGATATCGATCCGTGGCGCGGAACCCCATTGGCCAATGCCTTGACCCCAAAAAAACCAAGAAAGGACACTATAATCTCATCATCACCACCTATCTTTCGGCGAGAGAAAGTTCAAAACCTAACAAGGAGGGAACATCCGATTGCGGTTGACCAGAGCAGAGCATAGCATAGCACAGAAAAAATGGCAGGAAGAGGAAAGGCCAGCGGCGCCGGCGGGGCAAAGAAGGCCACATCGCGGAGCTCAAAAGCCGGCCTGCAATTCCCCGTTGGTAGAATCGCCCGCTTTCTCAAGGCCGGGAAATATGCCGATCGAGTCGGTGCCGGCGCCCCTGTCTATCTCGCCGCCGTTCTTGAATATCTTGCGGCGGAGGTAAGCACAAATTACCGCTTGCCCTTCTTAATTTCTTCTTCATGTTCGTTATTTTGTGAATTGGTGTGGTTATTTGTGGTGTAAGTTTGGGGTTTCGGTCATTGTGCAGGTTCTGGAGCTTGCCGGCAACGCAGCGCGGGACAACAAGAAGACGAGGATCGTGCCGCGGCACATCCAGCTGGCGGTGAGGAACGACGAGGAGCTGAGCAAGCTGCTGGGCGCTGTTACCATTGCTAATGGTGGCGTCATGCCCAATATCCATAATATTCTTCTGCCCAAAAAAGGGGGCGCCTCCTCGAAGTCTGGAGCTGCCGAGGGAGAAAGCTAGAGGAACATTGCTCTTTGTTTTTGCAAAGATATTTTTAGGTGTATAGATTATTGAATGATTTGCTGCAACCTTGGCCCAAAGGTCTGGATTTGTATTTTGGTCGATTGTTTTGGCAATTGTGATGCGATCCCAAGGAGTTTCATTTACTTGGATGTCAGATCTTGTTATTGGAAGAATTATTTTTTATTTTTGTTTTTAAATTACCTTTCTGTTTAATTTTTTTCCGCTAAATAAAGTTGCTAGAGCAATCTCTGATATGATGGCGCTATTCGCATTCTAAAGAGATGGTAACAGGGCAGAATGCCCTTTGATTCTGTCTTACAATTGTGCTGAGTAAATTGGAAGCCAGGATTGTTCAACTATGTATCAGTCTTACCTACTCTTAGATTGAAGTCGGAACTTAGTATTCAAACATTTAAACTTTTCATTAGAAGTTTAAGAGTTAGTTGAGCAAAAAGTTAATTGTATGTGATGTCAGATTATTTCAGGGATTGAGTTTTGAATGTTGCGAATGGATATATATTTTAAATTTTAATTTTCAATTTAGTATAATACTATTTTAATTATCATTTTTATAATTGTAATTATAATTGTAATGCAATGTAGGTAAGGAGGCCATTTGCATTATACATGATGATGTGATTGGCATTCAATTCAAGGTGGATGTATATAAGAATTATTTACTTATTTTTTTTAATGTGATCTGTATTCAATTCAATCCGCATTGATTCAGAATCAAGGCTGACGTGTATAAGATGTATAAGAAGTATTTATTAAAAATTTATAATTGTAATTTTAATATGATAACAATATAATAACTTATAATTGTAATTCTCATTCTCAAGACTGATATGTATAAAAAATATTTACTAAAAATTTGTAATTGTAATTTTAATAGGATAAAAATATAATAACTTATGATCATAATTTGCTAATAATACTACTGCTTTAGGATTATGATAATGTAGTCATAATACCGCATTCTGATGATGTTATAAGGTGGTCTTTTTAAATTAGATCCCAATGTGTGAATTAAATAAGGTGGTCTTCTTAAATTGGATGCCAATGTGTATGAATTAAATATGTGATCTGTTAAGCTGGGGATTAAATTGGGTCTCAATGCATATGCCATTACCTCATATATATATATATATATATTGATGGTATGTTATTTTAATGAACCATATTATAGGTATAACCATATATGTTATAGGTCTATGAAGGTATATAGAGTAGTATGATTTTATTTTTTAAAAATTGGGTATAAAGTTTTTTTTGAATATATTTTTATATTAATTTTTTTGGTTGGATAACAAGAGGTTGTATTTAGGTCTTTTATTGTTGAAAAAACAATTTTTTTCTTTTTTTAGAGTCTTTAAGTTTAAGAATTTACAAATAATTTAAGAGTTGACAAATAGATTTACTTCATCTGAATTGAGATGTTTTACTTAGGAATCTACATCATTTTACTATAGATAGGCTTTCTTTGCCTCTTCTTTTGGAGTGGAATATCATGTGTCTTGAAGTTTATCTCATGGCTAGAAATTTTTATCTATTTCTTCATAGTTTTAACTTTGCAAACTCGTGCTATGTCTCCAATTTGATAGTAATTATGGCAATAAAATATGATATTTTCATAATCTACTTGTTGATCCCATTCTCTTGATTCAAATTTAATCTTAATGGATTGTGGCAAAAGTTTTGAAATATTCATAACACATATTCAAGTATATATAGCATTCTTTGATTCCTTAGTGGTTAGTCCTTCCTTGATGAATTCACCTAGGGTATATCCAATATTCTTCCAAACATCTTTATAAGTTGATATGGAAGTCCAAAAAGCCTAACCCAGGTTGGAAGCTTCTTAGTAGTTTGTCTCAACAAAATTATTTTCATTCCATGGTCTCAAATAAAGTGTATCTCTTCCCCTAAACCATGGGCCACCAGCCATTAGTTTATCCCTAATTTTTGAACTAGAAAAAATGATGATGCAAAAATCTTTAAGAAAAAAAATCACCAAGTAACTGGAATTTAATCCCCACTTCCATTTGATCTAATTTTTAATATCCAAAAAACTTGGCAATGATCTATGGAACTTACATATTAACCATCTATCTTTAAGAACCATTATATCATGCTCAATCATCTTATCTTTGATAGTCACTTCTGGTGTAACATATGTTACCTAGATTGAAGTTGCCATGTATTTGCTCTTCTACTTATGTCCAATTTGGGCCTCCATACTTCAACTAGAGCATCCCAACTTCCCATTAGAGCTTTCAAACATGAATTTCCTTCCATACTAGATAATATTGCAATCCCTCTTGGCTCACACTCCCTCTCGATTTGCACTTGTTCCTAACTTGCACTCTCTTTTTTCGGCTAGATAATAAGGGGTTGTACTTGGGTCCCCCACCCTTGACAAATAATAAATATCTTCTTTAGAGTTTGACAGTTTACAAATAGATACACTTCTCATCTCAATTGAGATGCTATAGTTAGAAATTGATATCATTTTACATAAAATGTTTGAATTCTTGATTTTCATTTTTTGGATCTTTTCAATTTTTTGTATGAATACAAATATTTCAGAAATTAGCATCTTTGATATTTTTCTATAGAAGCCTTCACTTCTACTATTTATGCATTGCATCTTAGTAGAGTAATATTTCTAAAACATTGCACTATCATAGTTTGCTTTACCAAATCTCAATTGCTAGTTTCCTTTCTAAAACACAAGTGCAACCATAAGAATTATAATAAATAGTTTATATGAAAACACATTATTGTTATAAAATAAAACATATATTACCAATGAAAAACATTAAAGTAAATCTTAATCACTATTTGATTTAGGCAGTCAACATTTTCTTGTTAGTTTCAACTAAACTTACTACTTCCTCTAACCATGGAAAGGAGAATTTAACTTCACGATCCTCAATAAAAATACCTCTATTGGATAGCCTATTTGCACATTTGTTTTCTTTCCTTAATGTGTGTGTAAACTTGATTTCTTCAAACTCTTTAGCAAGATCTTGAATTTCCTTAATTATCTCTAGTATGTTCCATGGAGCCTTTGCTTTTATCAAAATTGTATTTATTACTATGAGAGAATCATCTTCCATCCATATTGTGTTTCATTTCATTTGTTTGCATATTTTTAACCCTTCTAAAGCTGCCTAAGCTTCAACTTCATTATTTTTCTTAAGTCCACTATCGAAAGCGTAATGATACAATGTCTCCTCTATTATTTATAATTATTTCTTCTCCTACTAGTCCTGGATTTCCTTGAGATGTTCCATTAAAATTCAATTTAACCAACACCACATTTGGTGGTTTCCACTTTATATTTTGTCTTCTTATTGCTTCTCTTGTAGCCAACATCATAATTCCATTTAATGACTTGACTCCATCTATCAAGGCTCTCTACTTCCAGATTAGGGACTGGGTGAGTTGATAGGGTTAGTTTATACTCCCTTATGGCTAAACATATCTTCATTTTCATTACCTCTAAATTGCTTTTATTTTCTTTAAATATTCTTCTATTCCTTTCTAGTCATATAGTCCAAAGTATTGTGTCTTTTGATATATCCTATATTGTTTGTAAAACATCACTTTTATAAGTGCTCTGCAATTGTTTTAACCAATCTTCAATTCTACTATTCATCACCATGCATTTACCAAACATATTAAAAATCCATTGCCATAGTTTCCAGACTATTGAGCAATATCCCAATAGATGGTCTATACTCTCTTCCTTTTTACAAGGAATACATTACCATTACATTTTAACTTTAGGAATGCTTGGTCTATCCCAAATATCTTTCCATATTCTAGTGATATTACTATTTTGTTGGTGCTTTACATTATATCTACTTCTTGTGTATTCTCCTCAATGTTGGAATATATTACATTATTTGGGGGTGTTGGAATATATTACATTATTTGGTTCTTTACTAATGTACCATCATGGGTACATATTTAGATTAGGAGTTTATTAGGACTTAAGTACTTTATTAAAGCAATGTAATAAATGCACAAGTGTTAGAATGTGCAATGATGTAAATGTGCATGTAGTCCACATGTACATAAGTCCTTAGAATAGAATAGTGAGGTGTCATAGGAATATTGAAGGCAAAGAGTTGCATCTCATTATAAATAGGCCTTCATAGAGTAGAAGAAGAGAGGATTTTGGAGTGCATAGATAGAGTAGTAGTAGATACAATGTAGATCCATTTTTGCAAATATGGAGAGGTTGTGACCTCCATTGAATAACATTGTATATTTTCGTGAGCTTTCATATATAAGCATTTCTTGAGTATTGTATCAAGTTTTCTATCATATTTTCATGCATATTAGTTAGCCATTATCATAGTTATAACATTGCATGCTTATTTCCATACTTGTGGTTGCATTTCCTTTAAGTTTATAGCTTCAAAAGCTAATAGTGGTATCAGAGCACTAGGTAGATCAATAGGAAATAGAGAGATCCACAAGAGAGATTGAGAGGAGATTGCAAATCTCATTTTAATATTTTTGAATTTACTATTGGCTAGAGTTTTTCCACAGAGTTGCAGAAAAACTTGTGAAGACTAGAACTCAACATTGCTTCCACTAGATTGGCAATCCAACTAGTGAAGATTGTTTTCTATAGATTTATAGAAATTTCTTTTATCATTGCCTAATACTTTGTTGCAGAGTGGAGATTTGGAGGCCTGAGGAAAAGGTCCCATTGTGAGATTTACGGATTGAAGACTCCTAGTTGGAGATTGAGAAGAAGATCTAGTGGCCAAGGAAGCCACATTGAAGGTTGCAAATCAAGGAAGAGGTCCTAGAAAGAAGACCCCATTGAAGGAAGAAGAGACTCTAGGAGAAGAGTCCTGGTGAAGATTGGAGATTGGTGATCTCCATTGAATATTGAAAAACTTCACATTGAAGAAGAGGTCCATAGAAGGCCCTATTGAAGAACTTCCATAGTGGAAGATTGAGGATAGAGAAGGACTAACAAAAAGTCCTATTGCAGATTTTAGTAGCAACGGATTTGGGAGATCAAGGAGATATCATTGCAAAAATTCCATAGTTGAAGATTGAAGAGATCAAGGAAGGTCTCATTGAAGTATTTTTGAAGTTGCAATATTGAAGACCTTGGAGAGGTCTCAAGGAGAAACAAGGAGAAGGCTTGGAGAGCCTCATTGAAGGAGTTCCTAGAAGAACTCATTGGAGAAATTTACTACCAAGGAGAAGCTCCTGATAGTAAAGAAATTGGGATAATTATTGCCATCCGACAACAAGCCCAAGGGAGAAAGATTTGGCAAGAAGTTTGTCAAATTTTGGAGTAGTTTGGAGAAGATCTCAAGACTTTCAGATTCTTGAGAAGAAGATCTAGTTTGAAGTCAGAATTTGACAAGAGAAAGGAGATAGAGAAACCACCAAATCTGAGAGATTTGGGGATTGTCATTGAAGGGTTCTTGAGGAATATCTCAGCTATGATTTGGAGGAGTTTCCTACCAAATTTTTGAGATTCAAGGATAATGTTTTGGTGAAGGTTTTGACTACTTTACAATCTGAAATTTTTTAGATTTGAGGACAACGAGAAAGCAACAATTTGGGCAGCATTAGTAGCTGCTAAGGTTCAGATTTTAGAGGTACATCCTGAAGGAGTATTGGAGCCACCAAATCACAGTTTTGGGCAGTAGATTAGTGGAGTGTTAAAGCTGCAAATAGGTGAGCCAAAGAGCTATTTTTGGACAGCCTAGAAGAGCTGCAATATCATCTACAAAAGGCAGCAATTTAGGTGATTTAAATCACCATCATCATCATCTACAGAGGTGGAAAGGTATGCAACAAAGGTGCAAAAGGTTCATTAGTTGAACTTTTATATTTGGTTCCTTATTAAGTTTATTGAGCACCAGTTTCAAGGTTTAAAGGTTGCATAAATAGGTTTCTATTTGAAGTCTTCAAGGTGGTGTAGAAGTTATAATCTTCAAGGATCAACCTGCACATAAGAATAGAAGTTAGATATATTTTGAGAGAAAGAAAAATATCAACATTCTATTGACTATTCTAAGCAAGAGAAGACTCTAAAAATTTGCATATTCTATAGTGCAAAAATTATTGAAAAGCTTGGATTATTAGTGTAAAAGTAACCAAGCAAGAGAAGTATTGCCAAAGGTTTGAAGGTAATATTGACTCAACCTACAAAGGAAGTTGAAGCTAGCATTTTGAGAAGCCAAGAGAGTCGGTTTAAGAGCATAGGGGGGCAAACATCTACACCATCTCAGTATACGTTTGCACAACATCTCAATAGGCTCTAAAAGTAAAGTATCTCCAAGGTAAAGGGAGATAACTTGAATAGCATTTACCTACATTCATCACCCAAGCAATAACAAATATTGCTTTCAAGTAGGAGACAATGAAGAAGGTGAAAGCATAAGCAGGAGATATAGCTAAGCTAAGGACATCAAGTAAAATACGTTCTACATCTTGGAAGCCTTTGGTGAAGGCAAAATAAGGTACATTGAAAGGTTGTTGAAGACAAAGCGAGGTATCTTACATATTCGATAGCCTTTGGTGAAGGCATCACAGGGAAACTCAGCAACGTCTACCTCTAAGCAATGCAATCGAACGACTCATAGGACATGTCCCTATTCAACCCATGTAACTATGATTGGAAGTAGCTTTGTTGGCACTCAAACAAGCATCCAATTTTGGTCCATACGATTACTCTAACTTGCACCATAGCAAGGGTTCCATTCAACTCAGATATCCAGCATGGAAGACATCACAGGTTGCAAGGCAAACTCAACAACCCTAAGGAGGAGATACAATGAACCATCATGCAACACAAATAGCAAGGGTGAATCAGTTTCAAAGAAGGTTCAATTTCGAAGAAGGATACTCATTGCCTGAAGCCACCTCATAGCCTTGCTCGACACTCAATTACAACGTTGGAAGAATAACTACTTCTACCATAGAAGCATTGGAGAATAACCATCATTCTCCTATCAAAGAAGCATTGGAAGTAGAGCAAGAAGGGCATGAAACAAGCATTCGAATAACCTAAGATAGTTAGGGAAAAAGTGGTGAAAGGCTTGCACCACGTGGAAGAAGGTATTTCATGCAATCACCATGACATCAAGGATAACTCGAGCAAAGAAGAATCCTTAGACATCATTTATATAATGCTCTTGAAGAGGCATTAATCATAGGTCAAAGATGTTGAAGGAATCTATTAACTCACCTAATGCCACTTGTCATTTGGCGTTGGAAGAAGGTGGAGTGGAAGCATTTTTGAAGAGGTTAGACAATGCTAGTGCCACTTGGCACTATCCATAGCATACTATGTTTCAATCTAGAGAGACACCCTCAAAAGAAGTGCTTGTATAGCACTCATAAAAGTGACGCCAATTAGAAGATAGAGGAGTGAACTTAAGGAGCATTTAAGAGGTAAAGCAATGTAGATATCGAAGAGGAATAACTAAGTAGCTCATTATTCAAATAGAAGTGCATAGACCAACATAATTATGTTGAAGAGAAGCATGCCCAACAGGGGATAGAAGTTTATAGACTAAATAATTTGACATTGTAGAAGAGCACATCCATCCAGTGAGATAGAATTTCATAGACCAAGCTTAAAAACATTGAAGAGGAGCACAATTTCCACTTGAATAGAAGTGCGAAGGTTAGAATATCAATGTTGAAGGAGAGCACATTCACCAAGGTGATTAGAAGTGTACAGGTTAGAATATAGGCATTGGAGGAAGCACGCAAATCGGTGAAGAAAGAGAGTGAAAGATTTATGTAGCACCTCAAAGTTGACAAGGAGTCAACTATCACTAAGTCGTAGAAGATCAAAGTTGATTACAGAGAGCTTGCAAGTCCGAATTAAAGGTAAGAGTTATATTGCAAGTTTATTAAGGTTGAAATCAACTAAACTTTATACTCTAGAGATATTGAATGATAGGAGTAATAAGGTGTTAATCTCTAGAAAGCATTTTGATAATCTTGAGAAGGAAGTAGAAAATAGAAGCATTAAAATATTTATTATTATTGCTTCAAACATTTGCAAACCATAAACAAGGAGATATAAGGTTAGTGAAATCTAATTTGCAAATATTTAGTCTTTCTAAATTTCTAACTTGGGAGATACAAGGAATCCTACTCCAAATTGAAATCATAGAAATTTAGAAACTACAAAGGTAGAAGGAAGTCAAACTTTAGTTGGAAGATTGATCAGTCTCATACTTAGATTGAAGAGACATAGAAAATCCAACTTAACTATCTTAAAGATATTGAATTCTTATCTTTTGAAATTGCATTTATAGGCTTTCTACAAGTGAAGAGATAAATAGTTGATTGCAAGTAAAAAGTTGAACATTATATTAAACTTGTCATCACATTACTAGGGAGACAAAAGGAATTCAACCTAAAGCAAATCTAGAAAGCTAAGCATACTATCACAAAAGGATATTTCTACAAAACTTGAAAATTGGAAAAATTTTTTCAAGATTGATTCTACAAATTGAAAAAGAGTATTTAATCATCTCACTAGGGAGTTATAAGGTAGACTACTCCTCAAGATCTATTAAGTACATTCTTAAAATTCTAAAGAGCCAAAGTTCCATTGTTCAAATCATACACTACAAGATTTGATTCAGTCTAGAATTCAAATTGAGAGATACAAGGTCTACAAGTGACATAGTCTACTCAAACTAAAAGAAAAAGAAATATGTCTACCTCAAAGAATATAGTGAACACTGATATGAACAACACTATTAGAAAGGAAAGAGCAAGTGTCATAAAAATTGGAATCAAGAATTTACTTATAAAATCTGAAGGAGACTTAGACCTTACTTCAAAAAGGATTCATAGTGAAGCTTTAAGAGATAACTTTGAAACCATGGAATATTATCTACATGCTCGACTCACTGAAGCAATTGATAATGGAAAGAGTGACATTCAAATTCCTTTAGACTTTGGTAGCATATTATATATGGCATTACTTACATTCAAATGTTACAAGGATGAGAATGTAGAACAAAAAGGATTGATAGAATTACTTAAAATGAAAATAGAAATGGATGAATCATACCTAGAGAAGATATTTCAATCCTCATGCAGTATTGATACTTCAAGTTCTACTAACACAAAATCTTATCATGATGCCTTAAGTGTTTGTTCAGAAGCTTCTATACAAAACCTAGAAAATGATAAAAAGGACAAAGGAAAAGAGAAGATACTTTTGCAAGAATCAGGTGATAGTACAACCACCTATGAAAGTGCAGTAAGTGACCTCAAAGACAAGAATGAAGAAGAAGAAGAAAATAAGAGAAACCAGATCAAGGAGGCATACAATGCAATGTAAATTAAAGATAATACAAAGGACCAGATCAAGATGAAGAATATACAAGGGATGAAGATCCTTATTGAAGACTAAAGTCTTCAATACCCAAATAATGTAATACAGGGGGTGTTGGAATATATTACATTATTTGGTTCTTTACTAATGTACCATCATGGGTACATATTTAGATTAGGAGTTTATTAGGACTTAAGTACTTTATTAAAGCAATGTAATAAATGCACAAGTGTTAGAATGTGCAATGATGTAAATGTGCATGTAGTCCACATGTACATAAGTCCTTAGAATAGAATAGTGAGGTGTCATAGGAATATTGAAGGCAAAGAGTTGCATCTCATTATAAATAGGCCTTCATAGAGTAGAAGAGAGAGAGGATTTTGGAGTGCATAGATAGAGTAGTAGTAGATACAATGTAGATCCATTTTTGCAAATATGGAGAGGTTGTGACCTCCATTGAATAACATTGTATATTTTTGTGAGCTTTCATATATGAGCATTTCTTGAGCATTGTATCAAGTTTTCTATCATATTTTCATGCATATTAGTTAGCCATTATCATAGTTATAACATTGCATGCTTATTTCCATACTTGTGGTTGCATTTCCTTTAAGTTTATAGCTTCAAAAGCTAACATTCAACTCCCAAATCAATTTATCCTTGGCTCCCCTCAAAATAATCACAATTGTTATCTTTCTACTCAATTGCTTCCTAGCATCAATGTCTTTTATACTTGTAAAAAAATATTCTTTCCATTTGTATCTTCCTTCCTAATCCTTGTACAAAATTTTTGAAACCCTATCGCCATATTTTTCTTGAAGCAATCTCATACCGGGTTTCAAAATTGGATCTAAATTGAGTGGTTTTTTATCACACCAAGTATCCATCCAAATAGATTTTTTTCTCCAATTCCCACCATCCATCTTAAACCTCTAATAATTAGATCATTATATTTTTAAACCATTCCAAAGAGTAGAACCATTTGGTAGAGATAATGTAGTAAATATTAAACTTGGATCATTAGACTCAACATACTTAGAAGAATTATTGCCCATTGTCTTTGACTCTTTGTATAATCTCCAGATTACTGTTCCCCTATGATCTAAGTTTGTATCTGTAAGAACTCTTAAACCAAGACCTCCCTTAGTTTTATCATCACACACCTTGCTCCATTTCACCAAAGGAAATTTACTTTTCTCATGTAAACTTGACCATAAAAGGATGTCATAATATATAATATTTTTTCAACTGATTTTGGCATATAATACAATGACATATAATATGTTGGAATGACCTGTAAGATTGACTTTATTAACTTCGCTCTTCCTACTAATGATAACCATATACCTTTCCAAGATGGTAGATTATTCTAAACTTTACTATAACTAGATTCCAAAATTCTACCCTCATTCTCCCCTCAAATAAAGGCATCCCTAGATAAGTTGCTAGAAATTTTCCTCCTCCATTTGAAGTAACCTGCAAATTCTTGTTTTAATATTTAGCTAGTATTAAAGAAGTAACTATTGGATTTTGTCCTATTAAATTTTTTCCCTGATGCTCATTTGTATTCATGTACAAAGTTATTCAAATATTTGGCCTCATTTATCCTTACCCTTCCAAAAAGAGTTGTATCATCTACAAACTATTGATGGGTGATGTCGATGTTATTACTAACCTTAAGTCCACTTATAAGCCCATATTTGTAATCCTTCTTTAAGTTCCTACTCAAAACCTCTACCATAATAATGAACAAATAAGGAGATAAAGGATATTATTGTCTAAGGCCTCTCTTCAATTTAAAATATTCTATTACTAACCCATTGACCAAAATTGAATAAGAAACTATAAAGACACAATATTTAATCCATCTAACCCATTTCTTATTGAATCAAAACTTTTGTAAAACTGCAAAAAGAAAATTCCATTTAACCCGATCATAGACTTTACTCATATCAAGTTTTAATATCATTACTTTCTATTTTGTTGAAGCTAGTGAATGTCTAACTTCATGAGCTACTATGATTCTATCTAGAATTTGTCTCCCTTTCACAAATCCTCCTTGCTCTTCTGAAATAATTTTGTCTAAAAATGACCTTAATTGATTTGCCATCACTTTGGAGATAATCTTATATGCCATATTACATAGGCTTATGGGTCTAAAAGAATCAAACAATTCAACATCCTTTTTTTTAGAATTAGGGTAAGATATGTTGCATTTATTTTATAAGATATGTATTGTTTTACCCTAGACTATTCCACTACCATCAATAAAGAATCCTTCACTATATCCCAATTATGTTGGTAAAAATATATAGAGAGCCCATCTAGACTTGGGGATTTATCATTATTAAAAGAGAAAAGAGTTAAATGAACTTCTTCTAGAGTAATAGGTTCCATCAATTTCATATATTTTTCATTTATTATAACTAAAGGTACATATTGAAGAAGTTTATCATTAAGAACTTCAGTCTCCTCTAATCCTAGAATATTTTGATAGAAAGAATTTACCTCTTTTCTAATTTCACTTTGATCTTCAATCCAAACCACTTCTATTGATTAATTCTACTAATTTTGGATGTTGATCTCTATACTATCACCATCCTATTCAAAAATTATATTTTTATCTCCTTTCAACGAAGTCTATCTTGATTTTAATCTTTAGAATTTCTCTTCCTTACTAAAAATATTATGATATTAATTAAGAAAATCCATTTCCTTTGAGCTTGGATTATTATGATCACCTTTTTAGAATTTTGAAAGTTTATCTTTTAGTTTTTCTTTCTTCTAAAAAATATTTCCAGAAGTGTTCTTATTTCATTCTTTTAATCTAGATGTCATAGAATTAATTTATTTTGGAAGAGAATACAACCCACATGTTGAGGATTTTTCCTGCATCCTTAGGATAAGCTATCATGCTACAAGAAAACCTACTACCAACGAGCAATTACAGGCTCTGGTTGACCTGCCTATTTAACCTCGGAATAGAGTTCTTCAATATTTTCTAAATAGACCAGGTATGGTAAGGATACCCTCGAGGTGAACTTAAAGTTTTTAGCATTTTATGTTCATGCTCTTCCATATTTATGGTGGTGAATTAAATATTTTATAAATTTTTACCGAACTAAAACAATAACAATTCAATCATGCCTTAGTATGACCGATGCCTTAATCCTTTGGGCTATTGTAGAAATATTTAATAACAATTCAATAAAATTAGTGAGAACGAAGAAAGAGATAATCAGTGCAATTAGATTCATTCAAATATTTTAATAAACATAATAGTTGACCAACAAAAGAAATGTTCACTATACGTTCAAATAATGTAACCCATAATGAAGATACACACAAAACTAAAGACAAGGAAGTAATAGAAAAGAAGCCCAAAATTGTATTAATATTTGAAAGATGATTACATGAAGAGTTGGATTGAAATAACCATTTAAATCTTGAAATATCAATACAATAAATATCCTCGTTCGAATATCGTAACAAGGACCTTTCACTCTTCTGTTCGAATATCGCAACAATCGAGTCTCTAGACCTCTGGCTCAATAATATGGAAATATTATTAGCTTCATGGTTGCTTTCCTATCAAAAACTACATAGAAATAGAAATAATAAGGGATGAAAATAAGAAGAAAGACAAAGGGGATACAACAACAAAGAACGAGCACTCGAGTATACCTCTTAGAAAAATATGCTATGTCAAAGTTCGATCCTTATTCTGGGTGTAGACGTCCTTATAGCCGTGGTAGCTCTGTAACTGCCTGAACTGCTTTCATTTGGACTATCAACTTAGCGCCATCTCCTAACTTGTCATTGTTTGGGTGCTATACACTCTGTTATCTAACTGATTCAAAAATAAAATACATTATCAAAATTTGGCCGAAGTCCCACCTAGTTGTCATCCATCTTCTCTTTCCTACTTGCAGCTTTATTTGTTTGTTCTAAAGTGAGCTCCCGAGTACCTTCTCATATATTGGTCATTGTGGCTTGATGTTTTACCATTGCACGTCTTGATATTTTTTACTGAGAAGGTTACTAGAATTTTGATGTTTTATATCAGAGTTGGGGCTTTCTTCAACTGCATGGAGGCCTACCTTGCATTATAGGAAGCAAAGGTTCATTACAAAAACCTGATGTATCAGGACCTCCGCAACAATGGTGAAGAACTAGAAATTGGAAGTACAAAAGTTAAGGAAATCACCAACAACACGGTACTTCCATAACTATAATCTATCGGAGTGACAATACTCTTAATTATATTCCATCGAGGCATGAGAGATTTTTGAATATGAGTTGATGTAGATCATTCCGTTAGCTGACGATAAGTGTACAGGTCCTATTGATCTAAAAATAATTTAGTTTGCTTCAACCTAATAAATTCATCTTAATACGATCTTCCATTTATGTAATTAGATTTATGGGTTGTCCTCCCCTTATTTCGCACTTAATGATTCACATATTCTAACTGTATTCGTTCGTGTAGTATGAAGAGTTTAGTGGTTCTAACTTGGTCAGACTTATCCATTAATCGATTTACTTATTTTATCTTGCCACCCAACTCTTTGTTAGTGAATCATCCTATCATGGCTTGTTTCCCTCTTTGGCAAATTTGCATAATATGGATGCAAGAATTTGGAGTAGAGTCTCCACTCGTGCGACCTCTCAATTTGCCTTTAGTTGCATTAGTCATGGTCGCTTCTGACGTAATGCTGATCTTCTTCAGGTTAGCGATCCTTCATGTACACGTGCTATTGATCAGTCAACATGTGTCGTTCAACACCATATTGTGTAGGTACTCGTGATCACTGATCATTGTCCGAACAACAGATGGTTTTTTATTTGCTCTAATTCTAATAGTTTTTGATTGATCCTTTTGGGTGACACTGTATTTGGTCGAGACTTGGTCGACATATTTAGAGTGTTCTTCCTTCTGCCAGTTAGTTCTTATTGACTATATGTTTTTGGTTGCCCACATCTACTCTTCGATCGAGTGGTTTAAAATATGCTCATACTGTGTGAAAAGCTGATTCAAAATTTATTGAGGGTATTAGTTTAATAATATTCAACTGACCATAATGCATTCAAATTAAATGGAGGTGTACCCGATTTTTGTAGAATTTACATTTATCTACCTTGGTGGATCTACATCGTTGATTACATTCAGTCGATGATATTTTGATGGCTATGATTTGTTCGACCATCGACATTTAGTATTCATCCCTTTTTTGATCGAGAAGATTTCAACGGTTCAAATTTTACCATGTCATCGACCGACAAATGTTACTATTCGATCAAAATTACTTTTAGGCTATACGTTAGGTTGGGTGATTCTTCCTTTTAGTTGAGCATATTTTTCAATTTGACTTTGACCTTTTGACTTTTGGTCAACTCATTACTTGCTTTAGCTGAATGGTGTAATTTTGATCGAGCAAATCGATTTGTGTTCGATCGATACAGATTTTCGACTAGTTTGTTACTACGATTGGTCAAAAAACTTTAAAACCATTACTTCCCCTTTGGTCAACTGATCGGTTAGTTGGATGTTGTTTATTTTTTGTCAACCGTAAATCATTTTCATAACGGTCCTTGACATTTTTCTACCCTTGGCTATGATTTTTTCTTTGTCGATCAAAATATACATTTGAATATGTTGAATTTGGTTGATCGATATTTTTGGTAGATTGACCTTTCATTTTTTTTGATAAAAAATTTTGGTAGTAATTTTCTCTTCATCGACTGATTAACGATTTTACGTTATTATTTTGTTTAGGCTGCTCGAATCTAGTGGTCGACTGATGCTTCTTTATCGACGGCCAAAATTTTATTGCGCTAAATTTCTATCAGCTCATATGTTATGGTTATCAGCCAAAAACTCTTTTTACCATGCAGAATGATTATTGGTCGATCGATGTTACTCTTTTGTTGGTCGAAGATCTTTTTTGCTCAATCCTTGGAAATTTCTAATTTCGGTAGTGATTTTATGCTAGTCGATCGAGGGATGATTGCACTGTTTTACTATATCGATTGGATCAAAAATTTATGATCCTTTGAAAAAGCAGGTAGGAAACCCCTTAAGTTTTAATAATTTTTTTTGAGATAGTCATGATGATGAAATTGTTTTCTTAGGAATTTTGAAGGTATTGGTTAAATATGTTAATTCATGAATGAACCAAAGAGAAGCAAAAAATAAAAAAAAACAAGAAGAAACTAGGTACCTTCAGAACTCGAGCCATCCAAAGAAATGATAGAAAGAAGAGCTTCCCTAATTTGAGAAGCCCACCATATAGGAGGGTGGCCATAACAAGTAAGATCACCTTTGTCCAAAGCCCAATTAGCTAAAGCATCAACACTCTTGTTTTGATCTCCGACCACATGATTGTAATCAACTTTCAAAAATCCCATCTGGATTAATTGAATCTTCTCAATAATTCTTTTTATTCTCCAATCCACCTTATGATTCTTAGAAGGAGTCTTCAAGAGATTAATCATAAGTTGAGAGTCGGACTCAACTAACACCTTTTCCCATCCAACCTTAGTAGCCTCCCGAAGGCCTCCGAGGATACCATACCCCTCAACAAGGTTATTGGAAAGAATACCCAAATTCTCAGCAAAAGTAAAAACCAGGGAGCCATCCGAAAGTCTACCAATTCCTCCCACACCGGCTTTTCCAGGGTTCCCTCTAGAGGCTCCATCAGTATTGACTTTTCCAAAATCCTTAGGAGGAGGTTGCCAATTTCTAGTCCTATCCATCTTACTAATACTCACATTCCCTTTAAGTTGGTTGCCCTTAGAAGATTTAATCTTCAATATTTGCATCACTTGATCCCATATTTGGTGGGAGTTTTGGGGGTGATTAAGGAGTTGATGGACTGATTCAACTAAGTTGGCTATGGTATTTTGCCAAATATAGTGAATATCCTTCCTATCTTGATTAAAAATTTGGTTGTTCCTTTCATTCCAAATATTCCAAAGAAGAATGGTAGAACCCATCCAAACTAATCGCCTAATAAAATGATCAACACCCTCTTGATTAGGCCAATCCCTCCAAAGTTGTTCAAAAGTAAAAAAATTGGACCACTGTAAGCCAAGTAAAGTGGCCATTCTCCTCCATAGCTCAGAGGCTAAAGTACACTCAATAAAAATATGGTTGAGATTTTCTACATTCTCTTCACACATTTCACATCTAAAAGGGCCATGAAAACCACGCTTCATAAGTTGCTCACCAGTAAGCACCCTACGATGCAATAAAATCCAATTAAAGAACCTCACCTTAGGCCGAGAGCTTTTGAGCCCACAATCGAGAAAATATGTCAGAAGAATGGTTGGGATTATTATGGCATAAGGTCAAATAACCTTGAGCAACCGAATACTCACCCTTAGTAGTGTTGTTCCATCCAAAACAATATTTTTCATGGGACCAAGAGAGGGATCTCATATGAAGGATGCCTTGGATATCTTGTCTTTGCCTTTCTGGGATTTGAATAGGCCAGTCCTCAATAGGGATCCAATATCTACCAACCTTTGAATTACCAATATGGTACCGATAGTAATTAGCCACCTTTATCCAATTAGCTCGGTGAAGCTCCTCCATCCAAGGCCTCCAATCGGGAAACTGAGTTATCAAAGGCTTGTGACCATCCCAAGAATCTATCCAAAAATTTGCTTGTTGACCATTATGAATGATCCAAAATAATTTTTTCTTTATCAAATCCTCACCAGTCTTAAGAACTGCTAAAATGGGAGAACCTTTGGTAGGAAGTTGATAGCGAACAAGGTCTTCAGGACTTTTGTTCTCAACATATTTAGCACGGAGATTATTGGCCCAAAGAGCATTGGGGTTATGCAACATCCTCCAATATAATTTAGCAGCTAAAGCTTTGTTGTTATTAATAGAAGACCGGAATCCTAACCCCCCTTCACTCTTAGGAAGACATAAAGTATCCCATTTCACCAAGGCCCATTTTCTTTTCTCCTTAGTACCACTCCAAAGGAAACGATGACTGATTTGATCCAATTCTCGAAGAACAACCTTTGGGATATTCAAAATGGAAGAAACATAAATAGGAATAGCTTGAAGGACTGATTTTACCAAGGTGATTCTACCCCTAGAAGAAAGCCACTTGTTGGTCCACTTTCCAATTTTCTTCTTGACTTTGTCCAACAACCAATTCCAATATTTATTTTTCTGCCTTTGAATATTTATGGGAATACCTAAATAAGTGATTGGAAGAGAGGTCTTCTTATATCTTAATTTATCCAAGACCATGGATTCCTGTCTAGCAGAGCAATGAAAGAAAATAACTTTAGATTTGTCTTCATTGATCAACTGCCCAGTAGCCTTAGAAAAACAACTAATGATTTGCTTAATATTAGAAGCTTCCTTAATTGTAGCTTTACCTAAAAGAGTAGAGTCATCCACAAATTGAAGATGAGAGATAGGTCTAGCTCCATGAGCAATGGTAACTCCCTCAAGGGTTTTGTTTTCCCTCTTTTTGGTTATAGTCCTACCCAAGCATTCAACAAGAATGATGAATAAATAAGGGGATAGCGGGTCACCTTGCCTAATACCTCTGGAAGCTGGGAATGACTGAGAAGGCCTGCCATTGATAAGAACTAAGTAGGAAACTGAAGAGATACATCCCATAATCCAATCCATCCAATCCTTAGAGAAACCAAATTGCCTCAAAACTTTGATAAGGAAGTGCCAATCCACTCTGTCATAAGCTTTGGATAAGTCTAACCGAATGAACATGGAAGGAGAATTTTGCATATCCATGGAATGGATGGCTTCCTGAGCAAGAACTATCTCATCTACTATTTGACGTCCTTCCACATAACCCCCTTGCTCTAGGGAAATAATCTTATGCAAAAGAGGCTTCAACCTTTCTCGCCATGATTTTAGTAATGATTTTGAGAAGAACATTACATAAAGCAATAGGTCTAAAAGTTGAGATATGATCAACCTCTTGAGCTTTTGGAACAAGAGTAATATAAGTTTTATTGATAACCTTCAAAATTTCTTTGGCTTTCCTGGCTTCTTCCACCACCTCTAATAAATCAACATGAAGGATATCCCAGAACTCTTGGTAGAACTCAATGGGAAAACCATCAGGACCTGGGGTTTTCCCTTTTTGCATTTTAAAAACTACTTGTTGAAGCTCATTGATAGTAACAGGAGCAGTCAAAATAGAGTTCTCCTTAAAAGTGATAAGAGAAGGGATTGCTTGAAGAACATTTTGTTGTGAAGTCGAGTCAAGAGGAGTAGCAGCAAAAATATTGGAAAAGTAATCAACAACAATAGAGTTCATGCCATCCCAAGTATAAACAACATCTCCAGAATCTGATTTTAAGGAAGAAATAAAGTTGTGAGATCTTCGAGCTAGAAGAGATTTGTGGAAGAAATTTGTGTTTCGATCTCCTTCTTTGAGCCATTGAATTCTAGATTTTTGCTTCCATAATATTTCTTCTCTTTTTTCCCATTCCTCTAACTGAGTTGTGAGTTTAATTTCATCTGCACTTCTCTTCTCTGTGAGGCCATCTAAACGGATTTTCTTATTCAAATTTTCAATATGAGCAATAACTTCATGTTTTTTTTATGAACATCCCCAAACTCTTTCCAGTTCCAAGTCTTGATTTTGGATTTAATGTATTGCAGTATTTTGGCAAAACAGAACATCTTAGTCCCATGCCTAGGTTTACCTTCCTTCCACCATTGTTGCACACGAGGTCTGAAGGAAATGTCTCTAAGCCACATTAATTGAAAACAAAAAGGAGAGAAACTCACATTGGTTTTCCACATTTCCACCATGACTGGCCAATGATCCGAACCAACATTATTAAGAGTCTTCACTTTAGGAATGTGACCATGGATTAAGAAATTTTTAGAGAGCAAAAACCTATCCAATCTCTCCATTATACAAGCTAAGCCTTGCCTTCTGTTAGACCAAGTCATAAGGCCATTATCTCGGTTGGATATCCACAAGATGGAGGTTTGCAATATATTCGCTCATGAGGTCAGTGCTTTTGTCCAAATTTCTATTTCCCCCCTTTTCTCATCCAGAGAGAGGATGGTATTGAAATCTCCTCCGATCAAGATCCAAGCTTTAGGAAAATGAGAGATAATATGAGTAATATCCTTCCACTGCCTTCTTTTTTCCTCCAAAGAAGTCGGAGCATAAACAGTAATGTACGAGCATAATCTGGTTGGAATGTCTACTTTGAATAGCTATAGCCAACAAACCCCAACTGCCAACCATATGGTGAATAACTACCTCTTTTGGGTCCCAAAGACAAGCAATGCCACCCGAAGTCCCTTGGGAACTGAGGGAAACCACTTTTCCAGCTGGCCAAATTTTATTGGCAATTGAGTCCATATCCTCCATTGACATCTTTGTTTCTTGAAGGAAAACAAGATGTGGATGATTTACCTGAATCATTCTTCTAATTTCATTTTGTTTTGAAAGACTCCCTTTGAGTCCTCTAATATTCCAAGTGATGATCTTCATTAATACCGGGGCTAAAAAAGTTGGGAAGGGCATTAATCTTACCTTCCTCTACAAGATTTTCACCTTCTTTTACCATATGATATTGATTGGTCTTGCGACCTGCTTTTTGATTAGAATCCATCTTCAATTTTTTTCCCTGTTTCTTGACTTATTCCAATTGAATCTGAGATGGCTTCTAACCTTGAAGAATGCTCGTACATAGCCAAAATTTTACTAGATGGTTCAACGGAGTCTATATTGGGACCTGCATTATTTGAAGTTTTGACATTTGAAAGATTGTTTTTCTTGTGTAAATTTTCTCCTTTTTTTTCTGTTGAAAACCTTTGATTTGTTGGTTTGTCTCTGAGTTCTTCCCTTCATATTTAAATTGTGTTTCTAAGATTTTAGTTTCCATTATTTCCTCTTCCTCACTTGGGACATCATTTGTGGAAAGGATTTCAAACATATTAGCAGATGACTTTGATTGATCCTTCATAACTCGGTTTTTTTTAGTGTTCTTCTTCTTAGGTATTTGGAAACCTGCTTGAGTTTATATCTTCTTTCTTTTGATCAGGAATTTTATTTGGGCAAGCACTGGCCAAATGACCATATTCATGGCAAATTCTACAACGAAAAGGAATGTTCTCATAGTCCACTACTTGCTCCCAAGTGTCTTCCCCAAATTGTAATGTGATATTTTTAGGTAGGGGTTTGTCAAAATCCATTAAAACACAAATCCGAGCATAAATAATATGTTCAAAATTTTGAGTACAATCAGCAATCATCATAAAAGTTCCTAAAGAGTTTCCAATTGAAGAAAAAATAGTAGGATTCCAAAATTCAATAGGGAGGCCAAAGAGTCTAACCCACACGGGAGCTATAGAAGGCATCTCTTCTTCGACTTTAAATTTAGTATGCCAGGGCTTCATGAAAAGCCCTCCCCTTCCAAAAAACCAAGGACCCCCTTGAAAAGTTTTCTCTCTATCTTCATTATTAGCAAATAAAACAAGAAAATAACCATTTGGATAAATAGAGATTTGTAACTCACCTTTAGTTTTCCAGCTTTTTGCAGCCCGAATTTGAAAGCGAGATAGACTCGGACGAAAACCCACGAACCGACAAATTAGTCCTCTTTTTTCCAAATCTTCAATGCCAGTCCGAATGTTACCCATATCAAGCTTAACAATAGGAGTTCCATCAGTCGCTTTAAGACATCCTGACTCCATTTTCCTGGGATCAATCTTAGGCATTCTTAGAGGTTTATGGGAAGCCCTAAGATTGATATTAGCATTGGGCTGAGGTTGTCCACCATGAAGGGCATCCCTAAAATTCATTTTTGGGACTGAGTCTTCGAAATTCTTACCCTTGACAGGGGTTTTCACAGTAGAATTATTTTGTGGGTGCACCTTAGCACCAGATTCACTTGAGATATGAGCCATTTTTTGATCAACTACTTGAAACTTGTTTCGTGATCTCTTTAATCCTTGCCCTAGACGTCGTGGAAAGGTATGGTTTTCACTTTTCTTTTGTGCAACAAATTGGAAGTCGTTGTCACTCAAGTTCACGAGTATGATCTGTTGAAAGACAAATTTCTAACCCATCTTGGATCCCCTGCAACATTTCCTGCTAAAATATTGAGCATAAACCACAAAAATATTGGTCGCTAGGGCCCGAAGGCCCTAAAAACCAACCTCTGGAGCTGCTTGCACTCAACCCAGATGAAACCCTCGCATAGCCACTTGCCAAATATCTCGTTCACACATAGGGATGCGCTAGGATCTGTGTTGCTCCAAATGATATGAAAATTGGTGGAGACGTTCTAGGGTTTTTCAGGCATCTACCCTCAAAATTTTAGCTCAATCCGAGTCCAGATGAGTGAGATATCAAAAACATGAGGTATTTGAGAACTATAGAATATTCAATTATTAACAAGGCTTCATATGAAAGAACTATGCCCTTTATTTACCAAGTGAATACTACAAAAATAGAATAACAAACAAATAATTTAAATAGTTAAAAGAGAATAACCTTTTAATTAGATAAAATCAGAGACTGGTTTTAAAACCATGTGAACTTTCGCACTTGAAGGTTAGATGTTCTAGCAATATTTTTAAGGTGGTTTTGAAAAAAATCAATCAAAAATCACCACCACATCAAGCCTTGGCTCTAAGTGTGTGCTTGTGTGTTCTTTTTATTGTTTTCTTAGTTAAAACAAAATTTTAATCAACTTGGAAGGAGTCAGGCAAATTAATGATTTCACTCTTTTAAATACTTTTACCTTGTCATTGCTCCACTGCAAGTCAAGCGTTTATAGCTTCTATGGAGGTGACCTTAGTTTTTAAGACCTAATCTACTACCAGAAAAACATCTATAGCCCTGGTAGAGGTTATCCAAATAGCCCTAAACACTTTCTCAATTTGCATTATTGAGATTTTTCTTATTTTAATAATAATTTTGATTAATTGTAAAATATTTCAAAGTGTGCTTTCTGGGTTGAGGATCTATAAGGCTATAGTATTGAGTGTATTTACTTTTAGCCTAATTACCTCACCAAGGTTAACTAGATTCTCTGACTCTAGAATTACTTTTGAGATCATGACAATATATGGCTTTGGCTTGATGTGTCAGTATTTTTGACTTTCCTTTGTTATATTCCAAACCTCATAAGATGCTTACTAAATTCTTAGTTTCTTGAGCTTGTCAGATCATATGTATTCAATTCTAGATTCTCTTCTTTTAACTAACCAAAGATAAATCTCTCACAGATAAGCAAAAACATAATAGGAAGACTTAACAAACTTCTAATAGTCTAGAATCACTGAACATATAAGCAAACAAACCTAACTTAAAAAGGAAAGATGAACTAACATAAAACACACATATTTTTTTTGTTCTTTTCTGGTTTCCCAATAGGGGTGCTATAACTTCAGGTGTTGGCCATTTATTGGGATTTCCATGAGATCACCCTGTAAGGTTTGTAACATGTAAGTATTTGGGCCAAAGATAAGAATTATTTGATAAGGCCTAACCATTTGGGTTCAAGATTTCATATTTCCCCATTTTTTTCATTTTTGGGGTCCCAATATAGAACTATGTCTCCTTCAAAGAATGGAGTTCCTTTGGATTTCTTGTTAAAGAGCTGCATAGTTTTCTATGTTTATTCGAACATCTTATCCAGTGCATTTCTTCTTTCTTCCTATAAATGTACAATTCGATCAAATATCCTCTGTAAGGCATCTGGTTTTCATGATCTTGTAGTAATAAGGACATTGCTATTATTTCTATACGAGGAGGCAGCATGGATTTTTCTCCAAATATCATTTCATAAGGAGTTTTACCTGTGTTCCTTTTAATAGATAATATGTCTACCCATAAGGCAAAATTTAATTCACTGTCCCATCCCTTTTTATTCTTGCCCAATGATATTCTAATTTTGGTAATCAAGTTTTTATTTGATGACTTAGCAAGACCATTTTATTGAGGATAATAGTTTGCTGAATGAGAAAGACCAATTCCATAGTTTGCTCAAAACTCTATCATATTAAAAGAGACAAATTAATTTCCATTAATTTTTGGGACTCCAAATATGGTTAAGATCTTTTTTTCCAGGAAGCTAATTTAGTTTTTGAATTTCTTAGAGGAGCTTCTTCCACCCACTTAGTGAAGTAGTCTGTTGTGGTGATGATCCACTTGTGTCTGCCTGAGGAGTTTGGTTTCATTTCCCCAATGAGGTCAATTCTCCATTGTGTGGAAGGTGCTTCTATGATTACTGGCTGGAGAGGAATTGTTGCTAACTTTTTATTCCCTACAAATACTTAATAGTTATGGTAGCCTATTACATATTTATGAACATCTTTGAATAAGAAAGGCCAATAATAACTTGCTCTCATGATCTTATTTGTAGTTGCTTTTGGGGTAAAGTGACCTCCACAAAATCCATCATGAAATTCTTCTATCACTTCTAATGTCTCTATTTCAAACAAGCACATCAATGATACCTCATATGGATGTTTCCAATAGAGTTTACCTTCTTGGGTGTAATTCTTCTGAGCCTGTTGTTTGACTGACCTCATTTTATTTGTAGATATACCTCGTGGGAAAGATAGGATTTGGAGATATAACAGGATGTCATCATACCATTTGCATTCAACATTATCTGTTCTTCATCAACTGTGACAATGTACTACATGTCTTACCCTTCTTTGTTAGCCAGATATTTAGCTAGACCTTATCCTCTGATTATTTTTACAGCTTTGAATTCTACATCATACTATAGTAATTTGACCATCCACCTAGCAAGACTGCCTATTGGTTCAGGTTGGGTGAAAATATATTTTGTAGTAGTGAATGGAATACAACATATAATCTTGTTTGAACCGAAAATGCTTTTAAAATATTCTAGAGCTTGAATCACAACATATGCTTATTTTTCAATCATTTTGAATCTCAAATAAGCTCCCTTGAGTCCTGTACTCATGAAGGCTATGGGTATTTCATTTCCTTCGTTATCATTTTGAGAAAGGACTACAACAATGGTATGTTCAGAAGAGAATGAATATATGTTAAAATTCTTTGAGTAGTCAGTGCAATTCAAGACTAGGGTAGTGGTGATAGCATCTTTGATTTTTTGAAAAGCTTCAAGATTCTCCTCTATCCATTTTATGTTAGCAATATTTTTAATCATGTTATTGGTAGGTCGAGCTATTTCAATAGAATTTGGCACAAACCTTCTTACAAAATTAATTTTACCAAAGAATGATCTGACTCCTTTCAGATTTTTTGGGGGAGGTATCTTGGCAATAACTTCTAATCTTAAAGGATCAATGCTAATTATTTTTTAGAAACTATGTGACCAAGGAGTTTCCCTGTGTTGCTCTGAATATACACTTTTTTGGATTCAAGGATATTCTAAATTCTTTGCATCTGGTAAAAACTGTGGCTAAATATTCAAAGTGGTCTTTAGGGTTTTTTGAAAACACTGTTATGTCATCCAAATAGACAACTACTATTTTGAACATTAGTCCCTTGAAGGTAAAGTTCATGGCCCTTTGGAATGTTGCTTTTGCATGCATTAATCCAAACGGTATTATCAGATATTCAAAGGTACCCCAAGGGGTAGTGAAAGAAATTTTATACCTGTCTTCAAGATTTACCTGAATCTAATTATATCCTGAGAATCCATCCAATAATGATATTCTATATGAGACTACTACAACTTGCAGCAATTATTCCATGTTAGGTAAGGGATAATTATCCTTAAGTGAACTCTTATTCAGATTTTGAAAATCAACACAAAGTTTGATTTCTCCATTTTTCTTCCTTATTGGTACTATGTTTGCTACCCAGGAAGAAAACCTTACTTTTATGACTATTTTGGGATCTAGTAATTTTGAACTTATTTTTGCATAATTGGATGCAATGTGGGATTTAATTTTCTTTGTTTTTTCCTGAAAGGTTGATCATACTCTTTGAGGGGAATGATATGGGTCATGACATTAGTTTTAAATGTTTTCAGGTCTTCATAACTCCAGGTAAAAGATTCTTTATTTTTCTTCAGAAAGCTGATGTACTATTCTTTCTATTTTTTTGGTAAAGCCTTATCAATCTTAAAAAATCTAGGCTCCTCTTTTGTTACAATGTTCACATCATTAGATTTTGTTTCTTTGTGGTTTGTAGGCTTTATAAAAATCATCGTATAAAATTTCTAAAGAAACTAACCCCTTAGATATTCTATTGGTTTTGAGTTGAATTAATTCAACTGGCTTTCCAATTATATGTTCCAATTTTTCTTCATCCTTCTCCTCACATATAACATCAGAGTACATATTCTGGAGGGTCATGAAATCCTTAATATCCAAATCATCTTGAAACACTTGCATGTATATAACATTACCAGGCACATAAGGTTTATACACAAATATAGTTGGAAGTCTATCCATATACTCAATGCCAATTTTTGGATAGTCTGCACCTAAAGCATTGATAGCCAACAAGTCTGCAATATGATTCTTCTCTCTAATAACGTAAGAGATGTTAAAATCCAAGAATTTATCAATTTCAGCTATGACTGCAAATTTGTATTGTTTTAATTTGGGATGTTTTGTTTGATACTTACCTTTAACTTGTTGGATAATCAGTTCTGCATACCTAGTCACAGTAAAGAAATTTAAACCCACTTCTTTGGATTTTTTTAGGCCTAACAATAAAGCTTCATACTCAACAACATTATTGGTGCATAGAAATTCTAATCTGTAAGGGATTCCAAGATAGTTTTCCTTTATATTTGTTAAATTCACACCAACACCTGATCCTATTTGAGACTTAGCCCCATCAAAGTACATGGTCCACATTTCTTGGGTAAGAACTCTATCATATTCTCTATTAGTTCTCTAGTTTCAAGGTCCATATCTTTTGCATCAGGGACTTCTACCAGGAAAGGATTATGCCAAGCTAAGTATACTCCTATTTATTTCTCTTCTATAGAATTAACCAAATTAATCATGGTATCATCTGGTCTTACCAATTCCACTGAATACTTATTAAATGGTTCTCTCCTTAAAGTAATGTTTTCTTTTCCTAAAATAGGGATTGTGGCATAAGACCACTCCAATTGTATGGATCCACACAACTATTCCTTCCAATATCTGCTTAACACTAATGAGAAGAAAGGGTCTACATCAACTACTCCAATGTCCATCACTATACACTTATTGGGATGTTGATCTAAGAAGATTAACAAGCCAGTGATAATCTCTATACAGGGTATTTGCCTATTGTCCATTACTGACATAGGAGGGGACTCCTTGGTACAAATTAATCCTAGTTGGTCTCCTATCTATTTGGGCATGATGTTATGGGATGCACCACTATTTAGCATGTAGTTGTGAATGACATACCTTTCTCATTCATCTGAATTATATCTGAGTGATACATAAAATGGTTTAATGGATGAGGGTGTTCTAGTCTCATGGTTAGGTGGCTTGACTATATTACAAGACTGAGTTTATTTTTGTTCGATAAAGCCAAAATCCTTACATACATGTTCTTTGTACTTTTGAATATTCATTAAATCACTAAAGGTAATGTTAACTTTATATTTACTCAACTCAGAACCAACATCGAATTCTATCTTAACATCTAATGTTTTGGTGCATTCCTCATGTGGTGATGGCTCATTTATTTATGCATTGGTAGGAGCTGTTTTATTTTGTTTTTTTTTTTCTGTTTTTTTTTTTGTACATTGTTATGTACAACATGCTATTCTCTAGTATCCTTATTTAAGATTTTATCAGTTTTATTAGGAAAAATCCTATATCTCAGATTTAAAGCATTGGCTTAAAGTTCTTCCACCTCTTGAGCTATAGGGATTATCTTCTGATGCAGGAGCATCCGGTAGCAGCAGAGCAATCTTGCATCAACAAAAAAATTTCTAAGTGTTTGCCTTGATGTCACGATATAGCAACAGAGAAAGGTGTCGCGATATCGCGACATGTCGTGTTTTCACGACTTAGGAAGGAGAGAGAAGGCACGAAGCAAAAAGTGTCACGATATCGTGACAGAGAAAAGTGTCGCGATATCGTGACATGTTGTGTTTTTACGACTCAAGAAGGAGAGAGAAGGCGTAAAGCAAAAATGTCACGATTTCACGACATGTCGCGATTTCATGACCCGAAGTAGAGAGCGAAAGAGGAAGGCAAAGCTATCGTGATATCGTGACATGTCATGATTTCGTGACCCAAAACAGAGAGAGAAAGCAGAGAGTAAAGCTGTCGCGATATCGCGACCCAAAGAGGCGAGAAGGAAGCAGAAAGGAAGAATGTCACGATATTGCGACATGTCACGATTTCACGACCCAAGAGGCGAGGAGGATGCAGAAAGGAAAGATGTCGTGATATCGCGACATGTCACGATTTCATGACCGAAAAGGAGAAAGAAGAGCCGGAAAGGAAGGATGTCACGATATCGCAACCCGAAGAAGAGAGAGAGGCAACGAGGAAGAAAAATGTCGTGATATCGTGACATGTCACGATATCACGACCCAAAGAAGAGAAAGGCAGCGAGGAAGAAAAATGTCATGATATCGTGACATGTTGCGATATCACGACCCGAAGAAGAGAAAGGCAGCGAGGAAGAAAAAATGTTGCGATATCGCAACATACTGCTAGTTTCCCAGATGGTGTTTCTCGAGGCGATCAAAGGCCTCATTAATGCATGATTTCTTGCTCGGTAAGCTTGTTGAGCATGGCGGCCACTCGAATGCTACACCCAGAGGTCAAAGACGTTCAGACGACTCATCAATGCGTGTTTCCATGACTACCTCGAGGGCAGTTTCCAGTTAGGGTAAAAGATGTGAAGGTTCAGTCACGAAGGCGGGGACAAGAGCCGACTTTTCAGATTCGGAGGATGTATTCTTCCAGGTGGGTCATTAATGGCCTAGAGGGTCGGGACCTCAAAAGAAACCCAGAGATTGTAATAGAAGCTGGTGGTGAGCTAGGGAGGAAGGGAGGAAAACAAGAAAGAAAATAAAACTACGCCTGCGGGCTAGTGTTGTAATTTATTTTTTGTGATCAAAGGAGAATATTGGATTTGGATTTTCGGTGGTGAATTTTGGCTCCCCATCATCTTCCCTTCATTTTATTATACCTAGGCTCTTGTCCTCTTTGTAGGATTTTTGTATTTTTTGCAACTAGGATTTTGGGATGGTGATTTGAAGCATATCAATCCATATCTTCCTCAAACAACCTTTCTATAGACTCATCTTCAAGAGTCCAGCATGCATTAATTCTAATTCCCTCTTTGGATTCCTTATCTAAGTTTACAAGATAATGGATTTCTAGATATATACCACTGCAATCTAGGTTATGAGGGGCATCACAGGCTGGAAAGTAATAGGGGAAGTTTTATGCTAAGTTAACAGTGGGTATAGGATTTGAAACTAAGTCCAGGTCCTTCTCTATCTCTTTTTTCTTCCAATTACTCCAATTATTTCTATTTCTCTCATAAGAATTATTATTACTCCAATTTCTATTAAAATTCCTCCTGAATGGTGACCTATTGTCACCTTACTGTCTGTCAACTTGAGGGTGAGAAGATTCATCATTGCTCTCTTTATTTCTTTCTATTCTATCTAATATATTGTTCATTGTATTGAACATTTCAATCATTTGATTAGCCAATTTTTCCATGGGGTCATGTTCAGTTCTTTTCTGTAGGTTGAATCCTACTTTCTTAGGTTTTCTATTAGGTTGGTTATCATGCAAAGAGCATGGTTTATTTTTTCCACTATCTAACATATTCCTTTCAATATATTGCTTTCTCCATTAATTCATCTATTGTATTAACCTGTTCTTGTATTAACTCATAGTTAAACTCTCATGGGAAGGAATTTTTGTAAAAATAGATTTACTGTATATTATTTTATCTAGAACAATGGGGATTTTATTCCTGGATTTAGAAAACCTTCTATTAAAATCACTTACTGATTTGTTTTCTTTCTTTTTCATTGTTGCTAAGTCCGTTAACAATAACTGTTCATTTTTTCTCCCGTCGAACTTCTTTAGAAAGACAATTTCCATTTTAGAGAAATTTACAATATCATTATCAGGAAGGGTGTTAAACCGTTCTCTAGCATCCTTCTCTAACGTCTAAAAAAACAAACTTAATACTACATATTCATGTTCTAATTATAGACTGTTTAAAGCATACATGAAGCTTTTAATGTGATCTTCTCCAGTAACTGCATTGTTTCCTTGAAACTTAGGTAAATATTTATGGGCTTTACTAGGGAGATTATGTAGCGATGTTGGTAATTGAAAAGGTCTATATCTGTTGGTTCTTCATAACTGAATGTTAAGAGGAGGATTGGCCATATTACTTACCGAAGGTACTTGGGTCATATTCAAAGAAATTATAGTAGGAGGTGTAGTATTAATTCCACTAGGAACAATGGGAGGTGTTTCGAATAAACTCTTTACTATAACAATATCTATATTAGAAATTTTTGAAGATGAATTAGAAGGATTAGTTCTGAAAAATAACTCTAGATCTGAGAATTCTGGATATAGCTCCTGAGTGGTTCTTCTCATTCGCACCAACACGTTCTACTTTTCTTTTTAATATTTTTATTTTTTTTTGAATTTGATCAGTCAGAGTTGCCAACACAATGTGTGCAGAAGGAAAAAACGTTTCATCAAGATTGCTCAACTTATAACACTCTCAATCACTTAGGGTATATAATTTTTCAAGAATTAAGAAAATAAAAAAACTCAAGAGAATCAAGAAAACAATATAACTACTCGTTCTTGAAAATAAAAATTGAAAATTGTGAGCATGGGCGGGAAATAGATTTGAAAATATTTCAAGAATGAAAAACAGACACTCTAGATCCCGTTAGGCTAACTGTTTCTAATAAAGATCTATCATTTAGGTTCTAAAATGTAATGAAAATTATGCATCCAGTCACCAGCAACGGTGCCAATAAAATGTTGGGGATTTTTCCTACATCCTTGGGATAAGTTGTCATGCTATAGGAAAACCTACTACCAATGAGCAATTATAGGCTTTGGTCGACCTGCATCTTTAACATGGGAATAGAGTTCTTCAATATTTTCTAAACAGATCAGGTATGGTAAGGATACCCTTGAGGTGAACTTATAGTTTTTAACATTTTATGTTCATGCTCTTCCATATTTATGGTGGTGAGTTAAAATTTTTATAAATTTTCACCGAACTAAAACAATAATAATTCAATTATGCCTTATGTATGACCAATGCCTTAATCCTTTGGGCTATTGTAGCAAGATTTAATAACAATTCAATGAAAATAGAGAGAATGAGAAAATAGATAATCGATGCAATTATATTCATTCAAATATCGTAATAAACATAATAGTTGACCAATGAAAGCAACGTTCACTATGCGTTGAAATAATGTAACCCATAATGAAGATACACAAAATATTGAAGATAAGGAAGTAATAGAAAAGAAGCTCAGAATTGTATTAATATTTAAAATATGATTACTTGAAGAGTTGGATTGAAACAACCATTGAAATCTTGAAATATCAATACAATAAAGATCATTGTTCGAATATCGTAACAAGAACCTTTCACTCTTTCGTTCGAATATCGCAACAGTCGATTCTCTAGACCTATGGCTCAATAATTTGAAAATATTCTTAGCTTCTTGGATGATTTCCTATCAAAACCTGCATAGAAATGTGAAGAATAAGGGATGAAAAGAAGAAGAAATACAAAGGGGATATAACATCAAAGAACGGGCATTCGAGTCTACCTCTTAGAAAAAATAAGCTATGTCAAAGCTCGATCCTTATTTTAGCTATAAACATCCTTCTTATAGCTATGGTGGCTCTGTAACTGCCTGAACTACTTTCATCTATACTGTCCACTTGGTGCCATCTCCTACCTTGTCATTGATTGGGTGTTGTATAGTCTATTATCTAACTGATTCAAAAATAAAATACATTATCAAAATTTGGCCGAAGTCCCATCTAGTTGTAATCCATATTCTCTTTCTTTCTTACAACTTTATTTATTTTTTTGAAAGTGAGCTCCCGAGTACCTTCTCATATATTGGTCACTAAGGCTTGATGTTTTGCCACTACACTCCTTGATATCTTTGACTGAGAAGGTTACTAGAATTTATATGTATTATCTCAGAGTTGGGGCTTTCTTCAACCACACGGGGGCCTACCTTGCATTCTAGGAAGCAAAGACTCATTACAAAAACCTGATGTATCATGTCCTCTACAACAGTGGTGAAGAACAAGGAATTAGAAGTACACAAGTTAAGGAAACCGCCAACAACACGGTACTTCCATAACTATACTCCATCGAGGTGACAATACTTTAACTATATTCCATCGGGGCATGAGAGCTTTTTGAAGATGACCTTCCATTTTGTGCCTCTTGTTTCTTCTACAGTCGGTGAACCGAGTCTCTCTTTGTAGCTCATTGATAGCACACTTCAATTCATCTCTAAAATATCACTTGGACTTTTAGAATGGATGTATTTCTATATAAAGGATGAGTTGATGTGGTTTATTCTATTAGCTGATGACAAGTGGACAGGTCCTATTGATCTAAAAATGATTTAGTTTACTTCAACCTAACGAATTCATCTTAATCCGATATTTCATTTGCATCATTAGATTTATGGGTTGCCCTCCCCTTGTTCCACACATGAGGATTCACATCTTCTTACTGTATTAATTTGTGTAGTACAAAGAGTTTAGTGATTCTAACTTGGTTAGACCTATCCATTAATCAGTTTACTTATTTTATCTTGCCACCCCACTCTTTGTTAGTGAATCATCTTATCATGGTTTATTTCCCTCTTCGACAAATCTGCATAATCTAGATGCAAAAATTTGGAGTAGAGTCTACACTCATGCAACCTCTCAATTGGCATTTAGTTGCATTAGTTGTAGTCACTTCTAGCATAACGCTGATATTCTTCGGGTTAGCGATCCTTCATGTGCGCATTCTATCGATCAATCAACATGTGTCATTTAGTACCATATTACATAGGTACTCATGATCATTGATAATTGTTCAAACAATAGATGGTTTTTATTTTCTCCAATTCTAATAGTTTCTGATTGATCCTTTTGGCGATTGGAGTGGCACTTTATTTGGTCGAGATTCGGTCGACAGATTTGGAGTGTTCTCCCTTCGATCGGTTAGTTCTTACCGACTATGTGTTTTTGGCCGTCCACCTCTACTCTTGGGTTGAGTGGTTTATAATATGCACGTGCTATGTGAAAAGTTGGTTTAAAATTTATTGAGGGGATTAGTTTAATAATATTCAACTAACCATAATGCATTTGAATTAGATGGTGACGTACCCATTTTTTTGCAGAATTTACCTTTATCTAAATTGGTGGATCTGCATTGCTTATTACATTCGACCAGTGATATTTTGATGGCTATGATTTTTTCAATCACTGATATTTAGTATTTATACCTTTTTTAGTTGGAAATATTTCAATGGTTTAGCTTTTACCACATCGTCGACCGATCCACGTAACCCTTCGGCCAACCAATGTTACTCTTTGGTAAAAATGAATTTTATGCCATGTGTTAGGTTGGGTGATTTTTCCTTTCGGCCAAGGACCTTTTTCAATTTGACTTTGACTTTTTAAATTTTGATCGACTCCTTACTTGCTTCAGTCGAATGGTGTAATTTTAATCGAGCGAATCGATTTGTGTTTGGCTAATATAGATTTTTGGCTAGTTTGTTACTGTGGTCGATCAAAAAAATTTAAAACCATTATTTTCCCTTTGGTCAGCCGATCGGTCAGTCAACTGCTATTTATTTTTCGTCAAGCAAAAATATTTTTCATAACGATCCTTGACGTTTTTTACCCTCGAATACGATTTTTTGCTCGTCGATCGAAAAGATAGATTTGAATGTGTTGAATTTGATTGACCGATATTTTTGGTAGATTGACCTTTCATTTTTGTCGATTGAAATTTTTTGATAATAATTTTATCTTCATTGGACGATTAACGATTTTATGTTATTCTTTTATTTAGGTTGATCAGATCTAGTGGTCGACTGATGCTTCTTTACCAGTAGACAAAATTTTATTGCACTAAATTTTTGTTGACTCATCTGTTATGGTTATCTACTGAAAAATATTTTCACCTTATAGAACGATTATTGGTCGATCGATGTTACTCTTCTGTCGGTCAAAGATATTTTTTTTTGCTCAATCCTTACCAATTTTTGATTTTGGTAGTGATTTTTTCTGCTAGTCGACCGAGGGATGAATTGAACTATTTTATTGTTTGACCGATTGGATCAAAAAGTTGTGATCCTTTGAAAAAGCAGGTGGGGAACCCCTTAAGTTTTAATAAAAGAAAAATTTTAAGCTACTTAAGGGTGCGAGATGGCCATGATGATGAAATTATTTTCTTAGGCATTTTGAAGGTATTGCTTAAAGATGTTAATTCATGAAAATGTTTTGAGACAATTAATTACTTAAAATTGACTTCCTTATCAACATATCACAAAACATGCACCTCATTCAAGACCTTCAAAAATTTAAAATTATGGGTACATTCATGTTGTATCAATTTTAGCTACATCACCACCATTTCATGAAGAATTTCATGTTTGTGCTATCATATCAATAAATTGAGGATGGTCTTCCCACATATTCTCATATTTAAAATATGATATTTTTTTGAATTCACTTACCATTATTTTAGCTCTTATTGGCTAGGGATCTGAACCAATCCTTGTTAAGGTATTAATTTTGGCACAAGTTCCTTCATATAGCCAATGATACGAGAGTATGCATATGTCTAATTTTTTTGCTATTAGGTTTTGGTCTCTCCTATTGTTGGTCCATGTATAGTTGTCTTCTTCAAACTCAACCTCTCATAGATTTTTGTTTTGAATAAAATATGAGAAATATCTCTTCCTTTGGGTTAATTTCCTAATTCCTCTAAAATTTTCATCTAGCTTGGTTATGGCATTAAAATATCTTATGTTCATGAATCGAGTTTATTGGTATTTACTTCTCATAAAGGCTTCAATACCACTCCAAAATTCTAATCTACCTGACTGATTTGTAGGTCCATAAACATTAACAAGGATGAAATGAATATCTGCAAAGTAGCAAGTGATGAAAGAGGCTATCCAATGCCTAGTTTTATGAATGGTTATACAAGAGGTTCTAGAAGGATTCCAATAAGTTAGAATTCCCCCTTTCGCTCCTTCAAAACACATAACATCCCATTCACATCTTACCCATACTTCTTTCATAGTTTTTTGAAACTTCTTTTATCATTTTAATTTCTTGGATACAAATAATATCAGACTTATTACTTAAACATAGGTACCTGATACACCTTTGCTTTGAGGGGGCATTAGCATCCCTTATATTCCATGAGATGATAATCATGTCTCATTAGGGGCTATTGGTCCTGCTTGCGTATTAACAATATCATTTTTTTATTTAGTAAAGAGAAGTTCAACCAACTTAGTCAATGTTCCTTTATCTATGTTCCATGAATCTTGCTTGATAATTTGAGGGTTTTTCTCTTTTTGCCTTGTCTATATCAAGAGTAGGTCTTATTATTCTATTTCTCAATTTTATTTCACAAATTTATTTTTCATCGTATTTATCCTCATCTGGCTCTACTAAAGAAGCTTTTGATTTCTACTCATTTTATGGTATTTCCTTATTAATGGCAGATGTATTAACTTCGAAATCTGTATTTTCTTTACCAATTGTTTTTTTTTGAATGGTGCATGGTAATTCAAGAGAGTCTACAAAGTTTGATGAGACACATTCCTCAGGTTTATTGAAAATGTTCTTCCATAAATCAGTATCATACTGAATAGATGATTCCTTGTTAATATGTTGAACCTATTTTACTGTGTCTTCTAAGTTTTGATCTACTATTTCTTCATAGGCTAAAGCCTCAAAAGAGTTGGTATTTATTCCAATATCCTTCCTTACTATTCTCCATTGTTTATTTAATTTCATCTTTCTAGGTTTATTTTTTGGAAGTTGAAAACCATCTTCATCCATAACCATTTGTAAGTTTCTCTTGTGATTTTCTACATATGATTATGCGGGGCTCTTCTTAGGGCATGATCTATCAATATGCCTCAACTTATGATATCTTATACATATACAAGATATATTTTCAGAATCTATTGTTTGAGTCCACATCTTATCCCCATACTTAAGAATGATTGATTCTGGTAAAGCTTTACTTATATCATTCATGCCCAATATCCAAGCATAAATAGCCAAGAATCCATCTTTCATAGTATCTAAAATCTCAAGGAATTCTTCTAGAATGTTGCCTATTGTCTTGAAGGTATCTATTTTCCCAAATTTAATGGGCAACCCAAAAATCCTAACCCAGATTGTACTAGGGATAGATTTACATTTTCAGGTGAAAAGCCTTCATACCAGCACGTAAGAAAGAGTCCTACTCTTCCCATAAACCAAGGACCCCTTTTAGGATTGTTTCTCTTTCTTCCCTAGAATAAAAAATGTCTAGGAAGAAACCTTTGGGAAAAGGACAAAATCACTCTTGGATACTTCCAGCTCCTATCAATCCATTTTCTCAAGGCTAAAACCCCTCGAAAATACCCATTAAATTTACCAAAAACTACCCTATCTTGAAGCAACGAGGATATCTTTGAGGTGTGCTCACTAACCTCTACCACTAGAGATAATTATAAGGATTTAAGTATAAATAGATCCATGGAAATTACTAAAACTCAGAATCTAAATAATATTTGATAAAAAATTATAATAATTTGCATGCAAAATTTTTAAGATAAAGAAGGAAATAAAAACTTGGTTAAAACATTCAATGTCCAGATAGAATGTCTTGACTCAGTAAAGTCATATTCTTAGTTATCAAATTAGTTTAATTTTCTATATGAAATTCAAAAATCGTTGAATTTAAAACCCTATCAAATAAATTCGTCGAACAAACCCTAAATTCGGCCAAAAAAAATTAGGTGAAAAACAAACATCAAAAACCCTAAAATCAAATTTTAACTGTTGAAAAAAAATACAGAGGAAGTGCTATTATCAATACATTGTTGAAAAAGCAAAGTCGCAGTCAAACGCAGAGGGGTTTGAATTGATCATGGCCATGATGCTGGAGAACCCCTCGATGCTTCTCTTTCCCTTATCAAAAAATGCCTAGAACACGGGGTCTATGAACCCGCCATAGATAGTCGACTCCATGAGCATGTTGAGCTCAGAATCGAAGGGGTAACAACAACCGCCATGAGAGGAGGTCACATCGTTGCTCTGTGTCGTATATTCTTTGAGCGAGCTGCTTCGCTGGCACGAAATAGTTTCTTGCCTCACCGGATTCCACTTTCTCAGGCCGCAAGCAAACGAAGGTCTCCTACGATTTGGACTCTTCATCGACGAAAGCTACCGTCTTCATCGTTTCTTGTTTCATTGCTCGCTCTTCCAACCACTATATATATACACACACGAAACATGACAACTTCCTTCTGCAGGTCGCAAAATAATTTCCGATAATCAGAACCCTTAAAACAAGCATCAAAAACCCTAAAATAAAAGAAAAAAACTTTTTTCTTTAATCCTAAAATAAAATATATTTTATTTTCTTTTAACCCTAAAATAATAACCCTAGCTTCTAAAGAAACCTAAAATTAAACTTTTCTCATTTTTAAACATAATAATAAATTAAAATTTTCTCATTTTTAAACATAATAATATAAGATATTTTAAGTGCTTTCTTTTATGCATAATATTTACATAAAGTTATAAAAATGTTTATATTTTAAAAAATATTTTAATATATTTTAAATTATATATTTTAAAAAAAATATTAAAAATATTATTAAAAACAAATATTATAATTTTGTATATTTGATTTCTATATTTTGTATAAAAATAAAAAATAAAATTATATGAAAATATATATACATTTATTATATATCGAATTTTATGTCGAATTTTATTACGAATTTTTAAACATGTTGAATTTCTTTTGAACTTTAAAAACATCAAAACCGAACACAAAATCGAACTTGATAACTAAGGTCCTATCCCTTCATTGCTCTTCCCATCATCCAAACCCTCTTCCCATCATCCAAACCCTAGCTGACAAATATTTGCAATTTTATTTTTCGCAACTTGAAAAATTATCACTACCCTTTTTCTATATGGTTGACTTCACAGGGTCGTATATCCATTAATATTGATTGGATTCCTTCATATAACCATTCATTTTATATCTATTCAAATTCCACACAAGTTGGTCCAAGAATAAGCTGAATCAGATTACTTCGTGAAGATATGACTCCTAAAAGATGAGATGTTTTTTAGAAAAATTCCCTAATATTTCGTAATTGTTTGCATTTCCAGGTGATACATAGCTTGCACTCTCTCTTGCCTCACACTCACTCTTGAATTGTACTTCCTCTTGGCTCGCAATAACCCCTATCTCTTATTTTGCCTGTGTTCCTTCGCTTTAGCATTTGTTTTGAAACAATGTTCCACTCATACATGGTAAGGGTTTGAAGCATTGATGTACTCCGGATGAGCCCATCGCTCTTCCACCATGATTGAATCTTGGCTCACACTCCCTCTTGGTTCTAAAATAGGAGGACATGTTATGATATATATCTTATGTTTATTTATTTTTATAATTTAATATTTTTTTTGTTGTTATTATTATTATTATTATTATTATTATTATTTTGAGTAATACTTCTTATACACGTCCACCATGGGACACATCCACCATGGGGATTGAACCCGAGTCACATTATCGATAATGCAAGTGGCGTCCTTGCCAGTAGACCACACTCACGGGGATATTTGCTAAATTATTTTAGTTATATTTGTTAATATAAGGTTAAAAAAGGACCAAAATAAAAATTCTTTATAATGAAATTGATTGAATTTAACAAGTTTTACACTTATGATTTTGTTTGAAGGTATTAATCTTAGGAAAATAAAATATATTTTTTTGGTGTTTATTTGTTTATATTAAGTTGTCTAAGATTTGATTATTATCATTATTTTTAATAAGCTATATTTGGATTTTTATATTGGGGCATCTTCCATAATATATCAAAATATTACATTTGCTATTACATTAATTTTTTTTTCCTTGAGAAAAAGGGATTATACTCAAGTCCCCCAACCTTAGAAAATCACACCTCTCTCCTTTAGAGCTTGAGAGTTTACAAGAATATTCAATTTTCATCTCAATTGAGATGTTATAGCTAGATACCTACATATTTTTACATAAGAAATTTTCAATTTTTTATTTTTATTTTCTAGGTCTTCAATTTTCTTTGTAAATACAAATATTCAACATCCTTCTTAACATTTTTCAATCTTGTTCATCCATCCATCCAAGTGAAATCTTGATTATTGGTGAACTATAATGATGCCAAGCTACCATTGTGCCACTTGAACATCTATAACTGCTCTATTGGCTCCATGCTTTTGCTGCTCTAATTTGATAGTTAAATGGATGGTCCTATTGTTCCTTGATGTTGTTGCACCCCTTTGAAATCTAGAATCACTATGTTTTTTTGCCAAACATTGTCATACTTGATGTCTTTTTGATTCCATGTAGATCTATAATATTGTTGCCTTAAGCCATGCCTCCAAGATTGTTATCGCTTAGGGCAATATGGGTGTCGATATGTTGCAACCTTAATTTGACAATTTTGTTTCCTTTGGTCCTTCAATAATTTATTTCTTTATTTTAAATTCTTCTTCGCAATATTCTCTCTTATGCCCTTATTTTGATGCACCCTTGTGCACTTTTGATAGGTGTTCCTTGGAATTTGCTGCTACTTCTTCCATGGACTCTATTGTTGTTGCTATTATAAATTTAACTTTTGAGTCTTTTGTTGGTTCTTCAACTTGTTCCCCTACCATAACTACTTCTTGCTTCTCCTTGGATCCTTGCTTCTTAATATTTTCCTTCTAAATGCAACCATGAACTTACACATTGTCATCTATATTTTTCTTCTTCTATTATATCCTTCTTATTCATTTCTTTTAGTTCTCTCTAAATCCTTTTAATTTTTTCTTCATATCTTTTGATGGTGACCTTCAAACTAGCTATCTTTTTATATGGGTCCCAGTAACTCAAGAATGAATGCTTCATTTCTATAATAGCCGAATTCTAACCAACCCGAGAGAGTAATTTTTTTGAAACAATCACAAAGTTCACAAGGTTTACAACCAAGATATTCTTATACTCTTTTGTTGCATAACTAAGGCATAACCACATTTGAGTTCTTATCGCTTCCAATGATACAAGTGTATAGGACATACCAACATCCCGTAGCTATCTTGGGGGTTAAATTTTCTAAACCTTCATGGTTAGAAAATATGCCATCAATGCTTTCTCCAAATTCCTTATACTCTCCTAGAGTAAAGGCAATTTAACCATAGCGTAGGGATTATCTATTTTAGTCCATAAAAGGGGATGCCATTTCTCTCACCTTACATAAGTTGATCTATGTAGGTGTAATATGACATAATACCTCAAAGTCCAATTATCTCATCTCCACGGTGAGACAAACTAGTACTTAGTTCTTAATTACCACACCTACATGGTGGTCTAATTAAGGATATTATCACATTGTATGATAATACACATGGCCACCTGATCCTTCCTGATCAAAGCACCATCACATGCTTATGTTGCAAATGATTTTCTAACCTTCGTGGTAGAAATTATTGTTCAAGCTCCATGCTTAAGAACCTTATTCAAAAGCTCCATGCTTTTGGAAATACATTTGAGCCTCACCACTCTAGATATAATCATTGCAACTAACCTAATTGTTACCTCCCCATAACTAGTCAAGTCCTTGGAAAGTATCTTATCGAAGGGTTCTAACATGGTTGTTAAAAGCACACCTTCCCTAAAACCCTTGATAACCCAACAACATAATCTATAGTAAATATTTATCATCTCTTTCTTAAACAAAAGTAATTCATGTCTACGTTGCTTGTTTAGAAATGAATAGTTCATTACTAAATCATCTCTCAAAAGCATTAACATTTCACTAAAATTATGCTTATTCTTGTAATTGTGAGTAAAAGTATTACTTTTCAAGTCCATTTCTAATTTCATATAAATACTATATTTTTTGACCTTCATAGAAATCTCCTTCTTTTATAACAAAATGCAAGCATAAATATAAGTTATTTAAAATACAAACTATATCATCAATTCACATAAAGGAACCTTCTTTTAACAAATAGTAGCTCCACACTTATCCTTCAAAATAAGTCTTAAACCATATATTATAGATTTGTTTTCAATACTTTCTTCAAGAGATCTATGGTTATAACATATTCATAAATGTTATATAACTTGATAAGAACATGATAGAAATATTCTATCCACATCATCAATTGTTGATTTCCTTGATCTCCATGGTAAGATGGTTGAAGTAAGGGATCATGACAACTCATCATTATGAATATGTATTCTTAAATGCTCTTTCAATAATGTACATGCATCATACAATAAGAAACAAACCCATAATTTCTTTTCATACTACTCTTCCCTTTTCACACAACCTTAGGAAAAATAATATACGTTTTCTAAAATTTTCCTTCTTTGGAAACATCACATGAGAGAACCCCATAATACTCTTTCACATAGACTCAGCGTCCATTTTTTTTAACAATCAATCATTCATTTATAGCATAATTACAAGGTATCTATCTCCTTATAAAGCATATAAAATAATAAATTTGGTTAACCACATGAGAAAATCCCCTAGTATTATCTTGTGAATGGAATATGCATCCATACTATTTTACAAGAAACCATCTATTAAAATTTAGTTATAAGGTGCCTATTTATCAAATAAATACAATATTTACACCTTTTTAGTTTTAAAGAACATATTTTGTTTTCTCTGTTTAATATCTTCGTGAATGCAGTTTCTCCAAAACTGAAAATAGATTTTAAACTTAATCTACAATTTATAAATCAACATTATTCCAAAACACTAAACATATATATTTTAAGAAACCCCATTTCCTCTTTCTTTTAGTTGCATACAAATTTAAAATTAGTAAGAGATATTTAAGAAAATGAACTTATTTTAATGTTCTCCTCTATGTAGTTTATACAAACAAAAATCAGCAAGGAGATATATAAATAAATAAAATTTTATTCAAAACACTCTTTTATGCAATTTACACATGCATTTAAAATCAGCAAGGAGATATGTAAATAAATAAACTTTATTCAAAACTCTCCTTTATGCAGTTTACACATGCATTTAAAATTAACAAGGAGATATGTAAATAAATAAAATTTTATTCAAAACTCTCCTTTATGCAGTTTACACATGCATTTAAAATTAGCAAAGAGATATATAAATAAATAAACTTTTTTTCAAAACTCTCCTTTATGTAGTTTACACATGCATTTAAAATCAGCAAGGAGATATGTAAATAAATAAACTTTATTCAAAAATCTCCGTTATGCAGTTTACACATGCATTTAAAATCAATAAGAATATATATAAATAAATAAACTTTTATTAGGGGGTTGCCCCCTAAGGGGTCTGGCAACTGGTATAGTGCTTTAACGATCAATAAATATGAAGGTTAAAAGAGCATGGAAGGTTGGAGGTTGAAGGAGTGTTGAAGGCAAGAGGCCGAAGGAGTGTGGAAGGCTAGAGGCTAAAAGAGCGTAGAAGGCTAGAGGCTGAAGGAGTGTGGAAGGCTGGAGGTTGAAGGAGTATGGAAGGTTAAATGATGAGTTGATATTTTGAGTGTCAAGGCTAAAGGAGCATGGAAGGATAGGTTGGATGAAGGAGCGTTGAAGGCTAGATTGGCTAATGGAGCTACAACGAAAGACTGGGATGTTGGGTGGAAGACTAAGATAACTGAAGGAACGTGGAAGGCTGATAAGGCTGAAGGAGCATGGAAGGTTGGGCTAGATGAAGGAGCTCCATTAGAAGGTTGGGAAGGCTTCTTACAATGAGAAAATAAAAATTATAAAGTATGAAGGATTAGGGTTTTTTCCTAAAAAATATCTCATCTTTTAGGAGCCATATCTTTGCAAAGAGTTATCTAATTAAGCTAATTCTTGGACCAACTTGTGCAGAATTTGAATGGCTTTAACTTTAAGGAATATTGAGGGATATACAACCCTATGAAGTCAACCATTAGGAACAAGGGCAGTGATTATTTTTTCAAGTCACAAAAAATGATATTGCAAAGTGGTAAGGATTAGGGTTTTTTCTAAAAAATATCTCATATTTTAGGAGTCATATCTTCATGAAGATTTATTCTATTCAGTTTATTCTTGGACCAACTTGTGCAGAATTTGAATAGCTTTAAAATGAGTGGTCATATGCAAAAATGTGAGCAATATTGAGGGAGATATGACCCTGTGAAGTCAACCATTAAAAACAAGGGCAATGACAATTTTTCAAGTTGCTAAAAATGAAATTACAAATATTTTCCAACTAGGGTTTGAACGATGGGAAGAGCAATGAAGGGCTATGACTTCAATGAGGAAGGAAACTAGCAATTCAGATTTGGTAAATCGGACTATGATAGTGTGATGTTTTGGAAATATTACTCTACTAAGATGCAAGGCATAAATAGTAGAGGTGAAGTTTTGGCATTGTGAAGGCTCCTATAGGAAAATATCAAGAAAGATGCTAAATTCTGGAGTAATTGTATTCGTAAAAAAAATTGAAAAGATCTAGAAAATGAAAATCAAGAATTCAGATATTTTATGTAAAATGATGCAGGTTTCTAGCTATAACATCTCAATTGAGATGAGAAGTGTATCTATTTGTAAACTATCAAGCTCTAAAGAAGACAAATGTAAATTTTTAAGGGTGGGAGACCCGAGTACAACCTCTTATTATCTAGCAAAAAAAAAACTAACTTTTATTCAAAAATCTCCTTTATGCAGTTTACACATTCATTTAAAATCAACAAGGAGATATGTAAATAAAACTCTCCTTTATGCAATTTACACATTTATTTAAAATCAACAAGGATATATGTAAATAAATAAACTTTATTCAAAACTCTCCCTTATGCAGTTTACACATGCATTTAAAATCAACAAGGAGATATATAAATAAAAAAGACTTCTATTTAACTTTTACCTAGGGCCTTTGTTTGAACATTCAACTCTTCAATCTAACAAAAACTAGTTGCTGTAAAAAGGGTGGTTGAATTTATATAGAAAAAATTTAGAGCTTCCTTTCAAAGGCAAGGGTTTTATCCCAAAATTTTTGGAAAGCAAAAATCCTTATTTTTTTTGAGCAAAATCAAGAAATAGAGGTCAATCTAATTACTTTCGACCATTCAATTAAAATCTTTCAACCCATTTCATAAAATATTTAAGCATGTAGTTTTTAATAGAGTTCCTTTTACAAAAATAAGGCTTTCTATTTTGAAAGGGTAAAAGATCAATTTACCATGGTATTCACAAACAATCCAGTACTAATATCTGTGCATGGTATCTAGAAATGGGCAATTCGGAGAACCCTAAGGCTGATATGTAAGTGGTGATGGATTTCCTCAAAAATTCTAGCTTTCACCTCAATCCTTCGTGCTAGATCCTTTCCCATTCCAATATTTTCTTTTTTTGATCTCACCTACTAGCTCCTCTATTCTCTTCTACTCCTCATTTTCCTTTCCAACTTGGCAAAAACCAACATAAAAGACCAAAGAACATGCAAAATCTAAAAGCTATTCATTTCCTTCCTAAATGCATATGTTACCAACCAAGTAACACATGCATTACTTTTAGGGTTACAAGCTTAAATTCCACTTCTATCACAATTATTATTTTTCCATTTAATATTCATTTGCCCATGCTTTCCCAATTGAAAGGATTTATTTTTTAAAATATATCCCATGCTAGCAAAAACCACATTTTTTTCTAAAAGGGTAAATGGACAATATTTTTACAAAAAATATAAAGCATAATTAAATACCTCAATAATTCCACATTATTAATTTCTAATGTTAATATAACAAAAAAATGATAATTAAATTAATTACCTCCTCATAATTAATTTAATTAATACCAAAAACTAATATTAATTATTAGTCTTGGTATGAGGTACCTCAGGTATTAATAAAACCTCTATATCTATTAATACCTCTTCGAGTGGATCCTTTGCTAGATCCATTTCATAACAAGCATACGCATGAAACATCAAATGCTTACAAAAATAAAATATTGCAAGACATTATACCACCACTTGTTCTTAAGTAGTAGGTTTTTTTATGACTACCAGGTCATCTCTATCTATTAAGAACCACTTCCTTGCTCACGTAATTTCCCGATTGGTGGTACAATGGCATTCACATACACACAATTATGTAAATGCAACTATATGAGGGTATCAATTACCCTTGGATCTATCATAGAGTATTTCATCTAGCCATCATTTCCATTTTATTTGATCTCTTATTCCTTGTGGTTGAAATTCCTCATTCCACCCATGAGAGCACATGGTCTTGCAACCATACACATGATCAACAATACCATATTATTTCATAGTATGAAAAAATATCAAATGAAAATAACCACCCATATTGATTCTACAACTAAGATTAAGCATTGAAAGACCACATATCAATACATAATCAATGTTAATGATGAGTCCTCCAAGGAGGGCCATGACAATTTTATCCCAAGAGTAAATATAATTCATTTCCTTAAGAAAACTTGCCCACCAATCATAAGCTTCCTCTCTTATAGTTTTTATAATTTGGCACAACCAAAAATGGTTACCAAAATATAGATATCTAAATTTCATCCACTATTATCTAGCATCAATGTCATTGTTTCCAATAAAAATTGGTAACTCTATGATCTCAACCCAAAAAAATTCCCTAAAGTAGCTAGGCTTTTGAAAAAAACTAGGATTTTTATTTTTTAAATATCCTTTATTCCTTTCTATCAAAAAATAATTCTATAGATTTTATTTGAAAATAAATTAAACTGCAACTGTTTTGCTTACCTTGATTGATTGAAAACATCAATAATTTGTCTTTGCAATTTGAAAAAATCCTCACTATATTTGTTCTAGATGGATGACTTCATAGGGTTGTATCTCTCTCAATACATCTCAAATTCCCTTATATATGCACTCATTTTAAAGCTCTTCAAATTCCACACAAATTGGTCCAAGGATAATATGAATCAGATAACCCTTCACAAAGATATGGGTTTTGAAAGATGAAATATATTTTTTGGAAAAATTTGCCCTAACTCTGCCTTAGTTGTCATTAATTGATTTAATTTTTAGGTCAACTATACCATATCTAGCTTGAATTTTAAAAAAGTATTTTTATATCCTTTAAATTATTACTTTTCCTCTATCAATTTTTTGATATTATTTTTAGAAAGAGATGAAAAGTTCTTTGGCTAATTACCTTTTAAAATTTGAATTATTTTACAAAAGTATTTGCTATTAGGTCAACTAGACTTCTAGCTTGCATTTTACAAAAGTATTTTTATATCCTTTGAATTATTACTTTTCCTCTATCAAATACATTACATTTGCTATTAGGTCAACTAGACCATATCTAGCTTGCAATTTACAAAAGTATATTTATATCCTTTAAATTATTACTTTTCCTCTATCAAATTTTTTATATTGTTTTTAGTAAGAGATGAAAATTTCTTTGGCTAATTAACTTTTAAATTTTATCTAGCAATCATGGTCATATAACTCCCCATAAAAATCGGGACCATCCACAGTTATGACAAAAAGCCCCAAAAACTATGCTCAAAATGAAGAAAAATTGCCAGGTCATTTCAATTTAAACATGGAAAAAATAGAGTCAAGAGTTGAAGTTGTGGAAATAAGAGACATGAATGTAGCTCCTAATCTGGTAGTGGAGAAAATTATCCCTTATCAGACGAGCCCAATGGTAAAAGGTTCCTTTAAGGAAAGCCCCTGTTTAGGAACCAGATAGGAGAGGTGAACCAAAACAAGGCTGAGGATGAAGAGGGAATTGAAAACCCCCAAAATGAGGAAAAAGGTTCAAGCCATTGACTGTCACAGTATATGCCCCCTCATTTCAATCCAAAACAGACTAGAAGCACCACCAAGCCTCCAATAGATTATGGAAGTGAAATAAAGAAAGGGAGAATATCTACAACAGAGCACTATAGAATGAGAATTAATGAAGAAATTGCAAATGGAAAGCAAAGAACATTATTACAGCAAGCTATTCCTGGCTAGGATAATAGCAAAATTGACAAACCCCCTTTGGCTCAGGGAAGGGGGCAGGGAAAAAATATCAAACGAGTCTAAATGAAGGTTCTCTCATGGAATGTGAGAGGCCTAAACGACCCACCAAAACAAAGGATGGTGAAGTCTATAAGGAAGGATTGGAATCCTACTATCATTTTTCTTCAAGAAACCAAAAAAGATGTGGCACAATCAATACTTATAGCTAGAAGGATTTGGAAGCAAGGGGAAGTGGCCTTTCAATAGGCGAGAGAAGCATCTGGGGGTCTCATGATCTTATGGGATCCTATTCAAATAGAAGGAAGTATTATTCAGGCAAATGAAAGAGTCTTAAGCGTATTATTTCATGATTTTGATACTAATAAGAATTGGATTATGTCAAATGTTTATGCCCCCACCTTTGTCCAAGGGCGGTCTAAACTATGGGAGTTTTTGGGGCATTTGATCCAAGCTTTTAAAGACATTCCTTGGGTGATTGGGGGAGATTTCAATACCCCCCTTTACCCATATGATAATAAGGGAGGATTTGGGTTACCCTCAAGGAGCATGGAGGACTTCAATGAATTCATTAACACAAATGAATTGATGGATGTAAGACTAAAAGGAGCCAAATTTACATGGAGTAACAAGAGGATAGGAAGTCAGCTGATTCAAGAAAGGTTGGACTTGTTTTTTTATCCAAGGAAGCTACAACAATGTTTGGTGATTCAGCGTTACAAGCCCTTCCTAAATGCATTTCAGACAATAATATTATTCTATGGGAGGCATTTTAGGCTAACTCCTTTAAAAAGCCATTCAGATTTCTGTCAATGTGGGTTAAACATCTGGACTTCAAGAAACGAATAGAGGAATGGTGGCAACAACCTATCCAGGGAAGTGCTTCCTTCAAACTATCTCAAAAACTTAAGATGGTGAAAAACAACCTTAGAATATGGAATAAAGAAGTCTTTGGAAATATTTTTGAGAATAAGAGAGCGAGTGGGGGAAAAACTGAGAATAATAGAAAGCAAAATCCAAAATGGAACCTATGATGAGGCGACAAGGACTGAAGAGAAGGAAACCCTTTGTGAGTTTTATAATATTTTAGCTTGTGCGGAGATGTATTAGAGGCAGAAATCAAGGGTATTATGGCTAAAGGAAGGGGACTCTAATTCAAATTTTTTCCATGTTACCACATTGAGCAATAAAAGCAACAATAATATTAGAAATTTAACTAAGGTGGATGGATCCTCAACTCAAAACATTCAGGAGATCAGGGATGAGGCTGTTAATTTTTTCGGTTCATTATTGGGTGAAGAACGGGCCTATAATGCCCAAGCAAAGGACTATCTCCTTCAATTCATTCCACAAATCATTGATGAAATGATTAATGAGTCTCTTACAACAGCTTTTTTAGATGAAGAGATCAAGGAGGCTTTGTTTAACATGGATCCTGACAAAGCTCCTGGGTCGGATGGGTTTTCACCGTGGTTTTTCCAAGTTTGTTGGGATATTGTTGGAGCAGAAGTTATTACTGCAATCAAGGAGTTCCAAAGTTTAAATCATATTCCAAGGGGTTTCAATTCAAATTTCATTGCTTTGATCCCTAAAGGCCCCAACCCCAAGACTATGGCTGACTTTAGGCCGGTTAGCCCGTGTAATATATCCTATAAAATTATGTCCAAAGTTTTAGCCAACCGTTTGAAGAAAGTTCTACCGATTATCATTGATCCAAGTCAAGGAAGTTCTGTACAAGGAAGATCAATCTTAGATAGAGTTATTACTGTTCATGAGGCTCTTCATACAGTCGCTCAGACCAAAAAAGCAGTCATGGATTTAAAGTTATACATGAACAAAGCTTATGACAGGATAAATTGGGAATTCCTAGAGGCAATTTTATTAAAATTTAGCTTCAACATGAAATGGGTCAAGTTAATAAGAGAGTGTATTTCTAAGCCTTGTTTTTCAATTTTGGTTAATGGGTCTCATCGTAGGTTTTTTTCAAAGCAAATGTGGTCTAAGACAAGGAGATCCCATAAGTCCTATGCTATTCATCATCGTAGCTGAGGCCTTGGGAAGAACCATTAAGGCAACAACGGTAGCTGTACTCATATCAGGTATCAAGGCCACGTCGCTAACTACCCCGATGATACATCAACAATTTGTTGATGATACATTGCTACTGAATTTGGCTTCTATGGTTGAGGCAAGAAGGATTAAAAATATTCTCATAATGTATGAAGAAGCGGCTGGAAAAAAAGTGAATTTTGATAAGAGCAAACTTTATTTCATCAATACCCCCATTCCTAGGCAAAACAACATAGCAAGGATCATGGAATGTCAGATTGAATCCCTTCCCACCTCCTATTTAGGTCTTCCCCTATTTACGGGGAAACCTGAAGGATCAATGTGGAACATAGTTCTGGAGAGGATCCAAAAAGAGCTAGCAGGTTGGAAAGGACATCTGTTATCTCAAGCAGGCAAAGCATTTTTACCTATGGTTTCACTTCAAAGTATACCCGTTTACTTCCTATTAGTGTTCAGAGCTCCTAGCAAGGTGTATCACAAAATTGAGCAGCTTCAAATTTTTTTTCTCTGGTCAGGGACTGAGGATAAGAAAAGGATCCATTTAGTAGGTTGGAACAAGGTTTGCAAACCTAAAGCTAATGGGGGGTTAGGATTGAGGAGAGTTGCTCATCTCAATACAAATCTATTAGCCAAACAAGCATGGCGATTATTGAATAAGGTCGATAATGAATGGACTGCCATAGTTAGGAGGAAATACCTCCAAGGTGTGAAATTCCTTATTGACAACTTAGCAAGCAGGGGGTCTGCTTTTTGGAATGCAATCCTCATGAGTAGGGATCTTGTCAAGAAAGGTCTTAGATGGATTCTAGGAAATGGGCAAACAATAGACTTTTGGAAGGATCGATGGGTGAGAGCTAAGGAGTTATCCTAGAATCCTCGTTTGGCTAGGATTCAAGAGCATATGGAGTAGCATATTAGGAAGAAGGTTGCAAATTATATGTGGTAGGATATAAATATCAACGGGTGGAAACACATTAGAGTACAAGGTTTTGAAGCAGAGTCTGAAGAGCTTTATAAGATTTTAACTCAACAAATTATTCCCTCTGGAGAGGATGAAGATCACATTTTTTGGGATGAGACTAAAAGTGGCGACTTCACAGTTAATTCTGCCTATAATTTTCTTCTCAATGTGGAAGGTCAACAATTTCAACCGAGTTTGGTTTGGATCAAAGGCTTAATTCCTAAAATATCCTTTTTTCATGGCTGGTGATTCAAGGAAAAATCCTCACTATGGACAATATGTTATCCAAAGGTATGGTTATTGCTAACCATTGCTACATGTGTAGGGCAGGATGGGAGACAACCCAACACTTTTTTCTGGAGTGTCCGGTAGCGGAGTCCATCCTGGATGAAATTTTCCAAGCCTTTAGGATCTCGTGGGTTAAGTGTTCCATCAATGGCCTCAACCCTTTGTTAGCCTAAAACTTAAGTACCTATGGAAAATCTGTTGGCATCATTTTATTTTGCAGATTTGGCTAGAAAGGAACCATATAGTCTTTAAGGATACCATTCACAACCCAAAAACCATCCTCAATAGGATTATTGTCTTTGTGAAAGAAAACCTTAGCACCTTAGTGGATGATAACCACTCAATTCCTCCCCAAGAAAAACTATTAGCTCGGGCCTTAGGTATTGAGGAAAAACCTTCCATTCCTTTGCCCAATCCCAGAAATGGGATTTCTTGGGAGCCACCCCCCAGGGTTGGTTTAAACTAAAATTTGATGTTATAGCCAAGGAGAACTCAGGAAGAGCTGGAGATGGAGGAATAATCTAGGATCATCAAGGAAATATGGTCAAGGCCTTCACTGAACCATTGGGAATCAAAACTAATAACAAAGCAAAATCTAGAGCCCTTTGGAGAGGGTTGCAAGTAGCCCAAGCAACTCAAGGTAACTTGATGATTGAAGGTGATTCGATGAACATCATCAACCTGTTAACCAATGGCAAAAAACCTCCATGGAGAATTGAGGGAGTCATCCATGAAGTGAGGATCCTTTTTGTGGCAAGACAGAATAGGAGGGCTCGCCACATGTACCATGAGGCCAACAGGTCAGCTGACAAATTAGCCAACATAGGTGTTGATGTTGGTAGTTTGGTGACATGGACACAAGGTGTGCCACGTGAAGTGGAAAACATTATTAGTCATGAAAAGAAACCTACCCGTTAAGGAGAAAGATGAATGGGCGTTCTTTCCCCATGGAGCTGGTAATAACTATGGGGTTTCCTCTAAATCATACCAAATTGGAAATGAAGGTAACAGGGTGTAAGCCTTGGAGGATTTCGACAGAGAATAGGAAATGGGCAAGCAACAGGTTTCACAAATGCAAAGTTTCAAACTTCAATTTCCTATCAATGTAAGTAATGTTTACAGTTATGTTTAGGTATGGGTGTGCCTTGTTAGTAAGGTGTTGTAGGGGATTCAACACAAGTTATGGTAAGAAAGTTTCAAGGATGACTAGGATCTACAATCTCAACAGAAGGCTGGATATTGTAATAGGTTTTGGGTTAACCTGCAAAACCCGGTAATTAATGAAGACTTTTATTTACCAAAAAAAATATAACTATAAATATTTTGCAAGAGAGACAATAATATGAAACCAAAATTGGATATGATTTTGATACTCATTTTTGAAAATTAAAATTCTAAAAAATAATGGTGTGATAAATATTTTGTGGAATGTTGATTGCTTTAGTTTTGAAATAATTAATCCAACATTTGATTAAATCTTTAATGTTGATGGAGCAATCCAATAGGTTTTTTTCTGAAGAAAATGTTGAAAGTGTAATATGATTCATGGTGAAGGCTGATATTTTATGATATAATCTTGGATAGTCTTGAGGGCAATCATTGTTCAATGTATTTAATTTATTGTAATATTTAATTATGTAAATTCTATAGGCCACAAGTAACCTTGTTAAAACCATCTTATAACTTGTAATTAACCTTAAATCCCTCTTGTTTTTTCAATGAGTCCACCTTAAATCCCTCTTGTTATGTCAGCTTAGGTTAAACTTATTAATGTATTTTGGAGAGTAGGAATTGGTATAAATATCCCCAACCACTCCATCCATATAAATTGGAGAGTGGTGATGCCTATTATGGTACCTATGGGGACCCCATACTTTTTGTCTTTTATTTTTTCTTTCATCCTTTTTATGCTTTTTGTATAAGAATTGATGGATTGATTTTGTTTGCTTCTAGGAAATAATGTGAATTCCAATATAGTATCAAAGTATGTATGAAGCTACCTCAGTTGGTCATGTAGAAGTGTTTTTCAAAGCCTTCAATTTTTTTTTGAATTATAGGATGATTGTTTCCTCAAAGTCTCATAACCCATTTCTACATAAGAGGCAAGGAGGATTTATTTATTTATTTCTTCCTATTTGTCCTTTTGACTAGAATGGATAATTTTTTTTGCTTTGCTAAAAAAATTTAGAATGTCCATATAGATCCTTGCAAGGTACAAATTGGTAAGCAAAAAATATAATGTCCATATGGATCCTAGGTCTAGTTAGTCGACCCTTGATCATTAGAGTTAGAATTATTGTTGATTTTATCTATAAATAGAAATAACTATGTGATAGTTTGGATTATCGAATGTTTTTGGATGTAAGTCGCTTAATGCACATATGAGAATTTGCCATCTACAAGTGGCTAAGGATTTGCTGATTTGAATCTAGTTTTTGATTATTGCATATTTGATTTTTTGGCTAGTGGATTGAATTACTATTATCCATTAGAGTATTGTTACACATTATTGGAATCAGTGTTGCTATTTTTAAGTTTGTTTCCTAGCACTTTCATCCTTTTTATGATTTCTATATAATATTTGAGTGGATGGATTGCTTCTATTCATTTTTGAATAATATTATGAATTTCAATAGCAAAGGGGCAATGTAGATATAGACGATCTAATATTTCTAGAAATTCTCAATGATATAATTTAAGAAAAAATGCCACTTGTAAGTATTTTGCTTTGGACTACTAACCAAATGAATATTGAGGTTTTAGGGAGGGGCTCAAGTGAAAAAACATCTTTAAAGCGATATCCTTGAAAGTATAAAATTTTTAACTACTCCAAAGTCTCATATCCTAACTTGATTGAGTATCCATCATATTTCGATAGATTTCCATTTAAACTTATTTTTTACAAAAAATTGACAAACAAAGCTCTTGAAGAATTCTTTGGATCTCATTTTTTGCTTGCATGATGTCCTTTCCATCAAGAAAATTGCTAATAGAAATCCAATATTTGGAATTGTCCCTCACATCAATATAATACTTTAAAACTTTTACAAGCATAAGAGGCCTACAATAATGGTTTCTATTTTGGATAAGAAACAAGAGGATAAGTTTTAAACCAATAATTAAACCAAAAGTTTACAATCCCTTTCATTGGTTGACCATTCTATATATTTATTAATCAATTACAAACTTTGAAATGAAGTTCCATGCTGTTGAAACCCTAAGGATGGCTTGCTTTTTTAATAATTTTACATCTATAGAGACTATATTTTTGACATAGTAATTTTATCCAATTTTTTTTCTTAGATATTTGAATAATATCCAACCAAACTTTGCTTTTAATTTTAAATTATCATTTTAAAACAATTATCTCTAACCTTATGTACTTTGGTGGAATAATTAAGTTAAGGTTGATAATGATATGAACCTAATATTATTTTTTCTTACATATAATTTAATCATGACTACATTTGTTGAAAGTGTAATATGGCTTCGGCAACGCCAATATTTTATGATGTAATCTTATGTAGGCCTAAGGGAAATAATTGTACAATGTATTAAATTTGTTGTAATATTTTATTATGTAATCCTTATGGGTTGTAGTTAATATTTTTATGGTTAAATCCATCTTATAACTTGTAGTTAATCTTAAAATCCTTGTGTGTCGACTTAGGTTAAAATAATTTATGTAATTTGAGGATTTGATATTGGTATAAATACCCCCACCAGTCCATCCATTGTATATGAGTGTTGTGATTCTTTTTTTTTGGCTGGAGAACAAGAGGTTGTACTTGGAGCCCCCACCTTTGACAAATCACAAGTATCTCCTTTAGAGCTTGAGATTTTATAAATATATTCAATTCTTATCTCAATTAAGTTGTTATAGCTAGATACCTACATCATTTTCATAAAAAGTATGAATTCTTGATTTTCATTTTATCGATCTTTTTCAATTTTATGTGTAAATACAAAAATTCCAAAATTCAACATCCTCTTTGACATTTTGCTGCAACAACCTTCATAATACCAAAAATCCACCTATACTATCTATGCATTGCATATTAATAGAATAATATTTCCAAAACTTTATGCTATCATAGTCCACTTTACTAGACATGGATTGCTCGTTTCCTTCCTAAAGCATAAGTGCAACCAAAAGAATTGTAATAAATAGTTTATATGAAATCAAATTAATGTTACAAAATAAAGCAAATATTACCAATAGAAAACATTAAAGCAAATTTTAATTATTATTTGATTCAGGTAGTCAACATTTTCTTCTCAACTTTAGCTAAACCTACTACTTCCTCTAACCATGAAAAAGAGAATTTAACTTCATGATCTTCAAATAAAAACCCTCTATTGGTTTGCCTATCTACACATTTATTTCTTTTCCTTATTGTATGTGTAAACCTAATTTCATCAAACTTTGTAGCAAGGTCTTGTATTTCCACAATGATCTCTTGTATGTTCCATGGATGCTTTGGTTTCCTCAGAATTGCATTTATTACTATTAGTGAATCACCTTCCATCCATACTATATTTCATTTTATTTGTCTATATATTTTTAACACTTCCAAATATTCCTAAGCTTCAACTTCATATTTGACTTAAATCCACTATTGAAAGCATAATGAGATAAAATCTCTCCCCTATTATTTCGAATTATTCATCCTCCTATTGGTCTGGATTTTATTTATATGCACCATAAAAATTTAATTTAACCAACTCCACTTTTGATGGTTTCTCCTTTATATTTTTTGCATTATTTTTATCTCTTGTACCCAACATCATAATTCTATTTGATGACTTGAATCCATCTATCAAGGCTATGCTTAAAAATTAGATATTGGGTGAGTTGATAGGGTTGGTTTAGCCTTATCTATGGCTAAACAAATCTCCCTTTTCATTACCTCTAAACCGCTTTCCTTTCCTTTAAATATTCTTGTATTCCTTTCCATCCATACAATCCAGAGTATTGTATCTTTTGATATATCCTAAATTGTCTATAAAGACCCACTTTTAAAAGTGCTTTGCCATTACTTTAACCATTTTTTAATTTTGCCATTTATGACCATGCACTTATCAAACATATTAAAAATCCATTGCCATGGTTTCTAGACTATTGAATAGTGTCCCAAGAGATGGTCTATACTTTCCTCATCTTTTTACATAGAATACTAGGTTATCCTAGGATAAAATTCTTCAATGACCTACTAGCCAAACACAAATATTAACTTTAGGAATGCTTGGGCTATTCCAAATATCTCTCTATATTCTTGTGGTATTCCTAATTTGTTGGTGCTTTACATTATATCCACTTCTTGTTGTCTATTCTCTTGAGCTATTCAACTTCCAAATCAACTTATCCTTGGTTCCACTCAAAATAATAATTGTTACCATATTTCTACTCAACTACCTTCCAGCATTAATTTCTTGCATACTTGTAAAATATTATTTCCATTTGTATCTTCCTTCTTGATCCTTGTACATAATGTTTGATACCCTATCACTATGTTTATCTTAAAGTAATCTCATCTGATGTTTCAAAATTGGATCTAGATTCAGTGGATTTTTATCACACCAAGTATCCATCCAAATAATTTTTTTTTTTATCTAGTTCCCACACCCATCTTAGATCTCTAATCACAAGATCAATCAATTTTTTAAACTGTTCCACGATGCAGAACCATATGGTAGTGAATATACAATAAATATTAAGCCTGGGTTATTAGGTTTCATGTACTTAGAAGAATTATTGCCCATTGGCTTTGATTCTCTTTGCATAATCTCAAAATAGTTGTTCCCCTAAGAGCCAAGTTTGCATCCATAAGAACTATTAAACCAATATCTACCCTAGTTTTATCATCACACAAATTTATTCATTTCACCAAAGTTATCATGTTATCCTAACCTTAAAAACAACTGCATAGTTTTTGAAGCTAAATACATAAGATAAAGTAACCACAAGATCCTAGATAAAGTTGCAATATGAAATATATGATAATGGTAAACTATTAAGCATTTACAACTCACGAATAACTTAAAAAATGATTCATATAAATACCACTAATAAATTCTCACAAAAATATGATCTTTATTGAATAAATATATAAATACATCATACTTCATCACTCTCCATTACAACTGTATATGACCAATCTATCTGTCACTCTATATATCTCTATATCTTTCACACCCACACACACACACACATAATTGAATGTGACTCTTCATATGGACGATTATTGGCCTTCACTCTTCCTATGACTCTTCATATTATTATTCTATGACACATGTGCACATGGATAACTATGCACATTTACATTGCCAAAATACTTTGCACACTTGTGCATTTATTACATTGCATAAAGTAACTACTCTCATTCTAATCTAAGATGCTTTCCTAATATAAATATGTACCCAAGGTGGTGCATTAGCATGTACCAAATAATGTAATATATTTCAACATTCCCCTATATTACATTATTTTGTTATTAGAGACTTCAGTCTTCATGTCTCCAATCTGTCTCTGTAAGATCAAATTTCTAAATTTACATAAAATAATTCTTGTTTAACTATTCTGGTGTGACCTCTTCTTTTATTCTTTTATTTTCCTTGATTTTGTATATTCATTGGTGATTTTCCTTCTAAGAATTGTGTTGGCATATCATAATAGTGATACAACTTTGATTCTTATCCTGAATGCTTCAAATAATCATCTTTTTCAGTTTTAGTCTTCACCTTGTATTTCTTGATATGATTTCTTTTTATGTTTCTCTTTCTTCTTAATTTTTGTACTTTTATTAGTGATATATATTCAATGTGATGAGTTAGTAAATCATCACAATAAAAAATACTTGGATTCAAAAGTTCATTGCTAGCATTCTTTACTTTCTTTTGTTTCATTCTTGAAAAGAACTCAAAAGTGATTAATGATAAATAAACCATTAAACACTCTTTTGATGAAAGAATAATCATATTTGAGTATTCCACCAAGTCTTAAATAATGTTTCATGAAGATATCTGATTAATATCATAAAGTTCTCCTCCTTAGCTTCCTTCAAAAACAAAGAGAATTTTTCTTTCAAATATGTAGGTAAGTATTTGAATCCATCAAAGCTATCTATTAGATTTTATGAATAAAATATAAGTTTATGAAGTAGTTCTTCATTCTCTTATTTAAATACATTTCTAATTATTTCATCCATCTAGCTATGAATAGTAAATTTTTCAATTCTCTTAAACCTTTGTAGTTGACTACTTTATAAATCCCTAGTTTAGTTTATCTAGTGAATATTTGATGCAATCTCAAATTCTCTATTATTTATCTTTCCTTAGTTTTGAATGATAGACTAAGGAGGATTTTCAAATTTTGACCTTAAAAAAACTTAAGCCTTATATATCCCAATTTTTAAATATATTGTCTTTCTTAAACAACTTTTCAACTTCTAGATCATGAGTTGAATTATTTTAATTATTAAAATCTTGTAGTATATGATTAATAACTATAATTCCTTGAGAATAAATTTTGATATAACATTTGAAGTAGTCTATCTTATGACTCCCTAGTTTCAATACAATTTCTTCAATTCTATATTTTGTAGAACTCCTTGTATCTCCCTAATGAATGAATATAATTTTTCAACTTCTATGCTTAAAAAATATCAACTTTACTTTCCTCTTATCAATCATTGATTTGAATGCAATTTTAAATCTTGTAAATCTTCAAATTTATGTCTCTTATAATTGTGAATTAGAGACTAAATTATCAATGCAATTTTCTTTGTCAAAAACCTTCTATGTTGAATTCCTTTTATCTCCCAAATTTAATAATATAATTATTCAATTCTAAATTTCATAAACTATGTTTATGTTGGATTTCTTATAACTCCAACTTTAGAAATTTAAAAATTCTAAAAATAATATTTGCAAGTTTTTGTGTTCCTAGTTTGATGTAGAATACCTTATTTCTCCAACTTATCAAATTGCAAATATTTAATTTGTTTTGTAAATTCAAATGTGTAAATTACAAAACTTCAAAAATAAAGACTTTAATATTTAAATCAATCTTCAATAATTTGTAGAAGCTTTCAAATGGCAATATTCAGAATTCTAAGGTTTAAGTAATACTTTAGAAATTCTTATCTCTCCAATAAAATACTTTTAAACTTAACCTTAGATAATAAGCCTCTTTAATCCTTATAACTCCTACTTGGCATAAATTAATTCTAGAAATAATAAAATACCTTTAAATATTTGAGGTGCTCCCTCCTTAATGCTGAATCTAGACTTGCTTTGAAAGTGGCACTCGTACTCCAATTTGGCTAATCAATTTCAACTTGGTCAAGCTTATTCAACTTCAACGTATTTCTTCTGGTTGTAGTGGATGAGGATATCCAATGTGTTTCCCTCTCATGTAATAAATGGTGCTCCAAAAATATTTGGTATTCCTTAGTAACGTCTAGAATCTTGCAAGATGAGTGACAAGTGTCACCAAAGCTCTTCCTTGTCTTTTCTAATGTAACCTATGACTTTTCAAATGCTTGTAGCGCTCCTTCCTTGTACCAAGTGGCACATGCAATATTGTAACTCTATTGAACCTTATGAATGAATTTTGAGCACTCTTTGATGTTTTGAATCTCTTTCCTGCATTATTTTATTTCTCTTGATACTTGGTTGTGCATGAAATCAAACTAGTGCAACATTATAGAGAACATTATGCATGCTTTCTCTACACTCCTTTTCTTGGTGGTTACAAACCCTAGATATTTGGTCTTCCTTAATGCCTCTTCACTTATGCAAAATGTTGCCTTATTTGCTGTATACATTTTTGGACTTGAGAATGGTACTTCAGCTTCTTTAATGGTGGCTCTTCCACTTAGGCACTTCTTTATAGGTGGTTCTTCCACAATGGTTCTTATCCACTTAGGTGCTCTTCTACAGGTGAATCTTCTACGATGGATATTCTTTGATGGCTCTTATATTTTAGGTGGTGGATCTTCCAACTGGTGGCTCTTCTTTTAGGTAGTAATTGAGTGTTTGCATCCTTGTAATTTAATGTCACCTTTACCTTTTTGTATGGTACTCAAATTGAGCTACTCGATGGTGCTTTTTGTGGTGGTTTTCTTCACCAATATTTTTTATAGATTTGTTGCTCCTATTGGTGTTTTTTTTTTGTTAAGTAGCGTTTGTATTTACAGCGGGTTTTAACTAGGATCCCAAAACTTGATTACATAAGATTTGGTAATAACATGCCAAGAATAAGCCATTACAACAAAATTCTGGGCCCAAGGCACCAATACCCTGAAAATGAAAAACAAACATAAATCCTACCCAACGAGAACAGGTAAATTTGAACAATCTCGCCCAACGGGAAACCACCAATTTTGAAGGAAGGTAAGTTTGAAGATCCCACCCAGTGGGGAGTAGGTGAAAACCGCCATCGTGTAAATCCCACCCAACAGGAAGTAGCAAAAAACCATTATAATATAAATCCCGCCTGGCAGGAAGCAGTCGAAAAACCACCAAAGAGTGAATCCCACCCAGCGGGAAGCAGCAAAAATCCATCCTAGTGTAGATCCCGCCCAGAGGAAAGTAGAAAAAGCCTCTATCAAGTGAAACCCGCCTCCCGAGAAAACCAGCAGGAAATGAGAAAAACCCACCCAACGGGAAACCCAATGGTTTTGGAGAATCTCACCTCACAGGAAACCATCTCGCCCCGCGAGAAACCATCCCGCTCAGTAGGAAACCATCCTGCCCAGAAAAAAGGGGGAATCCCGCCCAGTAGGAAGCAGCTGAAAACCAACAAAGAGGAGATCCCACCCATCGGGAAGTAGCCAGAAAGCACCACCAAGAGAATCCCACCCCCAGGACAACCAGCAGGAAAAGACAACAGGTTAAGGGACCAGGGATAGAGGGACTGGGGATCCCAGGTGGGAAGAGGTAACAACCACAAATATGGGATCCCTGGGAGCCTAGCCTAGGGGATCTAGGGTCTACATGCATAGATCAGATCCCCCCAAGATTTGAAAAATGTAGTAGAACCCAGAGAACCCCAACAACAGGGGCCAAGAATCCCATCCTTGCACAGGAGAAACTTCAGGGAACTAGGACTGAGGCTGGGAACAGCCTAGGCAGAGAAAAATCCCCCCCCCTAAGGCCAAACAAATGCCCAAGGTGTCCACCAAGGAGCAGAACTAGCACGAAGAAGCCTCCAAGCAGGAAATCGAAGAGGGCCCTCCCCATAGGGACGGGACCAACAATAGCCACAGGATCCCAGAGAGGATTCACTAGCAAAAATGGGAAAGAGGCCCCCCCAGACCACCCCCAAAGTAGTAAGGACCTCAAAGGAAACCCTAGGAAGCCATCAAAAACCCAACCAATCACCCCCACCACCCAGAGAACCACAGGGAACCAGATCCACGCCAAAAACCTGCAGAAAACCCCAGGGGGAAGCCTGAGGGAAAAAAAGGGAAGGGATCCCGAAAATAGCAAGGAACCCTGGGAAGCACCAGACCAAAAACTCAAACCAAGGAACCCTGACCGACTGGGAGAGGTGTAGAAAGAGGAGAAGGATCTCCCTCAAGGAGATGATCTACAACAAACAATCCCAGGGAGGGATGACCTGGGAAGAGCCAGGGACTGTGCAAGAACCAGGGGAGGGGGAGCAGGGAAGGGATCGGGACCCTCCCCTCCTCCTATTGGTGTTTTTAAAAACCTTAAGTATACCCTATATTTGAGCTCTATTCTGCCTCAATAAGATTTATTATAAATCTGCACTTTTTGTTATGTAAAAAACAACATATAATATTTCCTTATCACTCCTTTTAATACTTAGTAACTCTAATATTTGTTGTTCTATTTTATAGATTTTTAAGAAATAATAATGGTGTCTCTTTTGGATTTGAGACACTTTACTCAAGCTTCTTCTTGCTAGCTTTTAATAGCTCTAAAAATGATGCTTTCAAAAACTTATAATAATTACTTTCAATACTTGTAAAAGAATACTTGTTTTAGCATCAAATATACACACCTTTTATGGTTTCCTTTGTGACTTTTCTTCTTGCTAGTTTGTTATCTTGAACTTGTGTAGTTTTGCAGTTGTACTTGCTGCTCTAGAGTCTTTGATTTGCAGCTCTAGTTGCTGCCTAAAAATTAGCTTTCTTGCTATGACTTTTTCCTCTTATTTATCCTTTAAATGCATGCCATCAATTTTTGAAATTCGCAGCTACAAATGCTGCCCTCTTGCTATCCAAATTTGTAGCAATAATACTTCTTCAAATGCTGCTAAATCATTCTATGCTTTTTTGTCCAAAGCTCTTCCAAATATATCCCTGAACTCTTTCAAAATGCAGCTTGCTTTTCTCTTTTCAATGCTGCCCAAATTTGCAGCTCAAATCTCTCAAATTGCTGCTTACAAAATCTGATTCTTTGATATCCAATAATATTCAAATTTGCTACCTTCTTTTATTGTCAAGCCTTATTTCAATTTTTTGTTCAAAACTTCCTAAAACTTCTATAAATCACAACTCTATGCTCTATTTAGTTTCTTGTCCCATGACCTTTCAACTTCTCCTTCGAAAATCAACAAATTTCTTCTTTTATAAATCAGCCTAAAAAACCTTTGTGGCTGTCCTCAAATTTCTCAAAGTTGTGGCCTCTTAAATACTTATTACTTCTTCAAAATTCTGATCAAATTCTATCTTCAAATCTGATCTCGTTCATTGTCTTCTTCCTCAAGAATTTGAATGTCTTGAGGTCTTCAAAAACCTTCTCAAAATTTGGCAAACTTCTTGGAAAATATTTTTTTCTTTTGGGTTTGTTGTTGGATGGTGACAATTGTCCCAACTTCCTCTTATCGAAAGGTTCTCTTGCTTACAATATTTTGATATAAACTTTTCTTAAAATATCCTCCAATGGCCATTGCTTCAATTTTGCAATGAGGCTTTATCTATCTTTCTTCTTCTTCTTCAAAGTCTTCTTGAGACATCTTCTCTTGGATCTTCTAACTACGCAATGATGCTTTCTATAGTCTTCTTCTTCTTCTTCAAAATCTTCTTGAGACCTCTTTTCTTGGGTCTTCTAATTCTGCAATGAGGCTTTCTCTAGCCTTCTTCTTCTCCAAAATCTTCTTGAGATATCTTATCTTGGGCCTTCTAATCCTAAAACTACTCAACTCTTCTTAACCAAGTCTTAAATGAAAACTTACCTTGGTTTCTTTATTTTCCAACTATGGGAATTCTATAATGAGATCTATTTTATTGGATCTCAATTTTTTTTTGCTTCTCAACTTTGCAATAGGACTTTTTTAGTCCTCCTCTATCTTCAATATTCAATATTCTGAATCGGGAAGTTCTTCAATGTGACCACTTTTATGGGTCTCTTTAATATTCAATCTTAATATTCAATCTTCAATGAGGATCTCCTTATTGGTTCTCCTCAATATTCAATGGGGCATTCTTTCTTGGACCTCCTTAATCTTCAATGGGGCCTTATTTATTGGACCTCATTAATCTTCAATGGGGCATTCTTTCCTGGACCTCCTTTATATTCAGTGTCTACTTTTTTGCAACAAAGAGTTAATCCCTACACGAGGAAAGCACAAACTTTCATGCAATCGAAGGTGAAATTTTTCTTTATTTTTTGTAGGAAGCTTCTCAAATTTTGAGAACTAATATTCTGCAACAAAAATCTTAGACAATAATATCCAAATATATTCACAGTTCCAGAATTCTAAAATCAATAATCTTTACTAGCTATTCCTAAAACCAGTAGAACCAAATATATATTGAGTCCTAGTCTTCACAAGTTTTCCTTCTTCCTTGTGGAAAGACTCTAGCCAAAAATTAATTTGAAATATTCTTCTCTCTATCAATATTTTCAATAGGAACTCCTTCAAGGGTCTCTTAATCTCTTCAATATTAAGGTCTATCTTCAAGACCTGTGAATCTCCTATTCCAAATTTGCTCTTGGAATAGGTAAATATTTAACTTTCACTGCTTTTCCTTAAACACAGTGAAAAATCCTATCTTCTTTGGTTTTCTTTTCCAGAGGTAATTTTTTCAACTTTAATGGTCTCTCCTTAACCATTAGAAATCTCATTTCCAACTAAAAAACTGTGCAAGACAAAATATTGTTGTGGCTTTGATACCACTGTTAGCTTTTGAAACTAAATACATAAGATAAAGTAACAATAAGATCTAAGATAAAGTTACAATATGAAATATATGATAATGGAAAATTATTAAGCATATACAACTCAAAAATAAATTAAAAAATGAATCATATAAATTTCACTAATAAATGCTCATAAAATATGATCTTTATTGAATAAAGACCTCAAATACATCATACATCATCACTCTCCATTACAACTGTATATGACCAATCTATCTATCACTCTATATCTACCCACATATATACACATATATAATGGAATGTGACTCTTCACATGGAGAATTCTTGACCTTAAGGCTTCCTATGACTCTTCATATTCTTATTATATGACACATGTGCACATGGATAGCTATGCACATTTACATTGCCAAAATACTTTGCACACTTGTGCATTTCTTACATTACATAAAGTAAACACTCTCATTCTAATCTAAGATAATTTTCTAATCTAAATATGTATCCAATGAGTGATTACGGAAAAAGGAATTATTGCATTAACCTTCAAACTTAGGTTACATAGATTAAATAGGCGGTAAATAACCTATTCGAGAAAGAAAGGGAGAAAGGAGAAATTGGGGGAAAAGAAGGATGGAAGGAATTCTCTTGCCGCCCAAATGCTGCCGTCCACTGCCATCCAAGTAAGGTAAAAGGTAAGTTACCTTTACCCCAGTTAAAATCAAATTTTTAACCTTTTACTAATGGTAATTTCCAACATTCTCCTCCTTAAAGTTGAGAGGACTAACTATATAGTCTCTCGACTTTATAAATTGAGCTTTAGCCATGCCTTTGGTGAAGATGTCCGCTAGATTATCCAAAGTGCTACAATATTGAAGCTCAACTGTCTCATTGTTCCACCATATCTCTTATGAAGTGATACTTCATATCAAAATGTTTTGACCTTTTGTGGTGGATCGGATTATATGCCAACCGTATGGCACTAATATTATCACAATTCAGCTTTGGTTGGACCAATTTGTTTTTTGCCAATCTCTTCAAGGATTTTCCTCAACCAGAGGATCCGAGTACTGGCATGAGTAATGGCTATGTACTCAGCTTCGTAGATGATAATGCTACAACAGATTGCTTCTTGGAACTCCAAGTTATTAGTCCTGAACCTAGACTAAAATAATTCCCTGATGTAGATTTTTTGTCATCTATATTACTGCCCCAATCGCTGTCACTATAACCAAATAAATTCACAGAGTTAGAATTGTGGTAATGGATTCCAAAATCCAATGTACCTTTTACATATCGTAAAATTCGTTTGGTTGCTTGAAGATGTAGCTCGGATGGGCATGCCATATATCGTGATACAAGAGAAACAACATACTGTATATCTGGCCTAGTGTTGGTGAGAAACATTAAAATCCCAACCATGCTTCTGTAATTGGTCAAGTCAACTTTTGGTGCTCCATCTTCTTTGCTTAGCTGGATTCCATGTCCAGCTTGGTGTTGCAGCTGATTTGCACTGCTGCATAGCAAATTTCTTGATCATGTCATGAGCATATTTTTGTTGACATATGAAGATCCCATTCTTTGATTGATGTACTTCCATTCCTAGAAAGTATCTCATTAATCCGATATCCTTCATCTCAAACTGATTCATCATGGAGTTTTTGAACTCCATATTCATGTTATCATTACTACCCATGAATATTAGATCATCCACATATAAACAAACTATGAGGATATCTACTCCATTTTTCAGGTAGTATAATGTTGGTTCACTCTTGCTTTTTGTGAAACCATATTTGCTGAAATAGCCGTCAATTCGTGAGTACCATGCTCTTGGTGCTTGCTTGAGGCCATAAAGTGCTTTTTTCAATTTATAAACAAGGTTCTCTTTTCCTGGTTCTTGGGAACCTTGAGGTTGTTGAACATACACCTCTTCTGTCAGGTATCCATTTAAAAATGCACTTTTCACATCCATGTGTTGAATTTTCAATCCTTTATGGGCTGCCAAGGAAAGAACAGTTCTAATTGTTTCTTGTCGAGCAACTGGAGCAAAGGTTTCCTCATAATCTATTCCATATTTCCGAGTAAAACCTTTAGCTACTAATCTCGCCTTGTGCCTTTCAATGCTCCCATCAGCATTGAATTTGGTCTTATAGACCCATTTACATCCAACACATTTTTTTCCCTTGGGAAGCTTCACAAGCTCCCAAGTATCATTCTTTTTAATTGAGGATATTTCCTCTTCCATGGCATCTTGCCATATATTTTCAGTGCATGCTTTTTAATAGCTAGAAGGTTCTAGCTGTGCAGCAGCCAACAAAGCATAATTGACTACATCACCCCTTGGTTCATGAGACTCATCATCCCCTGACATTTGAAGATTTTCAAGTCTTGACAAAATGTCATCCATCTCACTAGCTTGACTCCTAGTGTATCTTTGTTGGAAATTCCTATCCAACATTTGAGTAGATGGATGACTCTGCAATATGCGCTTTCCTCTATTTATCTCTTTCCTTTGAGAAACTGAATCAATATCCATCGGGCTTGGAGCGCTTACAGATCTTTGAAATCATTTTGGAGAATTTGGGGGTGCCAAAAAATTCCTTCTTGGACTTGGTGTACCACTTGATGTACTTGATGAAGTTTCCTGATGTGGAATTTGTGGAGGAGGACTTTTTACACTGCTTTTCTTGGGTTGTACCAATGTGGGAGGTACTAATGTAGAACTGTCCGAATTAGAGTCAAAATCAACAAATTTTTTATGACCCCATTCTCCCCCTTCATCAAAAATTACATCCCTGGAGATAATGATTTTATGTGTCGTGGGATTGTACAATCTATACCCTTTGGTTGAATCACAATACCCTACAAAAACACATGCTTGAATCTTTGGATCAAGCTTCTTTCTATTCTCCTCAGGAATGTGTGCATATGCTAAAGAACCAAATACTCTAAAATGTTTGACATTTGGTTTCTTACCGTACCATCCTTCATAAGGAGTGATACCATCTAAACTAGAAGTCGGACTTCTATTTAGAATATATGCACTTGTTCTCACCGCATCTACCCAATAGCTGTTTGTGAGATGTTTTGCCTGAAGCATTGTTCGTGCCATTTCAACAAGGGTGCGGTTCTTTCTCTCACCCACACCGTTCATTGTGGGGTGTAGGCAGTGGTGAACCGCCTTTTATCCCATTTTGCTTACAATAATGAAGAAATTAATTTGAGGAGTACTCTCCTCCTTTATCAGTGCGAAGACATTTGACATAGTAGTCACTTTGCTTTTCTACATTATTTCTGAAGTCTATGAAGCAATCAAATGCTTCATCTTTGTGTTTCAAAAAATAAAGCCAACACATTCTAGAATAATCATCTATGAATGTTAGAAAATAAAAATTGTTTCCAAGGCTCTTTGTTTGCATTGGACCACAGATGTCCGAATGTACTAGCTGAAGAGGATAGCTTGCTATCCATGCTCGGCCTCTTAGAAACTTCGTTCTGGAGTGCTTTCCCAAAGCACATGCTTCGCATACCTTTTTATGTTTTGGAATTTTTGGTAGTCCTGTCACCATAGCTTGTGATGTTAACATTTTCAAGCTAGAAAAATTGAGGTGACCATATCTCAAGTGCCACAATTCACTTGGATTTGTAATAGCAATGTTTGCAAGTTGAGCTCCCCCTGGCTCACCAAATTTTAGAGGGAACAACCTATTCTTTGTCATAGGTACTTCAGTGATGACCCAGTTACAATTGTTTTTATCAAAGATTGTACATTTTCTTTCATCAAAAACTAATTTGTAATGCTTCTCCATCATTTGGCCAACACTTAACAAATTGTGTTGTAGCTATGGAGTATAGTATATGTCATTCACATTTTTAAGGCCTTCTTTTGTTGGAACTTCCATAGCTCCTATGCCTTCAACTTGCAAGGATTTATTATCCCCTAACTTAACATGAGATTTGTAATTTGAATCTAAAGTAGCAAAGAGATTTTCTTTGCCACTCATGTGGTTGGAGCAACTAGTATCCAAAATCCATGTATCATTTAGATTTTGATCTGGCTGTCCATAAGAGAGAAAAAGGTTTGGTGGACCTTCTTCTTCTCCGTAGAATGAGCCATATTGACTGCTTTGATCTTTTGTAGACTTTGACCAGCAGTCCCGAGCGAAGTGGCCTTGTTTCCCACAGTTGAAACAAGCTGTTTTAGTCTTGTTACTTCCTCATCCTTGATTTCCACGGCCTGCATTGCCGCTTTGGTTCTGATTGGCTCCTCTATTTTGATTACCTCCTCTGTAGGAGTTGCTTTGGCCCTTGCATCTTTGTTGTTGACCTCTGCCTCGGCCTCTTCCTTGTCCTCATCTTGCACTTTCATTCGAAGTGAAGGCTTTGTCATCACCTCCATAGCTTGTTGAAGGTGCACCTTGAAGTCGCTCTTCATGTGATGTTAATGATCCAATCAAACTATCAAATGTAAGAGTAGAAAGATCTTTGGATTCTTCAATTATGATTGCAATGTGATTCCACTTAGGAAGAAGTGTTCTCAACACTTTCTTCACAATTGTTTCATTTTTTGTGTCTTCACCTAAAGTTTGCATCATATCAACTACTACTTTAACTTGAACACAGTAGTCTCCAACTCTTTCATTTTCCTTCATTCTGAGATTTTCAAAATCTCTTTTCAAAGTCTGAATCCTGACTTGCTTTACTTTATCACTTCCTTGGAATCCTTCTTTCAAGGCATTCCATGCATCTGTTGCGCTTAAGAAAGATGCAATTCTCGAAAAGATACTTGGATCTAATGCTGATTGAAGATGGTATAAGGCAAATGAATTATTTTTCTGTGCATCTTTGTAGATCTTTTTATCATTTGCACTTAAGGTAGTCCAATATGTTGGAGCAATGTAACCGTATTCAATAATATCCCATAGTCCTTTTTCGATGAGTAATGTCCTCATCTTGATGGACCAGTAATCATAATTATCCCCTCTAAATTTGGGAATTGGTAGATTATTATGTGATCCCATTTATCTACTAAAACAAGAAACCTCTCTTTTATAGTCTTATTGCAAAAAGACTTTACAAACTATCAAGCCCCCGCTTGACTTAAAATCATAAACAACTCAAACTTGTTCAGCCATTACAAAATTGTCAACGACTTGTTCATCATCGTCACTGATCAATATTATTTCAGGAGAAGGAGGTTGTAGGATTTCAACTGAATTACTATAATGAGTATATTCTGATCCTTGTGGAGCAATTGCAACTGTGTCAGATTGTTCAAACTTGCTGCCAAAGGAGTTGTCTTCTGAATCTGCTTCGTATCCTTGATCAGGATTTCTCTGGTGTGCAATAACCGCGTTTTGCAACTGTGAAAAAACTATATTAAGTCCTAGTGTTTTCACGTGCCTATCAAAGTTTTCAGGAGTTTTTCTCAGTAACAACTTGGAGAGGGCATGATAACAACCTTCCGATCTTATCATTTAAGAAAATTTCCCAGAAATTTTCTTTTACAAAGATTTCCTCTTAGGAAATAGTAATAAAAAAAAATTAACTTTCTAAGTTTTTTATAAAAAAACTTTACAATTATTTCCTCTTAGGAAATTTCATTTAACTTTGAAATTTTTTTTTTTGAAAAACTAATGAACAGAAATTTCCTCTTAGGAAATTACACACACAAAAAAAAATATTATATATATTTTTTAAACTATTCATTAGTTTAAAAAAAAAAAAAAAATTTAATTAAAAAAAAATTTAACTATCTATCGACCCCGCCGAGAGTCGATCCTGCGACCTCGCGGGTGTCAGGGCTGAGGGTAGTCGCTGCGCTATCGGGCTAATCCGGGAGCAATGCGTGCTCCCCGCCCCTTGGCTTCCGCGTCAAGCGCAAAGCTAGTGTTGGCTTCGCGCTTCGGCGCGAAGCTTAAAAATTGTTGGGACTAATTGTCCCACATTGCCCGTAGGGTGATGTTTTAGTTATTTAAAAATAACTAAACACCTACTGTACTTTGACTACCTGCGGGCAGTCACGAACACACAGGTTCCTTTTGCCATGTCACCACTCGGGCCGCGCGCCAGCGCCACGTCAGCGCACACTTTGCGGATTGCCACGTCACCTTCCTCGGGCCATGCACCAATGCCACGTCACCACACCTCGGGCCGTGTGCCAGTCACATGTCACCACACATCTTGCCACATCAGTCTCGTGCCTTGGGTCGTGTGCAGCAGATCGCCACGTCAACAGTGCCTCTGGAATCGTGTCGATGCCACGTCAACATCGCCTCAGGAATCGTGCAGATCTGCTGCTCCTGTGGGCCGCCTCATCCAGCTCCTCCAATGCCTCAAAAAGCGTGTCAAACTGCTCATGCGGGCCACCTCGGGATCCATGCCGCCTCAGCTCCTGTTGGCTGCCTCGAGATCCATGCCACCACCTCAAACTGTGGGCCCCACCGCCTCGGGAATCGCATCGCTCTGATACCAAATGTGAAAGGTGAGTGATTACGAAAAAAGGAATTATTGCATTAACCTTCAAACTTAGGTTACATAGATTAAATAGGCGGTAAATAACCTATTCGAGAAAGAAAGGGAGAAAGGAGAAATTGGGGGAAAAGAAGGATGGAAGGAATTCTCTTGCCACCCAAATGCTGCCGTCCACTGCCGTCCAGGTAAGGTAAAAGGTAAGTTACCTTTACCCCAGTTAAAATCAAAATTTTAACCTTTTACTAATGGTAATTTCCAACAATTAGCATGTACCAAAAAATGTAATATATTTCAACAATAATATAGATTAAATTGTTTTTCTATTGATTTTGGCATAGTATACAAGGACATATAATATGTTTTTTTTTTGAAGAAAGTGAAAAACTTATATTAAAACAAAGAGTATATACAAGAGGGATCAAAAACATCCCAACCAAGAACCAGGAAGCAAGAAGCCAACACAAAGGGCAAGAGGGCAGCACTTCCCAACACTAAGCACAAGAAGAAAACCAGGCGCGAAATCGCGACAGTCAAGGCAACCAAAGCCACAACCGGGCAACCGATCGCGAAATCGTGACATGTCGCGAAATCGTGACAGCCATAGCCAGCAACTCCTGACCACCAACATTGTCACGATATCGCGACGGGTTCTCCTCCGAGCAGTCATCCCTCAAAAAGGTCGCGATATCATGACGCATTTTCCGTTTGCCCCCTTTACGCCAGAAGTGTCACGAAATCGCGACAAGATTGTCAATCTGCAACCAATCCTCCCAAGTGTCACGAAATCGTGACGAATTATCCTCATGAGGCACAAGCTCCAAAATGGTCGCAAAATCGTGACGTCTTTTCCAGAAGTCATCAGTTCGCCAAAAGTGTCACGAAATCGTGACAGTTCTTCTATCTGGCTCCCAGGCATCAAAAACGTCGCGATATCGCGATGAATTTTCCCCTTGTCTCTGAAACACAAAAACCGTCGCGATATCGTGACTATTATCCTCCTTGTTGCCCCTGCTCTCAAAGCGTCGCGAAATCGTGATTGGAACCTTCCAAAGGCCGTGGCGACAACACTTGTCGCGATATCGCGACGGTTTTTCCCCTTGTCTCCAAAACACAAAAACCATCGCGATATCGTGACTGTTTTCCTCCTTGATGCCCCTATGCTCAAAGCATCGCGAAATCACGATGGGAACCTTCCAAAGGCCGTGGCGAAAAAACTTGTCGCGATATCGTGACGGTTTTTCCCCTTGTCTCCGAAACACAAAAACCGTCGCGATATCGCGACTGTTTTCCTCCTTGTTACCCCTGCGCTCAAAGTGTCACGAAATAGCGATGAGAAATTTCCAAAGGCCGTGGCGACAAAACTTGTCGCGATATCACGACGGTTTTTCCTTGTCTTCGAAACACAAAAACCGGCGTGATATCGTGACTGTTTTCCTCCTTATTGCCCCTGCACTCAAAGCATCGCGATATCGCGACAGGAACCTTCCAAAGGCCGTGGCGACAAAACCTGTCGTGATATCGCGACAGTTTCCTGCCAAGGGCCACGATAGTAGTGCAGGTCGCGAAAACGTGACGAAAATCACCCTTAGTACAAAATTTTCTCATTGATTCAAGAATTTTGCAAGTCCCTATCGAATCTCAGCATTTTCCACAGGCATGTCACTGTGCAGCTGAACTCCAACCTCCTTTTCCGCACCCATATTTGCAAGGAAATCGGCCACCAAATTTAAGTCACGACTCACATGGATAGGGATCACATCTTCTAATTCCTTCCAAAGGTCCTTGATTTGAGAGACTAAAATCTGTATCTTCCAAGCTTTCAAAGCAAAGTTCCTCAAACAATCAAGAGCGCCAACCAGAATTTGAGAATCTGTCTCAAGGATTATCTTTCTGTATCCCTGCTAAAAGCCCAGATGGAAGCAATTTTGATAGCATAGGCTTCGACTTCATTATTTGCGGCTCTTCCCAGACCCTGTAGTTCCCAGTAAAGCACAGTTCCAGCATGATCACGACACACAACACCAATTCCAGCATTGCCCGGATTGCCCTTTGTAGCTCCGTCTGTGTTAATTTTAACCCAGCCTACTGGGGGGGTTTCCAACTGGCTATGTTCTTTCTAACCTGTGCAACAACTCTCTCTTCCTGAGGACCCAGCTCAGCCGAAATTTCCTCTTCAGCATATATGGCAACCGTCTCTATGACTTTGCTCCAGATAACCTGCCATATTCCATCAAGCGAGGAGAAGGTCTCTCTAAAGATTCGAGCGTTTCTTTCTAGCCACACTTGCCACCAGATGAAGGAAAGACCAAGATCCCACCCCAGACGGAGGGCTTTAGATTTAAATCTGCCTTTCTTCCATCTTTGCCAGATATTGTTTCGAGTCAGAGCACCATTACTCTGGAGTTTAAAATAGGAAAACCACCGATTCCAAATCTGACCTGTGAAAGAGCACTCAAACATCAAATGATCAGCAGTCTCCTCATCCTTATGAAATAAAATACACTGAGAAGGGCCAATGATTCCTCTGATTCTAAGGATATCGAAGGTGAGAATGCCATTGTGCATAAACTGCCAGGCAAAGAAGTTCACTTTCGGCCAGCACTTGGAATGCCAAATCTTCTTCCAATTTTGAACCGAAAATGAATGCGGGGGAGGCTCTGGGAGGATCTGATCATATCCAGCCTTCACAGTATAAACCCCGAGGTTCCCATGGCCCCAAGCTAACTTATCCTCTTCATCTCTACCTATGAGAAACCGTGCTTTCAAGATGTTGGTCAAAATGGTTGCTAGCGCTGGAGGGATTGTGACCGACCACTCCTCCAACCGCTTAAACTTCTTGAATTTATACTCACCCAACTGGCTAGTGTTGAAATAATTCTCAATAGTGACCCATCCCTGGGATTCTATGGATGTTTTAATTAGAAGCAATTCAGGATATTCCGCAATGATGGGTGGATACTGGTCCCATGAGTCAGTCCAGAAACGTGCCTCCTCCCCTTTTCCCACTTTCCAGAACAATTGGTCTTTAATAACTTGAGAACCCAACTTGAGAGCTTGCCAGATGAGGGATCCATTACCATCCAAAGGGAAGCGACTTATTTCAGAGGGATGAACTTGGCCCAGATATTTGCTGGTTAAGATTCTACTGAATAAAATGCTTGCTAGGAGATCCATCTCCAATACAATTTACCTGCTAAGGCAATGTTGTTGAGTTTAGAGCTTCTCAATCCCAGCCCTCCTTTTTCTTTGGGCTGCGTAACCTTATCCCAGCCAACCAAGGCCCATTTCCTCTCACCATTTGCTCCTTCCCATAAGAATCTTCTGGCAAATTTATCCAACTCTTTCCAAATAGAAGGTGGGGCAGCCAGGATAGAGAATTTATAAATTGGCATGGCTTGGATAACTGACTGTAAGAAGGTTAATCGGCTGCCATAGCTTAACCATTTATGAGACCAATGGTTCATTCTGTCTTTGAAGCCATCCAAAAGATCTTTCCAAATGTCAATTTTCAATTTCTTGAAGTGCAAAGGAACCCCCAAGTAGACTATAGGAAGAGAGGTTCTAGTGAAGCCCAAAATCTCCATAATTCTGTCCTGAAGCCTTTGATCAAGGTTGAAAAAGACCACTTTGGATTTTCTGTCATTGATAACCTGATTGGAGGCCCTAAGGTAAAAATTGAGAGAGTATTTGATTCCCCTAGCTTCCCTGAGACTGTCCACTCCAACAAGGCTAGTATCATCCACAAATTGCAAATGAGTCAGAATTTCTGCACCAACCTTAATACCTATTAACAGGCCTTGAAGTATTCTTCTGAAGAAGAGTCTACCTAATCCTTCAGCCAAAATAAGGAATAGATAGGGAGAGCAGGGGTCACCTTATCGGAGACCGCGAGAAGCTCCAAAAGGAGGCGAGGGAAGCCCCTTAATTAGAACAGAATAAGAAGGCGTGGAAACACAGCTCATAACCCAGTCTATCCAGTCCTGGAAAAAACCAAATGCGGCCAACATCTTTGACAGGAAGCCCCAATCCACTCTATCATAAGCCTTGGACATATCCAGTTTGATGAACATTCCTTTGTTACCAAAGTTTTGCATTGAATGAATAGCCTCCTGGGCAATAACCACTCCATCCAAAATCTGTCTACCCTCAACAAATCCCCCTTGTTCTGAGGAGATGAGGTTATGAAGGATAGGTTTAAGACGTTCAGCTATTATCTTTGTGATAATTTTGTAAATCACATTACATAAGGCAATAGGCCTAAAATCAGAGATATGAACCCCTTCCTCCCCCTTAGGAATTAAAGTGATGAATGTGAAACTTCGAACTAGAAATGCATTGTATTGAACTGGTTTAAATAAGAGTTACACAGCTGGGAATAGCACCGGCGGAACGACTGAACAAGAACTATTACGCAGTTGTAACAGAGCAACAACAAAGCTAAATATGAAATACAATATTGTTAAGTACGCTAACATCCCCATTTATTACATTATTTGGGTAATGTAATAACTAATAGCTATACTAACATCCCCTTACATTATTTTGCAATACATAGTGAGTTGCGAAACAATTCAAATTTGACACGTCCAAGTGCCTTAGTGAAAATGTCTGCAACTTGAGCATCCGTGGGAATGTGCTGAAGCTGAATTCGGTGCTTTGGAACTTCATCTCGAATGAAATGACATTGTGTGTCAATGTGCTTTGTTCTTTCATGATGGACTGGATTCTTGACGAGGTTCATAACACCCTGATTGTCGCAAAACAAGCATATTGGAGATTTTGATGGATGGCCCATACTTGTCAGAATGCGACGTAACCATATCACTTTGCACACAGCTTCACGTGCGGCACGATATTCTGCCTCTGTTGATGAAATAGCAACCACCTGTTGCTTCTTACTGTGCCAAGAGACAGGACCGGATCCCAGATGAAAAATGTATCCAAAAGTTGACTTGCGATCATCAAATGATCCGGCATAGTCGGAGTTCGTGTATCCTTGCAAGAAGAATTTGTTGTTCCTCTTGTATTCTAGGCCATATTCCATAGTACCACGGACATAGTGAAGAACACGTTTTGCTACTTTCCAATGAGTGGTCTTAGGCTCCTGCATGAACCTCGAAAGATAGTTGATAGCAAATACGAGATCTGGCCTAGTATTGGTCAGATATATGAGACTCCCAATCAACTGTTGATAGAGAGTGCCATCTACCTGAGGTGAGTCATCATATCGCGATAACTGAAGTCCATTCTCCATTGGAGTTGCCATTGGCTTGCAGTCAGTCATGCGATATTTATCCAAGCAATGTCTTGGCATACTTTTTCCGAGACACTTTGATGGAGTGCTCCTTCTAGCTGAATTCCAGACCAAGATAGTAATGGAGAAGTCCGAGATCTGTCATCTCAAAATATTTGCACAAGTTTCTTTTGACAGTAGAGATCATAGTTTCTGAACTCCCTGTAATGAGCAGATCATCCACATAGAGTACAAGCAACACTATCTCAGAACCCTGTTTCTTGAAATAGAGGTTTGCATCTGATGGACATCTCTTAAATCCATGCTACATAAGGTGATTGTCTATTTTTATATACCAAGCTTGAGGAGCTTGTTTCAGACCATACAAGGATTTAACCAATTTGCAAACTTTCTGCTTTTGGCCTTCCACTTCAAATCCTTCAGGCTAAGTCATATAGACTTCTTCTTGGAGATCACCATTTAGAAAGGCACTTTTGACATCCATCTGGTGAACTTTCCACCCATATTGTGCTGCCATAGCACACATAACCCGAATTGTGGTCATCCGAGCAGTAGGTGCAAAAGTTTCCTCATAGTCGATGCCTTCCTTTTGAGCATAGCCCTTTGCAACAAGCCGGGCCTTATGCTTATCAATTGTTCCATCTGCCTTGTACTTGACTTTGTATACCCATTTGCAGCAAATAGGTTTCTTTCCATGTGGCAGATCAACAAGCTTCCAAGTTTTATTTTTCATCAGAGACTCATACTCCGTATCCATAGCGGCCTTCCACTCGAGTCTCACTGAGAGCATCTTGCACTGATGCAGGTTCAAGACTATCTATGGTAGACATGAATGCCCTGTCATCATCAATATCCATATCCTCAACTTTTGTACTTGGAGTCACAGAGAGTTCCTCAAAAGATTGACAAAGATCATCAACCTCACCAGTTTCTCTGGCTTCTCTTTCCTTTTGAGCCATACTGCATGTACGAGGTCTATCCAAATTCATATTGGGAGGAGTGGATAAATTTGCGTCTCTGATTGTATTTGTACACCATTTAGGATTCTTCTTCGGTGGAGTTGAAGAAGATGTAGAAGGACCTCCTGTCTGTGTTGACGAAGGAATCTTCTCTTCCTTAGGTTCCACAATATCTTGGTGTACTTTAGATGTGCTTTGTGATGTGAAAGCTTCATCAAAGACAACATCTCTGCTGATATGAATTTTCTTGGTCAAAGGATCTATCAACCGATATCCTTTAGAGTGCTCAGAATAACCAAGAAAAATACATCTCAGAGTTTTCTCATCTAGCTTCTTCCTTTTCTCTTTCGGTATGTGCATGAAAGCTTGACACCCAAAAATACGTAGATGAGATATGGAGGGTTTTCGACCACTCCATGCTTCCTATGGAGTCATTCCTTTTAGGGCCTTTGTGGGTGCCCTATTCAACATATACACTGTAGTGGTGACAGCTTCTGCCCAATATTGTTGCCCAAGAGTAGCTCCTGTGAGCATACAACAAACCATTTCCATGATAGAATAGTTCCTTCTCTCAGCAACTCCATTTTGCTGAGGAGTATAGGCAGTTGTTAACTGTCTCTTGATCCCATGCTTATCTAGGAATGCAAAAAATTCATTAGAAGTAAACTCTCCCCCTTGATCTGAGCGAAGAGTTTTAATAGAAGCTCCTGACTCCTTCTCAACGGATTTCTTGAACTGCTGGAAGAATGCGAAAGCTTTAGATTTTAGTTGGAGAAAGAAAACCCACATCTTTCGTGAGTAGTCATCTACGAATAACTAAAAATACCTCTTCCCTCAAACACTGTTGGGTGTGAAAGGACCGCATAGATCGGTGTGAATTAACTCCAGAGGTTTTCTTGCTCTTGTAGAGCTCTTCTCAAATGGTACTCTATGCTGCTTTCCTGCCAAGCAGTCAGAGCACACTAGCAATGTGGCAGAAAGGGAAGGAAGACCCTTTACCATCTCATACTTGCTAAGCTCAAGTAAGTAGCCAGAACTAAGATGCCCATATCTCTTGTGCCATAGGGAAGTTGCCTCCTTGGTAGAGACAATCATGGCAACATGTGGAGTAGAGATAGCATCTAGTGCAAATAAGCCGTGCTTATATGAAGCTGTTGCAATCTTCTTACCCTTCCTGGTAATGGTACAACACTTCTTTCCATTCTCAACACGAAAGTTGACAACCATATTTCTATCCAGGATTTGTGTCATTGACAAAAAATTGTTGGCCAATCCCGAAACATAGAGGACTTTGTCAATCTGAAACTTGCCATCAGGAAGAGTGACTGAAACTGTACCCTCTCCCTGAACCCTGTAGGTTTTATCATCAGCAATTGTGACAGGTTTGCCCTCTTTGGCCTCAAATGATTCAAACCACGATCTGTCGCCAGTCATGTGTTTGCTAGCTCCAGAATCGACATACCAAACGGGATCCCTCTGTGTGGAATCTGTGGTAGTCATGACCACCTTGTGTGCCCATTCAGAATCTGAGTCAGATTCTTCAACAACAACATTCACTTGGGGTTGCTTGTTTTTATTTTGTGGTTTGTTTTGGCCTTTTTGCTTGTTCTTATGCCAACACCTGTTGGTGTCATGGTTGTCTTTCTCACATATCTTGCACCACATCTTCTTCTGTTGAGGTTGTTTGCCTTTTCCTTTTGTATCTTGTTGAGAATTTCCTCCTTTCTGAAAGTTGCCTCCTTTTTGCCCATTACCTTTCTTCCTAGAACCCTGCCTGTTGGTGTATAGGGCTATATTAAAAGAATCATCCTTGTGAAGTTGGCGTGCCTCCTGTTGTTGAAGTAGATTGACCAACTCGATGTAGGTAATTTGTCATTGAGACACCTGGATGGAGGTTATCAACATATCAAATGAAGAAGGTAAAGCTCTCATCACAAGTGAAATGAGAAGCTTTTCGTCCACAGTATCTCCCAGAGAACTCAATTTCTCTTTCAACTCAGACACTCTGCACAGAAAGAGTTCAACTGTTTCACCTGTCTCAAACTCAGGTTATGAAGTTGTTGTTGAAGATGAAGAATGGTGGATTCATTCTTCCCCTCATAGATGGTTCTAAGGGCATCCCATGCCTCTTTACCACTTGCTTTGTCAGCTATATGAGGTTGCACTTCATTTGAAACAACAAACAAAATGAGCACCTTTGCTCTACTGTCTTTCTTGTCAAAAGCTATCTGATCTGCTGAAGGACCTATGGATCCTGCTATTGGTGAAGGCCTTGTTGCTACTCCAGTAACAATATCTCACAAATATTCCATTTGGAGAATAGCCTTCATCTTATGTTTCCATGGTGTATAATTTGGACCTTTCAATAACTGATGTAGATCAGTCATCAACTTTGCAACAGTGACCATAGTGAAGGTTCCTTATATCACCAAATTGGTCCCCCTTTCGATATACCTTTTGCTAGGCCAATATACCGTACAAAATACCCGCCATTACGTGAGGGAAACTATAGGTATTTAGAAAGATCAACAAAAATCACCCGCCCTTACGTGAGGGAGACTATAGGTGAGTTTTAGAGATCATACGATACGTGGAACATAAGCGGTATTGAAAGGGAATCGCCTTGTTGATGGCACCTACCATAGAAGATTCTTCTCATGCGTGGGGCGTAACTTCCCCTAAACACTATGAAGAATACTTCGTCAGGATTTACGCTCGAACACAAGTGCGATAAAGGGTAATGGATGGAGTAAAATGCAAAAATGGCGTACTTATTCCTCCCCGATGATTTATAGAGAATAAGCTCAGACGTCGTTATAGCAGCTATAATAGGCGGCGAATACAGTAGCCAAATCACAACAGCTTTACCTGTAAGTGCTGGCCAGAGGTATCGCAAATACCGAACGCTGCAGTGCAAATAAATTGCATAGATGGGTTTTTATTTATTCCGGGGACTTAGGGAGTGTTTTGATTTTAATTTTAATGAAGTAGTGCATAGAAATGAAAATGCATCATACATCAAAAAAATGCCCTCGAAATGAAACCCTAAGGTGTCGGACACAGCCGAAAATGCACCTTTTACAATTTGCCAAATTGCTATTTTTCGAAAAATTACTCACTATCCCCCTTTGATTTTTGAAAAAATATCCCCCCTTAAAAGACTTTCTTTAACAAAGCATTTTTAATAATTATTATATTTAAAATTAAAATAAATAATTTTAATTTATATAGTTTTAAAACTTATAAAAAATAAATTAAAATTAAAATTAAAAATTTTAATTAAAAATTAATAATTAAAAAAAATAACTTTAAAAAAATATACCTTGGGGGGGGTCGGCGAGATTTGAACCCCCGACCTGCAGGCTCCCTGAGCCTTACCGCACGGCTCACGACCACGTGAGCCAGCGGGCTGATCCGAGAGGATCAGTGGACCTCCTCCCTTATCAACCCGAATGCTCCTCCTCCTCGGCCTCTGCAGCTGCCGGCACTCTGCTTCCCGGCGCTCCTCTCTGCGGCTGCCTCCGCAGCAAAAAAAAAAACCGCTTGCCCAGTCGCGGCTGATTTTTTTCTCCGCAGACCAACGTTTTTTTTTTTTCAAAACGGGGAGGGGGGGGGGTGGGCCGCGCGCGACGCTTTTCACACTGCGCACAAATGGGCGCGGCGGGGGGGGGTTTATACCCCCTTCAATTCCCGCGCGGGCGGGAATTTAAAATTCTTGCGTGGGGTTGGGGGGTGCCACCTCCCGCCTGCACGTGGCGCCTGTGCGCGTCCTCCAATGCGTGGGGGGGGCGGGGTTGGGGGGGCTGCCTCCTCCCACTTGTGCGTCGACGTCACCGGGCGGGACGCGTACGCTCAATGTTGCGTCGGCATCTGCGCAGCGCTGTACGCTGGCAACGTCAGCGTCAGCGTCTGTCGCGTACGCCGAACGTCGCGTCGACGAGCGTCGGCGTCTTTCGCCACCACTGCGTCCTCCTCACAGTGCTGTTCGCATGGACAGCTAGGGTGGGGCCTCCTGCGCGGGGGCGTGACGTGCAGTGGGCTTCCTCCGCGCAGGGGTTGCGCCTCCTGCGCAGTCCTCCCTGTGCGTTCCAGCGAACGAGCAGGAAAAAACGCACAGTAAAATTCCCGTCCGCCTCCACCTTCTGGATCTGATACCATGTGAAACTTCGAACTAGAAATGCATTGTATTGAACTGGTTTAAATAAGAGTTACACAGCCGGGAATAGCACCGGCGGAACGACTGAACAAGAATTGTTACACAGTTGTAACAGAGCAACAACAAAGCTAAATATGAAATACAATATTGTTAAGTACGCTAACAATGAAGGTATGATTTAGAGCCTTAAGCATTCTCTTATTGATTCTGGACTCCTCTGTAACAGCCAAAACATCTTCCTCCAAGGTATCCCAAAAGGCCTGGAAAAACTCAATAGGAAAACCATCTGGACCAGGAGATTTGCCTATGCTCATTCCAAAGACCACACACTTCAATTCATCTCTATCAATGGGTCTAAGGAGAGCCTGATTTTCTTCTTGAGTGACAATAGGGGGAATAACATCAAGAACTTCATTTTGAGCCCCCACATCTTGCTCCCTATTTTCTACAAAAAGCTTAGAGAAATAATCCACAGAGTGGGAGTGCATACCGGAAGAGTATCAAAGGATTTTCCATTCTCATCATGTAGAACTGCCATGTTATTCATCTATCTTCTTGCACAGGCTGATCGATGGAAAAATTTTGTATTTCTATCTCCTTCCAATAACCAAGAATTTCTAGCCCGTCGTTTCCAAGAAATTTCCTCTTGGTTATCAATGTCCTCAACAGCTTTGCGCAGGGCATCATCTTCAGTTTTAAGCTGTTCAGTAATTATTCCTTCCCTGAATTGTTTCTGTACCTCCTCCCAGCGGACCATCAAGGGGGCTCTTTGCAGCTGGAAATCTGACTTATTGGCGTGCCTCCACTGTTTCAGTTTACTTTTGACAAAATGAAGCTGTTTGTGGAATTTAAACATAGCTGTCCCAAAATGTGGACGACCTTCATCCCACCATTGCAGAATTTTCTCATGAAGATCCTCCTTTTGTAGCCAAAAATTCTCAAATCTAAACGGTTTGTGGTACTGCCCTGTCTGAGTCCCACCCTCCAGCAGGATGGGGGAATGATCAGAAACAGGGCCATCCAAAATCTGGAATTTAACATTCCACTTAAAAAATGCCTCCTCTAAGACCAGAAAGCGATCTAGCTTTACCTTCCTACAGTGTGGCTCCCTCCTCTTGTTAGTCCAAGTGAAAAAAGTTCCAGGGCCTTGGATATCCACTAAGTGAAAAGCCTGGACCTGGGCAATCAGAAGCCTGTCCCCTGGGTCCAAAACAGGGGTTCCACCTTCCTGATCCCGAGCATATAATTTGGCATTAAAATCTCCAGCAATGATCCAGTCACAAACTTGTCTAGAGGACCTCATGTTGTGAACAACTTTCCATTGGAGCCTCTGGCCATCAAGGCTTTGAGCCCCATAGAAATTTGTAATTAATACATGCTCAGCTGTGACAATATTCCTAAAGAGAGATGTGAGAACACCCCTCCAGGCTATATGTTCTAAAGCAGTCCATTCCAGGGGGTTCCAAAGAGTGACAATCCCCCCTGAGGCACCTTGGGCAGCCACATCCATATACCCAGCGCCCCTCCAAATCCTACTAACAGTTTTACTCATAAGATCCAATGACATTTTTGTCTCCTGGATAAGCAAAAAACTTGTTTTATACTTCCCTAAGAGTCTTTGAACAACAGATTGATGGGTTCTACTGTTTAAACCCCTAACGTTCCAAGATTGTATAATCATTGAAAACCTTGGGAGTAGTAAGAATCAATTGACCTCACCGATCCTCCATTGATCAGCTTATCTCCTTGTGCTGTGAGCAGTTCCTTATTGGATTTTCTTCCCGCTCCTTGAGAGTTATTGTTTTTAGATCTCTTCTCCACCTGAGTGATCCCTAAAGCTGGCCTTTCTCTATTTTTATCTGCATTTCCCATAGTGACATCTTTAATAGCCGACTGTGCTGGGGAGTGTATCACCAATGCCCCTGGGTTCTCTGACTGCATACTCTCAGAGGGTGCAGTCACCTGTTCGGCAACAGGAGTGGATGAAGGAGAATCTTGAGAGTGAGTGTTATTAATCTCACCATTCCCATCCACTCCCTCCATGACTTGGTCTTCCAGATCCACTAATGACTTAAAAATCTCATACCGGTTGTTTGGCTTGGGATGCATCTGCTCCTTGCCATTTTTCTTTTTGTTTCTCCTTCATTTCGGCTGTTCAAATCCATCCTTCTGAGCATCAGGACCTGGAGAAGTGTTGGAAGGTTCATTGACAGGGGTGGGCTTACCCTCTCTAGGGCGGCTTGGCATTCCAGTCGAAGCCTCTGCTTTTGTGCTCGAGGTGTTAGGACAAAACCTTGCCAAATTTCCATGCGTATGGCATACTCTACACATGAAAGGTAGGGCCTCATAGTCTAACTGCTGGATCCAGGGAACTCCTGCCAGCTCAAGCTCCACCTCAGCTGATAAAGGCTGGCTAATGTCCATTTCTACATAGATTCTGGCAAAAACAACTGTATTTCCCTCTATGGTGTCTGTAGAGACTCCAATATATCTGCCTAGGGAATTACCTATTATTTCTAGAACCTGCTCACCCCAAAACTCCATCGGGAGAGCGTACAGTCGGATCCAGATCGAAACAGTCGTGGGTTCAATGCGAGGATCAAAGCCCACTCTCCAGGGTTGAACAAATAACCCTGCTGGTCCGTGGTTTCTCTTTTCTGATTCAAATGCTCTGTTTCTATCTGCTAAAGAAGAGAAACTAATAATAAAATACCCATTGCTTATTGGCCATAAAGAGTACTCACCTTGTGGCTCCTAGTTCTGTCGAACCCAGGTATGCAGAAAATTCAGAGAAGGTCGGATGCCCATGAATTTGCAGATCAAGTCATGGTTAGCTCGGTAGACAATTGTATCCTCGACCAGCTTGGGTTCGATAACAATCTTAGGTCTGGAAGCGGATTGCGGGAGGCATCCATTAACACGGTGAGCATTTGGGCTGTTGCTAGCATTCTTGAGCAGCGTTTGAAAAGAATTCCTCTGAGCTTCACCAGTGGAATACGAGGGGTTTTATTTCAACATCTCAGCATAAGAACTCTTTCTCCCCGCAAGAGGGACTGGAGGAGACCCCATCGGGCCCTCCCGGAGCAACGAGCAAACCTTCAGAGTAGTTTAAAACCAAAACACCAAAGTCTCTGGTAAGATCTTACGGGCCAAAAACCCTCGAGCATCACCCGATGCCTGTTCAGAGGTTTTCTCGCCAAATCGCCAGAGCTCCTGTTTACAACCAATTATTCCAAGGACATATAATATGTTGGAATGGCTTGTAAGACTGATTTAACTAGCTACACTCTTCCTACTAATTATAACCATCAATATTTTCATGGTGGTAGTTTATTATGAACTTTATTTATATCTAGATTCTATAATTCTATCCTCATTATCCCCTTAAATATGGGTATCCATAGACAAGTTGCTGGTTAATTTACCTCCTCCATTTGAAGTAACTTGCATATCCCTACTTTGATTTTAGTTTGAGTGTCTAGAAAGTGAAATTTAGATTTTATCCTATTAAAATTTTCCTTGATGCTCTTTCATATTCATTTAATAAGTTATTCAAAGCTTTGGAATTGTTATCCCTACCCTCCCAAAAAGGGTTGTATCATCTACAAACTGTTGATGGATGATATTGTTGATGTTATTACTAGCCTTAAGACCACTTAATGGCCTATATTTGATAGACTTATTCAAGTTCCTACGCAATACCTCTGCCATAATAATGAATAGATATGGTGAAAGAGGATCTCCTTATCTAAGACCTATCTTGGATTTAATGATTATATCACTAACCCATTAACCAAGATTTAATCCATTGTATCCATCTCTTTCCAAATCCAAAATTTTCTAATACTACAAAAATAAAAGCCATTTTATCCTATCATAGGATTTACTCATATCAAGTCTTAAGATCATTACTCATTTTTTTATTAAAGCTTTTGAATGCATAACTTCATGAGCTACTATAAGTCTATCCAAAATAGGTCTCCCTTTCACAAATCTTCCTTGCTCTTCTAAAATAATTTTGTCTAACAATGATCATAACTAATTTTCCATCACTTTGGAGATTATATTATATGCCATATTACGTAGGCTTATGGGCCTAAATGAATCTGTCAATTTTGCATCCTTCTTATTTGGAATCAAGGTAATATATGTTGCATTTATATTATAAAGTATGTACTTTTTTACACTAGATTGTTCCATTATCACCAATAAATAATCTTTCATTATATATCAATTATGCTAATAGCATGTTGTAGAGAGCATATCTGAACCGAGGTATTTATCCTTATCAAAATATAAAAGAGTTGAATGAACTTCTTCTAGAGTAATAGGCTCTATAGGTTTGCTATTATCTTCATCTGGTATAACTAAAGGTAGTTATTTTAGTAGTTTATCATTGAAAAATTCAAACTCCTTCAATCCTAAAATATTCTTGTAAAAGAACCTTACATCCTTTTGATTTTACTCTAGTCTTCAAATAAAACCCATTCTATTGATTTAGTTCTACTTTGTAATTTTATCTCCTTTTAATCACATTTGTCTTGATTTTAATCTCCAAAATTTGTCTTCCTTACTCAAAATACTATAATATTCATTAAACAAATTTCTTTCCTCTAAACTTGGATTATTTTGCTCACCTTTTTGGAATTTTGGAAGTTTCTCTTTTAGTTATTTCTTCTAAATTTTTTTCCCAAAATTGTTCTTATTCCATTGTAATCTAGATGTCATTGATTTAATTTGTTTTGGAAGCATATACAACCCACCATTTCCTGAATAATTCCATGTTTTTGCTATTATATCAATAAATTGAGGATGGTATTCCCACATTTACTCATATTTAAAATATGATCTTTTTTGAATTCACTTACCACCCATTTAACTCTTACTGGTGAGTGATCTTAATAAATCCTTGTCAAGGTATTAATTTTAGCACAAGTGCTTTCATAGCCAATGATCTGAGAGTATGCATTTACCTAATTTTATTGCTATTAGGTTCTAACCTCTAGAGTGTCATGATTCTTATGTATAAGTAATATAGTGATTATTTATGGTGCCCACTATATCTTTCTATCTTTCATAATTTTTTATGATTTTTGTATAATATTTGAGTGGATAGATTGATTCTATTCATTTATGGAAACAAGTGTGAATTCCAACATGGTATTAAAGTGAGTATGGAGCTTCATTGATCACACAAAAAATTTATTTGAAAACTTGAATATTTCTTTTAAGGTCTAAGATGAAATTATTCTCAAAGCTTCATAAGCATTCCTAGCACAAGATGTCAAGAGAAGATTTTATCTTTAGCATCTATCCTTCCAACATGTTCAAAGAATATGAGGTTAGTACATTTGATGTTAAAATGGCTGAATTTTTTGCCATAATTTTAAAATTCCATTTGATCCCTTTAAAAAAGAGAGGATAGTTCCCTTTTTGATACCTCCTTTGAAGAGAAAAACACCCCTTCTAAATAAAAGATGCAACAATCTACTCTAAGGAGTGAGCACACACCCCTATCCATTAAAACTGTATGCTATTGTGGCTAGTAGAATATATGCTAAGGTTCTACACCATAGGGATGAAAGGTTCAAATCCCACTAGTGTATCCTTTTTGCCATTTATATTAGAAGTCACAATACTCTTCGATAACTATTATCTATCACATCCCACGCTATGGTAGGAAGGTTAGTAGGATGTATGATCTTAAGTTCTCAATAAGATGTCACTAGATCAAGTTATGCCCATGTTGTTTTTGGTTCCTTTGCTATATTTATCATGATAGTACCTATATTTAAGGAAGAGGTGCATTTTAGTTCAAGGTGGATGACAATGGAGGAATGTCTAGATAGTTTGTACATAGAAAATTATTTCCCCTTAGTCAGAGGTTCAAGCTCGTAGGCATTAAAATTTTAAAATATATATGGTAGACAATGTCATTGAAGAAATTGGAACTTTGGTCACCATAGTTGTTGTGGGTGAATTGGCTATATAGAAGGTACAAAAGTAGTGGAAAATAGGTGGAATCAAGTTCATATCATGTGCCCTAATTTTTGGAAAGATAGACTGATGTGGAACAATTTAGAAGTTGCTCTTCAAGTAAGTGAGAATAAGAGATTGGACTTGAAAGGAGCACTAGTATGTTGGTTAGCCAAAATTTTTTTGATAAGAGAGGTCCTAGGTTTGATCTTACTTAATTATTGTGGAGGTTGATGTGGAACTCTTAGGTATTACATAATGCTAACTTTTACCTATATATCCCATGTGCTAATCAAAGAATATTAAGTTTTGATGGATGAGAAAATAAGAGGAGATGAATTGATATAAAAGGAGTGGAGCACACTAGAAAATTAAAAATCCCTAAGTGGTAGGTCGATATTTGTTCTTGCATATCTAAGTTTTGGGGATTTAATTTTTGTATTTTTTGAGGGCTATTTAGGAAAAACTTTTAGAGGCCATAAATTTGCATATGGAAGCATTTTGATCCTTTTTTTTCTCAAATCACATAATTTTTTGAGCTCTATGCTTTGGTGACATCAATTAAAAACCTATTTTAATGTTAGAGATAAAATTGTGTTGAATAGTCCTCAAGCCCTATTGCACTATTTTTTTTTTAACATGGTGGAATCGGTAGCCGCCACGAATCCGGGCAGGCTGTCCAAATTTTATGGCCGTCACAGTATTCTGCGCTGTCCACCTCAAAAGACGCCACGCAGATCTTTGCACTGTCTGCCCCTATAACCACCATGCCACAATAATTTTGAACCTTTTACACTGCTGAAAGCACCAGGAAAGGGACAAGCGTCCAGTTAGGCGAGGCCCGAGATTTGAACCTTGGATATCCACCCACCTTATGGGGTTTGGATGAACCAATTGGTCTACACCTTAGACCTCCCTATTGCACTATTTTGAAAGGGTAAGTTTATCATATTTTATGCAATCATAATCTTTGGTCTATTTTTTTGGGGTATGAAGATGGATTTATGAGAGGTCTAGAATATTTTTATCTTTTAGAGGCATAGAAGAAAAGGATTTAAAATGTGCTTTGGTCAATCCTTCTTCCTTAGTTGGGCTATTAATTCAACTTATTTATAAAGATATAATTTGTCATGATCTCTTCCTTATTCAATTATTTTTTTGGGTATTCTTAAAAGTTTGTAACAACTATTTTTCTTAAGCAAGTTCATGGAAGATCTATTTTCATAACAAAAATTAGGTGGTGCAAGATCAAGTTAAATTTTCCAAATAGGGTGATGCATGCTATATAAGGGAAAGTTGTACCTTCGAGTTCTACCTTATGCAATTGTATAAGAGTGAAATGACTTTCCTTTAAATATGGTGATATTGACTTCTCTTCCTTATTTGGAGCCTTAGTAGAAGTATTCTTTATATTTGTGTAGGAGTATCTAATAGTGGTAGTGATAACTACGATCCAACTTAAGAATATTCTTATGAAAAGGTATTTTTGCAGCAATGGATTTTAGATGATAATAAGGATTAATATGATTCTATCTTAAGTGTGGAGGCCCAATAGAGCATTCATTATGGAAGGAAAAATATTATTATCACTAATCGTATTATTTGACCCTCAATTTAGACTATAGGGGAGTGTTGAAAATATATATTGACTTATGAAAAAGATCAAAAATATATAATGTAGTTTCATATAGGCCTAAAGGCAGTCATTATACAATGTATTTAATTTATTATAATATTTTATTATGTAATCCCTATGGGCTATAATTAACCTTGTTATGGTCAAACCCATACTATAACTTGTAAGTAACCTTAAATCCCTCTTGTTATGTTGGCTTAGATTAAAATTATGTAATTTGGAGATTTGGTATTGGAATAAATATCCCCACGAATCCTTCCATTGTATTAAAGTGTTGTGATTTCTACATATAAATAATATAGTGATTATTTATGGTGCCTATGTGTGCCCACCATATATTTATATCTTTCATCATTTTCTTATGGTTTTTAGTATAATATTTGAGTGGATGGATTGATTCTATTCATTTCTAAAAATAGGTGTAAATTCCAACAACTTTATCATGGTATTTTAACAATACAGATAGTGATATTTGACAATTGTGCATATATCATTTGATAATATTTGAATATAGTTATTTGCCTTAAAATCCTACTTTTTAACCACTCGATCTCATGCCATTTGATTCAATGTTAAAAGTCCATCATTGGATAGAAACCTTGGTTTAGGATGTAAAACTCCTTACTGTAGCATAATAAATGTATTGTACAATTGAAGGAATAGAGAATAAAGAACGATAGGATAAATCATCAAAATATAACATCTCGAATGCTTGAGATCAACATGTAATTATGGAAACAACCACAAAGTCTTGGAACACACCCTTAAGAGATCCCACACATTACACTACAACACACACTATGCCTAGACTACCCTACTACACAACATAGGTTAGACAACCTTACACAAGAGTCAAATGACCTATCATAATATTAGACAACCTTGTATAGTAGTCCAGATGACCTAGCAAAGTAGTTTAGATGAACTAATATAAAAGTCAAATGACCTTGCATAACTATATACAACAATCATTCAATGGTAGAAATAATTTAGATGGTAATGTACAACATTATATAGCTACAGGAATAATTCATAGGAAAATGCATAATGATAATATAAGTTTATAAATAATGGATGAATGGAAATATTCTTATTATCTATAAGAATACATGCTTGGTTACACCCTCATACCTTATGTCATATACAACATCCTCCTTTAAATGAATGAGGAAGAGGTCTTATTTATTCAACCAGGGAGGTAGTTGCTTCCTCAAATCTCTCCAAATACTTACCCTAACACCCCATCATTTATTGAATTATATTTTACATTTCATGACTATTTTTTACAAGTATAATATTCCATCAAACACTTTACACAAATGTAATAAAACAACCCAAAATGACAAAAATATTACATAAAAAAATTCTTTATGCATATTTGACTTCATATGCACTCCATTATTTTTGAGCTAGTGCTTGAGATGGAGCCACATTTGAACTAGTGCCTAAATCTTTATCCTCCTCTAGATTGGTTAACATATTTATCAATGATTGCTATTATTGTTGAGGAATATAATTATGTTGTGAATGAGGTGTTGGTGTAGGTACTCCTCATAACTGTTGAATCTATACTTTAAGAGATTCATTTTTTTCTTTTAATCTCTTCACATAGGCTTCATATCAATCTAATGTAATCCATTATGTTGTAGCTTCTACTTGATCTCAAGCATAGCTTTTAGTTCTACCTCTCTCCTAGCTAATTTAATATCCTTATAGTTTCTACGAGTTGCTTATATTATTATGCAATCAACTAATCCCAAAGAGCATCTTCATACATTTTGACTTTAAGGGTTTGCTGTCAATGCACACTTTGACTTCAACTAGACAATAATATGATCTTGCTCCTCCTATACTTACCTCATCCTATTTAGTTTTTGTATCTTTGCTAGTTCTATTTTGACCTCTTGTTACACCTAAATATGTCATTCTACATCCTACAATTGAGTAGAATATCCCTACTCCTTATGTAGAGGAGGAAAATACCCCTCATGGGCAATTATCGACTGGATCCATTGGGAGACAGGGTGGCCATGGGGTTATTATGTTTCTCTACACTCAAGGGCTTAGGGGATTGAAGGGTTCACCAAGAATGATTTAAGGACTCACTCCAAGTCTGATATGGAAGATTTTTTGATGTTCTTATTTGAACAAACACCTAAGTTTTGGTCTTGATTAAAATTCAAACTAGAAAGAATTAAAGAACAATAATGCAAAGCAAATAGAAATGTAAACAAACAAGAAGCTATTCCTAGAATGATTCTTTGATTGAATGGGAACTATCTCTAATTTTGCAAGAAAGTAAATATTTTTTTCTTTTAAAGTAAGAGACGAAGAGAATGCACAAAAAAGATTAGTCTAGATGCAAACTATATGCTTTTTCACTATTGATGCCTAGAAAAAAAATCAAAATACCTTATTTTTCTTATGATCTAAATCTAGAAATAAATAAAAATGGATACAAGAACACAATGAGCAACCTAACAGATCTATTAGAGCACTTAATTGATCTAGTGGTTGAACCTAGTGTTGTTCACCAATATAACACCACATGCAGGTTGGGAAGACGGATTAGCACCAAGCAATGTAGAACGACTACCATGTTGGAAGGATGGGATGGATGATCTCCGGATAAGGTTAGTTCCTTTGAGGTGATTCCAGCTACTCTACACCATAAAAGGAAAGGGAAAAGAGAAAGAGGAAAGAAATAAATAAAAGGCTATAGCCAGAACTCACAAGGATGGGTATAGTGGCATCAAGACCTATGTAGGCGTGATACCCCATCCGAAACACAAGCCCTACACCAGATCGCCCAATGATGTCCTTGTCCTAGCTCTCTATCAATGGTGAACGAGAGGTAAATTCTAGTACCAACGAGCGGGTGCATGAGATCCAAGATGCAAAATCAAAGCACTCCCGCTCGATCGATGTTAGAAAAAATAAACCCCCAACCCATATAATGAACACACTCTCCCTTAGTCACTCAAGCACACCCCACAAAATCTAGATACTAGAATAACACAAGATGACTTAAGCAAATAAAGAATTGAATACTCATACATTCAGTGATGAACAAGCATACACAGTTAGAGACCAAATAGTGCATAATTTATATTTACAGAGGGAAAAACTTACATAAGAATTATAATGGCTAAAGAGCCACCCTTAGGAATGACTAGCATTCCACTATTTATAATTATATTTACATGGATTTCAAAATATGGAAATTAATGGTGTTGGCAGGAGGATAACTGCTGCTTCTGATGAGTGCTACCCTGGTACACTAATCTACTAGCTAACATTGATCTTCTAGAAGGTGGTAGACAATTTAGAATTAATCTGAGCCTTTGGGTCCTTTGACATCTTTGCCTGGTTCATTAATACTCAGCTACCTCATACTTTTCCTCGATTGGTGATCCTTCGATTGAGGTGGTGTATGATAGACACTGGAGCACCTTGGCAGTATCGCACCAGAAATCCATCACTTCTACGTACGTTGTTAGGTACTTGGACCATTGCAACAATAGGCATCTCTTTCTTTGAACCTTAGGTGAAGGTAGGAACCTCTAGTCTTGGACGGGTTCTTCCTTTGTGCTTCCCTCCATTCATGGAGGCCTCAAAGAGTGAAAGCAAGTGATTCTCATACGTTCCACCTGACTAGTGTTCTTATTTTCCTACCCAATATGGGTGGGGTTTCTTCTTATCCTCAAGGGTGGAATCGAACAATATTTCTACTCTTTCTAGCCACTTGGAATACCCCCCAATGATCTGGGTAGGTTTTTAGAATCTTTAGCCCAAAATTTCAAGAAAAAGTCTGCTCGTGCTATGGCCCACCTCACTTAATTTTTCCATTTTTCCAACACTTTGGTCCACCTGTGAGTACCTATGCCACCACTTGGTACCTTTCGCTCGTCTAGTAATGTCTTAAAAAATTTAGCGGACTCCTTTCGAGCAGAGGGAATCACTTCCTGAAGGGAAGAGTGGGTGAAGGATGTAAAATTTCACCCACACTTTTGGTGACTTACAGGGGTTTTCCATTTCATGGAAAAAAAGGAAACCAAAAGGACTAGGAAACATAACAATCACAATAGATAAATGAATGAGGGGAAGCAAAGGTATAAAGGAAAGAAGGACAAGATGAAGGAGAAGATGCAAGGAGAAAAACGAGTGCAAAAAAAAGGTTGGAAGAAATGGGATATCTAACACAGTGAAAAGTAGAGCAAAGGAAAAGATATAGGAGCTCAAATAACAAGGGAAGAAGGGAGAAACAAGGAAAATAAAGCTAGAAAGACAAGGCCAAGGTGGCCAACATAGAGAGAATTTTTGCAAACAAGAGAAGAAAGAAGACAAGTAGTGGAAATAACAAGTAAATACTTAGAGAGATCGCTATAAGACACATACGAGAGGAAAAAGGGAAGAGAAAGCAACAAAGGTGATGAAACCTTTGTTACCAGTCAAGAGAGTTATAGGTAACAAAGGGGAAAAGAAGGTGAAGAGGATGAAATGGTGAGGAAATAAGGAGACACAAAGAGAAAAGTAATGTGAAACCTATAAAGTGAAATTGATGGGGCATTTATACTTATCCATGAGACGTTCTTATGGATTGAATCACCCTAAATGTAACCCATCAAAGACCTGGGACATTCCAAGAGCAGATAGATTTCCAATGTTCCTCATATCTTCTATCCCAAACCTTTTTCTTCACACAATATAATAATTATCCTCTTTTACTAGCTCTTATCCATGAGGATACCATTTAGCTCCAACTACAACTTGTGGTCTACACTTTTTGGACTCATTTTCATCTGACTGTAGGAGCTATTTATAGCATGTTATTACACTTTTGAGTTCCAAGGCTTGCTGTAACTCTTGGGGACAAGTGAGAGATTTTGAAGATTGCTGAATGTATCCATTAGGCTATGGGGTCACGACAACAACAAACAAAAGAACAAAGAACTAGTAAGACAACACAAAGAAGAAGGAGAATGTTATATTTCTTAAATAATGTATGGGAAAATCTTGCTGATGTCCTTTGATGCCTGACCAAGTGGTAAATTTTCATAAGACCTTGTTGCACCAATGGTCGATGACAAAAATCATGATTTCCAATATGCTGGCCCTACTTAGTACAAGGTTTTATTTATTGACCATAAAATTACAGCATGACAAGCACGCCTAAGCCAGGGGGTCATCCATGAATCATCATATGAATCTATAGTGGTCAGAATAGATCACATTATATTTGAGGTACTGCTTGTGACCCATTTGGCATTGACCATACTGGCTCATAATTATGATAAAATTATATTTCTTTTCATTTTTCCTGAGTGTATGAACACTCAGGCCTTTGAAATCTAGGGTGGTAAATTGTTTTACCATCGCATTCCACCTTTTGAGGGGTGAGTTGTTAGGGACTAGATTTTCATGTTATCCCTTTTCAAGATTGGCTAGTTGTGCCAATCATCTTGTTGAATCGTCCTTCATCGTTGAGTCCTTTCCCTGCTCATGAGCATCCACATCATTTCCTAGCTTCTTGAGGATTTGGGGTTGATTGGTTGTGCCATATTCATGGATGTGGAATTATTAACAGACTTGCTCTTGGTATGTACCCACTTCATGATCTGGAACTAGATCCTGGAGGGAACCGATGGGTTAGATCCTTCACATCAAAATCTATTCAGTCCTGATACCCTCCTCATAGAGTTGGGGGAAATGAGTTTCTCCTAATTGGTGTAGAAGGAGACTGATATTAGGACCAAGAGCCTAGATGTAGGAAAGATACACCTAGGTGGAGGTTGGGAGGATCTGTAGCAAAATTCTCTTTCAAATCTTCTCAAAATAGACATTGAATTCTGCCACACTTTTACGAGAGTTCCCCTTGATAAATATGAATTGGTTTAGATACTATAAGGGGTCCTCCACTTCTCCAAATACATCCATTAGGGGCTCCACCAAATACACCCATGTAGAGATGCTCCTTGACTATAGAGTCTTATACCAGAGCTATGCCTTGCAGTCAAGGAAGGCTACTAGTAGCATGATTATTATATCTTCATGCATGATATTGTGAAGGATGGCCATAGAAGCCACATTTTCAAGGTGTTTCTTCATAGCTCTCATTATGCCACTGTATTTGGATAGGGCATCGAAGGAATCTTCTAGGATATCATGCTGATGAGGTATATTGAGGGGACCAAGGTCATTCCACTGGGGAAATATGGCCAAGCCATCAAGGTACCAGTCTTTAGAGGTCCCGATCCTACTATGGAAGTCAGAGTCGAAGTTGCTAGGTGAGTATGCTATCTTTGCTTGTGAGGTCACGGTTGCTCACCATACCTTGAGATATTTGATATGTTTGGATCTTCAACATGAGTAAGTGATTGATATCATAATCTATAAGTGCTTCTCAGTCAGAGTCACTAGGTGACTTTGAAAATATCTAGGCAAACTAGAGAGTCACCAAACTCTGATTTCCTAAAACATGGGGACTTAGTCGTCCCTAGTGGAGTCACCAAAAATTGTTGGTCACCAATTCAAACCACACATAGGGTAGGGTAGAAAAATCAAAACCAAGAAGTATAGAATGACCATCGTATCATAAGGATGGGATGAATAATATATGAAGAAGGTTAGTTCTTTCAAGGTGATTCCAACTACTTTACACCACAAAAGAAAATGGAAAAATGAAAGAGAAAATAAATAAATAGAAGGTTGTAGCTAGAAATCACAAGGATGGGTATAGATATATCAAGACCTATGCAAGTGTGATACCCTATCAAAAATATAAGCCTACACTAGATCATCCAATGACATCCTTATCCTAGCTCTCTATCAGTGGCAGGTGGGAGGCAAATTCTAGTATCGATGAGCGGGTGCATGAGATCCAGGATGCAGAATCAAAGCACTCTTGCTTGATCGGAATTAGTAGAAATAAACCCCCAACCCATATAATGAACATGCTCTCCCTTAGTCACTCAAGCACACCCCATAGAATCTAGATACCAGAATAACACAAGATGACTTAAGCAAATAAAGAATTGAATACTCATACATTCAGTGAAGAACAAGCAGACACAATTAGAGGCCAAATAGTGTAGAATTTGTATTTATAGAGGGGAAACCTTAAATAAGAATTGTAATGGCTAAATATTTACCCTTAAGAATGACTAGAATTCCACTATTTATACTTATATTTACATGGATTTTAAAATCCAGATATTAATGGCATTAGGTAGGAGGATGACTGCTGCTATTGACAAGTGCTACCCTGGTACACTACTCTACTGGATAGCACCAATCTTCTAGAAGGTGGTAGATACTTCAAAATTATTCTAAGTCTTTGGATCCTTTGACATCTCTACTCGATTCATTAATACTCAACTACCTTGTCCTTATCCTTGATTGGTGATCCTCTAACTGAGGCAATGTATGATAGATACTAGAGCACTTTGGGAGTATCGCACCAAAAATCCATCACTTCTACGTACATTGTCAGGTACTTGGACCGTTGTGGCAACATGTGACTCTTTCTTTGAGCCTCAGGTGAAGGTGGTAACCTCCAATACTGGGTGGGTTCTTCCTTTGTGCTTCCCTCCATTCGTGGAGACCTCGAAGAGAGAAAGTGGGCGATTGTCATACGTTCCACCTGACTAGTGTTCTTATTTTTCCACCTGATATGGGTCAAGTTTCTTCTTATCATCAAGGGTAGGATCGAACAATATTTTCACCCTTTCTAGCCACTCATAATACCTATCCAATGAGTTGGGTGGGGTTTTTTAGAATCTTGTTGGTCACGAATCTACCACAGGAAAGGATTTTCTATGTCTATGCACCCTAGACCCGGCCAACATTGAAAGGCTAGGAGAAAGAAATGTCTCCCAGACCAATCTCCAGAGAGGGCTGGTTCCCTTACTAAAACTAAGCTTGCTGAAGACTAAAGTTACTGGAAAGGAATTATAAATGTGCAGAAAGAAACGGGAAATACATGAAAAGAGATGGGAAATATGGCTAAGGCCGAATTTATATGATCGGGGAAAGAAACTCAGCAAGAATTTAACCTCAAGCGCATGAACAACATATAATAATAAAATACAACATAATCCACTTACGACCTTGTGCAGACAACCTTCAGGATTGCATTCCAAAACTCACTTCCTTATTAGCAGTATTCAAACTCAGATGCAGAATTGAAATCTAACAGCAGATTAGAAAGACGAGCATAACTGAGAAATGCATGAAATAGAAGGAAATCATTAGAAAGACGCTTGCAAAATCAGAGGCCAAATATCTCTTATTTACGCAAAGAACTTGAATGTTTTCAGCAAAATGTCTCTCAAACTCCCGATCCCTCTTTCTGAGATCTACATTGATTTATATAGAAGTCTTGCTTCTTTACAACATTAAAAATATGCAATGAACTTCCTCGAGATTTACAAAATATGCAACGAAAACAAGGAGATGATCCCCTTAAACCAACCTCGGAGGAACCAGAAATTCAATGAAACAAGGAGTCGGTCGTCTTCATTAAATGGTCGTTCTTGAAACATGCTTGAACCGTTAGAAAAATCATGAACAACAGCTTTGAATAATGGAAGTCTTTAATTCTGATGGCTTGGACACGTTCTTCTACCTTGCCCGCATTGGAAAGCAGAAAAACATTTAATTATGGAGTGCTTTTAATCATTGGAAATCGTAAAACTTCATCGGGCCGTTTGAACTGCTTTCTGGCGCGAAACTGTAATAGGTCGCGAAAACGTGACATGTCACGAAATCGTGACATTCTTGTGCTCCGTACACTTTGTCACTTTGGAACCGCAAAAATCAACCATGTCACGAAATCGCGACGTATTTGGCTCCTTTGGCTCCTTCGCTACCTTAGCTCGTGAAAACGCGACGCGTCGCGAAATCGTGACGTTCCATACCATTATGCTCTTTCTCCACTCTATTTTCGCAAAAATGTGACAAGGTGCGATTTCGCTACACCTTTCTCCATGTTGTTCTCTTCGCTGCTCCAAACCGCGAAAACCTGACATGTCGCGATTTCACGACAATTTTCATCCACCCTGTATGGTCCTGCTTCTAACCCGCGAAAACATGACACTCTTGCCTCAAGTGGTTCGTTAATCTCCATCATGTCGCGAAATCGTGACAGGTTTCTGCACTTGGTCCTTCCGCCCCAATATGTCACGAAATCGTGACGTTTCCATGTTGCTGGACTTCATCTCCGAAAGTGTCATGAAATCGCGACAACTTTCATGCCTTAAGCTTTTCTTTCCAAATCTGCCGTGACCACGCAACACGTCACGATTTCGCGACGTCTTTCGCCTTTTGCGTCTTGCTCACTATTCTATCGCGAAATCGTGACGAAATTGTTTGTCATCATCCTTTGCTTAGTCACGTCGCGATATCGCGACGGTTTTACTATGCTACCTGCGTTGACCACTTTGACCGCGAAAATCCAACATGTCGCGATATCGCGACGGTTTTACCCCTTGCTACCGTTGACTGCGTTGACCGTGATTTTGGAACACGTCGCGATATCGCGACGACTTTGTGGCTTAACCCTTTTCTGCCTTTAGCATCGTGAAACTGTGATAGGTCACGATTTCGTGACACCTTTGCGTTTGATTTCTCTCTCCTCAATAGACCCGCGATAAAGCGACATGTCGCGATATCGTGACGGTTTTGAAACTATGCCCTCCATGCTACTTTTTGTCGCGATATCGCGACAGTCTTCGGACTTAGCTTTTTTTGCATCAAAACCTGTAAAGGAGTGAGAACTTCAACATTTTATGCAGGAATAATCAATAATCAAAATAATGTGGCAAAAATGCCAACATTCTTGGCGGCTCGTGGGGTATACAGTTCTGCTGTATGCACGAATCCCAGGCCTGAATCCATTGGGCAACAGAGTCAAGAAAAACTAAGAACAACAAGCTGGCTGATGGGGTACATCTCGACGGACTGCTGCAACAACTCTTGCTGAATTACTAAAAACTCAAGTGAACCTGTATTTGGCTTAGCTGACCAGGTGCTGTAAAAGAATCTCCATGAAAGCACCAGGGGTTGCAAAATGAAAATGAATGAAATAAGTGAAGTGAGGACTATGGAATGGAAATGATAAATGATGGAATAATGGAATGGAGGGAGTGATGCGGTAGATACAGTAACAGAGTGCTTCTGTGCTACCAGCTGCTATGAAAGGGAAATGGAAGTGAATGGAATAATGAAATGGAAGTGGAAGAGATGACAAATGCGGGATGAACGGTGGATAAATGCTAAAACAACAATGAAGTTAGAAGAAAAGGAAAAGAAGAAACGGGAATAGCAGGAAGGGAAAAAGAAACAACAGCAGTGGCTTGATTACTTGCAGAAGAAAAAGGAGTAGGAGAAGAAGGGAATAAAGAGGGGAAGGGAAGAAATAAAGAGGAAGCCACTAACTACTGGGAAGGAAGAAGAAAAAAGAAAGAAAGAAATGTACCTACGGGCTCGCATGCAAAAAGAGCCGAAGTTGACAGAGGAAAACAATACTTTTTTTTTTTTCTATTTTTTTTTTTGTTGCTATGTACAAGGTAACACTGGACTCACACTTCATGTAGTATAGGCTTTCAGATGAAAGTCGTTCACCGAAATAGGAAGTGGGCTGCCATCCAAATCTTCCAGATGAAACGAATTTGCTGCACCAAAGACTGACAATGCGGAAGGGACCCTCCCACAGAGCATCAAACTTCTTGTGCATCCCTGGCTTGGCTTTCCTTTCATTCCATTTCAGGACCAAATCACCCACCTTAAGCGAACGATCAGCGGAATTTTTATGGAACCACTTTGAAATAACCTGTGTATGCTTAGCAAACTCCTCATAGGCCAAAGAACGTTGCTCTTCCAATTGTAACAACCGAGCCAACCGCATATCCATGGAATCTACATCTCGCTTCATCATCCCGAAATCCCCGCAACTCGCCGCAATATCGGCAATTCTAGATGAACAGGCAACCTTGCCTCTTTTCCATATACCAGGGCATACGGTGAAGTCTTGATAGACTTCTTGATTGAGATTCTATCTGCCCATAAAGCTTGATTTAACAGAAGGTGCCATGATCTCTTGTTATTCCCCAAAGATCTCTTTAAAATCCGTAGCAAATTCTTGTTCGTGGACTCTGCCAAGCCATTTCCCTGAGGGTAATAGTTAGAGGATGTCTTCAGGAAAACACCATACTTATTTGCAAATTCAGCTAGCTCAGCTCCAATAAATGGAGTTTCGTTATCTGTAATAATAGCATCAAGAATGCCAAAACGTGTAATCAGCCCTTCAATGAAAGAAATCACCACCGCTTGATTTGCAACCCTGGTTGGAATAGCTTCAGACCATCTCGTAAAATAATCTATAGCTGTCAAGATATATTTGTGTCCAGCTAAAGAATTCGGATCAATAATCCCAATAAAGTCCAATCCCCACTGCTGAAAAGGTGCTTCAACCTGAATTGGATGCAGGGGCAATGATGCATTTCTAACCCTTCCGATATACCTCTGACATTTGTCACATGCTTGGGCAATCCTGAAAGCATCTGTGAACAAGGTTGGCCAATAGTAACCAGCCCAAATAATTTTTAAAGCCATTGGTCTACCTGCATAGTGTCCTCCTGATATGCCAAAATGAAACTCCTCCAGGAGTCTAGCCTTCTCTGATTCCTTGACACACCTTAAAAGAACGCCATCAATGTTCTTGAAAAACAATCCTTCGGGTAGCAACACATACCTGAGAGCTTGCAGATGAAACCTTCTCCGTTGTGAGGCATTTAACTGTGAAGGGCATCTACCAGTTGTGAAATAGTCAATGAGGTCATATGTCCAATCTTGTTCTTGCACTAAGAGGTTCACCAGATTGTTATCTCTAGCAAGATCATCTACTTGATAATCAACTATTCCAAATGCTGCAGTCTTTGCTAAATGCTGGCATAAGGCTTTACCCCGCACTAGCTTGGTGGGGTGAATCTCAACATCAAATTCTTGAATTTTGGTGACCCAACCAGCGTGTTTATCACCCATCTCTCCCTGAATGATGAAATTCCTTACATCAGGATGTATAACATAGACGACTGTCCTACTCTGAGATATGAAGTGCTTGAATTTTTTAAGAGACTTCATGACAACATACACCTATTTTTCAATGAAATTATATTTTGCCTCATGAGGTAAGATAACCTGACTAAGGAAAGCAATGGGCCTTTCATTCCCATCATCTCCTTTCTATGTGAGTACTACGACATAGCTTTCATCTTCCCCCACTGCATACATAATGAAATCTTTTGAATAATCTGGATTAATTAATATAGGAGCCTGCACTATTCTATCTTTAATTTCCTGGAATGCCTCCTTCCTCCGAGTTGTCCATTTAAATTCTGCATCCTTCTTCAACAACTCGCTCATGGGCTTGACAACCCGGGCAAAATCAGAAATGAACTTCCTGATAAAATTAATCTGTCCAAAGAAAGACTGCAGCCTCTTTCTTATTGGCAGGGAGCGATAGTTTCTTCAATGCTTCGACTCGAGATGGATCAATTGCCAAACCATCTTCTGAAATGACATGCCCCAAGAGTTTACCTTCCTTCACCGCAAAAACCGACTTCTTTGGATTAATGGAAATACCAAACTCTCTACATTTTCCAAAGATTTGTCTCAAATGAGAACAGTGATCTTCCCGTTTATGTGAAAAGACAGTCATATCATCAAGATAAATAACAATAATCTTGTTCAAGAGCTCCTCAAATGCAATGTCCATGGCTCTCTGGAATGTGGCCCCAGCATTTGATAATCCGAAAGGCATTCACTGATAAGCAAAAGTGCCCCACTTAGTTGTAAATGTTGTCTTGTACTGGTCCTCATCCTTAACCCAAATCTGGTTATATCCAGAGAATCCGTCCAGTAGTGAAAAACGCTGAGCCCCAACAACAACATGCAGTATCTGATCAATGCGAGGCAAGGGATAGTGATCTTTCAGAGATGCACGGTTCAGATTTCAAAAATCTACACACAATCGTATGTCTCCATTTTTCTTTCGAACCAAAACCAGATTAGCAACCCAAGTCGAATTCTTAATCGGGTATATAATCTTGGCCTGTAGCATTTTCACAAGTTCGGCCCTCATGAGAGTCTCAATATTTGGATTCACTCGGTCGTTGCTTTTTCTGAAGGGTCTGACTCCTTCTTCCAACTCAATAGTATGTTGAACAATCTGTTTATCATATCCCTTCAGATCCTCATAACTCCAGGCCACAATATCAAAAAATTCTTGACATAGTTGCTCGATTTCTTGCAGTTCATCAGAGTAGAATCAGTCCCAATCTTAATGACCTTATTGGGTTCTAATTGCATCTCCATATACTCTTTCTTGTCGATCTCAATCCGATGTTTCTTAGACCGATCATGCTGATCAAACAAGCTTTCTAGAGTGATAAGACCCTTCGAAATATGATTATTCCACAACTGAATCAGACCATCAGTTTCTTCGTGCTCCAGGGTTCTTCCTTTGATGGTGGCAGCTTCTTGAATCAAAAAGTTAACAATTTGCTCATCACTCTCGAAGACTTGCCAAAAAGTATCTTTGTCCGGGACACTAGGCCCGTACACCATCCTTACTGTCTTTGGCTTCTTGACTACCTCGCTCAATGGGAGAAAAATTTGCTCCAAGAGATGCTAGAAGATCTGCATGCTTATTCAGATCTCAAGAAATAGCCTAAATATTCGGAGCTGTGAAAGACTCAAACAGGTCCCAAACTTGGTTGCGGTATGCTTTGAGATAATGTTGCTTGGAAATACACCTGTTCGTTACTTGGTTTACAATCAACTCGTAATCACCAAAAATCACGAATCGTTCGATTCCCAACTTTCTTGCCTTTTTCAAGCCTAGGCATAATGCTTCGTACTCGGCAGCATTGTTAGTACAATTCCAAGTAAGACGGTATGAATATGTTCTTTGTAAACCGGAGGGAGAAATCAAAACAATACCTGCTCCTGCACCGTTTTTGCATCTTGCCCCATCAAAATATAACTTCCATAGTTGATCCGTGATAGAGCTCTGATCATCTTGGTTAGGGAATACCTGCATTGCGCCATCCTTGGGCTTTGTGATAGAATAACAACCGATTTTGGTTTCCAGCATAGCATTGAAATCAAGCATGGAAAACCCGTCTTCCAATCGAAGCTCATCTAAAACCTCATTCATCAAATCAGAACCCTCTAACTCTTCGGTTAGCATGTTAATAGATCGCATGGTCTTTCCTTCTTCATCCAACCTTTCAATATGAAAAGAGGAAGGTTTTTCATTATGAATCCGAAGTCTTTTTCCTTTGAAAGGGATCTCCAAGTGGGAATAATCTAGTGCAAGGTAACCTCCCAACTTTGCAATAAACTCTCTGGATAAGCACATATTGAAATACGGTTCTAGATCGACCACAACAATCTCCTGAATGACTATAATTTGGGGCATAGTGTGTAAAACAATCGGGACATCCTTGATTACACCCACCATTTTCATAGGAGTACCATCTAACCGCAAGACTCCAGGGCTACTTCATGTGTATTCCATACCCATAACTTCGCAAACCGCCTTTGGCATGACAGTTGTAGCGGCTCCGGAGTCGATCATGCAGTTATGCACGATCCAACCCTCTATTTGCAGTGATAGATAAAACGGGGGTGGTCTATTTTTACCAGTGATAGAAGTGGTTAAGGCCTGAGCATAAATTGTCTGGGTAGGACCTTTCTCACTATCCTTCATAGATTTCAAATATTCTTGCAATAAATCTACCTGCCCAGGCAATTGCAATGCATCGTAAAGACTAACCTTAGCTGGGGTCTTCTTCAGTTCTTCGACAATGTTGTATGCAACCGTAGCAAATTCCTTCTTTTCAATGGGGTGATCATATCCGCTCTGATACTGTTGAGTGGCTTCTACTCTCAGCCTCTTTGTCAATGAAGGGTACTTCAACTTTTCTCTAGCTTGCTCCTCTGCTTCTGATCTTGCCTGTGCAGTTGTGGCCTTTTCTTGTACTCTGTGTAGAACAGGATCTTTCGGTAAAATAGGCGCATCTAGCTTTGATGCTGGCACAGGAGTCTTCACTGGTTTCTTCAAATCAGCTAGCACTTTTAATGGTTCTAGCTCAGTAGGATCTACTATAACAGGTTTCTTTCCAGTCCTTGTGAGAACCGAAACTTGCTCTTCCAATGGAATCATTAAGCTATGGCCTACCTCAGAGATCATATTGACTTGCCCTCCCGAAGAACTAGCAGCCAATGTTTGCACATAATTCAAATGAACCATGCAAGTGTCTTCTCCATGGGGATCATTGCATGTCAAACACCAATATGTTCTTTCAGCAAGGACTGCATCTTCATTTGCCAAAACAGTCAGGTTCTTCTCGGGTGCTTTGCTTGTTGAAGCAGCTTGTTCTCTAGTAATTTATGGGGGTTGAAATCTCCTAGGCTGGAAATCTCGTTCAGCTTGCTTCCTTTCAATAAGCGTGATCTTATTACCCATTGCTCTTATTGCAGAATTGGCAGATTTTACCTCTTGCAAGAGTGTCGTATAAGGATCAGGATTTACAGGCACAGGAGGTGCTGGTAAGGGCAAAGGTGCTGGTGGTGCCGGTAATGCTGGGAATGAAGTGGAAGTAGGGAATGGAAGAATGCTGGGTGCAGGCAACTAAGGATTTGCTAAAGTAGAGAGCTGAGGAACTGGGATAGGTGCAATTTGAGGTGCACTAGAATTCCATGATGGAACAGGGTACATAGAAGACATAGATTGCAAAAAAGAACTAGGATATAAATGCTATGGAATATCAGGTAAAATGGGCATTGCTACCTTTGGGGGAAGCCTGTCGATTGCAATCAAGTCTGCCTCCACCTTTTGTGCTTGCTCGAATAGTTTCGGGAAGGTCATCACATTGGACTACCTGATCGCCAAGCCAATGTCTGTATTGAATGCTCGAAGGTAATAGAACGTAGCTTGCTCAGGGGTAGGGCAAAGTCCTTCAGGTACTCGCTGCCAGCTTATGGTGAAACGAACATTGAAATCTGCTATTGCCTCCTACGGGTGCCTCTAGATTGCATTAAACTGATGCAACAATGAAAATGGGTCAGCCTGTTCATGAAAATTCTTCACTAACAATTCTCCTAGCTGATCCTAGGATGCAATAGTGCCTGGTTGCAGAGATCAATACCAGTACAACAATTTTCCTCTTAAGGATAACACTAATAGCTTCACCATCACATCTTCGTCTATTATATCATGAATGGCTGCCAGAGAAGCTACATCATGAATATGTTTGTATGCTGTCTTTCCCGTACCATCATAGGTTGGCAAGGCTTTCAAAGCAGCCTGGGGAACTGGATTTTGAGCCTACAAATTCAAGGCCCCTGAGCTGTTCCATGCTGAAAACTATTAGGGTGGAGGATACTAGGCCATTGGGACTAGTGTATGTAACTGAGAAGATGGAAAACTAGTAACAATACCAGGGATTTGTGTGGATATGGCGGATGATGCAAGCGATGGGGAAACCAACCTAGAGTGTTCACCTCTTTTTGTGCTGTCAAGTTCAAAAAACTCAACAAGATCTTCAACTTTTTTGGACTTTGATCTCATGATCATGAAGTACAACTTTCACTGCATCCACGTTCAGAGATTTCTAGGTACTGCAGAGTCACCAAATGTTCTAACTATACGACATGAAGGCGAACATTAAACCCTCAATACTATGGGATCTTTCTGAGACAGAAATAGTCTGTCCCATCGGGCGTGCCAAAAACTGTTGGTCACGAATCTGCCACAGGAAAGGATTTTCTATGTCTATGCACCCTAGACCTAGCCAACATTGAAAGGTCGGGAGAAAGAAATGTCTCCCAAACCAATCTCTAGAGAGGGCTGGTTCCCTTACTAAAACTAAGCTTGCTGAAGACTAAAGTTACTGGAAAGGAATTATAAATGTGCAGAAAGAAACGAGAAATACATGAAAAGAGATGGGAAATATGGCTAAGGCCAAATTTATATGATCGAGGAAAGAAACTCAGCAAGAATTTAACCTCAAGCGCATGAACAACATATAATAATAAAATACAGCATAATCCACTTACGACCTTGTGCAAACAACCTTCAAGATTGCATTCCAGAACTCACTTCCTTATTAGCAGTATTCAAACTCAGATGTAGAATTGAAATCTAACAGCAGATTAGAAAGACGAGCATAACTGAGAAATGCATGAAATAGAAGGAAATCATTAGAAAGACGCTTGCAAAATTAGAGGCCAAATATCTCTTATTTACGCAAAGAACTTGAATGTTTTCAGCAAAATGTCTCTCAATACTCCCGATCCCTCTTTCTGAGATCTACATTGATTTATATAGAAGTCTTGCTTCTTTACAACATTAAAAATATGCAATGAACTTCCTCGAGATTTACAAAATATGCAACAGAAACAAGGAGATGATCCCCTTAAACCAGCCTCGGAGGAACCAAAAATTCAATGAAACAAGGAGTCGGTCGTCTTCATTAAATGGTCGTTCTTGAAACATGCTTGAACCGTTAGAAAAATCATGAACAATAGCTTTGAATAATGGAAGTCTTTAATTCTGATGGCTTGGACACGTTCTTCTACCTTGCCCGCATTGGAAAGCAGCAAAACATTTAATTCTGGAGTGCTTTTAATCGTTGGAAATCGCAAAACTTCATCGGGCCGTTTGAACTGCTTTTGGCGTGAAACTGTAACAGGTCGCGAAAACGCGACATGTCGCGAAATCACGACATTCTTGTGCTCCGTACACTTTGTCACTTTGGAACCACAAAAATCAACCATGTCGTGAAATCGTGACGTATTCGGCTCCTTTGGCTCCTTCGCTACCTTAGCTCACGAAAACGCGATGCGTCATGAAATCGCGACGTTCCGTACCATTATGCTCTTTCTCCGCTCTATTTTTGTGAAAATGTGACAAGGTGCGATTTCGCTACACCTTTCTCCATGTTGTTCTCTTCGTTGCTCCGAATCACGAAAACCTGACATGTCGCGATATCGCGATGGTTTTCATCCATCTTGTATTGTCCTGCTTCTAACCCATGAAAATATGACACTCTTGCCTCAAGTGGTTCGTTAATCTCCATCATGTCACGAAATCGTGACAGGTTTCTGCACTTGGTCCTTCTGCCCCAATATGTCGTGAAATCGTGACGTTTCCTTGTTGCTGGACTTCATCTTCGAAAGTGTCATGAAATCGTGACGACTTTCATGCCTTAAGATTTTCTTTCCAAATCTGCCGTGACCATGCAACACGTCACGATTTCGTGACGTCTTTCGCCTTTTGCGTCTTGCTCACTATTCTGTCGCGAAATCGCGACGAAATTGTTTGTCATCATCCTTTGCTTAGTCACGTCGCGATATCGCGACGGTTTTACTGTGCTACCTGCGTTGACCACTTTGACCGCAAAAATCCAACACGTCGCGATATCGCGACGGTTTTACCCCCTTGCTGCCGTTGACTGCGTTGACCGCGATTTTGGAACACGTCGTGATATCGTGACGACTTTGCGGCTTAACCCTTTTCTGCCTTTAGCGCCGCGAAACTATGACAGGTCACGATTTTGCGACACCTTTGCGTTTGATTTCTCTCTCCTCAATAGACCCACGATAAAGCGACATGTCATGATATCGCGACGGTTTTGAAACTGTGCCCTCCATGCTGCTTTTTGTCGCGATATCGCGACAGTCTTTGGACTTAGCTTTTTTTTGCATCAAAACCTGTAAAGGAGTGAGAACTTCAACATTTTATGCAGGAATAATCAATAATCAAAATAATGTGGCAAAAATGCCAACAAATCTTCAACCCAAAATTTTGGGAAAAAGTTCACTCATGCTATGCCCCACCTCGCTTCATTCCACCATTCATCCAACACTTTGGTCCACCCATGAATACCTCCATCTCCACTTGGTACCTTCCACCCATCTAGTAATATCTTAAAAAATTTAGCAGATTCCTTTTGAGCATAGGGAATCACTTCCTAAAGGGAAGAGTGGGTGAAGGATGCAAAATTTTACCCACACCCAGCCAAATTCATGCCTCGTAAATCAACGACTATGAATTTGGTCAAACCTACAAAATAACTTCAAAACCTTAGAAAAATTAATTAGTTTTTGGGACCCCACTTAGGTTGATATGTGATTAATATTGGAGGCACAATAATCAAGCCCCCTTGGTCCTTTTAGCTGATCATTCAAAAATGAAAATTATTGTTGACCTTAGGGAACAAGTAAAACAAGATATAATAACATGAAATAGTGAAAGCAAAGTGCAAACACAATGGATACAATGGAAAACAAGTGTGCAAATGCAAACCTAGGGTTTTGGGAGCATAAATTTACCTCCAAGCTATTGTGACCAGATTTGGACCTCATAATTAGGGATCACAAATTCAAAAACAAAGAAGAAAAACCAAATTTATGCCTCATATGGGAGGCATGCAAATTTGTAGAAAGTCTTTTAAAATTGACCTATAAATACAAAATGCAATTACAATGATCTAAAAACTAATAATGCATACAAAAAACTTGATAGGCATGGGGAGGAAGCAAGAGTAAAGGCAACAACCAAGGTGGAAGACCTTTTTCTCCTTCTCTAGAAGATAAATGATGTGTATAATCTATCATAAAGGCTTTTCCACTTGCTTATCCCCAATAGGAAATCACAACAGATACACCATAAGTAGAGCACCAAAGCATTCCAAAAAGCATCAAAATCTTGAGAGCATTAGAAAAAGATAGATCTCATCTAGGTTATCTTGGTTATTTTTTAAAAGAAGTCCAAATCCTTTTTTTATAGGAGGTTTAGAGGGGGTTTAGGTGGGGAAATAAAAAAAAACTTGACCAGGAACTAACATCATAAAGGTTGTCCAAAAACTTAGGTTTTTGGAGAGAAAAATCTAAAATTTTCAAATTTGTACCTGTCTTGGGATGATTGCAAATTCGATAAGGCTAGGATGAAAGACAAAAAAGGAGGGAAAAGAAGCCCAAATTTGCACTTAGCAATTTTGAGGGACTTCTTAGGGATTATAAGGGAAAAATAACTCATTTGGATGGGTCAATTTTCCATGTCTATATATTACCCCATCTTTGATGTATTTATTGCCTAATAAATGTGTCAAAGAAAGATGTAGACTCCTACGGGTAAAAAACAACAAACACAAAAGGGGTGGTTGGTTTAGACGAAGGGATAATGTAAAAAATGGTGTCATTCAAACACTTTAAAAATTTATATGGTTCTTGAGGCATTAATGACATTAATACCCTCAAGACTGAGGTGCCCCCTCAATTTTCAAAAGGAATGCCAAATTATTGAAGAAGCTCAAAATAGTAGACACAAAATAACAAAGAAACAAATAGAATAAGAAAAATAAAATGATGAGAAAGAAAAATAGGGATAAAGGGAGCAGAGGATGAAAATGAATTCATTATCACTGCATAAAGAAGAAGAAAAAATATTTGAAGAAAAAGAACAAACATCACTTCCCACACACTGTTCAACCATTGCAAGGGGTGAGGTTAGTGCAGTAGTAGACTGAGCATGGGTAAGGACCAAACCCAAATTCTAGACTAGGTTTGTACTGTATTTATTTGATTTTTTTTAATTTTTAGAGGAATTCACAATGTAGGCACCCGATGTAAATTTGGGGGCCAACAATAAATTTAGTTGTACACTAATGGTGATTGAATTTGTGCCCTAGAAAGAAGATATGTGAATTCATAGAAGAAGAGAAAAGAGAATAAAAAGAGAAAAGAAAAAAAAGAGAGAAGAAAGAGAGAATGAGAGAGAGAAATAAAATTAGATGCACGTGCTTAAAAAATTGCTTATGTTATATTCTTTTATTTTTTATCTTTATGATGAAACTAATGAAATTTTTGTGAATGTTGATGTTTGCAGTATGATGTACTCGAGAGAAGAGAGTGGGGTCAAGCATATTAGAGGAGGAATTATGATATCTCATGATAATAGAGAGAGACACTCTACAAGTGATGAAGTAACTACATCTAGCAGAGATATGGTACTTAGAGTCATTGATATTTTGGTTACTAATAGAAGAGATGACCATCACACTAGAGGATGTGTGGTAGATCTTACATATCACCATTAGGTAAAGAGAAGTTTACAAAGCATGGGGGCATCGAGTAGCACTATAGCGATCGTCAGGGGAATTGACTCACAAGTTCTAGTAGAGTGGACTCCATGTAGATGAGATGCCCATACAATATGAAGTCGACACATTGATGAAAATTCTCTGTGGGGTAGTGGCTAGGTTCTTGGCATGCCACATAAGTAGACAATACTAGATGGACCAAGGATAGGGAGGAGCTTGTGAGGGTACAAAGGATCATGTGGATGGTAATAGAGAGGGACAATTTGGAGCCATATCTGTTAGACCATGTAAAGTGGTAGTTTCATATTCTATAGGAGATATCATACCTGGAGAATACTATTTTATAGGAGTGTAGAGAGATCCATTAGGAATTGAAGGGGACCCTAATGTGAGTAAGTTTATGGGGGAGAATATGGACGGTTCACTTTACATGGACCCACGAGTGGATGATGTTAGGGTATCCCTTGGGTACTGGAGATGGTACATGGGTATTGTGCCCTTGAGGATCTTTCCATCGATGCCAGTGTAGAGGCACCAAGTCATGACCTAATGGGTGTAGTTAGCACTTCAAGAGGCTACCCAATGCATAGTTGAGTAGTGATAAAGGGGTGTAGTACAGGTGTAAATAGATATGGTGATATCCATGAGGACAACTATCACTCTCTTTGATTTAGGAGGAGGGGCAACATCAAGAGGTGCCTCCATAATGATAGAGGTTAGGTAGAGCAAGGTAACGAAGATGCTCCTATAATGACAACGATAAGACCTAGAAGGATCGTGGGTCAGGATGACCCAATAATGGAGGTGGGGGTGCTACAAGTCAATATGACAACCATGTAGAGGGAGATGGACTTTGTCTAAGAGGACATGTCCAAGAGGCTATAGGGGGTATGGAGAGCCCTACACAAGACATTCTTAGAGTGAGATTAGGCCATTGCTACATAGATCATGATAATATTAGAGAGAGATGCAACAAGGGCAGAGGTAGACCACCTCAGGGAAGATATGGGTGGACTAGAGTGAGAGCAACAATAGGCCCAAGCAGAGGGGATGATTGTCATCACTAAAATCCAATAGGAAAAATGGATCTAGTTGTTTTAGGTAACATTATGCATAGTGATGAATCATCATTAATTCATATATATTAGGATTTTTTTTGGGGTCAACTCGCCCCACGTTAAAATAATTTCACTATTTTTATTTTAAATCACCAACATTACCACCTAAATCCTAGACATTTTTCACCTTGAAATTATAAATTTTTTTATTTATCCTACCAAATTTGTCTCTTATACCACCAGTATATATACCTAGCATGATAATGATAAACATACATCTAAAACATTCAAACTCCTAAAAAATAGACATAAAATAATAAAAAACCTACAATAGACAAACATGACCTAAAGCAGTAAAAAAAACTAAACATGATCGATTACAAAGGATTGTCTGTCGACAAAACAATTGAACGATTGTAGAGGAGTATCAATTGATAATTTTGTTGATCGGTAGCAAAGAAGCATGACATAGTGACCATTGGTTGTAGAAGACTATCTATAACCAAAAATAGTTCAGTTATAGAGAACTATCAATCGATAGATTTTTTGATCGGTTGCAGAGAAGCATGACAAGGTGATGATCGATTATAGAAGATTATCCAATGATAAAAAATTGATCGGTTGCAGAGGACTGCCAATCGATATATTTATCGATCAGTTGCAAAGAAGCATGATAAAGTGATGATCGATTACAGTAGATTATTTGTTGTTAAAAAAAATGATCAGTTGTAGAGGACTATCAATTGATAGATTTATCGATCAGTTGTAGAGAAGCATAATAGGGTGACAATCGATTACACAAGACTATTTGTTGACAAAAAACATATCGGTTGTAGAGGACTAACGATATATTATAGAAATGTGTGATGACTGTGATGATAGATAAAGGGTAAGCTTCCAAACATCTAATTATGATTGGTTTGCTTTAGATTATCTCTAGAAATAACTTTTACTTTATGTCTACTTGTTGTTGTATCCTTGTTACTTGTTTTGTAACCTTTGTTGGTGTGCTACTATAAAATTTCTTTAGAATTGAGCTATAGAACTATTATTTTAGTTTGTAGAATATGATAGTCACAATGACATTAGATGTCAAGGATTATTTAGAATTGAGTGAATGTTAGCTTTGGTGGAGTGCAAGGTCTTCTATTAGTGTTGGTTTTGGAATGTTGCCTTGGATTGTTGTGTACTTTCATTGTTTTGTTATCCAAAGCTTGTTCCTTCAGTTTCATAGGTAGTGTAGATGCATTATATGCAACCATGAGATCCAAGTATCCATGTCATATTGTAGTGTTTTAAGAGCATTTCTTGTTGTTAGAGCCTTCTTCATGTGTTTTAGAGTAATTTTCATAACATTACATTGTTTTGTTGTTGTTCCTTGAGCATGCAAGCAAAGGTCATTGTAGAGGACAACATAGCTTCGTCCTCATAGATGCTTAATGTTATTTTTAGAAATAGAGTCTATTCCATAATTTGGGTTATGTAAATGTATCTTCCAAGGTACATACTTAGATTACTTTAGGGGTAAGTTATCTAGTTACTTCATGCACAAGTATCAATGTGCAAGTTGTCCCTTGCACAACTAGATAGAGTGTCAGCTAAGTATCCTATTTTTCGTATATAAGGATGAACTCATAAATAGATAGATATAGAGTCATAGTTACAGATAGAGTTGGGGGACATAGTGTAGCGTAGTTCTATGTGCAACACATCCATTGGTAATGGGTGCAATGTAGTTTAGTATATTTATAATGGAGTGTTCATTTCTTCCATAACTACATTGTAATATTTTATATCATTTCTATTTATTGCATATTTTAGTCATCTAGTAGATTTACTTTCTTTCATATTATTCTACATCTTGTGATTGCTATCTCCTAGTTCTTGCTACATCAAAATTTAATAGTGGTACCAGAGCTATGATAGATCTATTCTATGTAGGTCTATAGGAAAGCCACCATTATCATTGAGCTTGAGTATTTTGATAAATTGATGCACCGCTGGACTAGTCACTATCAAAAGCTCTCAGAAGAATCTAGGTGGTAGAATTAGGGAGAGTCACGAGTGAGGATTGAAAGAAATATCAGTTTTAGGAAATATTGAGATTGTGATTGACTAGAGTCTTTCCATAGAGTTTTAAGAAAAACTCGTGAAGATCAAGTCTCAACATTCAAGCCCCTGGATTGAAAAATCATTTAGTGAGGATTATCCAGGATATCTAGAATTTTCTAACTAGTGCCTAAAGTTTCTTTTTATTTGTAGGAAACTAATTCTTAGAAGATTGGGACTCCTCCTACAATATAAAGCTAGGAGACTCCAACTTTGTTTCATGAAGGTCGACATACCCTCATAGTGTAGATATTGATTTCTTGTGCAAGAGAAGAATACTATGGAAGAAAACTTCTTATGAAGAGTTGTGGTGAATTTAGGAGACTGAAGATCTCCATTGTTGAATCAAAGAATTTCACAAGTTGAAGAACATGCCATAGAAACCTTGACATAAAAATGCCATAGAAGCCTTGGAGAAAATGCCATGGGAGCCTTGAAGGAGAAGCCATAGAAGTCTTGATACCAAAAATGCCATAGGAGCTTTGGTATTGAAAAAGGCCATAGGAGCCTTGGTACTGAAAAATACCATAGAAGCCTTAATACTAAAAAAGGCCATAGAAGCCTTGATCCTAAAGAAGAATTTGAAGAGAATATATGATTCAGAACTAGACTAAATATTTTAGTACTAATAATTTATTGCAGCTAAAGAAGATTCAGTGAGTTGGGAAACTTCCTACAAGAAGTTATGAAGAGTATCTTCTTCAGAATCAATTATGATCTTGAAGCAAAATAAAAGATATTAGGAGAATATATCATTGTAGAACTCCCATTCAATGAAGGAGAAGGAGAATAAGGACTAGATGCGTCCTGATCGAATCTAGAAGTAGAAAAATCAGAGATCTAGAAATAGAGATAATCACCAACACTTTTAGGAGTAGAAGGTTGAAGAAAATGTCTCAAGGAAGACCATCAGAAGCTATCAGATCAGAGACCTTGGGAAGGTCTTATCAAGCATCTAGAAAAAGGCTAGGAGAGCCTTAATGAATATATTCTCAAAGAATAACTCATTGGAGAAATCCACTACCAAGGAGAAGCTCCTGATAGTGAAGGACTTGGGATAATTGTCACCATCTGATAATAATCCCAAGAGAATAAGAATTTAGCAAGGAGTTCAAAATATCAAGAGAAGAATTTGGTAAGGAGTGCCAAATATGTGAAGAAGAATTTGGCAAGGAGTACCAAATCTTAGAAGAAGATCCTACTTGAAGTCATAAATTGACAAGATGACTTGAAGATAGAAGAAGCTCACCAAATCTTGAAGATTTGAATATTACCTCTCATAGCAAGAAGGCATCGCTTCAGAGACAAAGAATTCTCAAAATATGTAGTAGGAGGAAAACAGAAGAGGAGAACAAGCCATAAAATCCTAGGCTCATAAAAGAAAGGTCGAGACCATCATTGTTAGAAATAGAGTCTATTACATCATTTGGATCATGTAAATGTACCTTTACCTTGGTACATACTTAGTACATTAGATTACTTTAGGGAGAATTTATCTAGTTACTTCATGCATTGTAATAACTGCACAAGTATCAAAGTGCAAGTTGTATATGTGTAAGCTATCCCTTGCACATCTAGGTAGAGTGTTGGCCAAGGAACCTATTTCCTATATAAAGGGCCATAGGTATAGATCATAGATATAGAGATATATAGAGCATCATAGATAGAGAGATATAGAGTTAGAGTGACATGATGTAGCATTGTAGTGTGATGGGGTGTAATATGCTCAATACCCATTCTTGAGTAGTAGCTCTATTCATGGAGTGTTCATTTCCTCCAGAGCTATTTTGTAAACATCTCCATCATTTTTATATATGTTATTTTTAGTCATCTTGCAGATTTAATTTATCATTTTATTATGCATATTGTATTTGCTATCTCCTATTACATGTTGCATCAAAAGCTAACAGTGGTATCAGAGCTACGACATGTCAATAGGAAAACCACCATTTTCATAGACCCTGAGTTTTTATCAACTTGACACGCCATTATGTTAGTCATTGTCAAAAATACTTAGGAGATTTTAGGTGGTAGAATTAAGGAGAGCCACAATATTAGGACTAAAAGAAATATTATATTTTGGAATACTAAGATTGCATATGGATGGAGTCTTTCCACAGAGTTTGAAGGGAAAACTTGTGAAAAATAGGACTCAACATTTTATCAACTAATTTGATGTGAAAAATAGTGAAGATCATCAAAGAGATCTAGATAAATTAAACTAAAGTTTCTTTTATTGTAGGGAATTGATTCTTAGATGATTGGGACACCTCCTACAACAGAAAGCTAGGATATTTCAATTTCATTTCTTGAAAGTCGGAGTGCTTTCATAGTGCAAATATTAGTTACTACAAGAGAAGAATATTACAAAAGAAACTTCTAGAGTAGAATTGTGGTGAAGTTGGGATACAAGAGATCTCCATTTCTAGATTGGAAACTTCATAAGAAGAAAAGGCCATAGAAGCCTTAAAAGGCCATAGTAGCCTTGATCTAGAAGAAAAGGCCATAGAAGCCTTAAAATGCCATAGTAGCCTTGATCCAAAAGAAAATTACATAGAAGCCTTGATCCATAAGGAGAGGCCATAGAAGCCTTGAAAAGGCCACAAAAGCCTTGGTACTAAAAAAGGCCATAAAAGCCTTGATCCTGAAAAAGACCACATAAACCTTGATATTGAAAAAGACCACAAAAGCCTTGATCCTGAAGAAGACTTCAAAAGAAAGTATCTAAATCAGAGGTAGATTTCAATACTAATATTATTTTGGAGGAATAGGAAGATTTAGGAAGTTGAGAAAGCTTCCTACAAGAAGGTTAGGAGTATCTTCTTCAGAATCAATCCAACACCTAAAACAAAAGAGATCATGAGAAGATATTATTTATGAAGAAGGACTAGGAGAGTCTTTATCGAATATAGAGGTATAAAAATTAGATATCTAGAAGAATATCTCACCAACAACACTTCCAGAAGTAGAAGGTTGAAGATAAGGTCTCAAGGAAGACCAGAAGGAGCTACAAAATCAAAGGCCTTGGAGAGGTCTCTATGAGCATCCAATAAAAGGCTTGTGGAGCCTTGTTTAAGAATTCATAAAAGAAGTTCCAAGGATAACTCATTGGAGAAATTAACTATTGGAGATAGTGAAAGATTTGGAACAATTATCACCATCCGACAACAAGCCCAAGAAGAAGAATTTGGCAAGGAGTGCCAAATCCTAGAAGACCTCAAGACATACAAAATATTGAGAAGAAGCCTATCAAATTTAGGATACCTAGAGATTACCTCTCACTGCAAGAAGGTACCACTTCATAATAAAATATCTCTTCACATCTACCATACAAAAGGAGGATACTACAAGAGAAGGACAAGCCACCAAAAATTCTAGGTTCGTGAAAGGGAGACCATATTTTGGTAAAGACAAATATGTTCAAGGTAGCCTATAGAAATAGTTGCAAGATCTCATATAAGACAACAACTTGGTGATAATAGACACCAATATATACATCCTCTATAGAAGTGGTAAAAAGAGCTTTTAGAAAAAAGGTAAGCAACTATTGGTGCAAGTAGATTCATTAAGTGGACTACTTATCAGATTTGTTTAAGCACCTTAACTAGATTGAAGTTGCAAAAAGGAGAATTAAATTAGAGTCTTAAAAAAGTTGCAAAAAGAAAATATTCTTTAAGGTTCATTTGCACTTTAGTATTTGATTAGATTTCAAAAATATTAAACTATCTATCAACTACCTATTATCTACTTTAGAAAAGAAAATGAATACTAACTCCTATTACCTTTTTCGTTAAAGAAATCTCAAAATAATTCTTGAAGATTCATTTCAAATTATTCTTGATTAAGTTGCAGTAAATTGATTAAGTGCATTAGTTTTTGAGATTTAATTGGAGTAATAAGGTGATATTATTAGTGCATTAAAATATTATTAGATTTGCACTATTAGATTGCTCTCAAAAATATTATTGATTGTGTTCTTGAGATCATTGGGAATGGATTTTGATTGTAGAAAGTCTTGAACAACTTTGGCTACATCGTTCTCAACAATATCCCAAAAGTGCTAGAAAAACCTAGGAGGAAATCTATCAGGTATAGGAGACTTATCAAGGTGCATAGAGAACAAGAAATACTTGATTTCTTCTTTTATGAACTTCTCAAGAAGATTAACATTTGATTCTTGGTAAACAAGGCCAGGAAAGTTTTGAAGAAGAGCATTACAGGCATGGAGGGAGGATGGTGTGTTGGGTCCTAAAATATTTTAAAAAATGAGAAATAGATTTGAACTTGATTTCATGAATGCCACTAATGCTTGAACTGTCACTCTTGAGGAGTTCCCTAATTCTGTTAGAACTTCTATTTTTGAGTGTTGATGCATGAGAAAATTTAGTGTTGGATTTCCCTTATTTTAACCACAATGCTCTGGATTTTTAGCTCCAGAAGATTTCTTCCTTAGATAGCAAAATGTAGAATTCAAAAAGAAGGTTTTGTTCATCCTGCTTGAGACCTGGGTTTGGATTCCCATTTTGAATAGTAGATTCAATATTCATCAATTATTCAGAGATTCGCTATTTGACTTAATCGATTTTATCTTAGCTAACAAAGTAAAACTTATAATAATAACATCAAATTTCAATGTGAAAGCATGCCCCTTATCATATGTATGTAAAAAAACATTATTTTCTATATATAATTTTTTTTGGTTATTTTACAGCATGTGAATAACTTCTATATTTCATGGTTTTCCATGACATGTCATTATTTCAAACTGCACTTTTATTTTTATATATTTATATAAAATTTAAAATAAATTTTATTATTATAAATGATAACACTTTTCATTATATATTTTTTCAATCACATATAAGTCACTCAATACTTTTCTTGTTTATTTGCTTGTTGAGCATATATTTTTTGAATGATTTTTTTTTTATTAATTAAGATTAATCATATAAAAAAGGACGGGTGGAATTAGCACACCCCTAACCATAAATTCTGTTAGGTAGAGGAAATCACACCTCTTCGTGAAAAATAGAGTCTAAAAAATATTACTACACATCACCACCAACAATCATTACATAGACATCCCAAGATATAATCATTAAATAAATATCAAGGAGCAGAAAAAAAGTTATCTACCTTGATGACATACTGCTAGCCTCCATATAAAGATACTGGCACATTCTATCCTTCTATATTATCACCAACCGGAGTCTATTGAGGAGTGATAGGTGCATCGGTATGACAAAAAATAGCCAAAGTAGTAGCAGTGTCACCCACCCAACAATTGGCTCAGAAGCGATGGTACAAACATCCCACCTGGAGTTTTGGAGGGAGGAAGTACAAACTCCATCATCCAGACATATGTAGCACTAAGAGGGTTGGGACCAGTTTCTATCCACTGGAGAATGGGTGAAGCATCGAGAATCTCGATGGGATCGAGAACGGGACTTGGGGGAGCTTCTAAAGGAATTGGGAGGAACATGACTAACCGTGCATGGGGTATTATCCTAATGATCTTTCAGAGCATAAAGGTGTTGTAGCTCAACGTTCACCTTGTCCATCTATACAAAAATCTGCATCCAGTAGTCATAAAAATAACATACTTATCATCAAAAGAAAACGTTAGAGTGGAGTCAAGCTGTGTAAAAATGGCCTTGCTCTTGGTTTTCTACAAATGGAAGAGAGTACTGATATGGAAAACATTCCACACTGGTTCAATATTATCAAAAAAATCAATGGGTGCCCCAGAAGAGCATGATGCCATAATAAGGGACACTGCATGAAAGGTTGAAAGAATCCTAGGGGCCATTTCCAAGCAAGAGAAGCCCACTGACATTGCCAAAAAAAAACATGTAACACATCCTCAGGTTCACCACAAAAAGAACACCTAGTTGCTTAAGTCTATTTCCTAGAGGAAGTCCTTGGTGAATAAGAATCCAAACAAAAAAACTTTTTTTAGGCTCAATATATGAAGCCCAGAATTGGGAAAAACATAAACTCCACCTTGAGGGTGAGGAGACCAAATCCCATCTAACATTCAACCTATGTGACATGGCGACCTGAGGAGTAAGCCAGTTATACCCAAGATATGATTTGTACTGAATTAGAGGGACCTTCTTAGGCCAACACCAATCGAACTACCAAGGCTTTTAGAACCTCTTATGTAACTTTCTCTAAAGGGAGAAAGGGATATTATCTATGACATCATCACATGTCTATTTATCCTTATTTCTGAGACTGTAAGTATGCTTGAAAATATCCCAAGGTATCTAACTCCTTGTTTGACACGAGAACAAATCCTTTAGAGATGTAATTCCTTTTCTATAAAAAATTTGAGCTCTGACCCATTGAAATTGAGCCAATGACATACCTTACCATGAAATAGTAGGATATCACCAGACATTCATATCCAGAAGAGAGGTCCCTGAATTCTAATCCTTTCCTTTCCAGCATAGCTAGGGTTTAAGCGCCTCCCAGGCTTTCCAAATACTCTTGATAACAAAGGAAACCTGAATTTTAATAGGAACAAGGGTAGTAAGAATAGTCTAAATGATGGAAGGTCCAATTGAAAGGTATTCTTAGAGATATTCTAAATGATGGTGTAGGTACCATAGCAAAGAGGATTGAGCTTACTATGTACCTTCTTTGAAAAGCGTTGCTTGTCTAAGTGTAGCCAAGCTCTGTCACCAAATTGAAAATAATGATGAGTATGATGCTTGTACATCACTTTATTCTGTTGCTACTGAGTCTTCTGCAAGATCTGTGTTACCTTAGCCTGAAGGCTCTCTAAATGCTGAATGAAAGAGTTTTCCTTATATTGATCCTTCTCCATGTGTGTAGTGGAGGGAGAGGGCAAGGCAAGAGGCAACTCATATGGTGCACGTGGTTGAAATCCGAGATACATCTCAAATGGTGAATGTATTGTTGAACTATGAACCACTTTATTATATGCATGCTCTATGTGAGTGAGACTCAAATCCCACTTTACTAATGAGGTGTGGTGGTAGATCCTCAAACTCTGCACTAGTGTACAATTCACAACTTTAACTTATCCATCTAAGGATGGAAATCCATGGGAAAATTAAGGAAAAATCCCAAAAGTTTCCACAAGGATATCCAAAAGTGTCCCATAAAGCATGGATCTCTATCAGAAACAATGCTAGTGCGGAGGCTAAAGGATCACCACACTATCTTAAAGAAAATCTATGCCATGTCTGGTGTTGTGCTAGTCTTCCTGCATGAAAAAAACTTGGCCATCTTATTGAGTCGGTCTGCAACCACAAAAACACTATCGTGCTACCTTACTATCAAAGGAAATCAACTCACCAAGTCCATGGATATGCTCTCCCGAGGATGTGAAGGAATAGAAAAAGTAACTCTAAATCCCAACTTCCTACTTGATGATTTGGAGTGACAACATACGACACACTGTCTCAAGAATCGTAGGATATCTCTCTGCATGTGAGGCCAGTAGAAGAACCGTTGTAAGTGGTGGAGTGTTTTATATTTTCCAAAGTCAACTCCATAAAGAGTTGAGTGGGCTTCTTTGAGGAGAGAAACCCTATTCTCTTGTGGTACACAAAGTTTATCTAACTTGTAAAAAAGTCCATCCTTCATGTGGTAGTCCTTAAAATGAGTGATATTGGAAGATGAGGGGTGTACAAGATGATGATGAACCTTGTTGAAATCTAGATCAAGAACATAAAGAGGTGGCCAAGTCTAAAATCCAATATGGGAGGTAGTCACAATTGTTGTTAAATCTTGAGCCATGGGTGGACGACTCAAACAATCAGCCACTGTATTAGTTGTTCATTTCTTGTACTTGATGACCAAGTGGAACTACTACAAGTAAGTGGTCCACTTCATGTGTCTAGCTTCCTCAATATTGGTTTGTGATTGAAGAAACTTGAGAGGCATGTGATCTATGTGGACAATTATTTATTTCATAGGAAGATAATCTCTCCAATATTTGATGGCTCGGACCAATGCATACAACTCTTTATCGTATGTGGAGTAGTTTCTTTTGGCAGTTGAGAAGGTCTAAGAATGGTATGCCACATGGTGCCCATTTTGCTTCAAAATAACTCCCATTGTAAACTATGAGGCATCTGTTTCTATCTCAAATGGATGAGAAAGGTTGGAAAGGACAAGAACAAGAGCCGTGCAAAATTTGTGTTTCAAGGTTTCAAAGGTTTGGTCATGTTCCTTGATCCAATGAAATCTAAATTTGGCCTTCGTGGGATGGTGCAAGGGATGAACAATGGTAGAGTAGCCAGGCATGAACTTACGATAGAAATTCGCAAGTCCAAGGAAACTCATAATATCATTGATAGAGGAGAAATTTGGACAATTTTTGAGTGCTTCTACCTTTGCGGGATCTACATGGATTCCTTGTTGATTTATTATGAAGCCAAGATAGGAGATTGAAGTTTGGGCAAATAAACACTTAGGAAGGTTAGCAAAGAGTTGGTTCTTCTCAAGACTATGAAGAACCTGATCTATGTGTTGTAAGTGTACCTTCCAAGTAGCATAATATACAAGGATATCATCCAAGTATATGATCACAAAGTTGTCTAGGTTGTCCCTAAACACTTCATTCATCAACCTCATGAAGGTTGTAGGTGCATTTTTAAGACCAAAGGGCATCATCAACCAATCAAAGAGCCAAAATTTAGTCTTGAATGTTGTTTTCTAAGTGTCTTCTACTTGAACCCTTACCTGATGGTAACCACTCTTAAGATCAATTTTAGAGAAAAAATTTACCCCTTAAAGTTGATCTAGCAAGTCATCAATGCAAGGGATAGGATATCCATTTTTTATTGTTATTTTGTTCAATGCACAAAAATTAATACAAAGTCTCCATGACATATCCTTCTTTAGTACCAAAAGGATAGGGGAAGCACAAGGAGAAGTGCTAGGCTTAATGAATCCTTTTGCCAAGAAATCCTCAATTTGGCAATTGATTTCATACATCTGTAGCACTGATTGTCTATACATGGGTGCATTTGGAAGTGATACACCTAGAATTATTTTGATGCAATGATTATTATCTCTCTTCGGTGGTAGAGTGGTGGGTTCATTAAACACAATCTGATGTGATTGTACAATATTTTGAAGTGAAGCATTCTTTGTGTGGAATTTAGAAGTTTGTGATTGATCTTTTTGTGTGGGTCTTATGAATGAGTGCCAACTCTTGTGCATGATTTACTACTTTGCGAGCTTACCTACAAATTAGCACTAGATTAGATGTGTCCTTAGTGTATTCCACCAGATATTATTTGTTATCCAATTTCAATGTTCATGTGTTATTTTTAGCATGGTATACAACATTCCTATTATATTGATAGGGTTTACCCAACAATATTCCATAATAATCCATGTCTGTGACATCACACCTAACCTGATCCACAAATTTATCATCAAAGGCAAAAGACACGGTGCAAGTGTGTGTGATGTATAAAGTAAATTCAACATCGTTCCACCCAAGTGCATAGGATTGAGGATGTGACTTTGTGGGAAGCTTCAACTTATTGACAACGGATCTCACAATCAATTTTTTCTGTGAGTTGTTATCTATGATACATTCAACAGAAACATTGTGTGTAAGGTGGGCCTTAGTGACAAACAAATGGTCATGACGCCCATGAGCTAAAACATTTGTCATAAGGGTAACCTTGTTGAGTTTACCAGTCAAATAAGGATATTCTTCCTCTTTCCCTATAGCCATAGTGGGACCATTTTGTGTGTCCTCATTTGACTTTACAAAAAGGGATTTCTTCTTCATTATCCCAAGTATAAAACAATTAGCTTTGGTATGGCCATTCTTTTTACAATAAGCACAATACAATGTAGAAGAAGAAGAATTTTTAGAGCTAGAAGAGGAAGAATGGGATTTAGATGAATGGGGAGGAGTAGAAGAATTAGGGGAAGAAGAGTTATTCACCTTTTGTTGGTGCTGATTCAAACCTTTGGAAGAGCTTTCCTATGATGGTCGCTATCTGTAAGAACCACCAACTTTCTCCTCCGCTAAGATGTTATGCTTGAATACCGATGACAATGAGACAAATGGAATGAATTTCATTTTTCACATTATAGTATCATGCAAACCACTTACAATTTTTTCAAAAAGCTATTTGATCTGAAGAAGTGATTCCATAAAGAACTCTAAGCTTATTGAACTAAAAAATATAATAAAAAAATGATATATTAAAACCTTGCTTTAACCTATACCATTTGATCCTTAGATCTACCTGGTAGTTAGGTGTAAAAAATGTTTCTTTCAAAAGTGTTACTAATTCTTTTCAATTGTTGGCCTTAGTTGTGCCATCAGAAACCAACATTTGTGCTAAACCTATAAGTCTTACCCTTGCCGAAGGTAATTGATCCTCTTCTTGGAGCTCGACATATGAGAACCAAGTCTCCATATCCAAGATCCAAATAGATAACACATAAGGATTATGGGATCCGTTATAAGGTTTAGCATCACATTTGATTTTGTTGGTAATTTTGTTGTTGTAAACTTTGACTTCTCCTTGAGGGGAGGTAGCCACAAAAATACCCTTCACTTTCTCCATTAAATCACCAACAATAGTGGCAATGTTGGCTACTTGTTGTGCAAGATCATTTGCCATTTGGGCTCTAGTGTATGCTAGTATATGAGGGGTTACAAAAAAATTTGAATCAAACACAAATTGCCTTCTTCCAAAATTTGCAAATTAGGGTGAGTTTAAGTGCTATAATTCAACTCCTTTTTCCAATTTCCAAAACAAATATTTACACTTTTAAAATCTCAAAATTATTTTAACCCTATATGCGAAATACGACCTTTTGGGGTAAAAGAAAATGAGTAATTTCTATAAAAAATTAGAAAATGAATAATTTCTATAAAAAATTAGAAAATGAGTAATTTGCAATTTTAAAATCTCAAAATTATTTTAACCCTATATGCAAAATACGACCTTTTGGGGTAAAATAAAATGAGTAATTTTTATAAAAAATTATAAAATGAGTAATCTCTAATTTCTATAAAATGAAAATATGAAATACGACCTTTTGGGGTAAAAGAAAATGAGTAATTTCAAAATGAGTAATTTCTAATTTCTATAAAATGACCTTTTGGGGTAAAAGACAATGAGTAATTTCTATAAAAAATTAGAAAATGAGTAATTTCTAATTTCTATAAAATGAAAATATGAAATACGACCTTTGGGGTAAAAGAAAATGAGTAATTTCTAATTTCTACAAAATAAAAATATGCTGACCACTGGTCGATAGGGTCAATAGCATAGTGGTCAATGGTCTGCAGAGTCAAAGTATAGACTTCTTGTCAACCGTGCACCAGTCAACCGGTGCCTATGCGTACCCCGAGCGATGTAGCATGCCCAACAAAGCTAGAAAATAATTCGTCTGCCTGCTCATGAATATAAACATCCTTTTGACCCTAACAGGACCAATGTGGGACAAACTGCAAGTTTGCAACGGTCGTCGGTGGAGTTTTATGGCAATGGAAAATGTTGTGTGGTAGCACAACCTTTGCAAAAAATTAGGACTTGGTTTAATTTTCTTTTCCGGGTACTTGGTGCTGCCAGAAAAAGAACTTGGATGTCACGATTTTTGTCGGTAATAGGACGCTGCAACCACAGTTGAACTTCGTTGCAAACTCCAATCCTGTGTTCACCGGGTTGAGAAGCATGCATCGCCGAGGTTGCGCATGATAAAAAAAAATTTACTCCACACCGTCGAAACTTTGCATGCCAGATAGAATTTAATCCACACCATTCTTTCTAGAGTACTCGCGATGTTCGCTGAAATTATTAAATAACCTTAGCAAATTTTTTTATATATCACCGATAATGTATTTGAGTCACCGAAAAAGGTTATTTTATGATGACATCGGACAATCATTCTGCAGGGTGAAACAAAATTATTCAGCGATGGCAAACAGATCGCTCTGCGAGTCAGAAGTTCACACCGATTTGTAGCAATACCAAAAATCTTAGTTGTCTTCACCGTTGAGTGTGTGGTGCACCGGATTTGACCAAACTGATGCCAAAAAATCTTAGATAGGTCGAGCTCACGATGGCGACGTTTCCAAAGATGCCTAAGGAGCACTCTCGTTTTTTGGCTCAATTATCACCGGAGAATAGCTCTCAGTATTGCGATGATGGCGCTGAAGACTTTATCTAATGCTTCTTCACGTCGTTGTGCTTGTCGAGAGGAGGAAAGGAGTGACTAGGTTACAGTGCTCACTAGGAGGAGAAAGAAGCAACTAAATCGTAGTACTCACTGGGAGGAGAAAGGAGATCTCATGATGGTGTCATTCGCCCGGGGCTAGAAAGAGAACTCTGGTTTTCTAGACGAGTATCCGTAGGGGGATCACGACTATCTTTTGAAGAGATTCCATAAACCAGAATCTGACAATGGTAGGTATAGATGCAAAAGAGATCTGTAATCTATTCGATCGAATATCACCACTCAGATTTGTAATTTCTGTAGATGGTGTTGCTCGTTAAAATTTAACAATCCTTGCCCAATAAATATTGGATACGGTTTCTTCTCTCGCTAGAAAGTCATGTTGTCAGAAGGACACATCAGCCAACAGTAAAAATCAAGCCGAAACCTTAGTGGACTTAAGGTTTCATCACGACGCAACAATATTTTACACTGAAAAACTCTAAAACTCGTCGCTGCACCTGTTACGAACCAGTTCTGAGCGACTAAAACTGGAATTTCTACCTGCAAATGAGGCAAGGAAGGTCACCGTCTGGGTTAACCCTCTAATCTGTCAGGAAAATAAGTGCAGGAAAAATATTTTCTTTGCACCTCACGAACTTTTGCTGCAGCTGGCTTTGAGACAAAATTTCATACAGGCAAAAATCAAAACGATTTTCAAGGCTCTGATTACTAATAATATGAAAGCGGAACCCAGAGTGAAGCTGAGTCTTAATTCAATGATATGCAATATATAATATAACACTACCAATAATATGAAAGCGGAACCCAGAGTGATGCCGAGTCTTTATTCAATGATATGCAATATATAATATAACACAAAATGCAATCGTGAGAGGGTTATAACAACTTGTAACAAAGTTCTAAACAAGGATAACCGCTTGATCACAATACACAACTAAGAATTGTTAGAAAACAAATGTAGTCAGACAATACTTACATGAGGTATACTATACCTTCACTTCTTATTACATCAATGCATGCAAATAAAATATGCAATACGATAATAATCATGACCTATGCTAAATGACTAAGCCTAAGTATCCTCAACAGTGATTATGAAGAATGTAAATAATCTCCTTCCCTTTTAAAAAATATAAACCCAACCATGTATAATACCAATATTAAAAATAATATAATGTACAAGTTGTCTATTATGCTTTAGATTCTTCAAGTGAGCAAAAGGATAATAACTCAAATTACAAACAATATTTACAATAAAAAAATTAAAAAAATTAATATATTGATGTGAGTGGTAATAAAAAATAAATATCTTTAATGAAATAGATAAGGAGCTATAAAGGGATTTAGATTTGAATAGACAATAACAAAAATAAAAAATAGGATCAAATAGATAAATAAAAAAATAGATGAAGATGATAACACTAAAAATGCTTAAAATTTTAAAATTATAAATATGCATATCCTTACACATGTATATGATATCACATTAATTTAATATAATATTATATATCCAAACTCAAAAAAATCATTAAAAAAATTTATATTTAAAATAAAAACCTTTTAAAAAATTATATATATAACTTTTAATGGAACTTCTAATATTTAAAGTTCTCAAACTATAGTAGTCATTGTGTGCGTGCATACAATAATATGCAAGCTAAAATCCTCAATTTTAAATGAAAATTTTTATTCTTATCTCATATTACAATGGTTAGTGTATATAGCATTCTAAAAATAAAAATCTATAATTTGGTTTGACATTTGAATTTTTAATTCAATATTATCACATAGTTATCTACAATTTCTTATTCACTACTATATCCATTTTATTATCTATTATAATTTATATAATATATAATTTATTAATTAAAGGGTTTTTCACAAGTTTCTTAATAATGTAATTAGATATTATTTTTTACAATTTTTTAGTAGTTAGTGTCATTCCATCAATTTTATTGATTACAAAAATCCTCTCCTAATATAACTGCATAAATTTTAGTTTATAAATTAATTTATATATTAATCATTTAAGACCAAAACTATTTAAAATACATTGATATAAATGGTCATAATTATTTAATTGACAAAAACGAATACACAAAATTTATGTTATAGGAATTTCATGATTATGAAAACATGTGAGAAAGTAAAGAATCATAATTTATTGATCTTGTCCTATGTTTAAACTGCGGTATGGAGTGAGAGTGTGTGAAAGGTGGGTGCGTGGTGGATGTGTGTTAAATTTTCTATTGCAAAGCATAGCTCTTATATTTTGTTCACATGTGTGCTTTGATTATAGGGGTTTCTCACACTAACCAAATAAAAATAATAATAATGAATTAATTTTTTTTTATTGAATAAATTTGTTTGATTAAAAAATTGACATGCACATTACAAAAAGGGATATCTAGAGGGATTACCACCATTAGGTTTTCTGATACATATTTTCTTGGGTAGTAAATTATTAGAAGCAAAATGTTATAAAATACAATGAGAAATCATCAATATAAAAACTAAGGAAGAAACTCAAAATATTAAGCCATGCTCAAGCTTCTATGAGAGCTTATGCTGCAGCTTATAATATACCATCAAGATCTCCTAGAATTTTCTTTGTTACATAGAAATTTTTTTCATAACTCTAATAAATGATGAACGTGTTTTACTTCCATCTCATTTTTAAACTTGTATTGAAATCTACAAACTTTAAAAAAATAAAACACATAACATTAACATTTAATTTATATGGTGTTATACATTTACATAAATTTTATAAAAAATAAACGAACAACTTCTATAGTTATTTTATTTAACCAATTACATTAGATTAAAAGATCACCTATATAATATCTTGGTAAATATTTTTTTCAAAAATAAAATAAATGATTTATGTCATTTTTATTTATCTTTAAGTGATTACATTGGATTAAAATACCACTATGTAATATTGGTAGTTATTTTTTATATAAATAAATAATCTATGTAATTTTTTTTTAATTAATTAAATAAAATGAAAATTAACACAAAGTAATTTAACATTAATTTTAAAGTTGTATTTTTATATGTGAAAATGCTAACACAATTTTGTGTTGTGCATTCAATAATAGTATTTAGGTTTGATTTTTTTTAACAAACTTACACATAAGCTTAATTATAATTTTAAGTTAAATTTTCATGAAAAACTATAAAATTGTTTTAAGAGGACAGGTTAATGATTTGGATTTTGGTTTTTCTTTTACAGATCTAAAGTTTATATTGTGGTGTAGATAAATGTGTAAAAAGGTGAATATATTTTCATAAAAAATAAAGTCCTAACCACTATAATATCTAATAAAAACATTAATCCTTACTTCATTAATGATTTACTTAAATAAATATGTAAATGACACAATATTTTTAGACATAATAACGTTAAGAAAGTTTTCACTATATATGTTAAAAATTTTATTATTTTTAAAGAATGAATGTTAATTAATACAATTATTTAAAATAATTATATTTTTTTACATGCATATTTTAGTTATTAATTAAATATATTATTTTAAAATTTATATTATCATATTTACAAATATTATATTTTAAAATTTATAAAATATTAAATTTAATGCTTTTAAAAATTTACATAACTATTAAACATTATAAATCCAACAACAAAAATAAAATTTATTAAATATATTAAAAAATATATTTAAAATTTTTCGTGTGTTTTTGGTGTAGCACGTTGAGGGGGTGACATTGTATCAGGTTGTGTGACATTTTCTAGCATCAGGTTGTTCTATGAGTGTCCACAGCATCAGGTTGTTCTATGAGTGTCCACAGTAATACTAGGTGTCTTGGAGTGACTCCTTTTGTTTATTTATTCTGTTTATTCATATTTTTAGGGGCTGGTTTTGTTTTTGGTCTCGGTCTTTTGACTCTATTTGTTTAGTTATTTTGTTTATTCATCTTCTACATAATGGTTTTATTTTTGGTCTCGGGTCTTTAGAATGTTGATTGTTTGGGTGGCTTTGCACCCATAAGTATAATTTTTCCAACTTTTTTTATTATAACCTTCCTTATTTTTTATTAAATATAATTGTTACTTCCAATAAAAATTAATAAAAACAAATTTTTTAAAATAAATATTAGAATCCAATTTACTTAAACCTTAACTAAACTCATTTAAACAAATAAAAAACAATTTTCTTGAAATAAATATTAGAATCTAATTTAATTAAACCTTAAATAAACTCGTTTAAACAAATAAGAACAAATAAAAAACAATTTTCTTGGAATAAATATTAGAGTCCAATTTACTTAAAACTCGTTTAAACAAATAAGAATAAAAATATTAACTGCTTACTTAAAAACATAATAAAATTATAGTAGATAGATTGTAAAATATCAATATGAAAGAAATTACACCATTATAATACTTAAACATTTACTTTAAAAAGCTATTATGTAGAAGTTATTGAGACCTCTTAAAATTGAAATTACCTTTCTGAATTAAACTAATAGTAGACTAATAAGTTAGATACTAAATCATGATTCCGCAATTGTTATCAACCCTTCCTGACAGAGTTTGTATGAATGTAAAATTCGGGAGAAAAAAAAGAGAAAACAAAAGAAAAAAAAAAGAAAATTTGAAACTTTACATTCCCCTAATAATTTGATATTCAATGTTTTCTATCATCGTTGAGAAGAACACACATGGCAATAGTTCCCTATAGGCGTTCTTTACAACATGAAGAAGAGATTGCCATGAAAACGTCTGGAATATGCTATCGTACGTGCTACTTAAGACGCTTCCGTATGGCCGAAAAAAGAAAAGAAAACAAGAAAGGTATATCCAATATTACAGCTATGAAAAGAACCCCTCTGTACCAGCATTATAACAGAAAAATTCCCACATCGTAATTACAAGACGTGTATTCTGTATTCCCTCTATGTCGAATACAGTGATAGACAAGTCATTGCACAACTCATGCATCCGCAATATAACAAGCTTCTCATTCACAAACTCGAAATGCAGCGTCTCATCAATACAATACCAATCCATATAAATTTTATCATCTAATGGAAGCCAAACCTGCCCTTCCCTGTCATATGCCTTGAGTCTTGGGACATCGCGATTTCCAATATCATGGTAAAAAGTGATAAAATATCTGTTGTTGCAGGCAGCTGCTGTAGAAATTTTGCACCAATAATTGAATATCTGCCTGGGTATCTCTGACCATTTGTCATTCATGATATCATATACAATATCCGAACCGTAACTACGTATGAATATTTGATCTCCAAATGGGGTAGCGAATTTCACCGCCTCATGGGAAAGACTAAGGAACAATGGTGGATCTCTAATACAAGTCCATATCATTGTGGATGGATCATAACTTTCAGCCCAGCATCCATATTGAATGCCACTGCAGAGAGATAAGGTTGTCGTAAGTTGGAACTTAAACCAAAACAAATTAATTCGGAGGATCTTTAAGACAACCCTGTTACAGGCAAACACACGCAGGCAGAGGCACAAATAAGAAGTAGGGTTTATATTAAAACAGGGGATGGCTCTGCTGAGCCTACAAGACCACGAAGGTCATCCAACTGCTCTGCTGAGCGTTACATCTGCGGACATTGCCGCCTGCGGAATACTCCGCCCAAATCCCAACTGGATTACAAAGGGGTTCTGCGCTAAGGAGCAGCAAGAACCGCCGAAGCTCAACTGAGCATACAAACTGCGGCAAGGCATGGCTGCCGAATCCTCTGCACTTCTGGTGTGCAGGGAATAGCCTGCACTGCTGGTGTGTAGGGAAACTGGGGCTGCTGCCCAAAATACCGAATGAGTGCTCGAAGCTTCCATTTATACTTGCAGAGGATCTCAGGCTGGCTTGGCGGGAATCTCGAGGCCAGCTGGAGGCTTACGAAGTTCACCTACTCCCTTAACTCGCCCATGCTTCCTCTGCCAGACGGGACGTTCCAACGGCGAAGCGCATACGGAATTTGGATTAAATAATATTTCCAACATCCTCCCTTAATCTAAATTCCATCGAACAAAAATGAGCTTCGGCATTCTCCAATGCAGGATTTCTACTTCGGCGATTTCCTTTGCGAAGTAACTACTTCGCTGCTCAAACTTCCGAAGTACTTTTACTTCGGCAAACAACTTCGCGTAGCGGCTTCAAACTTCCGAAGTAGATTTGTTTCGGCAAAAAAGACTTCCGAAGCAATTTCACTTCGGCCAAAAACTTCCCGAAGCACTTTTCGAAACACCTTTACTTCGGCCAAAACTTTCGAAGCAATTTCCAAAGTACCTTTACTTCGGCCAAAAATTGATGCGAAGCTCCTCAAACTTCACTTCGGCAAAGAATTTTTCCGAAGCAGCTTCAAACTACCGAAGCATTTTCACTTCGGCAAAAATTGTTACGAAGCTGCTGCTTCGCTGAACAAACTCCCGAAGCACTCATTGGAGATTTCAAAAAAATGCGAAGCTTCATTTGCCACTTCGCTATTGAACCTTCCGAAGCTTCCACTTCGGAAGCTAGTGCAGTGAAGTTCCTTCCTCACCTCACAAACCTGTGAAGTTTCCTTGACGCTGCTGCTATTGTTGCTTGTGCTTCTTCCGCTTGACATCCTTGTTGGAATGCCACTCACCGACTTGTCCTCCATGTCCGTTCTGTAGAGGCACAAAGACAACACTTGGAACTCCGCATTGCACATGACGTGGCCAAAACCCTCTGCCTTGGCTTTGGCCTTCTGCTTCTCCTCCTCCGTCAGATCTCCATAGATGCGGCATGTACGATGCGGGATTGTCCACCACGTCGAAGTAGCGGCTCGCGTGCAGATTTACCTCCATTACCTGAGGGGTTTCCATGATTTCCCGGAAGGCTTGGTCCTTCTCCGGTGGTGGCTGAGCCCAAACAGAGAATACTGTTCTATAGGGGCAAGTTCGAGTGCCCGCGCTGGTTCTCGTCACAGGTCAGGAGGCTCATGGCCAAGCTCATCATGTGCTGCCATTCACAGCCGCCCAACACAAATAGAAGCTCTTCTTCTCATCGCATCTTTGGCTCTGTCGATGCCCTCCTCAAATCGAAATTGTCCTCCACAGCGGTCGTGATTTCCATAACGGCCAGGAGGCATTTATGCTGCAATCAACGAGACATAGCAAACCCTTGGTGTGCACTTGTTGTTTGCTCTCGCTCTTCTCGCCCAGCTTCCATAGTGCCCGGGTGACCTCCGTCTTTTACTCGAATTTGACGGCCAGATCTTCCTCCTCACGATCCCGTCGGAGCGCCGCTCCATCTCAAAGAAAAACTTGGGATTCGCCATCTAGGGTTTAAATACTTCACGAAAATTTCTCTAGTCACTTTCTGCCACCAAACCCTTGTAGATCTCCAAAAACTTTTCATGGCTGCTCTCCACACAACTTCTCCATGACCTCGTCTGCTGTCTCTGTCTCCTCTCTCTGATACCATGTCGAAAGTTGAAACTAAACCAAATAAATTAAATGCAGAGGATCTTTGAGATAGCCCTGTTACAGGCTAACAAAACAACGCAGGCGGAGGTAAATAAGAAATAGGGTTTACATTATTAAAAACAGGGGATGGCTCTGCTGAGCCTACAAGACCATGAAGGTCATCCAACTGCTCTGCTGAGCGTTACATCTGCGGACATTGTCGCCTGCGGAATACTCCGCCCAAATCCCAACTGGATTACAAAGGGGTTCTGCGCTAAGGAGCAGCAAGAACCGCCGAAGCTCAACTGAGCATACAAACTGCGGCAAGGCTTGGCCGTCGAATCCTCTGCACTTCTGGTGTGCAGGGAATAGCCTGCACTGCTGGTGTGCAGGGAAACTGGGGCTGCTGCCCAGAATACCGAATGAGTGCTCGAAGCTTCCATTTATACTTGCAGAGGATCTCATACTGGCTCGACGGGAATCTCGATGCCAGCTGGAGGCTTACGGAGTTCACCTACTCCCTTAACTCGTCCATGCTTCCTCTGCCAGACGAGACGTTCCTGCCACGAAGCACATACGGAATTTGGATTAAATAATATTTCCAACAAAGGCCTCTTTATCCTCGCATCCTCCATAGGCATAGATCTTTCTGTTGGTATAAACGGCTTGAGCATATTGCCTGGGCACTAGGGTGGGCTGAGCAGGAATCCATTGGAGGTTGTCCACATCTGCTTGGTATACATTCCTTGAAGGAACTCCATCTTCTGAAAGGCCACCTATAAGATAAAGTGTTGTGCCCACAGTGGCATTGGTAGAGCCTTTAAGGACACCATCTGGAAGAGGAGGGAAACGCTTACAGACCTCTCTATCCATGTTGAAGGCATAAAAGCTTTCACCGCCATTTTCTGTTCCAAACATCGCATACATCCAATTTGAAGATGAGGATGAAGAAGCGGTAGCCATTATTCTGAGGAACCTTTCCTTTCTTGGCCTCTTTCTCCTCCCAAAGAACTCATGACAATGTTGAGGGTAGGCAGGAAAGGAAAGATATTTATATCAGATCTTCTTCTTATGCAACAACTATATGCCCTCTGTATTGGCTCAACTATTGTATACGCAAGCACCCCACTATTTTAGATCTCCAATTTGACACGATAACGTGCAAACTAGTAATAGTTGTTTTCTTTAATATAATTTGAAAATGTATGGGAAGGGAATCGGTGACTGGTGACGTGTGAGGGTTGAGTCCCTATAAGAAAGAAGTAATATCAGTCTCTCAATGAATGAATATTAATAGTATCATTTACTTTCTTGGATGGGGTTCTCGCTTGTGGCCAATACCCTTAATGGTCTCATAATTTCATCTGGTGGCTTAATATTACCTTTTATATTTTCAGCCAAACCAGGGAGTATTCCAAGAATGGTTCAAATTAGTAGCAAAGTGTTTGCCTTGTGGTTTCGGCTGAATTCCTTTTAAAACCCATTGACTTAATCGACTTTATTTTAAGTAACAAACTAAAATTTATCATGTTCCTTATATTTAAAAACGTTATATAAAAGTTTTTGGTTATTTTATTTTTTTTTAAATTAAGAAAGGGGTTTTGAAAAGGATTTTTAGATTTTGTACATCAATTTTAAAAGAAGATTAAAAATAAGCAAAATAAACTTGTAAACTAAAGTAAACAACCATTGAAAGAAGAGGATATTGGCTTAACATGGAACAAATCCAAATCAATAAAATAAAAAAAAAAAACAGAAAACCGGAGAAAAGGAGCAAAAAAGTAAAAAACGAGAGGGAAGGCAACCGGAAAATTGCACAACTCTAAACATTTAACTTTTTGACCTCCATCTCTTTTATAACATCATACACTAAATGATTCACCTCGTCAACTACATTAACCATCATTTTAACAAAGCCCACGATGGACTTCTGTTTATCTTCCACCTCTCTGAACTTAAAGATCCACGAACTTTGATCCTCCTCAGGGCGAATTTTCTACTCTAGACTTATTTACCACTCTAGGAAGCTCCTCAAAGTTAGACTGAACAAGATTAATCTTGGATGTGGGAGGGCTAGCCATATTATCAAATAAATGTTTAGACCATTTTGCTAAACCACCTCTAGCACCACAAACAAAAGTAGGAATATCCCTAGACCGATGACTGCGCTTCCTATCAATAGAATCTAGAGAGCGACTTTGACTTTTGGGATGACGCACTTTCCCCAAACAATTATGGAAGTAATAATGAATCCAAAAATTTTATTGTCCTCTTTCGCACCGTCTCACAAAAAAATACCTTCAATCACATCAATCGAATCTTTGGACAAAGATAAGGAAGAATCTACTTGGGACGTGATAGACATAGGAATAGGCTAAGCCTCGATAGAGTTGCCTATAGGAAGAGGCTAAGCCTAGACAGAGTTGATGATCTCCTCCACCTTCAATCCTTTCTCTTTAGCAATATACTCAATAATTAGTAGAGCTAATCCCTGATGGATGGGGTCCAAACCTCTTCTGCACTGCATATTAATCATGGATTTCTCCATGGACTGAAATAGGAACATAGGCATGTTCATCCATTGCTTCATATGATTCAAAAAAATACATGATAGCTACGAACAACATCATTAGAAGAATCAAGAGTAAAATAATCCATTATAACATAGAGAACTCTATCCCAAGGAGGGGTAAGGGACTTAGCCCTAAACCCATTTTGCTCCCTTAAGAGAAACGAGTCCTCATCAAGAAAATAGCTAATATCTCGTGAAAAGAATACTTTTTATTGTAACAAACACCATCCAACGGGAGACCAGTAATTTTACAGTATAAGGATATTTTACAGTATGTGAATAACTTATATATTTCATGTTTGTCTATATCACCTTTACATGGCTTGTCATTGTTTCAAACTGCATTTTTATTTTTTAATATTTATATAAATTTTAAAATAAATTTTATTTTTATAAATGATAACACTTTTCATTATATGTGTTTGAAAACACATATAAGTCACTCAATACTTTTCTTATTCATTTGCTTGTTTTATATGTTTTTTAGATATTAAGGTTATGAGTTCAAGGTCCCCTTTTTCTGTAGCATATAGCAGCAAAAGCGCCCTATTATTATTAAAGCCTTGTTTCCACTCATAAGCTGGGTTTATCATTAAAGAGAGAGGGTTAGGGGCTTAAGAGTCTGGTTCATATATATGCAGAAGCTACTAATTATCAAATCACTAATAAGCTTGGGGTAGCGCTTTTGTCTGTTGGACATATATGGAAAAGCGACTCAACATCTGCTCGATTACTATTCAAGTGGAAGGGCCCATCCCAATAACTTTTACAAGGATATTTTATTATCCTAAACTTTCATATGATAATAATTTTTTTTTTTTTTTTTACAAAGTGGAATCTAGGGGCCATGAATCCGAGAAGGCTATCCGAATTTTATGGTTACCACAGTATTCTGTGCTATCCACCCCAAAAGCCACCACACAGATTTTCACGTAGTTCGCCCCTATAATCATCATGCCACGATCATTTTAAACCTTTTACATCGTTGAAAGCACCAAAAAAGGGACAAGTGTTTAGTCTAGCAAGGCCAAAGATTTGAACCTTGGACCTCCGCCCCCTTACCAAGAATTTTTAACTATTTTAAAAATAAGTTTTATTATAAATAAAAATAATTTTAATTATGAATATTTTTAAATAAATGAATTATTTATATTATGTAAATTATTAATTTTATTAGGGAGGATGTGTCTTTGTTTTTCTATCTTGGGAGGGTAGACATTATGGATGTGTGCATCCTCAAACCCTAGTTTTTTTGGGAGGTTTACTAGAGGCCATGAAGGCCCTCGATCTTCCATCAATAGTATGAGGTCATTTTCCCTTTCTAGGATAGCATATCCTATGGATGAGTACATCATTGAGTCCTAGTTTTTTTTGGAGTACTAACAAGGCCAAGAGGATCCCTTATTTTTGAACAATGGTGTGCATCTCGAGAAAGCTAAGGATGCTCTTGGAAGCATTTTTAGAGGGAAATAATTTTTAGGATCTGGAAACGATCCTTTTGGTTGCTGGGTATATCGAGATCTCAGTGTTCTTCTCTACCTTGGGATCTGGAGGGGGTAAATTTTTAAATTTTCAAATATTTTATGTTTAAGTGAGATTCCTTTAGGAAATAATTTCTTGAATTTTTAAATTTTAACTTTTTGGCTTAGGGGGATTTTAGGGTCCTCTCCTATTCAATTCTACTTCAAGTTTCCTCCTATTTGTCTCTAAGAATTTGTCTAGCCTCCTCTATAGGGATATCTAGTTTCTAGTTTTTGTTCGAGGACCCTCTTTAATCCCCTTATGTAAAAGGTTTCGGGATCCTTCTAAAAACCTTTTATTGGCACAACAGATTCCAATGAGGACCCCCTTGTGAGGGATCCTATTATATTTTAATATTTTGTTTATTTTGGTGAAGCTGCTCTATGGGATTTCTCCATTTGTAAAATGTTTGGGGACCCTTTCAAAACTTATTTCTTCAACCAATAAAAAAATAGCAATCTTATTATTTACATTTTAGTATATATTTTTATTTAAAGAATACCTTGTTGGTCTTCCCTATTCTTGGTAGGAAGACCTTTCCAAGTGTTTTTTTAGATGGCCCTAGATTCGCTTTGTCTGAGAACATGGGTCCTTTATTGGATCCAAAGAGGTTCATGTAGATAAATGGATTGGAACCTTTGGGCTTCAGAGTGATCCTAGTCCCACTCAAGATAATGGATTTGAATGCTAAAGTGAACAAGATTCTAGCTTTGAGTTTTCTTTCTACTAGTCCTAGCTGTGTTTCACATACAAATATGTATCTCGTGTTATTGGGTCCTATTATGTTCCTTTAGGATTTATTTTCTGAGGCTTTTGTGTTGAGCAAGAACATGATTCAAATGTTGATTTCTGAGACAAGCAGGTATTTTTCTACTTACATGTCTTTGGGTGCTTAGTGGTTCTAACTCTTTTTGGCATGTTGGGTAAGAAAAGTTTGGCTTTGTTTTGGGTTCTTCCCTCTTGAGTTTTTGTTGTAGGAGATAAAGTCCAAAGTGGTTATAAAAACTTGCTTTCTGATTTGCGTAGGAAAAACATAAATTTGGATTCTGAATCAAAGATAAGTGGATCTTGGTAGGATGAGTTAAAAATAGGTTCTTGATAGTTCCATACCTTTGGGGTGATGTCCTCAAAAGGTTGCACGATCTGGCTTCCTAGATGTATGGATTTAGTGAACTTCCCACAAGAATATTTTTACACCTTTAAAAGCCCCTAGTTTAGTTTAGTTGGGATTTTTGTTTTTAGGTGCGTATTAAATTTGGGAGATGTCTTAGTGGGTCCCTTCTTTTAGCTATTGGTGTATTTTACTTTGGCCTTATTGATTGTCTTGTTTTAGTCCTTGGAATGCTATTTCTAGGTTTTTGTGCATAGGTTAGTTGGTGCCCATAGTGTTGTGGCACTTGAGATGTGGTCATTTGAATTCAGCCAGTTTGAATATGTTAACTTCTCAAGCTATGGTGACCAGACTTCCTAAATTTCAGGACAATAAGAAAGTTTGTGAAGGTTGTGCCTTGGGCAAGCATGCTAGAACCAAATTTTCTCATGGGCAAGCATGGCGGGCTAGTTATCCACTTCAGCTAGTGCATTCGGACATCTATGGTCCGATGCAGACCAAGAGCATTGGTAACAACTCTTACTTTCTTCTTTTCATTGATGATTTTTCAAGAATGTGCTGGGTATATTTTTTGAAGCATAAATATGAAGCATTTGACTGCTTTGTAGATTTTAAAGCAAGTGTTGAAAATGAGAGTGGATAGTTTGTTAAGTGTCTTAGATCATATAAAGGAGGAGAATACTCCTCTAATAAATTTTGTGAGCCAATTCGGGCAATTATATAAAATCAATATTTAATTAAAACTTCAAACTTGCATTACAAACATCACGTAGCTGTTGGTATTTATAGGGAAAAAAGAGTTAGGGAGGAGAAAGGTCGGCAAGGAGGGATAAGGGAGGAGAAAGGATATAAGGGAGGAGGTGTATAAGGGAAGTTAGGAAGGTAGGTGAGGGTATATAGGAGTTAGGCGAGGGAGAATAGGGAATCGAGGAGGGAAGATATTTAGGGAGGATAGAGGAGAATAATAGAAATAGAGGGGAAAATAAAAATAAAAAATTTACCGACTATTTGAGTGGGTGTTCACACTTAGGCTAGAATAACTAGTTTTTTCTAGGCCTTTTGATAGAAACCCCATTCACACTTGCAACAATTTTACTACTCTTTTCATCCTGACTTTTATCTATAAAAGGAGGGGTTAATCTCACTATTTTAAAGACAATGATTTTTGGACACATAATTATCAAGCTCAAAATTCTTATGATTGGTTTATGCTTGTATTTTATTCTACTTCCTATTTCTTATACAAGCTAACCCCAAAGTACAAATTTTAAATTTTGATCTTCTACTGCATTGATTGGATTACTATGTGGTTTGGTGGATTCATGTTGTGGTTCAGAAGGAAAAAGAGTTCCCATTCGGATACCTCGATCTCTTCTACCTACTTCTACATCATCCCTCTAGTTTTGTGCACTTTATTTTTGTATTTATTTATGTTCTGCACCTGTCTTTTATTTTTTGTGTGTCTGAAGAAAAATCATACTCGGTCCCAATGAGGCATGACTTTGCTAACCCTAATTTAGGGTTTTCACTCACAAAAATAAAATCATGCCCCGTTCTAATGGAGCATGATTTTTCCTATAGCGGTATCGCACCTACTATCTACGAGGTATGATTTTACCCAGGATTGAACTGGGGGCATCTATCAATTTTTTATTGCATGAGTATCTTCTAAATTACATCTAGGGCATGTTAGCATAATTTATTTTCTATTTCTCTACTATTGCATTTTTGTTTTATGATTAATTCTTCAAAGGTTAATTTCTGCTTTTGTTTTCAAAGGTTATCTAAAGGATCTAGGGTGCTTGACTATTGCACCTCTAAGCATTATTATACAGTGGCCTAAGTAGGCCTCCTAATGTTGATATTATTTTTTTAGTGTTTCTTAAGTTATCTTGGAGAAACATGTATTTTTGATGTCATTGAACAAGAGGTAGAAAAAAATAGGATCAACCATTGGTCTAGATAAGTGTCTAATTATTTTATTGGTTGAAGATATGATCTAAATATTGATTATTAGGCATCTAAAAGTGAAAAGCATTTAGTATGCATCCAAGATTAATTCTTGTGCATTTATCTATTATGTTCTTACTTTAAAGGTTTTTTGGATAAAAATCCTAGGTTAGAAAACATTCAAAGAAAGAATCATATGAGGTTAGCTTTTATATTCTTGCATTATGTTTTCTACATTGTCCTTTTTATTTCATAGCATAAATCTAGAGAGGCCAAACTTAAGTGATTGCTTGAAACTGAACACATCAAACTATCCCAAAATCTTGAGGACTTGGAGCGAGTCCTCAAACCATTCCTGGTGAACCCTTCCCCCTAGCACCGAGTGTAGAGAACAACACAACCCCCACGGTTCATCCCATAAGGCTTTATATCTTTGTGGATCGAACCTTTTGGGAATTGTACGCGGTAGGGTAGTTTTCCCCCTCTACATCTCTGGTGAACTTGACATGAACCTATAGAGGAATTAATGTCCCTAATACCTTGATTTACGTGCAAAATAAGGAAGTCTCTATAATAACACCATTTTTGCACCACCTCTTTCCTCTAAATTGGCCATTCCATTTTTTCTTGTTGTCTTCTTCTAGTGTGTGTGCCTACATCCTTTCTTTGATGCATTTACTTGGACTTAAATGCATCAAAGAGGGGGAAAAATGTAGACACATAAAATTGACCCACTTTCAGTGGGTAATATTCCTTAGAGCACCTAAGAGGTCTCTAACCATTTTCGTAGTCAAGGGTAGGCCTCTTTTCCCTCTGCCTTGCCTTTCTTTAGCCTTTTTTGTGAAATCACATCCAGTTACAATGGTGCATGATTTTGTAGAAACGATATCACACCCCATTAGCACGGGGTGCGATTTTGCTATTTTATAGTTTTCAATTATTAAAACCTAGGTTTAACCTTTTCTAGCATGCTTTGCATTGGCCTGTGTCATTTTCCAACTCTTCACCATGACTTTAATCTATAAAAGGAGGGGTTAATATCACTCTTTTAAGGACAACAATTTTTGGACACGCAATTATCAAGCTCAAAATTCTTATGATTGGTTTATGCTCGTATTTTACTCTGCTTCCTGTTTCTTCTACAAGCTAGCCCTGAAGTAAGAATTTTGGATTTTGATCTTCTACTACACTGATTGGATTACTATGTGGTTTGGTGGATTCATGTTGTGGTTTGAAAGGAAAGAGAGTACCTATTCAAATACCTGATCTCTTATCCCTACTTCTACATCATCCATCAGGTTTTGTGCACTTTGTTTCTACATTTATTTATGTTTTCTACTTGTATTTTATTTTTTGTGTCTGAAGAAAAATCACACTTGGTCTCGATGAGGTGTGACTTTGCTAACCCTAATTTAGGGTTTTTCTCGCAAAAGTAAAATCGTGCCCTGTTCTGACGGAGTGTGATTTTTCCTATATCGCTATTGCACCTGCTATTTGCGAGGTGTGATTTTGCCTAGGACTAAACTGGGGGTGTCTGTCAATTTTTGATTGCATTAATATCATCTAAATTACATCTACGACATGTTAGCATAATCTATTTTATGTTTCTCTACTATTGCATTGTTATTTTATGATTAATTCTCCAAAGTTCAATTTCTACTTTTATTTTCAAAGGTCATATAAAGGACCTAGGGGGCTTGACTGCTATGCCTCCAAGCATTATTATACAACGGCCTAAGTAGGCCCACTAACGCTAATATCATTTTTTTAATTTTTCTTAAGTTATATTGCAGAAACAGGTATTTATGATATCATTGGTCAAGAGGTAGAAAAATCTAGGATCAACCACCGATCTAGATAAGTGCTCTAATTATTTTATTTGTTGAAGATATGATTTGAATATTGATTCTTAGGCATATGAAAGTGAAAAGAATTTATTATGCATCTAGGGTTAATTCTTGTGCATTTATTTATTGTGTTCTTGTTTTAAATATTTCTGGATAAAAACCCTAGGTTAGTAAACATTCAAAGAAAGAATCATATTAGGTTAGCTCTTGTATTATTGCATTCTATTTTCTACATTGTCCTTTTTATTTCATAGAATAAATCTAGAGAGACCAAAATTAGGTGATTTCTTGAAATCGAACACATAAAACTATCCCAAAATCTTGAGGACTTAGAGCGAGTCCTTAAATCATTCCACCTAGCACCAAGTGTAGAGAACAACACAACCTCTGTGGTTCATCCCATAAGGCTTTCTATATTTACGGATCTAGCCTTTTGGGAATTGTACGTGGTAGGGTGGTTTTCCTCCTCTATAGGTTCTTATAAATTTAACCATTGAACTAGTTTTTTAAGATATAATAAAATATCCCCTAATCATTAGTGTGATCTCAAGCAAAACATCTAAATATACATGGACTTGGGGTTACACCTTTATGATCATCTTAATTTACATTATCACATCTTTGGTGAATCCCATGTGAACACCACAAGGGGTTCTAATTATCCTTTATATCTTGCCTAAGATATTTAATTAAGATAAAAAATTGTTAAATATTTAACAAGACTACCTAATTTTTTTCTATAGTTGGAACATATTAATCAAGAAAATAAGAACATAACCAAGCTAGTCATATTGGGGATTTTATATAATCCCTTGAATAATAGTACTATGAAGCTATAGACTAACTTAGGTATATTGTGATCCTAGTGTTAGCGTAATATTTACTTTTTTTTTGTATTACATTATTAAGTGCACTGTTACAACTCCTGTAACAGATCTGCTATTCCCGGCAGTGTAACACGTTATTTAAACAAGCTCAATGCAATGCAATTCCAGTTCGTTTCTTAACATGGCATCAATGCCAGATTGCTACGGCAATTTTTTACAGTGAAGTGTGAGAAGAGAGGCTGGAGAGGACGCATTTTTTTTGTTGTGCTGGGGAGAGGACGCATTTTTTCCTGCTGTGCTGGGGAGGCAATCACGCCGCGCGTGTAGTTGTTTTTATTTAAAAAAAAAAAAATTTGTCGCGCAGACGCGTGACAGTCGTCGCGCATCCATGCGACTGAGGGAGGGGAGGCCCCCCTGCTACGGACGCAGCTACGCGTAGGCAGCCAGTGCGTCCAGCCTGCGCGATTTAAAAAAATAATAAATAAATAATTATCGCGCAGACGAGCGACAGTCGTCGCGCATCCACGCGACCGAGGGAGGGGAGGCCCTGCCCCGCTGCGGACACAGCCCGCGCGTTCAGCCCGCCCCACCCCCCCCGCTGGAGGCTACGCAGTGGCCCTGCCCCGCTGCGGATGCAGCCAATGCGTCGGCCCGCCCCCCGTTGGAGGGCGTGCGGCGCGGCACGCGGACGTGCCGCGCGCATGCCCCCCTTCCCCCCGGCTGGAACACGACGCGTGGACTACGGGCGTGCGTCCCCCAACCCCCCCCGCTGGAACGTTGCGCGGACACAGCGTCCGGTCGACGTGCGGGTTGCGCACGGACGCGACTTCCGGCCCCCGGCGACACCGCGGCGGTGGCAGAACGCGGACGCATTAGGCCCCGCGTCGAATTTTTTATTAAAAAAAAAAAAAAAAAAAGACTGCGAAGGAGGAAGCCGCGACCAAGAAAGCAGCGGAGGAGGCCGCTGCGGAGGCAGCCACAGAGGGCTCGGGGAGCAGGCTGAGGACCCTCCTCAAATACGAGGGGGCCCCTTGATCCTTTCGGATCAGCCCGCTCGCTCACGTGGTCGTGAGCCGTGCGGTAAGGCTCTGGGAGCCTGGAGGTCGAGGGTTCGAAGGTATAATTTTTTTTTTCAAAGTTTTTTTTAATTATTATTTTTTAGTTAAAATTTTTAATTTTAATTTATTTTTTATAGTTTTAAAACTTTATAAATTAAAATTTAATTTTAATTTATTTTTTCATAAGTTTTTAAAACTATATAAATTAAAATTATTTATTTTAACTTTAAATACATAATAATTATTAAAATGCTTTGTTAAAGAGAATTTTTTTTAGGGGGGATATTTTTTTCAAAAAATCAAAGGGGGAATGTGAGTAATTTTATGAAAAAGCAATTTGGCGAATTGTAAAAGGTGCATTTTCGGTTGTGTCCGACACCTGGAGGGTTAATTCTTGTGGGCACTTTTTATGTTGTATGTTGCATATTTCATTTTTGCACTACTTCATTAAAAGTTAAAAAAATCAAATTCACTCCCTAAGTCCCCGGAATAATTAAAACCCATCCGTGCAATTTATTGCACTGCAGCGTTCGGTATTTGTGATACCTCTGGCCAGCACTTACAGGTAAAGCTGTCGTGATTGGGCTACTGTATCCACCGCCTAATATAGTTGCTACAACGACGTCTGAGCTTGTTCTCTATAAATCGTCGGGGAGAGATAAGTTTGCCATTTTTTGCATTTTTTTACTCCATCCACTACCCTTAATCGCTCTTGTGTTTAGGCGTAAATCCTGACGAAGTATTCTTCATAGTGTTTAGGGGAAGTTACGCCCCACGCATGAGAAGAATCTTCTATGGTAGGTGCCATCAACAAGGCGATTCCCTTTCAATCTTGCTTATGTTCCACGTATCGTATGATCTCTAAAACTCACCTATAGTCTCCCTCACGTAAGGCGGGTGATTTTGGCGGGTGATTTTTGTTGATCTTTCTAAATACCTATAGTTTCCCTCACGTAAGGGCGGGTATTTTGTACGGTATAACGGCCTAGCAAAAGGTATATCGAAAGGGGGACCAATTGGTGTTATAAGGAACCTTCACTATGGCCGTTGTTGCAAAGTTGATGACTGATCCTCATCAGTTATTGAAAGGTCCAAATTATACACCATGGAAACATAAGATGAAGGCAATTCTCCAAATGGAAGATTTATGGGATATTATTCTTTGGAGTAACATCTAGGCCTTCATCAGCATCGGGATCCACAACTCCTTACGCTGATCAGATAGCTTTTGACAAGAAAGACAGTCGAGCAAAGGTGCTCATTTTGTTTGCTTGTTTCAGATGAAGTGCAACCTCATATAGCTGACAAAGCAAGTGGTAAAGAGGCATGGGATGCCCTTAGAACCATCTATGAGGGAAAGAATGATTCCACCATTCTTCATCTTCAACAACAACTTCATAATCTGAGTTTGAGACAGGGTGAAACAGTTGAACTCTTTCTGTGCAGAGTGTCTGAATTGAAAGAGAAATTGAATTCTTTGGGAGATTCTGTGGACGAAAAGCTTCTCGTTTCAATTGTGATGAGAGCTTTACCTTCTTCATTTGATATGTTGATCACCTCCATCCAGGTGTCTCAACGACAAATTACCTACATCGAGTTGGTCAATGCTGCTTCAACAACGGGAGGCACGCCAACTTCACAAGGATGATTCTTCCAATACGGCCCTATACACCAACGAGGCGGGGTTCTAGGAAGAAAGGTAATGGGCAAAAAGGAGGCAACTTTCAGAAAGGAGGAAATTCTCAACGGGACATGAAAGGAAAAGGAAAACAACCTCAAGAGAAGAAGAGGTGGTGCAAGATCCGTGAGAAAGACAACCATGACACCAACGGGTGTTGGCATAAGAACAAGCGGAAAGGCCAAAACAAACCACAAAATAAAAACAAGCAACCCCGAGGTGAATGTTGTTGTTGAAGAATCGACTCGGATTCCGAATGGGCACACAAGGTGCTCATGACTACCACGAGATTCCACACGAGAGGGATCCTGTTTGGTATGTCGATTACGGAGCTAGCAAACATATGGTGGCGACGAGATCGTGGTTTGAATCATTCGTGGCCAAAGAGGGCAAACCTGTCACCATTGCTGATGATAAAACCTACGGGGTTCGGGGAGAGAGTACGGTTTCCAGTCACTCTTCCTGATGGCAAGTGTCAGATTGACAAAGTCCTCTATGTTTCGGGATTGGCTAACAATTTGTTGTCAGTCACACAAATCCTGGATAGAAATATGGTTGTCAACTTTCGTGTTGAGAATGGAAAGAAGTGTTGTACTATTACCAGGAAGGGTAAGCGGTTGCAACGACTTCATATAAGCACGGCTTATTTGCCCTAGATGCTATCTCTACTCCACATGTTGCCATGATTTGTCTCTACCAAGGAGGCAACTTCCCTATGGCACAAGAGATATGGGCATCTTAGTTATGGCTACTTACTTGAGCTCAGTAAGTATGAGATGGTAAAGGGTCTTCCTTCCCTTTCTGCCACATTGCCAGTGTGCTCTGACTGCTTGGCAGGAAAGCAGCATAGAGTACCATTTGAGAAGAGCTCAACAAGAGCACAAAAACCTCTAGAGTTAATTCACACCGATATGTGCGGTCCTTTCACACCCAACAGTTGTGGAGGGAAGAGGTACTTTCAGTTATTCGTAGATGACTACTCACGAAAGATGTGGGTTTTCTTTCTCCAAGCTGAAATCCGAAGCTTTCGCATTCTTCCGGCGAGTTCAAGAAATCCGTTGAGAAGGAGTCGGGAGCTTCTATTAAAACCCTCCGCTCGGATCGAGGGGGGAGTTTACCTCTAATGAATTTTTTGCATTCTTAGATAAACATGGAATCAAGAGACAGGTTAACAACTGCCTATACTCCTCGGCAAAATGGAGTTGCTTGAGAGAAGGAACCGTTCTATCATGGAAATGGTTCGTTGTATGCTCACGGGAGCTACTCTTGGGCAACAATATTGGGCGGAAAGCTTGTCACCAGCTGCGGTATATCTGTTGAATAGGGCACCCACAAAGGCCCTAAAAGGAATGACTCCACAGGAAGCATGGAGTGGTCGAAAACCCTCCATATCTCATCTACGTATTTTTGGATGTCACGCTTTCATGCACATACCAAAAGAGAAAAGGAAGAAGCTAGATGAGAAACAACTGAGATGTATTTTTCTTGGTTATGATGAGCACTCTAAAGGATATCGTTTGATAGATCCTTTGACCAAGAAAATTCATGTCAGCAGAGATGTTGTCTTTGATGAAGCTTTCACATCACAGAGCACATCTAAAGTACACCTAGATCTTGTGGAATCTAAGGAAGAGAAGATTCCTTCGTCAACACGAGACAGGAGGTCCTTCTACATCTTCTTCAACACCACCGAAGAAGAATCCAAAATGGTGTACAAATACAATCGAGAGACGCAAATTTATCCACTCCTCCCAATTTGAACTTGGATAGACCTCGTACACGCAGTATGGCTCAAAAGGAAAAAGAAGCCAAAGAAAGCTGGTGAGGTTGATGATCTTTGTCAATCTTTTGAGGAACTTTACGTAACTCCACGTACGAAGTAGAGGATATGGATATTGATGATGACGGGGCGTTCATGTCTACCATAGACGATCTTGAACCTGCATCGGTGCAAGATGCTCTTAGTGAGCCTCGGTGGAAGGCCGCTATGGATACGGAGTATGAGTCTTTGATGAAAAATAAAACTTGGAAGCTTGTTGATCTGCCGCATGGAAAGAAACCCATTGGCTGCAAATGGGTATATAAAGTCAAGTACAAGGGAGATGGAACAATTGATAAGCATAAGGCCCGTCTTGTTGCAAAGGGCTATGCTCAAAAGGAAGGCATTGACTACGAGGAAACTTTTGCACCTACTTGCTCGGATGACCACAATTCGAGTTATGTGTGCTATGGCGGCACAATATGGGTGGAAAGTTCACCGGATGGATGTCAAAAGTGCCTTTCTAAATGGTGATCTCCAAGAAGAAGTCTACATGACTCGGCGAGAAGGATTTGAAGTGGAAGGCCAAGAGCGAGAAGGTTTGCAAATTGGTCAAATCCTTATATGGTACGAAACAAGCTCCTCGAGCTTGGTATATAAAAATGGACAATCACCTTATGCGGCATGGATTTAAGAGATGTCCGTCGGATGCAAACCTCTATTTCAAGAAACAGGGTTACGAGATAGTGTTGCTTGTACTCTATGTTGATGATCTGCTCATTACGGGGAGTTCGAAACTATGATCTCTACTGTCAAAAGAAACTTGTGTAAATCTTTTGAGATGACAGATCTCGGACTTCTCCATTATTGTCTTGGTCTGGAATTCAGCCAGAAGGAGCACTCCATCAAAGTGTCTCAGAAAAAATATGCCAAGACATTCTTGGAAAAATATCGCATGACTGATTGCAAGCCAATGGCAACTCCGATGGAGAATGGACTTCAATTATCGCGATATGATGATTCACCTCAGGTAGATGGTACTCTCTATCGACAGTTGATTGGGAGTCTCATATATCCGACCAATACTAGGCCAGATCTCGTATTTGCTGTCAACTATCTTTCGAGGTTCATGCGGGAGCCTAAGACCACTCATTGGAAAGCGGCAAAACGTGTTCTTCACTATGTCCAGTGGTACTATGGAATATGGCCTAGAATACAAGAGGAACAACAAATTCTTCTTGCAAGGATACACGGACTCCGACTATGCCGGATCATTTGATGATCGCAAGTCAACTTACGGATACATTTTTCATACGGGATCCGGTCCTGTCTCTTGGCACGGCAAGAAGCAACGGTGGTTGCTATTTCATCAACGAGAGGCAGAGTATCGCGCCGCACGTGAGGCTGTGTGCGAAGTGATATGGTTGCGTCGCATTCGACAAGTATGGGCCATCCATCAAAATCTCCAATACACTTGTTTTGCGACAATCGGGGTGTTACGAACCTCGTCAAGAATCCGAGTCCATCATGAAAGAACAAAGCACATTGACACACAATGTCATTTCATTCGAGATGAAGTTCCAAAGCACCGAATTCAGCTTCAACACATTCCCACCGATGCTCAAGTTGCAGACATTTTCACTAAGGCACTTGCACGTGTCAAATTTGAATTGTTTCGCAGCTCTCTTTGTATTGCAAAATGATGTAATCAGGGGGATGTTAGTATACCTAGTAGTTATCCTCTTACCCAAATAATGTAATAAGGGGGGATGTTAGCGTAATATTTACTTTTTGTTTGTATTACATTATTAAGTGCACTGTTACAACTCCTGTAACAGATCTGCTATTCCCGGCAGTGTAACACGTTATTTAAACAAGCTCAATGCAATGCAATTCCAGTTCGTTTCTTAACACCTAGACCACTAGCTACCCACATAGGATCTCACACATACTTTAAACCTATAGAGGAATATAATACAATGGGCTAGTGGGGATCATAGAGAGGGTTATTATACCCCTTTTGGAACATCTTAGAAAAAATATTTAATGGTATTTTCCATGTATAATTTCTATCCCACATATCAACTATCGTTTAGGTATGAATGGGTATAAAAAGAGTGTTTAGGTATATTGGGAGGCCTTAAGATATAAAGGTTAGATAGGTATATAGAGAAGTCAATATAAGGGCATAAGACATATTGTTTTTCTTCTCATAAGCAACTCTAAAAATGAAATTTACTAAATTTAACTTCCCTTCCTCCCTAAGCCATGGTCAAATACACTATATGACCTAGAGTGTTGTCATCTAGCTCACAACATGGACCTTTTGGCTAATGTTCAAGAGAACCAAGCCATATTTAAAAATCTATTTATGGAGAAGAATATAAGGGATATCCTCAATTAGGCAATCTATATCGTGGTCATGATGAACAAGGAAGAGTAACATTCAAAAATAAAGTAGAGATCCTCTAGTTAACTCTACTAGGTAAGGATTCCTTTTGGATCACCCTCATTGGCCCAAGTATAATCCCCTAATATTTAATCAAGTGGACCTATCTTATAGATCCCTATACATAGACCTTAATGCATCATATTTGAAATAAATAAATTCATCCTCCAATTTGCACAACCTCTACCAATGATGGAGTGAAACCGTATATCATCTTTAGGGCATAATTCATCTTTAAATCCCCTTGAGGAGTTGTTATGGTTCAATATATGTTGTCATATCTCTCAACAAGTGAGCATAAGCTTGTGCTTCCTATTGCTTCATCTCTCAAGCTTGACTCAATAACCTTTTGTCTATCCTAAGCACATATTTTGTTCTTGGATTTTCAAGGATACAAAATGGGAATGACTCTATTTTTATTGTGATCGATAGATTCTCAAATATGGTGTATTTATTTATATCACATACCTTGCAAGAAAACAAATGATGCAACTTGTATTGCCACTTTATTATTTATAGAAGTAGTGAGATAACATGGGTTTACAAAGAATATTATTTTAAATAGGGATATAAAATTTGTGGGCCATTTTTAGAGAACATTATGGAAGAAATTAGGTACTAAGTTGAAATTTAATTTGGCTTATCATCCAAAAACCATAGGATATATTGAGATTGTGAAAAGGAGTATTTGAAATTTATTGATATGCTTGGTTGGAAAGAATATGATGCTTTGGGATATAGTTTTGGCACAAGTAGAGCTTGCATACAACAATTCAATGAGTTAAAGCATAGGTAAAATCCCATTTTAGATTATATATGGAGTACATCCATGGGGAGTAGATGAGTTATGAAATATAATTGAATTGCAGATGCCAAGTGTTATTACAAAGGATTTTGCTGACTATAATCATGATTTACATTAGGAGGTGTGAATTTATTTAGAAAAGAGTGCCATGAAGTATAAACAACATATTGATCACAAGCAAAGAGTACTATAATTTTATATTGGAGATTTTATTCTAGCATGTTTGTAAAAGAAGTTATTCCCAAAAGGTATTTACAATAAGTTAAATTATAAGAAGATTGGACCCTGTAAATTCTTGAGGAAGTTAGTCATCAATGCTTATGAAATAGATCTACATGAAGAAGTGGATATATCATCCATATTCAATGTAGAATATCTATATCCTTATCATTAAGGATTAAATTATGAACAAGAGGATGCAATTTTAGAATTTTTAAAGATTGATTGGGTACAACAAATTCCAAAAAAGGAATTCCTATGAAATTGAGGTGATCATAGATTCTAGAGTTGTCAAAAGGACAAGAGGTAAGTAATAACATGAATACTTGATCAAATAGAAGAATCAGGTAACTAAGAATGCCACAAGGATGAATGCATCTAATATTACCACATACGAAGTTCAAATTAAGGGCTTGCTAAATGTTCATGAACCATTTCTTTTACCTGATGAGTATGATGGAGCATCCTGATGACAACCATCTAAAAGTTGAACCATGGTAGAGGTGGAAGACAAACAACTTGGTCTTTATGCAAATGCTTTAAAAATAATGATTTAAAACTACATGTTTTGGTCTAAAAAGGGGATATCAAAGACAAGAAAGAGAGGTCTCATTTCTCAACTTGGTTTTGTAATCCTAAAAAAATAAATAAAATATATTTTTATCAATTAATCCTTGTTATAATTGTTGCTATAAAATACATATCTAGTATTGTGTGTGTTATGTTGCTTCTATGTGTGCAAGTTCTTGAGAAACTTTTGTGGTGTTGCAGTCTAATAGAAAAGAACTGTGATGTTGGCATTGGAGTCTAAGATATTTTTTGAGCAAGAGGAAGGAGAATACTAGTGAAAAAAATAGATATAATGGATAGCAGAGCCATTGAAATATATTTATATGGTAAAGAATATGATTCAAGATATCAAATGTGGTTAAGAAAATAATAACTCCACTTTTAGACTGTTGCATAAGATATTTTATAACATGTGAAGGGGATGATGCTTACTTTGGATCTAGAATGAGGAATGAAGAAGATTGAATGTAATAATTTGTAGAATAATTAATTAATATCACCATTATAATACCAATAGTCCATTCCAATTATTATTGTGTGTTGAAAGCAAATTGTATAGTTGTGCTAACCAAGAGCAATATTAAATATACGACAAGCAGGAAATATTGCATCTAAATATTACAGGAGAATAGAATGAAAAAAAAAGTAAAATATTATTCTGGAGTGTAGTAAAGCCTATTGTATAATTGTATGAAAGAGAAATACTAAATTATAGAAATTAAGAAGTAAATAGTTGAATCACTAGATTGTATAGTTGCCAAGATATTGTATAGTTACCTCGATTGTACAATTTCTAAAATATTTTAAGACTGGTTGGATTGAATGGTTAGCAAGATATTGTATAGTTGCTTGGATTGTATAGTTGCTAGTATATTGTATGATTACCAATATATTTTACATTTTTAAGTAAATTGTATGATAGGGACACAATAATAGCATAATAAGAGTGACACAATGAGAACATAATTTTCTTACTACATATAAAAATTACAAAAGTAAACAAGTGTTCACGTAATCATGTTAATAAGAGAACGTGGTCCTCTCATTGTGTTTACACATCAAATGAATTCACCGAATGACCATAGTACTCACACTTACTCAATCTATCTTTGCACATAATTTATACAACAACCTAGCCTTCCTATGGTTAGATTATATTTCTATCCCTTACTCTTTTACTAGACTCTCTCTTGCTTGTTTGAACTTACAATTGCTGAAATTGTCTCCTATAAGAGGGCTTTTTCTCATTTAATAGCATAAAGGAGGTGTTCATGGCTTATGGTTGACTTAACCTCAACATTATAATGACTTCTAGATGATACAAAGAGTTTCATGCAGCCCATATCTATTTTCCAAATGATAAAATATAGTGAAATCAAATAATTCAAAATTTGATCTTGTAATAACATAGGCCAACTTATAATAACATTTTCCCACCTCCAACTAATAAATTTTTTTACTTCAAATATTAAAATTGAAGTGTTCCTCTTTTCTAGATTTGAATGATAAGCCTTGTGATATTAAAATGCTAAAAATTTACAAAAAATTTCCTTTGTGTTCATTGAGAATTTAAATTTCATATGTTCATTTTCCAATAAGCATGTAATATCATTCCTTTAACAAAGGCGCACTAATTTAAAAATCTTTATTTTGTTCTCATATATTTTTTTGGTGTAAATTAAGAAGTATAAATATTATTATTATACAATATAATACATTGTGTCATCATGTTGATATTATTATTGGTTTTTATTATATATATTAATTTAACTCTTTATGAACATAAATAGGTAAACTATTTTTATAGATTTTATAAAATTGTTTTGTGCAACTATATAAAATTTTAAAACAAAGATGAATTTAATCAAACAATTTAGGTTGAATACATTTAGTATTTTTTATAAAAATTATGGCTAGAAAATTATAAGCCTACTAATTTTAATAATACAAATATATGGTTATTAAAATAACCCTTGTTTTAAAAATTCTTAATATAATAAATTTTATTTTATTTTTTAGAGTTTACTTCATATATATATATATATACTAAAATGTAATACAATTCAATGCTATAAAAGGATATGCATATGGAATAAAAAAAATCAAATATTTATATCTCAAGTTTATATATATACTCTTCTTGATAATGTCATGGTCCTCTTTATTCTATTTTTGTATTAATTTATTTTTACTTGTAATTCCTTTAATGTATAATTTTGTATGCCACTTCATGAACATGATGATGAAGAATCTTGGTGTTTGTACCTTGAATATTGATATTAAATACAAACTTATTTATCTTCAAATTAACTTTTAATAAGGAATAATTTGCAAGGAATAGAAAGGATGAAAAATAAAACCTAGAATGATCTTATTTGTAATATATAATATGAGTGAAAGTAATTTAACTAAAATCAAAGAGATAAATTTTATCCTACATCAAAGTAGAATAATTTCATATAACAAAAAGGAGGGTCTAGTTAATAATGTCTTTAATGTCTAGTTTAAGATGTTAACATCATGAGCATGATGTAAGGATTTCATCTTTATGAATCTTATGCATCCTTACAATTCACCTTATGTGGAAAAGCATTCATTTGCAAATGGACATTTAATAGGAAATGATGGATGTAAGGATTTTATCCTTGTACATCCTTAGAATTGATCTTAAGTGAAAAGACATCCATTTTAAAATGGAGCCTTAGCAGGAAATAATGGATAAGGCATGTAATTAATGAAAAAGTGAAAACTAAGTTGTTCTGAAAGTGATAAAATATCAAAACCAAATGCAAGATTCTATATCAAAATAAAATGATTTTGCTCAATAAGAATGGGGATCCAGTTTAAATATTGACTTAAGACTAGAGCATTTGAGCTTGTTACTCTACTAACAAAAATATTGGTAGGTTATGCACTTCATAAACCATTCATGCTTAGAATTGGCCTTAAGTGAAAAGACGTTCATTTTCAAATGGAACTTTAGTGGGGAATAGTGAATAAGACATGCAATTAGTGAAAAAGTGAAAACTAAATTGTTCTCATGCAAACTTTATAAGTAAAAGTGAGAAAATATCAAAACCAAATGCAAGTAGATTTTATTCTATATCAAAATAAAATAATTTTGCTCAATAAGAATGGGGATCAACTTAAAGATTGACATAAGACGAGAGCCTTTGACCTTGCTACGTTATTAACAAAAATATTGGTAGGTTATGTGATATATAAACCATTCATGTCTCAAGTTTCATATAAATATTATTATTTTAATATTATTAATATTTTTATATTTTAATTTTTAAATTTCAAATAATAAATTTATTTAATAATGACTAAATAATTATATTTTTTAATATTTAATAGAAAATTTATATAAGAATTTAACTATAAATGTTATTTAATATAATATACAACCCATTATTTTCATTTATTATAAATATATATTTTAATTTTTATCAAGCTAGTAATATAAAACATATTATATTGACTATTAAGGTATATAAATATTTATGTGAAATGAAAATAGTAAATAGATATGAAGGATTTCCAAACTCCATCTCCAAGCGGAACACCTTTTAAAAAAATAATATCAAAACTTATATTAAAAGCATTCTTATCATGAATTACTAAGAAGTGAGTTGAAATAGTTTACGATAAATATGTTGGTCATACATTTAATTTTGGTTAAATTATAATTAAAAATTAAAACAATTATATTTAATAATTAAAATAAAAAATATTTAATAATTATTATAAATTAAAAAAATAAATAAATTTAAATAATTTATAATTAATTATAAATTTAATATGTTTGATTTCGTTAGTACAATAAATTCTTACCACCAACATACATTGGTTGAGCGGTCTCTTCTCATCTCAACCATGACTCGTAAAACCAGAGAGCTATTATAGAACCATGACTCCTCGTAAAACCAGAGAGCTATGCTTATAATAAGGAATTTATAACACAACCACCACACACAGCCACCACACACCCACCCACTCACCCACTTGTCCAGACTGTGGTATAAACCTTGGACCTCCAAAAAAAACCAAAAACTGTATCTTACCTCTCACTGAAACTCAAATAATATTTTTTAATTCGAAGCTTATAATTTTTCCTTACGTATATATAAAACAAGTTTTTAAATTCCAATGCACCTCTAAATGTAACATGGGAAGGTTCGTTTTTTTAAATTCAAATCCTTAAAATAAGATAAGGTAATACCAACGTTCAAGATATTCTTTGTATAGACCTGTTTATTTAAGGGGTTTTCCAATGTTTTACTGATATAGTGGATAGTTAGATCTGAACTATTGAATATTTTCCTATGTTTGTCTCAAGGCTTCGGTACGTCAGACTTAAACAGCAAAGTTCAGAGAATTTTTAATTGAAGTTATCATTGATACATGAATGGCATATGCATTACATAAACTCCACTGGATAAAGTCTCTTGCGGGATAAAATTAACCAAAGAGATCATGCGAAGTGTGGGAATTGTAGCCTTAATACAATGTTTGGATCAAGTGGGCCGAATGCCTATATTTTGGAATTGCATGGCAAACGCAAGGAAACCGACACCCAGCATTGAAAGCTGAAGAAACATGCGAAGCAATTGTTTTCTTAACTTGTCCCCAATATTTTCAGATTCATATTCCTTCTTAATAACGTAAATTGTCTGAACATATTTCTCAGCTCTGGGCTGATTTAATTTTATTGGTTGGCTATTGCTACTGCATGAGTCTACAACGCTTATCTCCCGATTTTGCTCACAAGTGGGGACTACAATAATTTCTTTTCTGCTCTGAGGGGGTGTAATTGCCGACTCAGTTTCCACGAACATTGGCAAGTCCAGAGTAATGGACTCCTGCTGTTGTTGCGCTCCTATTATTTCTTGTAGCCTCACATCTTCTTCACCGTCTTCTTTATCGTTTTCCACAACTGCTGTTTGGGATGTCTGGCTTGAGTTGTCTCCGTCATGATTATGATCATCATTGTCATGAGAATGGGTTTCTGGATTTTGTTCTGCAGAATGGGAGTTGATCCTAAATAACAGAGCCTCGAATTCAGATTCCATGCCCGCAGGGACATTAGTAAAGAAATAATTGGTGCAGTGTTGTATGTCAAAGGAGGCACATGTGATTGGCATTATCAGGAAGACAGAAGGAAAATTGAGAATGGAAGTGTTAGAACAGATGAATTCAGTCGATATAAAAGAAGTAGGGGAGAGTAAAAGAGAGCACTCGCTATGGAGGAAGGAATTCCTCTTACTGAAAGCATGGCGTTGGTTTGCATGTACTCTCTCAAAGGGGTAGATGACATATGGCAATTAAATCACACAGGAAGAGTCACACGTCGCTTGGGTGCTCCATTTTCAAGTTAATTTGAACAATACTTGGCGTTTATTAACTAATGACGAGGAGAATTTAATTTTGATTACATCTAATTTATTATCTTTGCTTGATTTGATGTTGTCATGTTTCAAAACTTTATGTCAAAGTTTCTGTCTTGGCTATATCAAATGCCACAGGTTCAAATGGCAGTAGTTGATAGATTCAAATGTTAAGAGATATATCACACTTGCAAATCCTTCGATAGAATTTGTAAACACCAGTTCAATGACAATTTCGAAGAATGAACCGATGTATCCATCAGAGTCGTTCTTCCCTTGTTACGGACACCGGTTCAACTCTCAATATCTTGTCATAGGTTCACTAAGTAAAATCAAGAACCTATATTAAAAAAAAAAAATCTGAGGGCTCGAGAGAGTAGCTTATGGCTTGGAAGCTTGGGCTTCTATGCAATACTACTTTGTTTACTTGGACTTAGCTAATATGATATACTTTTGAATCTTGAATCTAATAGAAATGGTTGGCATAGAAATAGAATTTCACCTTTAACAACTTCGATTATTTATTCTTACACATGCTTTTACAAATGAGGTATTTTGAGAAAGAGCACGAGAACGGTAAATAAAGTGAAACAAAACAGATTTGAATGAATTTTTTATAAAAATAATTTAAAAAATATTATAATAAATTAGAAAGCAATTATCATTAAACAAGTGTTACTATAATATTAGTTTAATGGTTTATTTAAAAATATAAACATATAGGATGAAATATGATGGAGAACTCACAGAACTCGAATTTTGAATTTTTTGAGGGTGGAAAATTTGTTCAGGAGGATCAGGCAATGGTTGGGGATCTGCAAGCGGGGATGATACTGACAAGATCATTCTTGAAGATGATTCTGATGGATTTTGGTCCCACAAACCCCCGATAAAGGGATTGAAGTCATGGGAGTCGCAAAGGATGCCCCAAAAACTGTCGCAAATCTCAAACCTATATCCTATGTGGAGATAGTTCAAAATGGTCCCAAGACCAATGTTCCTCTTTCCCAGGAGAACCATGTTTCTCTTATCCCTAATGGATGTGATTTGGTCATTCTCAAAAGTGTAATGGCCAACTATGTGTCCTTGGAATCCCTGTCCCTAGTGGGCAAATTCATAGGTGGGAGATCGGACATGGAATCAATTCGTAAATGGGAGTATTCAAAATGGAAGACTTATGGTAGTATGGAATTGGTTGCCCTCTCTAGAGGTTTCTTTCTCATTAGACTCAATAACCTAGAAGATTCCTGTCGCATCCTAATTGGTGGCCCTTGGTTTTTTGGGTGCAGAAGTTTATTCCTCAAGAAATGGGCGGAGGATTTCAATCTCGAGACTCAAAGCATCAATTTGGCACCAATTTGGGTTCATCTCCTAGATCTCCCAAATCAATTTTGGCATGAAGAAATATTAGTAGGAATCGCTTAAGCCATTGGTGATTTGGTCACTATTGACCCAACAACTAGAGCCACATCTCGAATGGTACATGCTCATCTTTGCATTAATGCTAATCTAGACTCGGAGCTCCCTACACATGTTAAATTGATCTATGGTTCCTAAAAAAGATTCCAACCAGTTGAGTATGAGAACAAATTGATATTTTGTGTTGAATACCATACTCAAGGCTACCTTAGGGTCCAATACCCAAGGCTTAAACCCTCCAAGGAAGCAAATAAGAAGGAGATTACTGGTCAAAAGTCTAGGTCATCGGAGGGCCATCAAAAATTTGGTCCTCCTAAGAAATATATTTTCAAACCAATTCAGAGTAGTGCCAAGCAACCTCACCATCCTTCCTCTACTCAGCGTATCTTTGCTCAACATGCCATCACTACTCAAAGTCATCCTAAAGGTTAGTCCCTTGTGTAACTCATCAAAGGGAAGCAAGTGGTGACCCCTTCACAACAAACTACTCAGGAAAAGGTATGTTCCCTATTTGCCTACCCAAATTAATTTAGCATCCTATCTGAGATGAATATTTCTAACTCTGATGACAAAGATGATTTCCTGTTCTTTGAATCTATCATTTTTTCCCAAGATCATGATCATCATATTCATTCATTGACTAGATCAGGACCCTCTTATCCTCCCCCTCACCAATGTCTATCCAAATATTTATCCATTAATCCTAAATCCATTGGCACTAACCCTAATATCTAGAGCTTAGAAGAATTTGGTAGCCCAAACCAACCTAAATATCCCCATTCCCTTGAAGGATTTAGCCCTAAACACACCAGAAGCTTCAAAAAAATCTTCCATTGATGTTGGAAGCAATAAAAAAGGGGAAGACCCCTTAATTTGGAGCAAAGGAAAAAGGCCATTGAAGATGAAATTGTGAATGACACTCAAGCAAATTTACTCATAGATGTGTTTGCTTAGGCACAAGATGAAACAAAGAGAACCAAATCCTCCTTGCAACAAGGCAAAGGGGGAGGAAATATTCTAACAAAAATTCAAAATGAAAATATTCTCTCATGGAATGTGAGAGGCCTCAATGGTCATGCCAAGCAAAGACTGGTTGCTACCATGAGGAAAGAAGTAAAGCCTACTATTTTTATCATGCAAGAAACCAAACTTGATGGTACCATCATAGAAAAGGTTACTAGAGTTATATGGAAGAATAGTGAATTTATTGCAATCCCAGCTCATGGTTCTTCAAGTAGACTTCTATGTCTTTGGGACCCATATAAAGTAGAAGGAAGACTTGTTTCTTCATATGATAGAATCACCAATGCTCTTTTTTCAACAAAGATACCAATGCTTGTTGGATCCTTTCAAATATTTATGCCCCCAACACCCCTCAAGGAAGAGTAAATCTATGGAACACTCTAAGCCAAATGAGGTCCATATTTGCCAACCATCCTTGGATCCTTGCGGGAGACTTCAATTCCCCTCTGTACCCATCCGATAAAAGTGGAGGAACTATCATCTCCCCCAGAAATTATGAATATTTTAGTGAGTTTTTTGACAACAATGAATTGATGGACATTCATCTTAAGGGAACCAAATTCACATGGAGCAATTGGAGGATTGGAACCCAACATATCCAACTCAGGCTTGATAGGTTCCTTCTCTCCAAGGAGGTTGTTCTATTCCTTGGGGATGCATCCCTCCAATCTCTTCCTAAAATAGGATCAGACCAAAATCCTTTAGTTTTTGAGGGTCTCAGACCTCCTATTTTCAAAACCCCCTTTCGGTTTGAAGCTATGTGGATTCAACACCCTGACCTCAGGGAACAAATTTTAGAATGGTGGGTTCAAAGCTTTTCAGGACCACCCATTGTTCAAGTTGCAAAAAAGCTTTGATTTATCAAGAACAATCTCAAGGTGTGGAATAAGGAAGTTTTTGGTAATATTTTTGAGAATAATTAGGCCATCAAAGAAATATTGTAAATCATTGAAGATCAAATTCAACAAGGACAGGATGACAAGTCAAACCAAAATTGAGGAAAGGTGGTTGTTGGGTGACTATCATAACATTCTTGCAAAGGAGGAAATATTTTGGAGACAAAATTCTAGAGCCCTTTGGCTCAAGGAAGGAGATTCTAACACCAAATTATTCCATGCATCGACCCTAAAGCATAGAAGCTCCAACAAAATCAAGGAGTTAGTTAAGAATGATGGCTCACTTACATCCTAGATTCATGAGATCAGGTTTGAAGCTATCAACCATTTTGAATCTATCCTTGACTTTCAAAATCCTATCGTTTCCTGATCTTGTGAGTCCTTGCTCCATCATATCCCCAATCTTGTCAGCCCTAAAATGAATGATCAACTCATAAGACCATTTTCTCATGATAATATTAAACAAGCACTTTTCTCCATGCAACCCAACAAAGCCCCAGGTCCTGATGGCTTTTCCCCTTGATTCTTCTAAAATTTCTGGGACATTATGGGTGAATGATATCTACAAGGCTATTCAAGATGTCCAATAGTCAAAAGCCATCCCTAGGGATGTGAACTCAACATTTCTTGCCCTTGTTCCCAAAGGTGCAGTTTGTAGATCCATGTTTGATTTTTGGCCTATTAGTTTATGCAACGTGCTCTATAAAATCATAACCAAAGTCTTAGTCAAAAAAATGAAAGGTATCCTCCCTTCCATCATTGATCCCTATCAAGGTAGCACTATCCAAGGTAGAACCATCATTGATGGAGTTATTACCATTCATGAACTCATGCATTCTATCTCCCAAAGCAAAAAACCTAGTTTTTTCTTAAGTTGGATATGAATAAAGCATTTGATAGAGTTTCTTGGGATTTCCTTTTTGCTATCCTTCAAAATTTTGGCTTTCATCATGAGTGGATTAACCTCATTAAATCTTGCATCACCACAACATGGTTCTCTATCATTGTCAATGGGTTTGCTGCTGGCTACTTTCCAAGTGCTAGAGGACTAAGACAAGGTGATCCCTTATCTCCCTTGTTTATTATCCTTGTTGAGTCCCTGGACCGATCTCTTAAAGTTGCCTATGCTTATGGAGCTATTTTAGGAATCAAAGATACTTCCCTACTAAGATCTATCACTCACCAATAATTTGTTGATGATACCATCTTAGCAACCCTTGCATCCATTGTTGAAGCTAAAACCATTAAAATTATCCTCAACCTTTATGAAGATGTTGCAAGCCAAAAGGTTAACTACATCAAAAGCAATATTTATTTCTTAAACACCCCTATAGCTCGATAGGCTAAAATTACCCGTATCCTTGAATGTACCATAGCTGATCTCCCATCTTCATACCTAGGTCTTCCCATTTTCATAGGCAATCCCAGTGACATCATGTGGAATAATGTTCTTGAAAGACTCCAAAAAAAGCTTGTTGGGTGGAAGGGAGCCCTCCTTAGTCAAGCAACTAAAGCTACCCTAGTCTTACCCTACCTCAAGAACATTCCTCTTTATTTTTTGTTTGTCTTTAAGGCTCCTCCAACTATTTATTCTAAAATTGAGCAGAGTTAAAAAATATTCTTATGGTTAGGATCTGACAACAAATGAAGGTTCCCTTTAGTGTCCTAGGATAAAGTCTACACTATCAAATTTCAAGGAGGCCTTGGTTTTAGAAGGATCAACAAGATGAATATGGCCCTCATTGCAAAACAAGCTTGGAAAATATTCACTAATGCTAATGTTGAGTGGGTATCTATAGTAAAAAGGAAATATCTCCAACACCATAGCTTCATGGATGAAGGAGTTTCTCATCCTGGTTCAACCTTTTGGAATTTTGTTATCCAATCCAAATCCATCATCCAAAAAGGAATTAGATGGCAGCTTGGTGATGGTCAAACTATTGATTTTTGGAAGGACCCTTGGGCCTGTGATCACCCTCTTATTGATGATCTCGATATCACTAGGTGGAAACCTCTTATTGATCGTCTCTTTGGTAGTAAAGTTTTCAATTTCATCTCTTATGCCCAAGGCTATCCCTCTTGGAAACCCATTCCTTCCACCCTCATCAGTAGAGAGCTTTCTCAGGTAGCTAATTCCTTGTCCCACCTGCTTAAATCATGTGTTATTCCCTTTTCTCATCCTCCTGACCAACCCTTTTGAAAAGAATGTGATAGTGGCCTTTTTACTATCAAGTCTACCTACATGATGCAATAAACTATCCGTGCTTGCCCAATCTCGGTCAACCTTTTATGGCAGAAAATACTTGTTCCCAAAGTTAGGTTTTTCTCTTGGTTGGACACTCAAAATAGAATTTTAACAATTGAAAACCTCATGAAGTGTGGTCTCATCATCCCTAACCGATGCTATATTTGCTTATCTAGATGGGAGTCTACCCACCATATTTTCATCGAGTGCAACTTCTCAGCAACAATCCTAAATTTCCTCTTAAACACCTTTAGCATCATCTGGGTTCATCCTAATTCCCTTGTGGAATTCTTTACTCAATGGCCCAATCCTTTCTGTAATACTAGACTCAAGTCCTTGTGGACCTTCTACCTTCATCATTTCCTTTGGAAAGTTTGGCTTGAGCGCAATAATAGAGCCTTTTCCAACCTATCCAAAGACCCCATATCTATTGGCAACAAAGTGCTTTATTTTACCACTGAGAATGCCCAACTCATACCTTGCTCCAAAGCACCTAGTCTTGGGATTGAGGCCACCATTGCTGCATCTCTTAACTTGATCCCCCATATTTCAATACCTTCAACTCAAGCTAGCAATAGAGCCAATGCTAAATGGAGTCCTCCTCCTGAAGGTTGGCTAAAATTAAACTTTGATGGATCTTCTAGAGGTAACCTCAAAAGAGTAGGAGGAGGGGATATTATTCATGATAATAATGGTAAAATCATCATTACCTATGCTGAAAACTTGGGCACTCAAACGAGCCATGTTGCTAAAGTGAAAGCTCTCCTTCGAGGCCTAATCATTGTGGAAAGCCTCCATTGTAGACTCATTATCGAAGGTGACTCCTTAAATGTAATTAATTACATAAGAAGATATAAAGCACCAGCATGGAGGATCAACAATATCATATCAAAATCCAAAAGACTTCTTCACCATTTCCTTGAATCCACCATTCAACATGTCTTCAGGGAAACTAATAGAGCTGCTGACGCTATGACCAACCTAGGGCCCAACATGGAATCCCTAACCATTTGGAATAATGAGTTTCCTCAATCCCTCATTGATGCCTCCATCCGTGATTGCCCACATGTTGGTTAAAACCTTCCTATTGGTTACCTGGGTTGGATGCCCCACCTTTGACCTTATGTGGCTTACCTTGCTGAGGATTGGTTACCCCAAATTATTTTTCAAGAGCCTAACCCTTGATCCCATATGGACTACCATGTTGAGGATTGGTTCAATAAACTTATCCATAAGTTCAACTAGGATGCTACTTTTTTTCATGATCAGGTCACCTTACCTTTTCATCAATGCCATATACTTATATTTCACATGGTCATTTTATTTCACCCTATTACCCACCCCTATCACCCCTTCACCCTTTCTTGCCAAACTATATCTCATCCTTCCAACATTGTTGGCTTTCTCATGTCTGTCAATCACCCCAAAGTCCTGTTAATTTTAATCACCATAATTTCCTTCAGCTAAAGTGCCTCGTTTGCCAACCTTGATTACCATAATTTCTAAGTCACCATTTCTCCTAGTGATGTTTCTATGAATGATGAATTTAACCATCCTTGCTAGTACCTTTTCCATTTGAGAAGTGTTCATTGCACCAGGTCACACGAATCAATATTTTCCACCAATCGATGCCGACAACGGTCATTGGATTTTTCTCAATCTAGAATCTTTTGCATGCTTGATGTTTATAAATATGATAATAGGGATGTTTTATCTCATAAGTCCCTCTTGTTCCCCTATATTTGATCCTATCTCTACAAATTTTTCATGGCTCTTCTTGAGCCTGAGTCTCTTCAACTGGATCCTATAAGTGAAGATATCATAGGGTCTCATGGATTCATTCCATTCCTAAAGAAGTTTAGTGGCAATCGAGGAGGTTTCTAATGACATTGTAAAATCATGGAACAAAGGGAGTGTTATCGTCCATGGCTTGGAGTTCATCATCAATGTTTACTTGTTGGTTGATGTTACTGGGTTTTATCGATTGATGAGCACACAATTAAAAGGGATAAACATAATTTCATGGTGGAAACTGACTATTTAGTCGACAAAGGTAAGAATCTTATTTGGGAGAATGGTGGTATAGTTAGAACCTCTCTTCCCTCACCCTAGGATCGAGTGATGATCCCCATCATGCAGTATATGACTATTGACAACATAAATCTCTCGTTACGTAGTTTCCATATCGCATTCCTAAACCACCTTAGGGATATTAAGCTTATTAACATTCTTGATTACCTATTTTGATCCATCGAGCTATCCATTGAAAGTGTTAGAAAGAAAAAGTCTACCCACCCGACCCATCAGGGTTTGCACTTAATCCTTTACAAGTATGACCTTGAAGAGCACATGAAAAAAGTCATCATAACCTATAATCCTTTTTATACTCCTATGAAAAACCCTAGCCATGTTACCCCTATCACTGAGGAGCCCAAAGATGAGGATGATCATGAATTTGTCTCCCTTGAAAAAAAGTCAAAGACCCTTGGTTCTATGAAGCAAGAGTATGACTACACTGGGTTTGAGTTAAGGCGTCAATCTCTAAGAAAGCTCAAATAGGAGGAAATTGCGAGTAAGGATCGGTGATCTGGAAGCTCCAAGAAGGTGAAGACCAAGGGGAACCCCTCAAAGGTGACCCCTACTCAAAATTTTGATGATGAAAATATGTTGGAGCTGAATTCTACTACTATGCTTTAAAATTCCATTCTTACTCATGTAGCAAACACTACGATCAACCTCTTCACTACTGCCAATGCCACCAGGGCTACTTGGATGATCTATCATCAAGCCACCAAAACCATGGAGGAGCTTCATGTCCAACTCAAACAACTTTTCAAGAATAGAGTTGACAACCCTGAAGACCATGTAGAGATCACTAAAGGTTGATTTTATGTTCTTGCTATGAATGATTCTCTATTTTTGTTATCCTTGTTCAAGTTTTGTATCGTGTGTTTGTTTTCCTTCATGGATGGGATATTCCCTTTGGGATTATCATTTTGAAACCTTTGCTGGTTTTTTGGTTGTAATTTTTCTCCGTTTGTAATAAGGTTTTGGGACTCTTTCAAAACCCACTTTTCAATCTACCAAAAAATATTAAAAATAAAAACATACAATAAAATATTATATTAAAAACAACAGTTTAATGATTTATTTTAAAATAAAAACATACAATTATTTGTAGGGGTAATTATCTTTATATATACATACATGCATAGGAATATTCTAAAGAAGACAATATCTTATATAAAAATTAGAACATCATAATGAACCAAAAGGATAACTATATGTATAAAAACAATATTTTGTATAAAACTAAAATCATCAAAATGAATTAATTTAGAAATATATTCAAAAATAGAGATAAAACAATCATTTACAGAATAAATACGTTACATTTTAAATTATACAACAATTTGTATAGAAATATAGAAATAAGAACATAGTTATATTTATAAAAATATAGAAATAATTTTTATAAAAATGTTACATTTTAATTTATAAGTTTCAATCTTAAATGTATATATATTTTATTAAGTTATCTTTCTAAAGAGTTTTTCCAAAGGCTTCAGCCTCCACATTAATCCACTCAATTCAAAGTTGTATTGGTTAATGGGGTTCACACAACCTCTTTTCTTGAAATAGCAGTTGGATTTACACAACATTATTCTCATGTTTTTATTGCTCAGTCGTACACTCTTGAAAGAGAATTAGTCCTTCAATGTTGCAAAGAGGTTATCCCAACTTGCCTCTCCCCAACACAAAAAAATGATTGTGAATGACCCTTATCGGAGTAGGATCTTGCGTATGCCCTGTTTCAAATGGTAGACGCTAAGGCCCCAGGGCTTGATGGCTTCCCCTACGAATTTTACAAAACATACTGGGATTTTGTTGGTCCTAACTTGCATAAATTATATTTGGAAGCCCTACAGACTAGATCCTTAGGTGCTATTATCAATAAGGGCAATATCAAGTTTATCCTAAATTTCGAGGATTCAAAAATCATCACAAATTGGAGGCCAATAACTTTGCTTAATGTTAGCTACAATATAATTGCCAAAGCGTTTGCTTTGCAGATTCAGCCTTTGCTTCCCTCTATTGTGAGATCTGAGCAAATTAGATTTATCCAAAATCATTATATTTTGGACAGTGTTCTCACTGTTTGGGAAGGAATGGAGTGGTCTTGCAGGTCTAGTCAATAGGCCCTCTTCATCAAGCTTGAATTTGAAAAGGCTTATGATCGAATTGAGCGGATTTTCATTCTTTCCATGCTAGAAGCTCTTGGCTTTGGTCCTTAGTTTATTTCCTCTGTTAAAATTATTTTTTAGGATGCATCACCTATACTTTCTCTCAACAAGTTTCAAACTGATGCTATTGGCTTGTATAGGTCAGTAAGGCAGGGATGTCCTTTGGCCCCCTCGCTATTCATTTTAGTAGCATAAGCCTTTGGTTATCTTTTGGCTCATTGTGCTTCTCTTGGGATGCTTCGGGGTATTTCCCTTCCTAAGAATGTTGATCAACTCATTAACAACCACTTTATGATGATTCCTACCTTACTATGAATGAGATGAGCAATCCCTTTCTGAAGCTTTGTCTTGTCTTGATATTTTTTACAAAGCCTCTAGGTCTAATATCCAATGGAGAAAAACCTCCTGTTACAAGCAATCCCTGTACGCTTTTCCACACCGGATTCAGCATGTGCAATGGAGTTGGATTCAACCTGGAGAAGTATTCAAATTCTTGAGCATTCATTTTTCCTTTCAAGGCTCTCTGTACTAATTATGGTCTTATGTCATCAGCAAAGTGGAAAGCAAGATGGAATATTGGAATGCTAAGAAGCTGTCTCTTGCTGGAAAATTTCAAATTTGCTCGAAAGTGTTGGCTTCCACACATGTTTATTACTCTTCTTACAAGATCCCTTCCTAGGCTTATTACAAATGGATTGAAAAATTACTACAGGATTTTTTGTGGTCTATTGGGTCTGAGCGGAAGGGCTTTCACAGAGTGGCTTGGGATAATTTTTATCTCCCACAACAAGTAGGGGGTATGGGTTTGTTGGACTGTAAGCTTCAAGGGTTAGCCCTATGTGCTAAATAGATTATGCAGGATATCAAAGGACCTAAAAAATGAAAATTTCTTATCAAACATTGCATCTTGGTTGGGTTTCCCCTCAATCGTCAAGCCTAGGAAGGAATGTATTTCCTCTCTGGTTTTGGCCCTATTTTCATTAAAATCCCTGGCTCCTTTATCATCAAAAGCATATGGAAGGCCTGGAAACAATTAAACCCTTGGATTTTTTGGAAGGGGTCCATTCACATAAAGGTATTTTCCATTAATCTTATCAATGTTTGGTGGTCCCCTATATTCAAGCTTTAGCGTAAGTCATTGGGTCAAGTTCCCTAGGTCCATGCCTAGAAATTTTTTAAGCGGGGTATTTTTGCCATTGCAGATTTCTAATCCTAGGAAAATAGAGACTGGATTCCTTATAATGATTTTAAAATAATGATCTTCTTTTCCAACGTTAACAAGGCTACGTATGATGTTGTTTTGGACCATACACCTTTATCCTTATGGTAGAAATAAGGTGTTAAATCCCAAAAATCCTGGTGGAAATATTGGACCTAGTATAAGAGCACTTCCTTTATTAGCTATAGAGCCAAGCAGGGATACGTATGGCTTATGCTAACTGCCCCCACGATACCAAAACTCAATGTCAAATGGGATCTTCTCTCACCACCCTCTAGGTAGAAAACCAGATTTCATTCATCTTGGGTGTCTTATCTGGAGCCAAAGAAAGCTTTTTCTACCTGGAGATAACTGTGTCAGGGTTTAACCCTTGGCCATAGAATTTATTATATGGGGGTACCTGAGCCCCGATACCCATTTTATCAAGAACCAAAGTCTTGTATGCATCATTTTTGGGCTTGTAGGTAGGCCAGTCTTGATTGGAGTCGGGTCAGTTCTTTCTTTACTCCATTTATGTCTCTGCAAATTTCATGGCACCATGTCCTTCTGGGTGATCCCATTCAGTTTTCTCTCCTACTGAGGGAAGTATGGCAAATATTTAGATTTAGACTCCTATTTCACATTTGGAAATCTAGAAACAAAATTATTTTCAAGCAGGTTGATCCATCTCAGGATTTTTTATTTCGAGACAAGATCAAAGTTTTTCATAATGCGTGGTTTTAGATCTGTGACCAGGCCAAAATGTGGCTATGAAGATGGACCATTTGTAGGCTTTGCTAAAATATTGGTTTGATGCCCCTTGTGCCATCAGTAGGGAGACCCCTGATCATTCGCCTCCTCACCCAACCAAATATCGTTTGCATCGATGCCCTGATCATGCACGACATTAGCCTCCTCGAAGCAGATCCTATGACTGTGGAGGTCTACAGTAGCAGTCGAATATATATACCTCCTAAAATTCTATGCATGTGATCATACCGCAATCTGTGCCTGTGCCTAATGATGGTTGGGGGGCTTCGGGTAGCTACAAGCATATTTTTTGTTGGTCCTATCCTTCTTCTCCAATTACTCATGCTTCAATCTAGGGTGAGGAGCGTTGTGATGGGTGGGGGGAACCACCCACTTCAAATGGATAAGGCTTTGTCTACCATGGGCCCCCTTCCTTAAGGCCTTTCTGGCTATAGAATATTTCTAGTTTGATGTTGATGGCTGTGGTGCCTATGTGGTGCAGTTTGTTTTATTTATTCACTATTAGGATAAGTTGGTGGCTTCTGAGGTGTGATTTTTTCTCCACCCACACTTTTTTTTTGGCTGTAAAGGAATTTTATTTTTATAACTAAAATGGCCTTTCATAAAAAAAAATTATAAACATAATTTGCTTATTATAAGGTTGAACTAAATTTTGTCCTTGACAGTGATTTAATATTTTTTAACTTTTTTAACTCTTTGTATTCTACGTAGTTACAAAGTCAAGATTTGGCATATGAGGTATATTATTATTTTTTAATTATTTAGTTTGTATTTAATTTTATTTTGAATTTGTTATGAATGAAATCATATTAAATCTTGAAATTCTAGATGGTGTTTTTAATTATTGGTCATGAATGATAGGGTAGGATTTGATATTTAAATTATTTTGTGTATTCACATATTGAATGATTGGATTCATATGCCATGTTCATATTAATTATTAATTATATCCCTATTATAGTTTTTTAATATTTGATATCATAATTTTGATGGAATTTGTTTTGTTATTATTTGTATAAATGGAAGAGGTTTAATAGAAGATGTTGACAGTATGCTTTTGCATCATTGTGTGCATTAATAATGAAGTCTCATAATGTTTTTAAAGTATGACATCATCTTGAGAGAATCATTAAATCAATCATAGGATCGATTTAAATTAAATCTTAGACAATATAAGTTGATTTTGAGACAATTCCATTTGAATATAGAACCCTCATTTTAAAATGAATGAGTAGAACTTTCATCATTTTGAATTAGAAGGTAAGAATTAAATCTAATAAAAATTATGTACAAAGTTAACTAATAATATATGGATATGATTGGATACTTGATTCATTAAGGTTTTATTTATAGTTATTTTAGTTGTTGATAGATATAGAACATATCACATTTCCACAAACGTCATATTATTGAGGGCATGGATTATTACTTTAAAATATGATTTATTAGACTTTGTGGTTCTTATTATAATGATGAATAAGCATGTCATTTAAGTTATATTCTTTCAAATCTATGACTATTAATTTATATTATTTCTCTTATTATTAATTGAACAAATATATTTTCTACTACTTACATGATATCAAATAATATAGAGGATGACAATTATTTGAATGTGTAATATAATATTTTTGGCAAAATTGATTGTTTAACATGAACATTATACAAGACTATGGGTGATCACTATTGTACTTTGTTATGATTTCATGTAATTAACACTAGTGGCATTGGATAGACCATTATTATGGTTAACCTTCACCAAAATTCTTTAATACCTCATGTGTAATAGATAAGGGTTTACAAACATGCAATTAAACACAAATATTTAAGTTATGTTAGCTTGGTTTATGTAATTATTATTGTTAAGAATATGTTATAAATACCCCTAAACCACTCAACCAATAATATTGATATGACATCATGTGATTTATTATTTTAGTGTTCAAGGGACTCCTTATATTCTTTAGCTTGTTCATATTTTTATTTTATTTTTATATTCCTTTGTAAAAGACATATGATGCATGTTATGCTTCCATTCACTTCTAGTGAATATTATGCAATCTAAAGAGCTAATACAAAGTAATTTAACTCCATAACATAAAATATATATGTAAGGAAAACCATGGTAGATATTGATAAATCATCATTTTCATTATATTCCTTACAAATTAGGGGAGTCCTAGTTCAATAGTTTTCATGCTTAATTGTTTCACTTCTCTACTTCCAAAGAAATTACCCCTTCCAATTTTTTGAAATTAAAAAAAAAAAATTCTATAAAATATTATATTTGTTGGTGGAAAAATATGGTGGTGGTTATCTCTTTCTATGACCAAACTTGATTCTATTAAATATAACAATTAATCTATATTTTAGTGTAGTTATTGTTCGTAAATGTGTGTTGTAATGCAATAACATGACATTAGGCTTATGAGAGAAGGGTTTTAGGCCAAAATACTATTTACATAATTTTTATGGAAGCACATAGATTTTATTTTAGGAGTACACATTTGCACCTTTTCCAATTCTAAATAAGAACAATGATAATTTTTTTGATATTAGTATGTCATGGTATAATGGTGAGTTGTTCCATTTCAGACTTGCATGTTCACAAGTAGCATAGGGCCCATTGTTCATAGCCCCTTGTATTTTATATAGGGAAATTGGCTAATCCTATCCCCTAAATCCATCCTTTCGTGGTGGTATAATGTTTGGTTATCTCACTTGTTCATAAGTCATCATAAGTTCGAAGTATATTACAATTTTTTTCTTATATCTATCTTCACACCATTCATGAGAGTGTGAACAATCCTTAACTATAATTTCAAGCACAAATAGAGATTTCTAACTTTAATTATGTATGCCAAATAATGGGTTCATTTCCATTATCATTAATGTTTAATTGGTAAATTTTTAGAATCCTAGAATCAACATCACAAAAATATATCCTCTATATTATTCCCTCTCATGGATATAATGGCTAGTGTATGCACATAGGAATATCCCTTCTTTCAAAAGATCACAATTTTGACTTACCTATATTTAAAAGGTCTTTGGTGTAATAGTTGATCATCTCACTTGTTCGAATGATATTATGGATTTGAGTTGCAACCTTATCTTTTCCTTCTTTCTTGTGGTTTATGAGTGTGCTACTATCTACAAGTTATGTCCTAATCCAAAAAATACCTTTAGTATGTTGTTTATTCAATCTACTTATGGATGGGACATCTGGTTTTCAAACCATTTAGAGGTAAACTTTGTACATCAATTTATTTTTAATTTTAAACATTCTCTTTCACCATATGCAACAAAGTGAGTCACTAACTTCAAAGAAACATTTGGCCTAAAAATTGATAAGTTGTATCATACATGGGATATCATAGGTTCTAGATACAAAAAATATATTTTTCATTGCATTCCTTTTGCAAGCATACTTCTATCCTCAAGTTTGACATATTAACTTTGCTGGGCCATTGTCATTTTAGTTTTTCATATTCTTTATAGACATCACATCCCAAGTTTGATTTATGCTAAAAATGGTCCAATTCTATGTGTCATTTGTGAAGAAGACTCTATATTTTCTCCTATTAGATGATATCATTCTTAGCTGTAAATTATCCTTTGCCATGGTCATTGGCCACTTTAGTTGCATGGATGAGGTCCAAAATTAAAACCCTTAGATAAGTTACTTGTTTTCTTTGCACTTAGGATGCATGCTCTTAGCTCTCACCTATTATAATATATCATTTTAATGCTAGGATGCACAATGATACATTGGTTGGTTATCTCTATCAAAAGTAAAAAGGAAGAAGTATCACTCAATAGGTACACACATATGCACATGCACATGCACACATATATACACACATATGCACACACATGCACATGCACACCTACATACACACATATGCACACACATACACACACACAAACACACGCACACATGCATGCATGCATACATGCATTCATGGACACACATGTATGTATGAACACATGCATATATACACACAAATGCACAAATACACACATATACACAAATACACACACATGCACATGTACACACACACGCACGGACACACATGGATGCACACACGTGTGTGTACAAACACACACACATGCAAATACACACACACATAAATATAGACAAGAAAAACACACACACAATTTTTCATCAAGTCAAAATCTAATAATTATTAAAAACTAACTCGCCAATTCAACCACAAAGTAATAGTGTAAGATTTAATAATTTTTCCTTTTTGTATATATTTTCTAATTTTGAACTTTAATAGCCCAAAACTTCTTGATGGCATAACTTTTGCATATGATAACGTTTGAGGCCTAATTTTTTAGGTTTAAATTTTGATCTCTATTTATTAGTCATATCATTTCAATGGTGTATTACATTATCGTAGATGATCAACTAAAATGATGCACGACATCATATGAAAGGAGAAAAATATTGAGGAAGAAAATGTCTAAAAGAAGATGGTATAAAAGCACAAAATATTAGCCTAGAAGAGAATGAAATATTTTTCCAACATGGTTTTATACCGTAATACCAAGGACTAAAAAAGTTAGTCCACCTATATTCCAAATTAAGAAAGGTGATCTCCACCACCTACAACTTACTTGTTAGTGTTCTTTTCCCAAATACATTATTAAAATATAGTTGAATATTTTTTATCTTATATTAACCTATTAGGTACTTCATTTGTAGATATTGGAAGATATGAAAACAAATTCCCCATTTCCTTCAAACAAATTTTCAAGGTTATAAATCTAGTCCACCATGCAATACCTTGTAGAAGATTTCAAACATAATATTAAAAGTTTAAGTAAATAATTACAAATACTTAACTTGAAATATTTTGACATTGGATGAGTCCTGCACCTGTTATTTAAATTTTGCATTTCATTCACATGCCTCAAACCCCCATCATTATTATTAAATTTAAAATTATTTTTAATAATTAAATTTTATTTTATATAAAATAGGTAACTCTTTTATTAACATTGCATCCCATTTAAATTGCAAATATGCTTTTGATATCTTTGGTTTTTAAATATTTGTATACCAAGAACAAATATGTGATTTATATCATGTCCTGTGAAATATATAATGAGAAGCTTATTCATGTTGAGTAGTAATTTAAGGAATACATACAACTATCAAGGATGCACATATATTCATTAATATTAACTTAAAAACCATTATTATTCATATACTCATGGGAAATTTTAATCAATGTGTGTAGATCAATAGTTTTTCCCCATTGGTTAATTGTAACTTTGATAATAGTATACATTTTATAACCTAACAAATTTCACTTCCATGTTTTATGAAATGAGAAAATGTAAATGAAAAGATTTAATTAGCCCATCTAGGAAGTGAATATTGATGGTATGTGAAGGAAAATATTAACAAGGAGATGAAATAATAATAGGATGCAAGGCTCTAAACATATTCCATAAGGTATATGAGTCTAACATGATATGAATATAAGTATCTTTCATGGATCTAGTGATAGACAAGCTTGCTATAATGATAATAAAAATAATAAGTAAGAATATGGAAGGGGATAGTGTCCAATGAAACCAAGATAAACAATGTGGAAAAATAAATGTAGTAGAGATAACATAGCTGTGATAAGGATACATTAGTCAACATAATATTTGTACCAACCCAATTCTAACCAACCTAGGAGAGTTTTGTTTTTGTAGTGTTCACCACAGACATTCTAGATAGATTCAATAGAAGCTTTTAACCACATTTCGAGTTCCAAATGCTATACCATCCCTCGGGTGGACAAGAGTTGCCAAAATCCTACATAAATTCTAGTGACTAACCTTTTACACTTTTTGTACAGCTTAAAGGACACCTTAGATATTGTATCCCCATTTTATTACCTTTCATTGATGGACATTTTGACCATAGCATCGAGATTAATCCTATCTTATATTTTTGAGAAGGGATGCCATTTCTCCTACTAGTCTAATTTGATTCCCTCTAGTACCTAGGCATGAATCTTCTTATAGTTTTACCCACTACACCATGTGTAGAACTATAATGTTTAATTAAACCATCTCTCCAATAGTTTAATTGAGGTGACCTATCAGTTGTGTATCATCGCTCACCTAGATGCCCATCAGTTAATCAAGGTTTCTAGTGACTAACACACCAAGTGATATCCCTCATAGGTTTCCCACAGTAAATCAAAATTTTGTGACTATCATTCAAATGACATCTCTCACATGGATACCTCATCATCCTTTGGGGTTCCATCATGCAAATCTAGTTACAAAGGGATTCAAGATTATCATTCCTTTAGGTCCCAATTTGAAGATCTGTTACTGAAGTACATACTGTAACTCAAAGAAATTACTACCCACAATTCCCTTAGTCCTAGTACTATCTTTTAGGGTCTAACTAGGATAGTTTCCTATGGATAGTATCTCCTAAGGAAAATACCCAAACTCCAAGTAACTAAACACAAATTTGTCATACTCTTAAACTCTCTTTCTTTTAAATATCACATTTACATAGACCTTACTCTATTATAGGTATAATTTTAATTATTAAAAATCATCTTACTATACAAAAGTACAATTATTTTTAACTATAAGCATAACAAGATTAAGTATACAAATTCATTATCTTTTCATGTACATTTCATAGAGACTCATTTAATTAGCTAATTACTTTATGCACATAATAATTCAAAACAAGATCCATGAATGATATACACTTTTGACAAATCATTTATCATGGGAAACCCTTTCGGGAAAAACCTAGCCTTAAAATATTCATTTTATGGCATAATATTAGCAATCAACTACATAAAGGAATCCCTTATTCTTTTTCCAACATTTCAAGCCATTGCATAAGAATGCCCATTATTATTATGTTCCCCCAAAACATGAATATCAATAATTCACTTTACAAAACAATGAGGGAACCAAATATTTCCCTTAAATGAATTTCCCAATCATTCTTCTAATCATAAATACTTAAGAACCCCTTCTTAAGTATTTTTCAAAATATGAAACTGGAACCTCCATAAGTCCTTATCTCTTTTTTCATTAAAAATCCTAAAAATATCTTTAATCTAGAAGCTTTAGTAAAATCCTTTGACATACTTAATAATTCATAAATTATTATAAAGACATCTGAAACTATATATATATATATATATTCTCCATTCTATTGGTTCCATAGATTATCAACCATCAATCACTTATGGCAATGCAAAACAACTTCCTTAATATTCTTAAGGATTAATTAAAAAATTACATGATAACATATAACTTATTTTATCTTCAAATTTCAAATGCTAAAACCATAAGGTACATGAACTATTTCTAATCGAACTAAAATAGATTATATTTTCATTCATTAACAAGAAGTACGTAAAATTCATAATAATTTACAATACCGATAACAACCAAAAGATGGTTTTCAAACAAAATCCCATTTAAAATAAATATAGCTTAAAATATTCAAATCTCAAATACAGACCTTTCATTACTCTAAAAGTATTTAAAATCATCCCTTCATTTATGATGCAGGAGCCTATCTTCCTGAGGGCATAACTTTTGATCCGACCATTGGATCGGTTTGAAATTTTATGGGGAGCTGGATAACAAGGTGGAAAATATCATGGAAAGGATTCTATAGAAGCCTTGAATATTTTTAGTGTGTTATCGGACCCTAATTCTTTCATCTAGTACCCCAAAAATGGGATTTAGTGTTTTTTTGAAAATATGGAAGAGAGCATATTTGGAATAACTTCTTATTTAGGCATGGGTAGGTGTTGATATTTTCTAGGAGGCTTAATATGGGAAAGGGGGCAAGAATGAGAAGATAAAACATTTATTGGGTTATTTCCATCTATTGTAGCTTTTATGTAGGTGGGAATTGTTTTTGCTTTATTTCTTTTTCATCACAGTTTTATGTGATTGGAGGTTCTTGTTCTGACCTCTTGCAAGTTGGATCTTGCTGGGGGAGAGAAGGTAATCTTGTCGATTATAGTTATTCTACTATTCTTATTTTTTGTTTGGAATAACATAGATCAGTTTAGCATGAGGAGAGGAAGAGGAGGTTATGCCCAACTCAATAGGAATATGCAGGAGCTATAGGTACAAGTTGCTCAATTGATTGGAATGATGGCCCGTATGAGGGAAAGATATCCCACAAAATTTGTAGATCTAGATTCTGATAATGAGACTATGGAAGGAGACAACAAGATAGAGGTTCATGATGAGGAAGAACCAGAGGGGAAGCTAGAGTTTGAGGATAGGCTAATTAGGGCCTTGGAAGGAAATAAATATGGGATCAAGATTGATGTCCCTGAGTATGTAGGAGGGTTGAAACCAGAGGAGTTGATAGACTAGTTGAATAGCATGGAGAAGTTCTTTGAGTGGAAAAGCCTTTCAGAGGAAAATAAAGTGAAGCTTGCATGCACGAAGTTGAAAGGGCATGCATTGATTTGGTGGGATCATCTACAGAAGGAGAGGCAAAGAAAAGGAAAGGAAAATATTAGGGTCTAGTGTAAAATGGAAAAAAAATTGAAGGAGAAATTCTTACCCAAAGATTATGCCCAAACATTGTTTCATAGACTTCAGAACCTTAGACAAAAGGATCAAAGCATCGAGGACTACACCAATGAATTCTACAAGTTATCAATTTGGGTGGGTCTTGAAGAGTCAGAAGAATAAAAGGCTGCAAGGTATGTGAATGGATTAAGTTATGCCATACAAGATGAATTGAGTATGCTTCAAACCCATAGTGTAGAGGATGCATATCAGTTAGCATTAAAAGTAGAAGAGAAACATAAGAGGAGTAATTTTAGAAAAGGAGTGAAGAAAGGACCATCATCACCTTCAATCATAGGGTATCCCTCAAAGGGAGAATCTTCTAGTACAAAGAAACAAGAAGAGTCTGGGTAGGGTCAAGATAACCACCAAAGAGGTAGAGGATCTCAGAGAGGAAGAGGCTATGGTGGAGGATGAAATTGGGATGGCCCACAAAGGTAATATACCTATTATAGATGTAGTGAGGAAGGGCACAGAGATTTTGAGTGTTCGCACTATCCTGCACAAGAAAGAAGATAAGGAGAACAAGCTAGAGTCAATCTGGTTGAGGTCAAAGAGCAATCTGAGGTAGAAGTTGCTAGACAAATGTGGGGAAAACCTCATGATAAGAAGGACAATGATCATCCCAAGGAAGGAGAAAGCACAAGATAATGATGGTGGTGATTCATGGCTGCGTACGAGTATCTTTCGAACAAGATGCACATCTGGAGGAAAGGTATGTAAGATGATTATTGATAGTGGTATTTGTGAAAATATGGTTTCCACTGAAATGGTTGAGAAGCTTAACTTAAAGTGTGAGAAGAACCTGTATCCCTATCACATATCTTGGTTCAAGAAAGGAAATGAGGTAACTATAGATAAGAGGTGTCTGGTTAAGTTTTCAATTGGGAATACCTACAAGGATGAAGTGTGGTGTGATGTAATTCCAATGGATGCATATCACTTATTATTGGGGAGGCCTTGGCAATATGATAGGAAGGCTACCCATGATGGGGGAAGGAATACTTACACATTCTGGAAGGATGGAGTAAAAGTGGTCTTATTACCACATAAGGAAGAAGGGTAAAGTGAAAGCCTATTGGAAACTAAGGAATTTGTCATAGGGATGAAAGAAGTTAGGGTTTGTTATGTGCTGATAACAAAGAAGGTGGATATTGAGGATGTTGCTATACCACCTACAATAGCAAAGTTGTTGAAAGAGTATGCATATGTCATACCAGAGGAGTTACCAGATGGATTACCTCCAAAAAGGGATATTCAACATCATATTGATCTAATTCTAGGATCGACTCTTCCAAATCAGGCAGCCTATAGGATGAGTCCCATGCAGAATGAGGAGTTGAACAGACAAGTGATAGAATTGATAAAGAAGGGAGTTGTTAGAGAAAGTATGAGTCCATGTGTGACTCCTACACTATTGATGCCAAAGAAAGATGATACATGGTGGATGTGTGTGGATAGTAGGGCAATCAATAAAATTACAATCAAGTATCGATTCCCAATTCCAAGACTAGATGATATGATGGATGTGCTAGCCAGAGCATGGTGCTTTAGCAAAATTGACCTACATAGTGGATACTATCAGATTCGAATCTAGGAAGGAGATGAATGGAAGACTACTTTCAAGATAAAATATGGGTTGTACGAATGGATGGTGATGTCATTCGGATTATCCAATGCACCCAGTACGTTTATGAGGATGATGAATAGAGTATTGTGGGAATATATTGGTAAGTTTGTAGTTGTGTATTTTGATGACATTCTAATATTTAGTAGGAATGAAGAAGAACACTTGTTGCATTTGAAATTAGTGTTAGAGTTGTTAAGGAAGGAGAAGTTGTATGTCAATCTGAAGAAGTGTAGATTCCTTCAGAAGAGTCTAGTGTTCTTGGGATTTGTAATCTCAGAGGATGGAGTGAGGATGGATAAAGAGAAGGTGAAGGTAATTTTGGAATGGCCCATTCCAAGGAATGTGATAGAGGTGAGGAGTTTCCATGGCTTGGAAACTTTCTACAGGAAGTTCATTAGGAATTTTAGTAGCATTGTTGCACCTATAATAGAGTGTACGAAGGGAAGAGAATTTGTATGGACAAAGGAAGCAATAGAGAGTTTCGAATTATTGAAGAAGAAGGTGATAGAAGCACCTATTTTGATATTGCTAGATTTTAGCAAGTTGTTTGAGGTTGATTGTGATGCCTCCCATGTGGGAATTGGAGTCGTATTGAGTCAAGAAGGGTGGCCTATAGCATTATTTAGTGAAAATTTGAATGATGTAAGGAAGAAGTATTCTACTTATGATGTGGAATTCTATGCTATTGTGCAGGCATTGAGACACTAGAGACATTATTTAGTGTCTAAAGAGTTTGTGTTATTTATTGATCATGAAGCATTGAGGTATGTAAATACCTAGAAGAAATTAAATAGTAGGTATGCAAAGTGGGTATCATTCTTGCAAGAGTATACATTTGTTTTGAAGCATAAGTCAGGTAAGCAAAATCAAGTTGTTGATGCTTTGAGTAGGCGTGTAGTATTATTGACTACTATGGAGCATGAAGTAGTCGGATTTGAGGCAATTAAGAAAATGTATGAATATGATCCAGATTTTGGTAAAATTGTGAAGTAGTGTAAGAATCCAGTGATGGGAGAAGTTGGTAGTGATGTTTGTGATTATTTGATGCAAAATGGTTATTTGTTTAAAGGGAAGTAGTTGTGCATTCTTGTTGGTTCAATGAGGGAGAACATTATTAGAGAACTGCATAGTGAAGGTTTGGCTGGGCACTTTGGAGTGAGTAAGATGATTGCTCTTGTAGAGGAGAAGTATTATTGGCTAAAGGTAAAGAGGGACATAACTAGGTTTGTGTTAAGATGTAGAGTGTACCAAATGGCTAAAGGCCATGCACAAAATATAGGGCTTTATATGCCTTTGCTAGTTCCTATAGGACCATGGATAGATTTGAGCATGGATTTTGTGTTGGGGTTGCCTAACACACAATGGAGTAAGGATTCAATTTTTGTTGTAGTAGATAGGTTTTCTAAGATGGCACATTTCATTGCTTTCTAGAAAACCAATGATGCTACTAGAGTTGCAGATTTATTTTTTAGAGAAGTTGTTAGACTACATGGTGTTCCAAAAATGATCACCTCAGATCGGGACACAAGGTTTCTGAGTCACTTTTGGAGGACTCTATGGGGGAATATGGGGACAAAGCTATAGTTTAGTAGTGCATATCACCCCCAGACTGATGGGTAGACAAAAGTAGTAAACCAAAGTTTGGGAAATCTTCTAAGATGTATTGTTGGAGAAAAACCAAAATAGTGGGACTTAGCCTTACCACAAGCTGAGTTTGCATATAATAGTTCAGTCAATAGGTCAATAGGAAAATATCCTTTTCAGATTATTTACGGTAAGAATCCCAATGGTGTGTTAGATCTAATTGACCTACCAATTCAGGGTAAAATCAGTGATGATGCAGAAGCATTTGCAGAGCACATACAGGAATTGCAAGAAGGTGTCAGAAAGAAGTTGCAAGATAGTAATGAAAGGTATAAGGTAGTAGTAGATGCAAGCAGGAGACTAAAAGTATTTGTGGTGGGAGACATGGTGATGGTTCACCTCAGGAAGGAGAGGTTTCCCAAGGGTACATATAACAAATTGAAGTATAAGAAGATTGGACCATGTAGAATTTTGAAGAAGATGAATGATAATGCCTATAAAGTGGAGTTGCCTACTGATTTTGATATTTCACCAATTTTTAATGTTACAGATTTGTATGAATTTCATGGGGATGAAGATGAAGTTGAATAAGAAGAGGACATAAACTGGGAGCAACAGATACCTAAGAAGAAGAAAGAAAAAATTATGCAAGTACTTGATAAGAAGATAATCAATACCAAGTAGGGAAGCTACAACAAATACTTGGTACAATGGGAAGGTTTACAACAGGAAGATAATACTTGGATTTTAGAGTGGGAACTAAAAAAAATTGATAGCAAAAAGTTGTAGGAGTTTGATCAAAGGAACTCATAGGAGCAGAGTTCTTTTCAACCAGAGGAGAATGATGTAGGAGCCTATCTTTCGAAGGGCATAACTTTTGATCCGACCATTGGATCGATTTGAAATTTTATAGGGAGCTAGATAATGAGGTGGAAAATGTCATGGCAAGGATTCTCTAGAAGCCTTGAAGATTTTTTAGTGTGTTATCGGGCCCTAATTCCTTCATCTAGTGCCCCAAAAATGGGATTTAGTGTTTTTTTGAAAATCTAGAAGAGAACATATTTGGGATAACTTCTTATTTAGGCATGGGTAGGTGTTGAGATTTTCTAGGAGGCTTAATATGGGAAAACCAATAATGTGTATTAATTTAGAGGGCTATCCGAGCTTTTTTTGGCACTAAAAGATGAAATAGCCAAAAAATAATATAAAAAATAAAAATAAAATATTGTAATTTCTTATCTTTAGGGCTTTAAGATTTAGGGTTTATTTTAGGGTTTATTTGTTAGAAATAGTTTATATTACATCATTTGGATTATGTAAATGTATCATATGAGGTACATACTTAGGACATTTTATTACTTTACAAGGAAGTTATCTAGTTACTTCATACAATGTAATAAATGCACAAGTGTCAATGTGCTAATTGTAAATGTGCAAGGTGTCACTTGTATAGCTAGATAGAGTGTTAGCCAAGTATCCTATTTTACCTATATAAGGAAGACCTAATTTTTAGTATACATGAGCAAGGTGAGTGTCGATGACACAATAGCTTAGGTAATACAATTTTGTGTGGATCACCATCTAGTGGTGATGGGTGCAATGTAGTCTAGTAGCTTTATTGATGGAGTGTTCATTTCCTCCATAGCTACATTGTATTCATTTATATATCATTTATATTTATTACATATATCATTAATCTAGTATATTTACTTTATTTCATATGATTCTACATCTCATGATTGTTATCTCCCTTTGGATATTGTAACAAAATCTAACAATGGTATCAGAGCTACGATATATCTAGTATATGCAGGTCTACAAGAAAATCACCATCATTATTGAGCTTGAGTATTTTGTCAACCTAACATGCCATTGGACCAGTCACTATCAAAATATATCAAAAGAATTTAGGTGATAGAATTAGGGAGAGTCACAAGTGAGGACTGAAAGATATCTCAGTCCCAAAAAATACTGAGATTGCATTTGACTAGAGTCTTTCCATAAAGTTATAGGAAAACTCGTGAAGACCAAGACTCAACATTCAATCCACTATATTGATAAATAATCTAGTTAAGATCTAGGATATCTAGAATTTTCTAACCGTTTCCCAAATTATTTTTTATTGTAGATAATTAATTCTCAGAGGATTGGTACTCCTATGATATAAATCTAGGAGACTCCAACTTCATTACCTGAAGGTCAACATACCCTCCTAGTGTAGATATTAGTTACTTGTGCAAGATAAGAACACTATAAAATAAGACTTCTAAATAAAAGGTATGGTGAAGCTAGATGACTAAAAATATTTATTGCATATTGAAGAATAGTCCATAGAATCCTGATACAAAAAGGCCATAGTTGCCTTGAATAACAAGCCATAGAATCCTAATACAAAAAGGCCATAGTAGCCTTGAAGTAAAATCCATAGAAGTCTTGATATTGAAAAGGCCACAAAAGCCTTGATACTGAAAAGGCCACAGAAGCCTTGATATTGAAAAGGCCACATAAGCCTTGATATTGATAAAGCCATAGAAGCCTTGATACTAAAAATGCCACAAAAGCCTTAATCCTGAAGAAGAATTTGAAAGGAATATTTGTTTTAGAAGTAGATTAATATTTAGGTATTGACATATTTGTTGTAGGAAAAGAATATTCAATGAGTTGGGAGACTTCCTACAAGACAGTTAGGAAGGGTATCTTCTTAAGAATCAATTTCGTACCTAAAGCAAAAGAGATCAGAAGAAGATACCATTGAAGGAATTCTAGTCTTGGAAGAAGGACTAGGAGAGTCCTGCTCATTTCCAAAAGTAGCATAATCAAAGATCCAAGAGTAGATCACATCACTAACACTTCCAACAGTAGAAGGTTGAAGAGATCTCAAGTGAAGACTAATAGAAGATGCAAGATAAAAGACCTTGAGAAGGTCTCATCAAGCATCCAAAAAAATAATAGGAAAGACTTACTAAAGAAATCATCAAAGGAGATCTCACTAGAGAAATCCACTACCAAGTAGAAACCCCTTATAGTGAAGGACTTAGTACAATTTTCACCATTAAAAAAAAAGCCAAGAGAAGGAGAACTTGATAAGGAATACCAAATTGTAAAAGAAGAATCCAGTGAAAGACCTCAATATATTTAGAATATTGAGAGGAAGATCCTGCTTGGACTCAAAAATTGATAAGAAGACTTGAAGATAGAATAAGCTCATCAAATCTAGGAGATTTTAAGATTACCTCTCACAGCAAGAAGGCACCACTTCAGAGAAAGAGACTTCTATGAATCTATAGTAGAAGAAGAATTTTACAAGAGGAGAATAAGCCACCAAATCTTAGGATCGTAAAAGAAAGTTAAATACCATTATTTGGTGAAGGAGATATTCAAAAACAGTCTACAAAGAGCTGTAAAATCCTACTCAAAGTAGCAACTTGGTGATCTTAGACACCAAGATCCACATCCTCTATAGAAGCGAAATAAGGAGCTATAGAAGATTACAAAAATATATGGAACTACTAGTTCTAACTAGGTCATTAATTAAACTTCTTATCAGGTTCATTAGAGCACCTTATCTGGATTAAAGTTGCATGAAGAAAAGTAGATTATAGTATTCAAAAGTGCAAATAGAAAAAGGTTCATCTGAACATTAATTAGGATTTGATTATATTTCATAATTAAATCAATCAACTATATATCATCTACTTTAGAAATAGAAAAGAATACTATGTCCTACAATATTAGTTATCGTGAATTTGTAGAATAACCTTAAAAGATCCATTTTAGGTTATTTTTGATTAGTTGCAGTAGATTTATTAAAGTGCATTATCTTGAGAGTTAATTGGAGTGATAATATAAACGTTTTAGTGCATTAAAAAATGGTCTATGATATTTATTATGCACTATTATACTACTTTCAAAAGAAATTAGCTTTCGTATTCTTGAAGGGCACAAAATCTGATTTGTATCAAGTTTCTAAAGACACTATTAAAGCCCTAAAATCTACAACTTGTAGTGGCGAAAAGAAGCCACCCAAAAAGGCTAGAATCCTACAAAATTTGGAGAAGAATATAATTAATTGAAAATAGAAATAGAAGCTTCAATATTGAGACTTGGTGAGTCTCAAATCCAAAGCATTACAAGATTGAATGCAAGAAAAGAAAATGCAGAAAATTGCATAAACTAAAAGCTTCTATTTACTATTATCTAATATTGGATTTAATATAAAAGTGTCCAAGAAAAAATGGGAAGGTGTCTACTCATAAAAGACAACCTCAAAACCCTTGTATTGCAGGAAGAAAAATCTACCATGAAACCAAAATTTTAGATCTAAAATAAGAGTGCAAAATAAGGAGGTTAATGTACAATCTATAGTACATTTTATTGCACCATTTTAATATGGCTTTTTATAGCCCAAGAGCATATTTGGATGTGTCTCCAAAAGGCATAATATCAACATGAAAATTAGCCAAGAAGGGCTGAATTTAAGCACTCTTATTTCCAAGCAATAGCAGCTACTCGAAGGGCTCATCTTGGATGGACGAACCTACAAAACAAAGCCCACAAGAGGCCATCATCAAAGCTACATATATGTAGAGAAAAGGGTACATATTTATAAAAGTATAGAAATGTGAGATAGACAACAATGTGAGACAAAAAACAACGTGGGATGAACAACATCTACACTACAAAAAAAGGTGTCTACTCCTACCAAAATAAGATGAACAACAATACAATATGGACAACATCTAAAAGGTATCTATTTGTACCAAGGATAAATGAACAACATATACACTACACATACACACAAGTTTCAATACGTTGGAGTCATAGAAGATAAATAAAAAGGAGCTACTTTCTTGGTGAATATCGTCCACCAAACGAAGCATCAGATTTGCTACTCAAGATCCATAGTACCTCATCAATCCACTTGCTAAAAACAAGGTTGCTTGCTGCTCAAGAAATGTAGCAAAGCAAAGGAATGACATACTAAAAAACCTAAGGAGTTATAATAATATCCTTGGAAGTTGTTATATTGAAGGTCTACATGCAAAGAGCATGAATCCCACTTGGTATCAATATTCTATAGAGTAAGCGTTACAATAATATTACCTCTTAAATGATTGAACTTAGCTTCGAATCTCAATGCATTACTAGAAGCTATGACTCTAAAGAGTTACTAGAAGCTTCGAATCTCATTGTACTAGCATATGTGGTGACTTGTCATTCTCCTTAAGTCCCACATAAGCAAGATATCATTACAAAGTGACCAGAAACAAGAAAGAGTTACGTAGAAGAAGCGTCCATACATAATAGACGTGACACATGTCACCAAGCTTGAGTTTGTTCCTCCAATAAAAGCACCTAAAGTTTAAATGTTATATCAGATAGAGAGAGAGTGAAACAAAGTCAAATCTAGTCAAACACAACATGGAAGGAAGGGAGAAGTAGCATTTAAGTCTCTAGGTCATTGAAGGTCAAATATTCTATATTCAGCAGTGTATATATTCCAGCATTAAATATGAGCATCTCCATTGAATCCAGTGCCCAAGGAAACCTTATCATCATTGTTATATTCATTCAAATGGAGCACCAAATAGTGGGGAGTCTATCATAAAAAAGGTAAGGGTGAAATCCCACTTTATTACTACTTTCAACTTTGGAGATATATGGGTTATACACTAAGGTATACAATTTAGTTTAGTGAAATAAAATCTATAAGGGATAACTTACCAAATTAAAATAATATTTTCATATCAACCTAGGAGAAATAAGGAATTCAACTTGGACTTATTTCTTTCATATCTTGCAAATATTATTAATTTTCTAATTTTCCAAATTTGGGAGTGATAAGGGTTACAACATCAAACTAGGTCTTTGGAAATTAGAAATTAAAAACCTAAGGGTTATAAAAAGAGGTTATTAAATACTTATTGTTAAAGTTGGAAATTATATTTTACTTGTCTCTAAATTTCTAAAAATGGACAAATGGATTCTAACATTAAAACCTCTTCAAGGGAAAAAAAATTAGTCGAAATTGATTAGACGTTTTTCGCAGGACTGCCCAAACCGCCGAACTTGTTTTGGCCATATCTCACTCATCCGGACTCGGATTGAGCTGAAATTTTGAGGGTAGATGCCATAAAAACCCTAGAACATCTCCACCAATTTTCATATCATTTGGAGCAACACAGATCCTAGCGCATCCCTATGTGTGAATGAGATATTTGGCAAGCGGCTATGCGAGGGTTTCATCTGGGTTGAGTGCAAGCAGCTCCAGAGGTTGGTTTTTAGGGCCTTCGGGCCCTAGCGGCAAATATTTTTGTGGTTTATGCTCAATATTTTAGCAGGAAATGTTGCAAGGGATACAATATGGGTTAGAAATTTGTCTTTCAATAGATCATACTGTGAACTTGAGTGACAACGGCTTCCAATTTGCTGCACAAAAGAAAAGTGAAAACCATACCTTTCCACGATGTCTAGGGCAAGGATTAAAGAGATCACAAAACAAGTTTCAAGCAGTTGATCAAAAAATGGCTCATATCTCAAGTGAATCTGGTGCTAAGGTGCACCCACAAAATAATTCTACTGTGAAAACCCCTGTCAAGGGTAAGAATTTTGAAGACTCAGTCCCAAAAATGAATTTTAGGGATGCCCTTCATGGTGGACAGCCTCAGCCCAATGCTAATATCAATATTAGGGCTTCCCATAAACCTCTAAGAATGCCTAAGATTGATCCCAGGAAAACGGAGTCAGGATGTCTTAAAGCATCCCATGGAACTCCTATTGTTAAGCTTGATATGGGTAACATTCAGATTGGCATTGAAGATTTGGAAAAAAGAGGACTAATTTGTCGGTTCGTGGGTTTTCGTCCGAGCCTATCTCGCTTTCAAAGTCTGGGCTGCAAAAAGCTGGAAAACTAAAGGTGAGTTACAAATCTCTATTTATCCAAATGGTTATTTTCTTGTTTTATTTGCTAATAATGAAGATAGAGAGAAAACTTTTCAAGGGGGTCCTTGGTTTTTTGGAAGGGCAGGGCTTTTCATGAAGCCCTGGCATACTAAATTTAAAGTCGAAGAAGAGATGCCTTCTATAGCTCCCGTGTGGGTTAGACTCTTTGGCCTCCCTATTGAATTTTGGAATCCTACTATTTTTTCTTCAATTGGAAACTCTTTAGGAACTTTTATGATGACTCGTTGATTGTACTCAAAATTTTGAACATATTATTTATGCTCGGATTTGTGTTTTAATGGATTTTGACAAACCCCTACCTAAAAATATCACATTACAATTTGGGGAAGACACTTGGGAGCAAGTAGTGGACTATGAGAACATTCCTTTTCATTGTAGAATTTGCCATGAATATGGTCATTTGGCCGGTGCTTGCCCAAATAAAATTCCCGATCAAAAGAAAGAAGATATAAACTCGATAGGTTTCCAAATACCTAAGAAGAAGAACACTCGAAAAAACCAGTTATGAAGGATCAATCAAAGTCATCTGCTAATATGTTTGAAATCCTTTCCACAAATGATGTCCCAAGTGAGGAAGAGGAAATAATGGAAACTAAAATCTTAGAAACACAATTTAAATATGAAGGGAAGAACTCAGAGACAAACCAACAAATCAAAGGTTTTCAACAGAAAAAAAGAAGAAAATTTACACAAGAAAAACAATATTTCAAATGTCAAAACTTCAAATAATGCAGGTCCCAATATAGACTCCGTTGAACCATCTAGTAAAATTTTGGCTATGTACGAGCATTCTTCAAGGTTAGAAGCCATCTCGGATTCAATTGGAATAAGTCAAGAAACAGGGAAAAAAAATTGAAGATGGATTCTAATCAAAAAGTAGGTCGCAAGACCAATCAATATCATATGGTAAAAGAAGGTGAAAAGCTTGTAGAGGAAGGTAAGATTAATGCCCTTCCCAACTTTTTTAGCCCTGGTATTAATGAAGATCATCACTTGGAATATTAGAGGACTCAAAGGGAGTCTTTCAAAACAAAATGAAATTAGAAGAATGATTCAGATAAATCATCCACATCTTGTTTTCCTTCAAGAAACAAAGATGTCAATGGAGGATATGGACTTAATTGCCAATAAAATTTGGCCAGCTAGAAAAGTGGTTTCCCTCAGTTCCCAAGGGACTTCGGGTGGCATTGCTTGTCTTTGGGACCCAAAAGAGGTAGTTATTCACCATATGGTTGGCAGTTGGGGTTTTTTGGCTATAGCTATTCAAAGTAGACATTCCAACCAGATTATGCTCTACATTATTGTTTATGCTCCGACTTCTTTGGAGGAAAAAAGAAGACAGTGGAAGGATATTACTCATATTATCTCTCATTTTCCTAAATCTTGGATCTTGATCGGAGGAGATTTCAATACCATCCTCTCTCTCGATGAGAAAATGGGGGGAAATAGAAATTTGGACAAAAGCACCGACCTCATGAGCGAATATATTGCAAACCTCCATCTTGTGGATATCCAACCGAGATAATGGCCTTATGACTTGGTCTAACAGAAGGCAAGGCTTAGCTTGTATAATGGAGAGATTGGATAGGTTTTTGCTCTCTAAAAATTTCTTAATCCATGGTCACATTCCTAAAGTGAAGACTCTTAATAATGCTTGGTTCGGATCATTGGCCGATCATGGTGGAAATGTGGAAAACCAATGTGAGTTTCTCTCCTTTTCGTTTTCAATTAATGTGGCTTAGAGACATTTCCTTCAGACCTCGTGTGCAACAATGGTGGAAGGAAGGTAAACCTAGGCATGGGACTAAGATGTTCTATTTTGCCAAAATACTGCAATACATTAAATCCAAAATCAAGACTTGGAACTGGAAAGAGTTTGGGGATGTTCATAAAAAAAACATGAAGTTATTGCTCATCTTGAAAATTTGAATAAGAAAATCCGTTTAGATGGCCTCACAGAGAAGAGAAGTGCAGATGAAATTAAACTCACAACTCAGCTTAGAGGAATGGGAAAAAAGAGAAGAAATCTTATGGAAGCAAAAATCTAGAATTCAATGGCTCAAAGAAGGAGATCGAAACACAAATTTCTTCCACAAATCTCTTCTAGCTCGAAGATCTCACAACTTTATTTCTTCCTTAAAATCAGATTCTGGAGATGTTGTTTATACTTGGGATGGCATGAACTCTATTGTTGTTGATTACTTTTCCAATATTTTTGCTGCTACTCCTCTTGACTCAGCTTCACAACAAAATGTTCTTCAAGCAATCCCTTCTCTTATCACTTCTGAGGAGAACTCTATTTTGACTGCTCCTATTACTATCAATGAGCTTCAACAAGTAGTTTTTAAAATGCAAAAATGGAAAACCCCAGGTCCCGATGGTTTTCCCATTGAGTTCTACCAAGAGTTCTGGGATATCCTTCATGTTGATTTATTAGAGGTGGTGGAAGAAGCCAGGAAAGCCAAAGAAATTTTGAAGGTTATCAATAAAACTTATATTACTCTTGTTCCAAAATCTCAAGAGGTTGATCATATCTCAGCTTTTAGACCTATTGCTTTATGTAATGTTCTTCTCAAAATCATTACTAAAATCATGGCATAAAGGTTGAAGCCTCTTTTGCATAAGATTATTTCCCTAGAGCAAGGGGGTTATGTGGAAGGACGTCAAATAGTAGATGAGATAGTTCTTGCTCGGAAGCCATCCATTCCATGGATATGCAAAATTCTCCTTCCATGTTCATTCGGTTAGACTTATCCAAAGCTTATGACAGAGTGGATTGGCACTTCCTTATCAAAGTTTTGAGGCAATTTGGTTTCTCTAAGGATTGGATGGATTGGATTATGGGATGTATCTCTTCAGTTTCCTACTTAGTTCTTATCAATGGTAGGCCTTCTCGGTCTTTCCCAGCTTCCAGAGGTATTAGGCAAGGTGACCCGCTATCCCCTTATTTATTCATCATTCTTGTTGAATGCTTGGGTAGGACTATAACCAAAAAGAGGGAAAACAAAACCCTTGAGGGAGTTACCATTGCTCATGGAGCTAGACCTATCTCTCATCTTCAATTTGTGGATGACTCTACTCTTTTAGGTAAAGCTACAGTTAAGGAAGCTTCTAATATTAAGCAAATCATTAGCTATTTTTCTAAGGCTATCAGGGCGATTGATCAATGAAGACAAATCTAAAGTTATTTTCTTTCACTGCTCTACTAGACAGGAATCCATGGTCTTGGATAAATTAAGATATAAGAAGACCTCTCTTCCAATCACTTATTTAGGTATTCCCATAAATATTCAAAGGCAAAAAAATAAATATTGGAATTGGTTGTTGGACAAAGTCAAGAAGAAAATTGGAAAGTGGACCAACAAGTGGCTTTCTTCTGGGGGTAGAATCACCTTGGTAAAATCAGTCCTTCAAGCTATTCCTATTTATGTTTCTTCCATTTTGAATATCCCAAAGGTTGTTCTTCGAGAATTGGATCAAATCAGTCATCGTTTCCTTTGGAGTGGTACTAAGGAGAAAAGAAAATGGGCCTTGGTGAAATGGGATACTTTATGTCTTCCTAAGAGTGAAGGGGGGTTAGGATTCTGGTCTTCAATTAATAACAACAAAGCTTTAGTAGCTAAATTATATTGGAGGATGTTGCATAACCCCAATGCTCTTTGGGCCAATAATCTCCGTGCTAAATATGCTCGAGAACAAAAGTCCTGAAGACCTTGTTCGCTATCAACTTCCTACCAAAGGTTCTCCCATTTTAGCAGTTCTTAAGACTCGGTGAGGATTTGATAAAGAAAAAATTATTTTGGATCATTCATAATGGTCAACATGCAAATTTTTGGACAGATTCTTGGGATGGTCACAAGCCTTTGATAACTCAGTTTCCCGATTGGAGGCCTTGGATGGAGGAGCTTCACCGAGCTAATTGGATAAAGGTGGCTAATTACTTTCGATACCATACTGGTAATTCAAAGGTTGGTAGATATTGGATCCCTATTGAGGACTGGCCTATTCAAATCCCAAAAAGGCAAAGACAAGATATCCAAGGCATCCTTCATATGAGATCCCTCTCTTGGTCCCATGAAAAAGATTGTTTTGGATGGAACAACACTACTAAGGGTGAGTATTCAGTTGCTCAAGGTTATTTGACCTTATGCCATAATAATCCCAACCATTCTTCTGACATATTTTCTCGATTGTGGGCTCAAAAGCTCTAGCCTAAGGTGAGGTTCTTTAATTGGCTTTTATTGCATCGTAGGGTGCTTACTGGTGAGCAACTTATGAAGCATGGTTTTCATGGCCCTTTTAGATGTGAAATGTGTGAAGAGAATGTAGAAAATATCAACCATATTTTTATTGAGTGTACTTTAGCCTCTGAGCTATGGAGGAGAATGGCCACTTTACTTGGCTTACAAGTGGTCCAATTTTTTTACTTTTGAACAGCTTTGGAGGGATTGGCCTAATCAAGAGGGTGTTGATCATTTTATTAGGCAGCTTAGTTTGGATGGGTTCTACCATTCTTCTTTGGAATATTTGGAATGAAAGGAACAACCAAATTTTTAATCAAGATAGGAAGGATATTCACTATATTTGGCAAAATACCATAGCCAACTTAGTTGAATCAGTCCATCAACTCCTTAATCACCCCCAAAACTCCCACCAAAGATGGGATCAAGTGATGCAAAGATTGAATATTAAATCTTCTAAGGGCAACCAACTTAAAGGGAATGTGAGTATTAGTAATATGGATAGGACTAGAAATTGGCAACCTCCTCCTAAGGATTTTGGAAAAGTCAATACTGATGGAGCCTCTAGAGGGAACCCTGGAAAAGCCAGTGTGGGAGGAATTGGTAGACTTTCAGATGGCTCCCTGGTTTTTACTTTTGCTGAGAATTTGGGTATTCTTTCCAATAACCTTGCTGAGGGGTATGGTATCCTCAGAGGCCTTCAAGAGGCTACTAAGGTTGGATGGGAAAAGGTGTTAGTTGAGTCTGACTCTCAACTTATGATTAATCTCTTGAAGACTCCTTCTAAGAATCATAAGGTGGATTGGAGAATAAAAAGAATTATTGAGAAGATTCAGTTAATCCAGATGGGATTTTTGAAAGTTGATTACAATCATGTGGTCAGAGATCAAAACAAGAGTGCTGATGCTTTAGCTAATTGGGCTTTGGACAAAGGTGATCTTACTTGTTATGGCCACCCTCCTATATGGTGGGCTTCTCAAATTAGGGAAGCTCTTCTTTCTATCATTTCTTTGGATGGCTCCAGCTTCGAAGGTACCTAGTTTCTTCTTGTTTTTTTTTTTTGCTTCTCTTTGGTTCATTCAGTTTTTTTTAGTTCCCTAGCTCATTCTATTCTTTATTTTGTTTCCTCTGTTGATTCTTGCCTTAATAGTCTTCTGGTCTAGATAGGTCATTGTTTTGTTCAATTTTTTTTTTTTTTTTTTCTTTTTTTGTTTAGTTTTTTAAGGTGGGTGGGTTCTTTTGTTTTGTTTTGTTTTTGTGTTCTTTGTGTTGTTTTTTGTTGTTCTTGTGTTTTTGTTGTTTTGTTTTTTTTTATGTTTTTTGTTATTGTTCTTGTGTTTTTTTCATTCTTGTTCTTGGGTTTCTCTTTGTTTGTGTTATTTCGTGTTTTTATGTGTGAGTGTTTTCTATGTTTTTTGTTTTTGTTTATTGTCTGTTGTTGGTTGTTTTTTATTTTTATTTTTATTTTTATTTTTTATTTTTTTTAGGTTTTGGTTGTGTTTATTTTTCATGTTTTTTTTGGGTTATGTCTTTGTAGTGTTCTGTTGTTTTTGTCTTGTTTGTGTTTTGTTATGTGGTTCTTGTGTTTTTCTATGTGGTTTGTGTTGTGGTTTCTTTTATCTTATTGTGCGTGTTTGGTTGTGCTTTTGTTTTTGACACACTCAAGGAGCATGTTTTTTATTTTATTTTATTATTTTTGTTGTTATTTACTTATTTTTAAATTGGTTTTGTGTGTTTGTTTGCTCCTTGAGTATGTCAAAGGTGGTAGGCCAGGTTCGAGTCCTAGGCATTTTTTGTGGAATGGATACCCCCGCCTCCTTGGGTCTTACCCGAAAGTGGCATCCCTTTTGGGATGTTTTCCACAAATAAAAAAAAAAACTCTTCAAAATTGGAAAAGTGCTTAGTTCAATTAGGAGAAATAAGGTGTTAGATAAATTGATTTTTGACTGTACAAAATCAATCATAAAATTGAAAATTATTTTTTACAAAAGCACTATATCATACTCCAAATCATTTGGGAGTCATAAGGTATCCTACAAAACTTGACCAAAGGTTGTCATATTGGAAAAATATAAGTTTTCTTCAAAACCTAAAAATTAGGTGTTCATACTCTCATTACTAGGAATACATAAGGAAGCCTACAAATATAAATGTTTCATAAAATCAAGCTTATATAATTCAATCAAGGTTTGCATATCCTAAGACTATGGAGCTATATAAATATTTCTACCAATAAATGCTTCAAAAATAAAAAATCCAATGCCATAAAACTTGAGATCATGAATCTAGTCAAGAAATAAAAAGGAGGATTAGATATAGCTTCAAAAGTAATCCATAGTGAAGCTTTAGAAGATAATTTTGATACTCTAGAATGATATCTACAAACTCATCTCAATGAAGCAATTGATAATGGAAAAAGTGACATTGTACTTTCCTTAGACTTTGCAAGCATATTAAACATGGCATTGCTCACATATAAACACTATAAGGTATAAAATGAAGAGCAAAAATGATTGATGGAATCACTCAAAAAGAAGTCAGAACTTGACGAATCATATCTAGAATTTTTTTTTAATACTCATGCAACATTAGTACTTCATGTTCTACTAACTCAAATTCTTATCATGATGCCTTCAGTGATTGTTCAAAAACTTTTGTACATATTAAATATAGGAAAGAAGAATCATGTTTACAAGAACCAGTTAGTAGCTCAACCTCCTATGAGAACACAAAAACCAGAATCAAAGACAAATATAAAGATGAAGAAGAAGACAAAAACAATGAAGGAGGAATACAATGCAAAGTCAATTTATAGAAGAAGACTTAGCTCTATCCTACTCTTCATCATACGAAGGCACCAACTGTATACTGAACCTAAACACAAAGAATGCATAGGAAAAATACATAGTTCAGGAAGATGAATATCCATATTGAAGATTAAAATTCTTCAATACCCAAATAATGTAATACAAGTATGTGTTAGAAATAGTTTATATTCTATCATTTGGGTTATGTAAATGTATCTTCTAGTACATACTTAGGAAATTAGATTACTTTAGGGGGAAGTTATCTAGTTACTTCATGCAATGTAATAAATGCACAAGTGTCAATGTGCTAGTTGTAAATGTGCAATGTATCACTTGTACAACTAGATAGAGTCTTGGTCAAGTATCATATTTTGCCTATATAAGAAAAGCCTCATTTTTAGTATAGATAAGCAAAGGAAGTGTCGGTGATATAGTAGCTTAGGTAGTATAGTTTTGTGTGGATCACCATCCAATGGTGATGGGTACAATGTAGTATAGTAGCTTTATTGGAGTACTCATTTCCTCCATAGCAACATTGTATTCATTTATATATCGTTTATGTTTATTGCATATCTCAGTCATCTAGAAAATTTACTTTATTATGCATCTCATGATTGTTATCTCCCTTTAGATATTGTATCAAAAGCTAACATTATTTTGGGATCTATATATTCCCTTGGTATCACATTGTAAAAGAAGTGAAATCTAGGAATGAGAAAGAAAGCATTTATCAAATTATTTCAATATATTGAAACTTTTGTGTGATTGGGATGTTTTTTTGCTTTGTTTCTTTTTCATCATCGTTTTATGTGATTGGAGGTTCTTGTTTTGATCTCTTGTAGTTGGATTTAAGTCAATTTCTACCAAAATGAATGATATTTATTCTAAAGACTATTTATTTCTAATCTAAAATAGATTAATCATAATATAATTCATTTTCAAATGTATCAATCTAAATATTATAAAGTAATCCCTATTCCACAAAATAAGCATCTATTATTTCTATTTTATGAACCCCTTTTTTATCAAAAGTATACAAAACCATCATTCAGTACACTATGTGTATAAATCATAGTCAACAAATTCATTCTATATTCGATAATTGTATTATCGCCCTTCTATTATTTAGATAAAGTAAATATAAGAAATTCATTTTGTATTATGCAACTATATTTTTCTCTTTTATAAATTTAATAAATGTGTACCATAAAGAAAATAATGGGTAGCCATTAAAATCATTCAAAAACTCAATAAGCCATCCAACAAACCAAAATTTTAAGTCAACACAAATATCCATTCGTGGCACTTGCCACATGAAAAGTAAAAAACCTTAGGTGGTACCCTCCAAGGAACCCCCTTGAATACCAATATGGGTAGTCAAATTAATCATGACACCAAAAGAACTAACAAGCACTCAGGAAAATCAACACCCAAAATATGGGATTATAGCTTTACAATACACATCTTGATCTAGGGTTGACCAAATGTACATATTCTACAATGCCATGTGGGTGCAACATAGGGTCTCTCTATGGGTGCCACTTGAAAACCCCTAAACAACCAAATTTAATCAAATTACTATTATGAAAAACCTTAGGTAGATATTAAAATAATCACTGCTATAGAAAGATATGAGCTTTGATATATGAGCATTGTAATAGATGCTCACAGGTGAACATCCAAAATTTAGGAGGGTTTCAATCATAGGGAAAAGTTATGTGCAATGGAAGAGGACTGATTGATGACCCTCTAGGATTTCCAAAGACCAAGGAAGATGGTTGGTCATATTGGAATCCAATGTAAACATTGAGGGCAACATCTCCATAGACATGGAAAACTATTGAATTGCATAGATTCAACCCAAGACATTGTCAACTTGTTTTGGGCTTTAGTTTTGAATCAAGGAGAAAATGGTTAACTTAAGTTTATTGTAAAAAGGTTGGCCAAGAACCTAGTTCATTTGGTTATGATTTGAATAAAACAAACACTTTACAAAAATTATAATTCAAGATCATGCATTTGTTTTGCTCTTAAAACATCTAGAAATCTTAGCTAGATTTTTAATATATATAAAGATAAAATGCTCAAATATGACTTGTTATGAATTTTAGATTAGCGAAAGGGTTAAATATTGTTTTATTTGACTTCATTTTAAAAACGATCTTATTCCTTGATGCTCCTGCAAAAACTCTTTCATACTCAATTTTTTTCTTCTAGAAAAAATATATCGCCCTTCACATTTTCATAAGTCTTTCAAGAAGATCGAAAGAGAGTTCTCTCAAAGAACGAACTCACAACTACCCATTAAAATCAATTTTTTATATTTTTAATTTGAACCAATTGCAAGGTAATTTAAAGAATATGATTATTTTTTATTTATCCTAATTTTTAGCACATTAGTTTCCTTATCTTTTTAATAATAAGTGTTTTTTTTTTAAACTACATTAATCATCCCTTCCATAGTCCAACACAAATCTCGTTAGTATTTCAAATTTAATACTAAATAAAATTTAAATGTAGACATGATATATCAAAATGAAAAGGCATGAGCTAAGGCTAAATGTGGGTATATCATGGTGTTGGATTGTTTCAATTATTTTAACCATCAGTTTTCTACCCACTTGCAAAGATACCTATTCCGACAACCATACATATCAATTAGTAGCATATCGTTCATCATCAATCCATCATATGAAAAACAATTTAGCCAAGGGAGGTTCATGATAATCTTAGTGGAAAGCGGGATCAAAAAAAAACTTTAAAGGCATAACTTATAATCCTATTCAAAGGATGCAATACTTTTGCATTTGATTACATTGATGATAAAATTGGTAAGATTCAATGAAATAGATGTCATACTTAAACATGCATATTAAGAATTGTACATGTTATAATGTAGAATATTTGATGGATTTACTTTGGCCTTGGAATATAATTGTACATGTTATAATTCTATAGGTTTGGCCTTGGAATTTGAATTTTTCTCTAAGACATGATAAGAATAAAACTCACAAAGTTTCCATTTGTTTGAAACAATTTTATTTATACTTGTATGATTTTATATCTCAAACATAAATAAGAGAAATGGATTAGATATAATGGATAGTAGGAGATAATTATGTAAAGGAATTAGTAATGTTAGATAAGACAAAATTTGAGGATAATGGTTGTTGCTTATATATTTATGCCATACAAAGTACCAAATCAAGGCTATCACTTAATTTCTAGATAATGATAAATATATGTCTATGATATAAGGATAAATATAAAGGGATCTAAGAAAAGAAATAATTTCTATAGAGTTGTATTACTCTTATTGGTGTACCTAGATCAAATATATTCTACCCATTTTAGAAAATAATGTAATGCTTTAGTCCTACATATGCATTTTATAAAGATGATTATATTTATACAAAGGAGAGTAATTGTAAGATTCAAAAATATTAGTGGAAGAAATACAAAAAATTATCAATTGTAGTAATACGATACATTACACCATAAGGGTGGTGGAAAGTTCAATCTACTCTAACAATAACATCATAGATGTTCCAATATAAATAAGGTTACCATATGATAGAATCCTTGGGGACACAACATGCAGAGCTCTCTTTCCTTATAAATATGAGGGAATATAGCGAATAAATGGTTGTAATAGACAACCACCTTAGAAAATAATATATTTATCTCATAGGGAAAATAATTGTTGGGAAGGATGTTTGAGATCCAACAAACATGAGTGATAAATAAGTTACAAAAACTATAGTACATATTTCTCTTAATTGAAGTCACATGGTATGGACATGATATGGCAATACAAGACATATATAGAATTTTAAGAATATTTATTACTAAATATATTTCTAGATACCTTCAACTAGCCAATGGAGAAGAGTTATTTTGGATGCTTTAGAACACATCATAAAGGAGTTTCAAGGAAGTTTATGACATGCAATCATAGAAGACTTAATTGAAATTATCTCATGAGAAGGTTTTGAGTTCCTAAATAGGATTATAAAATACTCCAATTTATTCATGAGATGAGTAGGTGTATGTATATCAATAAACATGCATGCTTATGAAATCTTCCTATATTTTATTTTTCTTTGAATTTACTTCTATTATGGGATAATATTTTTTTTCTATTTATTAGAGTTACTTTACTATCATAACTAAGGACATGAATTAAATATTTGTAATATTTATGTGTGAGTGTGTGTCTGTGCACATGCATGCATGTATAGAATGGATAAAATTCTAGTAAAATTAATTTCTAGCTAAAAAGGTTTGATGGATATTGTTCACTTGATAGTTGGTTCTATATAATTGTTTGTTTCTTTATAATAGTAGTTTTTATATTTTTCTTCATTGAAGTATTTTTCTTAGTTATAAAATCTCTAAGAGTTTAATTGTAATGTCTATATTTGTATTTATTAGTTTACCAATAAAACTTTTCTAAATATTAAAATCATTTTTTAATACTATTAGGAGAAGAGGGTTTTTAAAGGACCCCACAACCTTTTACAAAACCTCCAAAAAATATGGAGCAAAACTAAAATCAAACCTTAACCAACTAGAAACCACAACCCACCAATAGAGAGGGTCCAAAGACAACATCAAACACAAAAAAGTAAACAAGAAACGTAGAACAAGAAGAATCGAGGAGAGAACTGAGGAAGTTCTAAAACAATGAATCAACTTCTAGAACTACATCACCTACCAACCTGGATACTTCCTCTGAGTAGTTAACTAATATCTTCAATGAGCTCCATATTGCATGTTGTTTAATCTCCATCAACTTCAGATTATGGATCACCTTCTTCTGCTCGATAGTCTCTTCTAGAGCATAAACTTCTTTCACCAACTTGTCTTTATGGAAATCTCTAGTCAGAAGATCTAAGTCAGAGGGGGGAGACAAGCACTCCTCTTATTTCTTCTTACCAAGTAGTAAATTGAATTTCCTTGTACCACTACCTTTTTACTTGCTCATATATGGAACCCCCACCATCTCAAGCTTGAGCTTGAGCTCATTGGATGAGCTCTTTAGAAAATCATTATTTAAAGCATTACTATAGGATGCTTACCTCTCACCCCTTTTGCTGAGACCTGAATCTTACGAGAGATTTTGTCAGCCCCAAAACCCATGGAAAATGAATACAGGTCCTCACTTCCATCGCTTAAGCCATCAAAATCTTCCTTGGGCAGATAGAGCACAAGATCTAGTTGATCAATGATAGGCTTCAAGAGCTCCTCAGCAACCAAACCATTATCAAAAGTGGTATGTTCCAAGACTAATAATGACAAAACTTGGTGCAAGGGAACCTGACCTCTACCACCTTGAACATCTAATATAGACTTCCTCATAAATTGAAATAAAATCATAAGGATGTTCATCCAAAGCTTCCTATGGAGGTGATTCAGAAATAGTGCATGGAAATGTAAATAACTTCATACGTAGAATCCAAGGTAGAGTAATCCATGATTACTTTTGCCACCCTATCACACAAGGGAGACAATGCCTTGGTACTAAAACCATTCTATATTTTGGGGAGGAACTCATTAACATCCAAGAATAAGTTAATCTCCTTCAACAATGAATGCTTGTATTTATTATGGTAAGCTCCATCTAACATAAGGCCCCTGGTCCTACTTATCAATTCAGTTGAAACCTCAAATGACAAATTTCCAATTCTCAACCAACCATCATTCCACGTCATCACCATCCACTTCGAAAGGACTAGATTATTATTGTGAAACTTCTAAATACAATTCTAAAGACCACCATTCATCAAAATTAATTTCACCTCATCATCAACCATCAAAGAGATCGGTTCCACATAGGGTTTAGAAAAATTTGGCTTGGGACTATATATTTTTACCTTCTCCATCAAAAAAATTCTAGCATACTCCACCTTCTTCTGCATAAAAGGCTCTCCCACATAATTGGCAGGAAAATTCAAACAGAGCCACTCAAAACCCAACAAAAATTGCTAGAGAAAAACACAGGAATGATAGGATTCCATTCCCCTAATATTAAATCTTGGGCCACAACATCCGCTCTTGAAAAACTACAACCAAAGAACCTTAAGCACCCCAGAAATCACCTCCAGGGAGACTTCACACATTCGACAGTTTCCAAAATTGACAAAAACATCTAGGAGTAAAAAATCGATCCCAAACTTCTAGAAAATCAAAATTTTTAAGTAACTTATGAATGAAGGATATGAAAAATCATACCAAATTCCTCATGCAAAGCTTCCTCCACACAAATAAAATAATGCAACTAGGCAAAGACTCCTTCACCTACCATGACACCTACGACATCTCAAAGATACCACCTTTAGAGAGATGCCCACTCACCAAGTAGAGAATGAGACACAAGACAACAGAAAGAAGACTATGATAAGCCCTCCCATTCCCCAAAGAGCTTCAAAAAATATGGTGTATATGATACATGAAGTATAATTGAAAGGTAGAATCTACCAAACTTGACACACTCTACTAAGGTCCACAGACCAAGATATGGAAGCAATCGAAGCCCTAATCATCTTCCACTGAAGCTTCAAAAAATCCAAAACAAAAAAATCAAGAAACCACTACACGGATCTAGCAATGTCAACCAGACATAGCCCATTGGAAATCGAGACACCAACTTCTCCATAATGAACTACAACGCATTTCTAAAAAGGAAATGGATTATGTTCTGACACAAGGAATTCAAATTTTGGAAAACAACCCATGGAGTAACCAACCTCGACCATCCCAGAGGTCAAAGATCATGAGAAATAAAATTTGACCCACCAACCAACCACTTCAAGTATGTTCATCAGGAGAAAGAAAAATTAAATTTTGAAACTAATGGGAAAATAGATAGTGTTGGCCCAATAATGACCTTTGGAACCCAGATCAAAGCAATCCCAAAATACTAAATAAATGTGGTTCACAAAGAATAAGAACACTGAGCAGGGTTCTAACACAAAAAAAATTAAATTTTGAATCTCCCCCCTCTGACCTGGACTTCTCTTCAAGACCTTCAAGCCACCGTCCAAGATATCAAACTCATCTACTAAATCCCACACACATAAGGCATTACATATTAAAATAATTATTGTTTTACAAGTAATTCTATTTTATAAAATCTAAGAAAGAAATAGAAATGATAACAAAATAAACAACTTAAAATAATGCGAAAATGGGTATGTCATTTTTAAGGGCATAACTAATATGTTGTACAATAATTTAGTATTATTTTTTATTATAATTTTAATATTTTAAAAATGAAGGCATCAACTAGTATGGTGAAAGAGCAACAAGTTCATCTAGAGTGCATCAATGCTTTAAACGCTTACCACAAATACATAGAATATTATTTTTGGAAAAATATCAAAGCTAAAGAATACCAGGTTAAAGAAAAGATATGGATATGAGGAGTAGGAAAGGTGATATATGAGGGTTCTATTATGGTATAATCCCCTAAGGATGGAGATTGGTGAGATTCTAACACTTTTGATCTAGGAGTAGTAGATATAAATTGAAATGTCAAAGGGAGACATTTCTTGGGCATAAGACTTGAAGAGAGGTCAAACATCACAATAAGATGGATTTGTTTGTATATGGATTGGGATGAAAAGGTTTTTACTCTTATGGTGCCAAAATGTTTGTCTAACAAAGTGATTCATAAAGGAAAACATTCTTTGATTGGTAAAGTTTTGGGTGATAGACCGGGGTTAGGTACAATAAGGAAGTCGACTCAGGATAAATGAAACTTCTGTGGTAGGAAGAAATGGTGGATTTGGCCTAATAATATTTTGCTATGTAAGTTTACAAATCCGAAGGATATGAAAAATATTTTGTTGAGGGGCCCATGGTTTTTTGGGAGGAGAGGGTTATTTTAAAAAAAATAAAGTCAAGGCTTTAATACAACCACAACCACTCTTTAATCATAGTCCTTATGGGTGAGTTTTTTAGCTTTACAATGGAATTTTGGGATGACGCTATTATTCTTAGGAAATCTAAAGTAATTAGAAAAATAATTGCTTTTGATTTAGCTACTAAATCCTAGACCAAAATGATAGCAATCTATTTTTGTGTATAGGTGAATCTGGCTAAACCACTATCTAAAAGTATTATGCTAGTTTAGATTACAAGGAATGAGAACAAGAGATTCAATATGAAATCCTCATTCCCTTTTGTAACCTTTGGAAAATGGTAGGGCATATTTGCAAAATATGCCTAGAAAATCCCGAGAAAGTAATGAAAAAAGAACTAGATAATATTTTAGGGTTTAAAGGAAAAATGAAACTAAGGAGAATTTCTAGGGTAAAAATAAGTTGGTGAAGTAGTAAGGGTCCATTTTCAAATAACCTTGAGGGTCTTACTACCCTTTATGGCGATGACATTATTGGAGGGAAGAGTTTTTTCCAAAAACTAAAACTGGAGGTATTAATACATTGGTGACTAAGGCCTTGATTGAAAAGGAAAAGAATTCTTCTTTACATGTAGAAGATAATATTGAGAAAAATCCACAATATCTAATAGGGCCAAAGTAAAAGAGAATAGAAATAAGGGCTTTACCATAAACCACTCCTCAACATAATGTGATAGTGATTGACTATGGGAGACTATATATATATATACACATTATAAGAAGATGGAGGAGAATGGACTTCTACTAGTGGTTTGGATTTGATAAAAAAGAAAAGTTTATCCAAAAAAGTTATGTTGGAAGTAGAAAAAAATATAAGAAGTTTGATATAGGAATTTTAGTTTCTTGCGGAAGGCCTAATATTTGAGAATTGAGAATCAAAGTTGTTTCTAAGGATGTTGCTAAGAATTTTACCTTTGGGAGGAAGAAAAATTCCTCAACTTGGTACAAAAAGAATTTTCTATCTTGGAATATTTTAGGAATGAATTCCCTAGCTAAACATAGGGTGTAGATGTAGGGTGAGTTACTATTACTCTTTTGGTCAAAAAAGGCTATATTATTTAGAAAATATAGAATTTGATTTGTAAGAAGATAAGTATTTTTTTATTTTTGAATTCATTCATTTGTTATTTTTATATTTCCAAGAGTTGTAAAAGGGAAGGGTCCTTTTCAAAACCCTATTCATATGGTAGATGTAGAAAAATTAGTAGGGCAAGTTATTGTTACTATTTTGGTCATTGCACTTTTGGTTAAAAAAGGTTGTATTGTTTAGAAAATGCAAAATTTGATTTGTAAGAAACATTATTTTTTGTGTCTAGACTGATTCATTTGTTATTCATTTTCAAGAGTTTTAAGAGGAAAGGGTCCCTTTAAAAATCCTATTATTTACCAATAGCAAAAATATTAATATTTTAAGAATGACCTAAAGTAATAGCTATCGTTAAGATTTTTTTTTCAAATATAGAATTGATTGAAACATTTTTTAATAAAAATATAGTATAAAAATTAGTTATTGTTAAATATTAAGTTTTATTTTATAATGTTTTAAAAATATTACTTTAAAGGTAATATTGTAAGCTTTTAAATATATTATAAACATTAAAAGTTACTTTTATTATTAATCTTATTAATATTTTGAGTATGGTTTATAAAACTATATTTCAAGATTAAAAATATTTCATGAATCATATTAAATTAGATAAACTTGTTTTTAATACATGGATTAGAAAAATTTAAAAAGAATCGTAAACTAATGAAAAGAATAAAGGTACCAATTTAAAAAATATAAACCAACATAATAATATTGTTATATAATGGGTCTCTCCACCCACTGGGTGGCACAAGCTAAATTTCGATGGTGCGGCCAAAGGCAACCCAGGAGCGGCTGGCGGAGGAGGAATTCTCAGAAACCACAGTGGAGAAATAATATTGGCCTTTGCCCAGAACCTGGGAATTCAATCCAACAATATGGCAGAGGCATGGGCTTTGCTCCAAAGTTTGATTCTTTTGGAAGGTCTGACCATCAACAAACTTATCATCGAAGGAGACTCGCTGCAATGCATCAACTGGCTCAAAGGGACTGCTATGCCTCCCTGGGCCCTTGCTTCAATTTTCCAAGAATGCAAGGCTCTAATTGGTATTTACCCTGAATTAGTCATTAAGCATCAATACTGGGAAGGAAACAAAGCTACGGACTGGCTTGCTAACAAGGGAGTCGGCGAATCTGACATTCAAGTATGGAGAGACTCCTTCCCCATTGGCCTAAGGAACAATTCTTTAAGTGGCAATGTCTGCACAATGTGAGATGTTGTCAGGGGATTGGTTTGGGTTGCTCACGAAACTGGTCACGATATCGCGACACCTTTTCACACCGGCCGTGTTTTTGCAACATGTCGCGATATCGCGACACTTTTTCTCTTCGGCCGTGTTTTTGCAAATACGTCGCGATATCGCGACACTTTTTCTCTTCGGCTGTGTTTTTGCAAATATGTCACGATATCATGACACATTTTTCTTCTTCGACCGAGATTTTGCAACTTGTCGCGATATCGCGACACTTTTTCTCTTCGGCCACGATTTTGCAACATGTCGCGATATCGTGACACCTTTTCTCTCCGATCGTGATTTTGCAACATGTCGCGATATCGCGACACCTTTTCTCTTCGGGCGCATTTTTGCAAATTGTCGTGATATCGTGACAACTTTTCTCTACGGCCGCAGATTTGCAACTTGTCGCGATATCGCGACACCTTTTCCCTTTGGCCGAGATTTTGCAACATGTCGCGATATCGCGACACTTTTCCTCTTCAGCCTCGATGGTGCAGTTTGTCGTGATTTTGTGACACTTTTTCTCTCCGGCCACAGTGATGCAACTTGTCGTGATATCATGACACTTTTTCTCTTCGGGCGCGTTGCTGCAACATGTCGCGATATCACGACACTTTTTCTCTTCGACTGCGATTCTGCATCATGTCGTGATTTCGCGACACCTTTTCTATTCGGTCGTGATTCTGCAGCATGTCGCGATATCGCGACACCTTCTCTCTCCGGCAGTGATTTTGCAACTTGTCGCGATATCATGACACTTTTTCCCTTCGACCGAGACTTTGCAACTTGTCGCGATATCGCGACACTTTCTCTCTCCGATCGCGATTTTGCAACATGTCACGATATCGCGACACTTTTTCCCTTCGGCCAAAATTTTGCAACATGTCGGGATATCGTGACACTTTTCCTCTTTGGCCTCGATGATGTATCATGTCACAATTTCGCGACACTTCTTTTCTTCTGGCACCAACCTTGCAATTTGTTGCAATATCACGACACTTCTTTTCTTCTGGCAGCAACCTTGCAACATGTCACGATATCGCGACACTTTCTCTCCTTTGGCTGCGCTGCTGCTTATTGTCACGATTTTGCGACATCTTTTCCTCCTTTGGCTGCATTGGTGCAACATGGCATGATTTCGCGACATCCTTTCCTCCTTGCTTTATCCCTATGCTGTGGGCCGCGAAAATGTAACTAGTCACGATTTCGCGACACCTTCCTTCTTGTGGTGTTTTGCTTCCTCTTTGATCTTTAGATTTTGGGCCTCCTCGGTCGGCTTGGAAATCATGTAATAACTTCTTGTACAAGGTTCAGGGACCTTTCAACACCCTTTCTACCAATCAAAAAAAAAATATTGTTATATAATGTATGTAGTATCTTCTTCAAATTTTCATTTGAAAACTCAAAGTTTCCACTTATTTGGATATCATAAACACATTTAACAATGTCAAATTCATAAATTCTAGGACTCACTATCATTACTATAACCCCTATCTCCTTTATATTGAAAATTTTATTTATTTTTCCTATCTTCTTCACATTGCAAATTTAATTATCATTGAATGTCAAGGAGTTCATGAATAACTCCATGCATATATTATGTTTGTTAAGATTAAAAAAAATATTCTAGATAAATAGGATGAGTCCTAATATACCTAATATTGAAGGTTTTATTAAACGAACATATGCACTTATAGTGTTTTCTTTAGCACCATGTTTTCTTCATCTTGGTCATAGACATTGGAAAATATTGTATCAAACAAATCAACTATCTTTGAACAAGAAATTATTCCCATGTAGGTAGTGCTTAATATATCTAAAGGGTGATTTGCTAATAATTTCCTCATTATAGTTTTATATATTTTTCTAAATATAAACCCCATTGTAAAATAATTCATTAAAAATATTAATCATTCGAACTCTTTGGATATTTATAGTTGAATTCTAAAAATGATATTACAATATGGAGATTGAAAATTAAAATCTACTAAATTGGAGTAAGTCAAGTATTTTATATAGATAATTTTTAGATGCCTGTTGTAATACTTTTTAAATTTAAGTACTTCCAATTGTATTTACTTATTCATAAAGCTTGATAAAGATTTATATTAGTTTTACCTATTTTATAATGTTTCATAATCTTTGAAGATATGAGTAAGATCAAAAGCCACAATGTAGCCTAGAAATAAATTAGTTTTTCCAACCTCATTTTTATTAAGAACAATAAAAGGATAATATGGTTTTTGATGTAATTATCAAGTTTTTATCAATATATTGTAGATGAAATGTCAAAAAATAAGAAGATGAAATTCTCCATTCAAGAATGTTATTTGATTATGTACTTCTCATTATACATAAAGGATATAATGTTTTTTATAATATTGAATTCTCTTCCCCATGAGTGTGGTCTACCGACAAGGACGCCACTTGCATTATCGGTGATGTGACCCGGGTTCAATCCCCATGGTGGATGTGTATAAGAAGTATTTACTCAAAAAAAATATTGATATCTCTTTAGTCCTTTAAAATGAAATTTTATTTTATTGTATTCTATCACAATTTAGTATGGAAACAATATAGAAAGAAAAAACCATAGTATTAGAAAGGTTTAAATATAACATGATATCCAAGTTTTTTTTCTACATTAATTATGTAAGAGGTATCTTAATATTTTATTATGTAATATCCATGCTAGCATTAACATTAAATAAATATTCTTTAACCCATAAAAAATTAGGAATATATATAGAGAAAGGGGTTAGTGTGAGAAACCCCTAAAATATATATTTCAATGACTAATTGTTTATATAAAAATATATGACTAATTGTTTATACTATCTAACCAATATAAACACAATTAACCCTAAGATTGATGTCATTTTCCCTCAGTAGTCACTAGGTTGTATAGCACCCTTTCTCATGTTTTTTATATAAGGTATTTAAATACACCTCTTTCCACTCTCTTGATCATTTAAGGTCTTCAATATTGTCCAACATCAATGGATTCCATATATGAATTATACATTCCCATGGTCAAAGGCTTCATAATGAATCATACAAAATGTAATACCCCTGCCTACCCTCAAAAATTCTACTAGGGATCAGTACACCTATGGTAAACTAGGAGGGTAGTCCTAGGGACACAATAGTAAGTGATAAATAGTTTTATTTTCCTAGGATTGAATGACTACCTAGATATGGTCATACATTATTGAAACATAGATAGTACACTTTTATAGTTAAGCCATGTAAAATATCATATCTTCACATTTCCATTAGGGTAATGATACACATTATTTTTGTCCCACATGATCCAATGTGACTAACATAATAACATGCTATAAAATTATCATGAACAATACAATACATAATAAGTTCATAATACCAAATGCAACTTGGTAAATTCTAAATATTAATATTTTTAAACATAATTACTTGTTATTTATTTTATTCTAATTACCATGCAATTATTAACTTGTAATTACTAGATATAAAAATACTAAACATATAGATAATATAGAATGCTTATTTATTTAATATGTACTTCTTCAAAACATGTGCTTATATTAATACATTTATTTTCCTAATAAAAAATCTATAATTTTCATTTCTAATTTTGAAAAAATATAATGCTATAGGTATGAAGTAACCTTAAGAATTTTAGTTACATCATATCTAGAAGTTGGTAAATTAAACCAGGATGAGTATTCGACTCCCTCCTATAATATGTTACAGTCAAATTTTAATCCTAATAAGAGGACCAATAGGTGGAAAGTAGGAATACCTTCCTAATCAATCACAATTATTGAATGAATTTTACCTAAGTATAAAAATCGATGACTCAAGTTTAAATTTTTTAAATAAACTCTTATGAAGACTATCTTTCTATAAAATAAAATCAAGGGTCCCTTTCAAAACTCTTTTTTTACTATTAATATATCTTTGATATTATCCTTAATAAGAGGACAATTATGAGGAAACCCCAAGCCCTATAACAACTTCTTCCTTCTACCAAGTGCTTATCTTGAAGATTAAAACCATATTTTGAAAGACCATTTGCTTCTAAATTTAGTTTCCTATAGATGTGCTTGTATAAAATTTATATTATAGAAGATTCTAATAATTTTGCTTGCTCATAGAGAGGACTAGGTAGTAGGTTTTGCATTTCAATATGATTTGAAATCCAAATTATGACTAATTGTGAATCTCCATAAATCTATAAATTGTAATTTCTTGCTCCATTACTATTCTCATCAAGAGGATCAAAGCTTTCAAATTTTCCATATTATTTGTTCCTTCCTTTAAACCTACCTTGACAGTGATATTTTGATTTTTATTTAAGTAATGTGATCCCCCTTACCCCACACCTACCTAGGCTACCCTATAAAGATCCATCAAAGAAGGCCTAATTGGTTCATAGGATCCACTATTAGTATTCCTATATGCCTACATTATTGAAGGGGGAGCTAAGGAGCGAAAAAACAACCTCCAAATACAAATTTACCATATAGAGTGAATGAAAAATTCTTTTAACCTTTAAACACTATTACAGTTAGATGCACATTAACATTAAATTTTAGATTTGTAGAGAATGAGAGAATCAACACAACAGAAACCACAACACAAGATGTACATGGGGAAAACCCTTTCAGGTAAAAAATCCCACACTCCAAATATAGGAACAAATTGTATTATCAACAACAATAATGGTTACAATACAATGCTCTATTCTATATTTTAGGAGTCTTCTACAAATGTCTAGAAGATGGCATAATTCTGGTAGCATAATGGTATCCTAAAAATCTTCAACCTACAATATATTTACGATGGGAAAGAGGCATATAAATAAACCTCACATGAATAAAATTGATGCCCACGATTTTCCAAATACACAACTCAATACCTAGCTCATGATTCCACAATTCAGGGAATCTTAAATGAGTTACAAAGCATAAATTTTGACTTTATAAATCCAATACCCATCTCCATAAAATCTGCCATTAATGTCATGTAGAAGTCCCTACAAATCAGCTGCCATATCTTGCATAGGTAGGCACCCCCACAAAAATAGCTACAGCTGCCATAAACCATCATTCATGACTCTTACATTGTCATAGTTCAACATAGCAAGTTGTCATAAACCATTTCATGGAAACTTATGACAAAAACCACCAATTTTTCTAAAAAATAGGACTTCCAAAGTGGACACCTACCTTCTAATAAAAAATATCTTGCAAGTGATACATGTCATATGCCATGTAGGATGCCACCTCACCTGTGGATCCCACAATATGACATTCACTTTAGTAGGTAAAAATATTAGCATAAATAAAATAAATAATTAACCACATATACTAATTAAATGTGCATGGGTACTCTAAGGTTGAGACATCTTAATCCCAACATTCTACCACTTGTCGAAGACTTGTCAAGAGTCATTTGAATCAACAGCTAAGGGCCCCAAGGCCCATGGTATCGGAACACCATCTAAAATTTTTCGTGTTTACTAGCTTCATTAGTGCATCAACAATGTTCCTCAAAGTGTCAACTTTCTCCAAGTTCATCTTCCCATATTCTACCATATCACGAAAAAAATGAAATTGTACATCAATGTGCTTTGTTCGTAGGATTCTTTGCTAAGAAAATGATACTTTGACTATCACAATAGATCGTAATCTATCCTTCATAAAAACCAATATCTAAATGCAACCTCTTAAGCCAAATGACTTCCTTACAACCATGAGTGGCTACCATGTACTCTACTTCAGTCATGGATAAAGTGACTATAGCTTACCATTTACTCATCTAACTAATTGCACCACCAAAAATTGTGAACACATAGCCACTGGTGTATCTTCTACCGTCAATGTCACCAGTCCAATTTGAATCCACAAATCCATGAATACACACTAAATGCTAAGGTCCAGAAGGATAACCATGAAAATACAAGGTATACTTGGAAGTACCCCGCAAATATCTAAACACTCACTTAATTGCATTGTAGTATACCCATCCAATATTAGCCATAAATTTACTAAGGACTCCCACTACTTGGGCAATATCTGGGCTCGTATAGACCATAGCATACATTAATCTACCAACAACACTCACATAAGGAACACTGGTCATGTCCTCCATCTCAGTAGGATATTTTGGATAATCCTCAACTGATAGCTTTATTCCTCGCAACACAGGAACTACCAAGGATCTGCAAGCTAACATGTTGAATATCTCCAACATAGAATTGACATACTTTCTATGGCTTAACTAAAGATTTCTACTAGTTCTATCTCTTATTATCTCCATTCCTAGAATGTACCTAGCTGCATCTAAGTATTTCATTTCAAACTCTGCTGACAACTGATATTTTAGGTTAGAAATTAAACTTTTACCATTCCCAAAGAATAACATATCATCATCATATAAATAGATAATGAGAATGTGACCATTGTTAGTTTTGAAATAAACATAGTGGTGAAATTTAGATCTCTAAAACCTTAAACTCAACACATAGATATCAAACTTTTGGTACCACATTCTAGGAGATTGTTTCAAACCATATAGAGATTTATTCAACTTACAAACCAAATTTTCTTTACCTTTTACAATGAAATACTCTAGCTGTGACATATAAATTTCTACCTCCAACTCACCATGAAGGAATGTTTTCTTCACATCCATCTGTTCGATATCCCAGTCATAAGTTGCTACAAGTGATAACAAAAATTGAATGGATGTAAGCGCTACAAGAGATATTATTTCACCATAATCAATTCTCTCCACCCGAGAATACCCCTTTGTGACCAACCATGATTTATGCTTCTCAACACTCCAATCAATATCATACTTTTTCTTGAACACCCATTTACATCCAATGGGTTTCTATCCTTCAGGAAAAGGTACCAAATCCCAAGTGTTATTTTTCTTAAGTTCAACCATCTCTTCATCCATGGCTCTTATCCAAGAATCTACATCATTCATACCCATAGCCTCTCTAATAGATTTAGACTCATCAATGTTAGCAATCAAAGCAAAAATACAACTAGAATTTACCAATGAATATCGAAACCTATTCGATGAATATCCAAACCTATTTGGTTTCCACCTTATTCATGTATACCTCCTCACCAACTAAGGTTGAGGTTCTTACTCTTCTTCAAAAAATTTAGAGTTGCTTGAGCTCTCCTCATCAACAGGTCCTTCAAGATGTCGTAGTTCTTTTTTCATCAAAGTAAATGGGATTTGAAGTACTTTCTTCTTCTCTTTTTTGTCTTCCTTTGGTTGTAGATCAATAGTTAAAGGTTTTAGTCCTCTAAAAAACCACATTTCTATTGTACAAAATCTTCTCTACAACTGTATCCCAAAGCTTGTACCCCTTCACACCAATATCATAACCAATGAAGATACACTTAACAACTTTGTTCTCCAACTTGGACCATTTTTCACTCGAAATATGAGTATACGCTTTAAAACCAAAAACTTTGAGATGTCTCGATGAAATATTTTTACTAGACCACACCTCCATGGGTGTATTTTCAACAAGCACTGATGTAGAAGATCTATTAATCAGATAACAAGTCATGGCAACCACTTCAGCCCAAAATTTTTGTTCAAATCCAACACCACTCAACATACTCCTAGATCTCTCCATCAACATACTGTTCATCCTTTATGTAACTCCATTTTGTTGTGGGATGTATGGAGTTGTCTTATGTATTTCAATATTTTGATCCTTAAAGAACCTATTGAATTCTATCAAACAAAAATTGCCACCATTATCAGTCCTCAAAAACTTAATCTTTCTATCAGTATTATTTTCAACCATATATTTAAACTTTTTAAACCAACTAAATACTTCAGCCTTGCTCCTAAGAAAATATACAAGTGTCCTTCTAATATAATTATTTATGAAAGATACAAAATATATAGATTTTGATAATGAAGGAACATTAATAGGACCAAACACATCTACATGAATATAATCCAAAACCCCAAAAGACTTATGAGAACTATGGTAAAAAGAAACACAGTTTTTTTCCATATACACAATGTTCACAAAAGTTGAACTCAAGATTACAATCATCAAGGCCTTTAACAAGGATCTTATTTTTTAGGGCTCTAAGACCCTTCTCACCAGTGTGACCAAGTTGTTGGTAGCATAACATTGTCTTCTCTGCTGGAAGCTTCATTTACAAAGCACTGGCACCCTTAGGTACCTAGAGAGCACAAACATAAGATGTAGATATAATTTTCTTATTTTCTATATGATATGATGGTGAGGATGAAGAATCCAAAGGTCTCTTATTTTTTGGTACATCAGAAGAATTGTTACACTGAATAGTGCATGCATCCAACTTGTACAGAGTACCAATAATAACACCCTTAGCCAACACCATTCCTCCTCTAGTCATATTGCATTCTCCACTAGAGAAAACAAATTGCACACCCACATCATTTAATTTACTTATAGAAATTAGGTTCCATGCCAAACCAGGGATATGCAGAACACCATTGGTCCCCTTCACTCTACCATCAAGGAATCGTATCTTAGATCTTCCTCGACCAACAATATTTAGATGAGAGTCATCACCAAGATACACCTTTACACCGTCATATTCTTCATTCTTCAAGAACCAACCTCTGTGAGAGGAAAAAATTATTGACCAAGGATTTTCCTTGATAAATATCATCCAGTTTCTTCCAAAGGCTCACTGTAGTCTTATCCTCATGGACATTCAAGAGAATGGAATCAACCAAACAAAGTCTAATAAAACCCTTCATTTTGTATCTATTATATCCCAGTATTCTTATGTCATACCTAATGGTAAATATATGGATATGACATCCCACAAATCTCTATCCATAAGTATATCCTCCATTTTTTATTTCCATAACTCAAAACTACTGCCATTAAACTTCTCTATCTTAATCCTTCTAGATGTGTTTGCCATCTTACAACTGTAACAATATTATCAAACCAAAATAAAATTCTCAAAGTGTCAAATTTCTCCAAGTTCACATTCCCATATTCTACCATATCACGAACAAAATGAAATTGTAGATCAATGTGCTTTGTTCTGGTATAAAAGGTAGGATTTTTTCTAATAAAATGACACTCTGACTATCACAATAGATCGTAATCTATCCTTTTATCAAAACCGATATCTGAACGCAACCTCTTAAGCCAAATGGCTTTCTTACAAGCATTAGTGGTTACCATATACTCTACATCAGTCATGGATAAAGTGACTATATCTTACCACTTACTCATCCAACTAATTGCACCGCCAAACATTGTGAACACATAGCCACTAGTGGATCTTCCGTTATCAATGTCACCAACCCAATTTGAATCCACAAATCCATGAGTACACACTAAATGTTAAGGTCTAGAAGAATAACCATGAAAATACAAGGTATACTTGGAAGTACCCCACAAATATCTAAACACTCACTTAATTGCATTGCAATATACCCATCCAAGATTAGCCATAAATTGACTAAGGACTCCCATTTCTTGCGAAATATCTAGGCTCGTACAAACCATAACCTACATTAAGATACCAACAACACTCACATAAGGAACACTGGTCATGTCCTCCATATCAAAAGGATATTTTGAACAATACTCAACTGGTAGCTTCCTTCCTCACAACACAAGAACTATCAAGGATCTACAAGCTAACATGTTGAATCTCTCCAACACAAAATTGACATACTTGCTCTAGATTAACCAAATATTTATACTAGTTCTATCTCTTATGATCTCCATTCCTAGAATGTACCTAGCTACACCTAAGTATTTCATTTTAAACTGTGCTCACAACTGAGATTTCAGGTCAGAAATCAAAATTTTACCATTCTCAAAGAATAACATATCATCATCATATAAATAGATAATGAGAATGTGACCATTGTTAGTTTTGAAATAAACATAGTGGTGAAATTTATATCTCTGAAACCTTAAACTTAACACATAGGTATCAAAATTTTGGTACAACATTCTAGGAGATTGTTTCAGACCGTATAGAGATTTCTTCAACTTACAAACCAAATTTTCTTTACCTTTTACAATGAAATACTCTGGGTGTGACATATAAATTTCTTCCTCCAAATCACCATGAAGGAATGTTTTCTTCACATCCATCTACTAGATATCCCAGTAATAAGTTTCTACAAGTGATAACAAAAATTGAATGGATGTCAGCTTGGCTACAAGAGAGAATATTTCACCATAATCAATTCCCTCCACCTGAGAATACCCCTTTGTGACCAACCCGTGCTTTATGCTTCTCAACACTCCAACCAAGACCATACTTTTTATTGAACACCCATTTACATCCAATGGGTTTCTGTCCTTCAAGCAAAGGTACCTGTTATTTCTCTTAAGTACAACCATCTCTTCATCCATGGATCTTATCCAGGAATCTACATCATTCATACCCATAGCCTCTCTAACAAATTTAGGCTCATCAATGTTAGCAATCAAAGCAAAAATACAACTAGAATTTAGAAATGAATATTCAAACCTATCTGATAAATATTCAAACCTATATGGTTGCCACCTTATTCGTGTAGACCTCCTCACCAACTCAGGTTGAGGTTCTTCCTCTTTTTTTGAAACATTTGGAGTTTCTTGAGCTCTCCTCATCAGTAGGTCCTTCAATATCTTGTACTTATTTTTTCATCAAAGTAAGTGGGATTTTAACTACCTTCTTCTTCTCTTTTTTCTCTTCATCTAGTTGCAGATCAATAGTCAAAGTTTTTAGCTCTTTTAAAACCATACTTCTATTGTAAAAAACCTTCTGTGCAAATATATCCCAAAGCTTGTACCCCTTCACACCAATACCATAACCGATGAAGATACACTTAACAACTTTGTTCTCCAACTTGGACCATTTTTCACTTGAAACATGAGCATACGCTTCACAACCAAAAACTTTGAGATGTCTCAATGAAGGATTTTTACTAGACCATGCCTCCATGGGTGTCTTTTCAAAAAGCACCAATGTAGAAGATCTATTAATCAAATAACAAGTCAAGGTAACCGCTTTAGCCCAAAAATTTTGTTCAAGGCCAACACCACTCAGCATACTTATAGCCCTCTCCATCAACGTCTTGTTCATCCTTTTTGCAACTCCATTTTGTTGTGGGGTGTATGGAGTTGTCTTATGTCTTTCAATCTTGTGGTCCTTATAGAACCTATTGAATTCTATCAAACAAAACTCACCACCATTGTCAGTCCTCAAAACCTTAATCTTTCTATCAGTCTAATTTTCAACCAAATATTTAAACTCTTTAAACCAACTAAATACTTCAGCCTTACTCCTGAGAAAATATACAAATGTCCTTCTACTATAATCATCTATGAAATATACAAAATATACAGATTTTTATAACAAAGGAATATTAATAGGACCAAACACAACTGCATGAGTATAGTCCAAAATCCTGAAAGACTTATGAGAACTATGGTAAAAAGACACACGATTTTTTTTTTCCATATACACAATGTTCGCAAAAGTCGAACTCAAGATTACAATCATCAAGGCCTTTAACAAGGCTCTTATTTTTTAGGGCTCTAAGACCCTTCTCACCAGTGTGACCAAGTTTTTGGTTCCATAACATTATCTTCTCTGCTAGAAGCTTCATTTCCAATACATTGGCACCCTTAGGTACTCATAGAGCATGACCATAAGATGTAGATATAATTGTCTTCTTTTCTATATGATCTAATGATGAGGATGAAGAATCCAAAGGTCTCTTCTTCTTTGGTATATCAGAATAACTATTACATGATGGGGCACCGGGAACCAACACTTCAAGAAACTTGCCTTTTCATTAAAAATTAAAAAAAAAATATATATATATTTTACAGGCTTGAATGAAACAGCCCGCAGGCTTTACAATGGCCGACTTCGGCTCTGTTCTTCCACTGTACTACCTCCTCTGTTCTCCGGTCCACCTCCCCTTCCATTACAAATTTTTTGGGCTTTTAACGAGGCCCCCGATCCTCTCGACAATTAATGCCTTCACCTAACAAAAATTCGAATTCAAATTTCCCCCCCTTCGAAGCTTCAAATTTCTCGATCATAAATGGGTCACTGCCCGACCTACCAAGAATCCCTCATTAATGGCCTCATTGACCTGCACCGCCGCTCCGGTCAGACTGTCCTTCTGAGCCTATGCTCACCCATACTGTCCATGCTCTGAATCTGCCGTTTTATCGAAAAACAAAATCCCTCTAAAAGGTGGTTCTCTTTCTTTAATGCATGCGGCTGTAAAATTTCATTCCATGATACGTGGCCTCCATATTTAACCAGATTCACGTAGCTAACCACGTGTTTAAATTCGGCTTGCCCTCTCCTTAATGCGCAATCTTCAAGGCACGTGCCCTTTACAACTTTGAGGATACACGTGGCAGTCCACGTGTCAGTTTTCGGCCTTGTCTGGCCGTCCGCTATTTTCTTCGACCTTAACTTTACTTGGTCGCGGTCGACCCCTCCACATTCGTCTTCACCTTTCTGAGGTCCTTTGCCATGATCTTGGGTTTGTCTTAACCCTTGGTACTGCCTTGGAAATACGCCACGTGGTAGTTTCTGATTTGTCGCGATATCACGACAGGACTCAACTCCTCCGCCATGTTCTGTAGACCGCTGTGATATCGCGACGTTTTATCTCCCCTTTCACCTTTGCCTTGACTAAAGTCGCGATATCGCGACGTCCTCCCCCCTTTCGCCTTTGCTCTGAAGAACTGTCGCGATATCGCGACGCAACTCACCCTCGCCATCAATGCAGCCTTTGAGGTCGCGATTTCACGACCCCCTTCCTCCATGCTTTGGAAACACTTCCCCCTTGGGAAAAACTGAAGAAAAATACTTGGAAAATCGAGAAAAATTCTGAAGATGCAGGATTTTTCCACTGTTGTCGGATGCTCCTGCATCAGACACCCCGGGTAAAAAGGAGAAGTGACCTTCACTTCTAAGCTGTTCGGTCTGCTTCCTTTGCAAAATCTCCGAACACTCATCAACCTTTACAACTTGCTCAAATCCTGTTTCCTGGCAGAATTTTCTGCCCTCTACCAGACAAATTCTGGCATTACTGCACACTTTCTCATCTTCGGTCTGCAATGGCTTCAACTTGTGCCGCACTCCATCTTTCTTCAAGGTGTAAGTATTTGCACGACCATCATGTACTGCACTCCGATCAAACTGCCATGGCCTTCCCAACAACAAATGGCAAGCATCCATGGGGAATACATCACATAGGACTTCATCCCGGTATCTCCCAATCTGGAACGTGACTAAACACTGTTCTCGGATCCAAGCTCGGTGGTCCTTTCGCAACCACGCAATTCGGTACGGGTGCGGGTGCCTCCTTCTTTCTAACTGCAACTTAGTAACCATCTCCTCGAAAACCAAGTTGTCGATACTCCCATTGTCTATAATCACATTACAGACTTTGCTCGCACTTTTGCACCAGGTGCGGAACAGGCTTCTCCTCTGTTTAGATTTGTCTTCTTCCACCAGCATGGTCCTTCTCACAATCATGGCTTCTCCCTTTTCAGCTTCCTCAGAATGTTCTGAGTCAGCATCCTCAACTGCCACAACTGCTCTGGCGGGACCCATTGGTTTCTTGTTCGTCTTTTCTTGGTGTTGTGGACACTCGAATGCACGATGCCCTTCTTCACCACAGTGGAAACATGTTCCATGAAATACTCCTCTTTCATTCCCGCGTCCAGATCTACCCCTTCCTCTCGGGTAGTTATCATTCTGAACTTGCGGTTTTGGGTCTTCATCTTCTTCTTTCTGACCTCGGCTGCTGCTTTCCTCTTCTTTCTTCTCTTCCTTTCCTTATTTCTTTCCATCGTTCTTTCCTCCCGATCCTTTTACTTTTGGCTTGCTTTCAAACCTCCGGTTCAGCTTTTCTTCAACCTTCAAAGCAAATTGGTAAGCATCTTCAATGGTGCTTACCCGAACCAAACTCAACTCCTCCTGCACACTCGGTCTCAACCCATTAATGTAACGGGCCACTTTTTCCTTGCTTGCTTCCAAATGTCCGGTTTTGATGGAGATCTTGTAAAATTCCTCCGTGTATTCTTGAACTGTTCTGTTCATCTGCCTCAAACTCTGCATTTTACGTAACAGGTCCAGTTCATAATCTACGAGGATAAACTGCCTTTTTAATTTCTCCACCATTTTGTCCCATATGGTTATCCGCTCTTTTCCTCTTCGGTTCCTCTCCAACTATACCCCCTTCCACCAAATGCTAGCATGACCCTTCAGTTGGGTCTTAGCAAATCTGACCCGGTTAGGGTCTTCAACTTCTTCGTATTCAAAATATTCTTCTAAATCATTCACCCAGTCTATCAACTCCTTTGGGTTCAAGTTCCTAGAATACGTAGGAACTTCTAACTTCGGCCTCTTCCCGATATGGGATATGGCCTTGTACAATCTGGCCTGGGCCGGATCTACATCTTCTTCCTCTTCTTCGAACTCATTCTCCTCTTCCACTTCATCCTCACTGTCTGCACTATGCTCGGCTCACGTCCTCTGCGTAGCTCTTCTTGCAGGGCCTGGACTTGCCGCTACAATGCCCGAAAATCTTCCGCTGCCATGCCTCTTCCACCCATCGGGTTTCTTCTCGGAGGCATCTTCACCCAAACTCAAACCCTCCCACATGTCCTGGTACAACTACCTCTCTCCTTCGGCGGTCTGTTGTACGCTCAGGAACTCCTGCTCTGATACCACTGACGGGGCACCGGGAACCAACACTTCAAGAAACTTGCCTTTTCATTAAAAATTAAAAAATATATATATATTTTACAGGCTTGAATGAAACAACTAGCAGGCTTTACAATGGCTGAATTCGGCTGTGTTCTTCCACTGTACTACCTCCTCTGTTCTCCGGTCCACCTCCCCTTCCATTACAAATTTTTGGGCTTTTAACGAGGCCCCCGATCCTCTCGGCAATTAATGCCTTCACCTAACAAAAATTTGAATTCAAATTTCCCCCCCTTCGAAGCTTCAAATTTCTCGATCATAAATGGGTCACTGCCCGACCTACCAAGAAGCCCTCATTAATGGCCTCATTGACCTGCACCTCCGCTCCGGTCGATTGTCCTTCCGAGCCTCTGCTCACCCATACTGTCCATGCTCTGAATCTGTCGTTTTGTCGAAAAACAAAATCCCTCTAAAAGGTGGTTCTCTTTCATTAATGCATGCGGCTGTAAAATTTCATTCCATGATACGTGGCCTCCATCTTTAACCAGATTCACGTAGCTAACCACATGTTTAAATTTGGCTTGCCCTTTCCTTAATGCGCAATCTTCAAGGCACGTGCCCTTTACAACTTCGAGGATACACGTGGCAGTCCATGTGTCAATTTTTAGCCTTGTCTGGCCGTTCGCTATTTTCTTCGACCTTAACTTTACTTGGTCACGGTCGACCCCTCCACCTTCGTCTTCACCTTTCTGAGGTCCTTTGCCATGATCTTGGGTTTGTCTTAACCCTTGGTACTGCCTTGGAAATACGCCACATGGCAGTTTTTGATTTGTCGCGATATCGCGACAGGACTCAACTCCTCCGCCATGTTCTGTAGACCGCTATGATATCGCGACGTCGCAATATCACGACGTCATGATATCGTTACTTTTTATCTCCCCTTTCGCCTTTGCCTTGACTAAAGTCGTGATATCGCGACGTCGCGATATCGCGACGTCCTCCCCCCTTCCGCCTTTGCTCTGAAGAACTGTCGCGATATCGCGACGCAACTCACCCTCGCCATCAATGCAGCCTTTGAGGTCGCAAAATCGTGACATGTCACGATTTCGCGACCCCCTTCCTCCATGCTTTGGAAACACTTCCCCCTTGGGAAAAACTGAAGAAAAATACTTGGAAAATCGAGAAAAATTTTGAAGATGCAGGATTTTTCCACTGTTGCCAGATGCTCCTGCATCATTACACTAAATAGTGCATACATCCACCTTGTACAGAGTACCAATCCTGACAACCTTAGCCAATACCATAGCTCCTCTAGTCATCTTGCATCCTCCACTAGAGAAAACAACCTCCACACCTATATCATTCAATTTAATTATAGAAAGTAGGTTCCATGCCAAACCAGGGATATGCAGAACACCATTGGTCCCTTTCACTCTGCCATTAGGGAATCATATCTTGGATCTTCCTCAACCAATAATATTTAGATGAGAGTCATCACCAAGATACACCTTTCCACCATCATATTATTCATACTTCAAGAACCAACCTCTGTGAGAGGTCATGTGAAAAGATGCTCTTGAATAAATTAACCACACATATTTTGATGCATGCATTGCCAAGGCTACGACAAATACATCACATTCATCCTAAGAGGATATATTAGAATCAAAATTAGACATAGATTTTTTTTTTCTTCTCCTCCTTGTATTCTTTCTAAAAATGACCAGTCTTTTCATAGTTCTAATATTTTGTCGTAGACTTTTTATTATGAGACTTAGATTTCCCTAGGGACTTTGACTTCAACTTCTTTTCCTTCTTGACTTTCTTCTTCGATCTACCTCGAGCAACAAGGACCTACTTGGCCATCTTGGAATATTTCCTCTACATATCCTTAGATAACATTGAAGAAACCACATCATCCATCTTGAAAGTGGTTGTAGTACTCCCAATGGCCATCACTAAGTGGTCCCATGAGTCCGATAAAGAACATAATAGAACCATTCAATGATCGTTGTCCTTGATCTTCACACCAACAGATCCCAACTATGAAACAATCATATTGAAGGCATTTAGGTGATTAGAAATGACTCCTCCTTCCTCCATATTCAAATAATATAACTTTTTTCTCAGGAACAATTTTTCACCAAGGATTTTCCTTAATAAATATCACCCAGTTTCTTCCAAAGGCTCACTTTAATCTTATCCTCATGGACATTCAGGAGAATAGAATAAATCAAACAAAGTATGATCAAACCCTTGGTTTTTTTATCCATTATATCCTAGTCTTCTTATGTCATGTCTAATGGTAAAGATCCAGATATGGCATCCCAAAGATCTCTATCCATAAGCATATCCTTCATTTTTAATTTCCATAACTCAAAAATACTGCCATTAAACTTCTCTATCTCAATCCTTCTAGATGTGTTTTCCATATTACAACTACAACAAGATTATCAAACCAAAATAAAATTCTACAAAACTTCCACTAAAACTAGATTAGCACAACAAACCCTTTACCCACCAAAGATTAAAAAAATAGCCAGGATCTGATACCAACTGAAGGGGAAGCTAAGGTGCAAAAAAACAACCTCCAAATGCAAATATTTAATGAAGGGTGAATGCAAAAATTCTTTTAACCTTTAAACATTGTTACAATTAGATGCACATTAACATTAAATTTTAGATTTGCAGAGAATGAGAGAATCAACACAACAAAACCACAACACAAGATGTATGTGGGGAAAACCCTTTTAGGTAAAAAACCCCACACTCCAAAAATAGGAACAAATTGTATTATTAGCAACAATAATGGTTACAATACAATGCTCTATTATGTCTTTTAGGAGTCTTCTACAAACATCTAGAATCTAGCAGAATTCTGGTAGCATAACGGTATCCTAAAAATATTCAACCTACAATATATTTACAATGGCAAAGAGGCATATAAATAAACCTCACATGAAGAAACTTGGTGCCCAAGACTTGCCAAATACACAACTCAATGCCTAGCTCATGATTCCACAATTCAGGGAATCTTACATGAGTTACAAAGCACAAATTTTGGCTTTTTCTAAATCCAACGCCCATCTCCATAAAATCTGCCATTAATGTCATGTAGAAGTCCCTACAAATCAGCTGCCATATCTTGCATAGGTAGGTGCCCCCACAAAAATAGCTATAGCTACCATAAACCATCATTCATGACTCTTACATTGTTATAATTCAACATAGCAATTTATCATAAAATGTTTCATGGAAATTTATGATAAAAGCCACCAATTTGACCACAAAAATAGGACTTCCAAAGTGGATGCCTACCTTATAAGAAAAAATAGCTTGCAAGTGATACATGTCATATGCCATGTAGGATGCCACCTCACCTGTGGATCCCACAATATGACATTCACTTCGGTAGGCAAAAACATTAGCATAAATAAAATAAATAATTCACCACATATACTAATTAAATGTGCATAGGGACTCTAAGGTTGAGACACCTTAATCCCAACAATTATTTTGGTTTTGGGGAGATTTTTTAGACTTTTAAAAATATATTTAATCAACATTTGTACCTAAATCAATGTGATTTCCTTACCTTCAAATAACCTAGCATTTCTAGCTAGACATAAGGGCCATCCCACTATCAAAGGGATACATATGTACTCCTTTAATTCTCTTATTTTGAACCACTATTGCATGCTATACAAAATATTCCTAGTAGGCCATTGTCCTTTCCCTTGAGTCAAAGGTAGAATTGAATTCCATACTTCTCTTACAAAAGGGAAATGAACCAAAATGTGATTCATTGTTTATTATTTTTTTCAACACACGACACATTGAATTGGTCCTTGCGAAGCTCTCCTTTGAAGAACAATTCATATTAGTGATTCTTTATCCAGGTCTAACCAAACAAAGATTCTAGTTTTTAGGAGAGCGTTTACCTTCCATATTCTACTCCACCACCAAATATTTTTCTCGTTGTTATTTTTAAATCTTGCTTTATACCCTTCTATAACCATACATTGCCCACTTTCTAGATTAATACATAACCCAAGTACTTTTAGAAATAATAATATATAGAAAGGAAATACCAATAATTTCAAGCATTTGTTACACAAACAAAGGAATAACAACAAATAATATAAAAATTAATCCATCAGTAATTTATAGCATCCATAATTATAATTTCACTTACACATACTAAAATCTTAGAAATGAAAGCAAAACAAAATTAAAATCCTCTATTAACTTTTATTTTTATGTTTTTCTTGTACTAGCTCAATAAATACAATAATATAAAAATAAACAACCAAGAACATTATAATCTTATACAACTTGTCCCTAAATAAAAATCATCCTTTTCCTTTATTACATCTCTCCATGCTTTCCCAAATTAACAAAATTAAACTCTCTATATTTCACTTTAAATATTTAATAGTTTTGTTGTAATTGATAAAGAGTCCTCCACTACAAACATGAAACATGTCCCTAAGGACACCTCTTGATAAAAAATATGAGGGACTCATTCACTCACTAGAAATTTTTGCTAATAAATTAAAATTATTGTTGCAACCAACTTTATTAAACAAAAAAAACAATTTTTATCTAAAACAAGGTCACAAGTTAATCAAATAACTATACTTTATCAAACATTATAGTTGTTTTTGCAATGATTTACATTATCAAACATGATATATAATACTTATTATTCTATCCACTTTCATAATCATGACTTGCAATAAGATAACTAACAATTTTGTATTATCTCAATTAAAACCATAGAAAACCCTTCCTTAATATAATATAAAATACTTATATTAATAATATTCATCTAATATCCAATTTCAATATACCTAAAGTCACCATGGTTCAAATTAATTTCTATATCCATAATAAAAGAAGTATACTCATTATCCCCAAGAAGTGGTAAAATTGGATATGATATTTCCCATCTTAAGAAATTTGTTCCTTCATTTTCACCCAATATGGTGGGGATATCTATATTTCATAAAAATTATGTCCATGCATAAGGCATGGTCCTCACTATAATTTGTACTCAATTGAGACTTACAAATACCTTAATATGACTATTAAACAAGCTAAAATATAGTGTAAAACTTTATATTTATAAAAATATTTATAGAATTTGGTCCTTGTGAAGCATGGTACATTGGTGAAATTACAATATCAAGAAAAATTATGTAAGGAACACCAAGAAATATAATTTTTAATAATACTACATATTTTTAAAACTAGACATGATACCTATCCAAAGGAAGCCTATTATAGCTATTATAAAAACATGAAATTAAGAGAAATGCAAATGGAGATGCTATAGATTAAAGAACTATCCTTGGTTCCCATGAATTTAAGATTAGGTTAAAATAATCCCGAATCCATTCTATGATAGAAGATTATAAAGTTAATGTGGTTGAATATAAAAAATCCAAAGGAACACCCCCATCCCTTTTGTTTTTCATTTCTTCTTTTTTAAATATATATTTTTATAAAATACTAGACAAAGCATTTATAATAACCTATGAAATTAGTTTCTATTTTTATTTTTTATTTTATTTTCTTAGTTGTCTTGTTGTTGAAGTCTTAATTATATTTTACATAAATTTGCTATCTTATACCATTATATTTGACATTTTATGAACCTTAAAAATCATATCTATAAAATAACACAAAGCTTACTTAACAAAACCATACATTAGTTTTACATTTTTTTTGTGATGGGACATAAACTACAGTTTGAAATATCAAGCTTAAATGTGCATAAATGATGCATTCTTAAGACACAAACAAATATTATTCTATGTTTACTTATATTTTAAATTGAAATAAATTTTATGTTCATTTAAGTGTGCTTTCTAGTAGTTTTGGTTGTGAATGAGTATATTTGTCATAGCTTTTGAATTGGTATAGTCAAAGTAAAACATTTTTTACTATCTATGAAGCCATACACCATATTCAATCATGATGTTATTTAGGTGATTAAACCCCACATATGGGAGTATAATGTACAATTTAACCTATTTTTAGATTTGAACCATAATATAAATTATGTCAATGATGTACATAATTATTTATTATAACGTATTGGTGTGATGATAAGCTAGTGGAAGAGTTTAATTATGACAATGGGTAAAATTGTAAAAGTAATTCATATATGTATAGTAATGACAAGAGATAAGAATAAATATAATTTTTACTAATACTTAAATTTATATTTAAAAAATATACAAAGACTAAAGGAAATTGACATTTTTGTTCCCTACAAGCAAAAAATAAATTTTCTTGAATATAGCCATCCTATGCTTATGGATAAGCATTAATTATAAGAAAATATTACTAAAACCTGATTCATAGACATATGTTCCTATTCATTTCCAATAGGCTATGTGCTTTTTTCCTTCAAAACAATTGTGAACCATGTTTAAGACTATTATACATTTGAAGTAGTTTGTGTTAATGATATAACATAGATTTATAAGGTTTATAATAAATTTTGGCATATTAAATAATTTTATCATGCTATTTACTTGCATACTAACAACAATTATATTATAAATTTTATTTTATAATACAAAGGTGATTGATTAAGAAATGAATTAATCCTTTATTATCCCTCAAAATTACATGATTACTATCTTATTTATATTTCATAGGATGGAATACTAACAAATCATTTATACTACAATTTTAGTTTTAGAATATATTAAAATATAAGAACTTAATTGTATACAACGTAGTGGATTTAATGTTTCATGGTGTATTTTCCTTTCTAGATCTAAAATAGTCCTTTCATGATGTAGTGGATTGTATTTAGAATTTATAGTTTTTTTAATTAATTGTAAGGTGAGGTTTTTGAGAGGATCTCAAAACCTTAACATCAAGATCCAAATGGAGTCTTACAACCATCAAACCCATAGGTATTACCCAACCAAGAAAGATCAAATGACTGGAAAAAAAAAACTTAATCCAGTCACCCTACCAACCTACAAAAAATATAGCTTCCACACCAAAGGTACCGGTCGACAACCCAAAAGAAGGGGTCAACAAATCCTCTTAGAGGTAGAGATATCAATCAATTTTACATTAAAATTCCATAGGTGGAACTAAAAACTACTTAAAATTCCACCCAGAAGAGAAACTGGGCATTGGCAAAGAATTTGAAATTTAGATTTTCCTGCATCAAACCAGATTTGGATATTCTTGCCTAGCAGAAAAAGGAACACCGACCTTCCATGACCCATAAACCAAGGTTGAAATCCACCAAACTATTATTGGGTTTAACAAGAAATCAAAAGCTAGGAAACATCAAAACCAATGAACCCCTACAACTCAAACCACCCTAAAAAATTGTGGATCCCTGCATCTCAATAAAAATAGTAGTTTGATTTCCATCCAAACAAAAACTAGAACCTAGAAAAACCTGGAGAACAGAACCTAGCCACACCTAAGAAATGTAAAAAATCTAGGAGTGATTCCTCACCACCAAGAGAACACATATCGCATCCCACCATCAACCCATCTACAAATATCGTGCATAGAAAAGAGGAAAAATAGTAAAATTAAAATGCCCAAGATTCTCTAAGGAAAGACTAGAACCCTTTTATAGATCAAAGATCACCAATAAGACACGAGGGAAAATCAACAAGCCAAAACTCCATCATAGAGTGGAGCCTTGCATCTAAACATCCACCCATAATGGATTAAGCATCACACATGACAAGAAGACCAAGGAGCAATACTAAAGAATATAACAAATAAATACTGCTCCAAAGGAAACTTCCACACCTAGAATCCTGAACACAGTTAAAAAAATCACTCCCTTCAAACTCATACGCTCTACACCATAGATCTAGCATAGAGTTCTCCAACTAAAATAATGCAAGGGAGATTCACCAAAAAACCAAGTTGAAAGGCTCCCAACACCTTGAAGATAGGACTTGAGTAGCAATGCCAAGGGATACATGAGAGCTATTGGATTTTAAAATGTTCCTAAAACCTTGGAGTAGGATTCTAGAAATGATCCATAACCTTAAGCCTATAGGTTTTTATCCTAGAGGCACACAAAGAAACCAGACCACCAACCCCTACAGGTTCTTGCCCTACAGGTACACAAAAAAATAGATTCCCCACCAAGGAGAGAACCCCAAAGTGAAATGGAGGCTGACCATAGTCACCCACCTAAAAAAATGTAAAAATACTCCATATTGATCCATAGATGCCCCCCAATAGCATTTTGAAAAGAATAGGAACATGGAGCACCTTAGACCCCACCATAAGGCCAACATTGTCAAGAAAAAAGAAAATATCATAGTTCACCACCAATTTTCCATTCCCACATAGGGACTCTGGACCACCAAACTCAAATATCTCTCTCTCCTTTAGATCAAGAGATCAAGAGGTAAACAGGAAATCCATCTCAATTGGAGAAAAATGAGCCTCCAGGGAAAAATCAATATATTCACCTTAAGGAGATTCCCATGTAGCTGCAAAGAGGACTTCAATCTCAGAGGGTGATAATTGTGAACCCAGGAATAAAGGGTGTTCAATATCTTCAATCATAGACCTGGAATATTCTACAATGGGATCCAACACCATGACTATTCTTTGCATCCATGCTCAAATTCAAAATCGTTCTACTCCACCCATCACAACCCTTAAAATATTATTTAGAATGTATAGTTACTACAATATTAGTTTTTGTATTATTAACTACTTTTTTTATGAATTTTTTTGTTAAAAATCAGGACTAAGCAACATTTATTTGTTCTTTATATATTTATATACACACAAATGAATAAAAAATAACATGAGGTATCTTTTATATATATTCCATTGTATTTGTTTATTTTCATACTAACATGTTGTGAATAGGAACCCTCAAAATTCTAATAGGGAAGACAATTTTCTTCATTTTTGAAGGGATACAATATAACATACTCAACTATTATACACTATATATCTAAGTTTTGATGCAAAAACAAAATTATTTTCACATTCAACTCATAGAATCATGCACATAAATATTAATGTAGATTGATTCATCAAATGGTCCTACTTTTCTAACATTCAAAATTGCTTATGAGAATGCAAAACATTATATCCCAAAAGGTACAAGCTCAATTCTTCAATATTTTATACAATAATAGAATATTTTCATAGATCGTCACATATGAGGAAGATAATGTGTCTAAGATCAAACCATGAATACCATTTAATAAATTTTAGAGTGTGCAATCATACTCATTCAAAATAATATTATAGTGACAATGTGATCCATATAATAATATACTTAAATGCTAATACTCAATTGGAATCCTAGTGTCATAGTTGTTGAACATTGTTGTAAGGATATATCAAATGATTCAAGATAATTTAGGTGTTGAAAGTAATTTAATATGTAATATGAATGTACACAACACCCAAAGTTCCCAAATATAGTCTCATAGAGAATCTTCAGCTTCAAATTCTAAAAATAAAAATGTGTAACATAAAAATCATGTATTCAAATATAACTTCTAGAAAAGTTCCAAGTTCACCCTTTTAAAATAATAATGTATACCAGCATAATCACATGTTCAAATATAGATTTTAGAATAAGCTAAACTTCACTATTAAAAAATAAACAAATAGGGTATTGTAAATGATTTTAAAAAATTATCATCCTAATTAGAGGTGGAAAGAAAATAAACATATCATAAAAATTGTATTTAAGCTTAGAAGGAAATTCAAACTTTATGTACTATAATATTATATCCTTAACAATCCACTCTAGGACTAATTGACATCATAGCGTCAAATGAGTTAAACATAATAATGAGTATATGCTAAATAATTAAAGAAGTTTGGCAATGTAATTAGGGGTGCAAAGCAAACAAACATATACTAGGAATATACACAATACCAATGTGCATAAATGCATGCTCAAAAGAAAGCTTTAGATTTAAATTTTAAAAATAAATATATAAAATAATAAAATCATATGTTGAAATAGAGAATCAATGAAAGCTCCAACTATTCCATTTGAGAATAAGAATATAAATCATCATAATAATAGTGAAATATAAATTTGAAGAAAAAATATGATTTTATCATAAGGCTTGACTGCTATCATAGGGTCAAATGACTTAAACATCATAATGAGAATATACTAAATGATTCAAGAATTTTGACATCCTATTTAGTTGTGCAAATCAAATAAAATATATAATAGGAATTTGCACAATACGAAAGTGCTCAAAGAAAATATTTTGCTTCCAATTTTTAAAATAAAAATGTAAAACACTAAAATCATGTGTTGAAATATAGAATCAATGAAAGATCCAACTACATCCTTTGAGATTAAGAATATAAATTATCACAATCACATGGTCAAATATTGAGTTGAAGAAAAGCTCACATTTTACCATAAAAATAAAAATTTGCACCATTTTAATCATGCTTTTAGTCAAGCATGGGAAGGAAGCTCCAATTTTAGTTTTCAATATATTTAAATCCTTAAAAATTCATCTCCTACGTTGGTAGTCATGAATCTAATTCCTATAAACTACCAAAAATGTTTACATGATTATTCAAAATATATACTCCATGCATTATGTAGATGGAAAAAACCATTGGTCACTTGTAGTCTAGTAGGTGATGCTCCTACACTTCAAGTTATCTATATTATTCCTTAAATAGGTATGTAGATAACCAATGTGTCAAAGTATTTTGAAATAAATAAATACTTCTACCTATTGAATTTAGTTTTCTAGGGTTCAAGTATTGTTTCTTTCAATGTAATACAAAAGGTACAAGTAAATACCATAAAATATGTAATGTACAATTGCCAATCAAGTCTCATAATTAATCATCATCCATTATTGATGAATTTTTTTTCAAGTTTTTATGGCATGCTAATAAATTCATCTCCATGAATATTTTTCCAAGACAACCATCTTGATAGAGAGTTCTAATGATGGTTTAAATTAATTATCATATCTAATAAGATATGTATAACTTTTAAATATTCTGATATGAACTAAGCATTTGATGGATTTTAGATTTGTATTATCAAATAAGATAAAAAGTAAAATATTAAAATAATCATGTAACAGAAGTAGAATATATAGTCTTTACTCTAGACTAATTCATTTAAGACCAAAATTGGTTTAATATATTTATAAAAGACCAATTCTCATTGAAGAGTTGTACAAATATTAGAATAAAATCTCATCCATAAATTATATTGTTTTCAAGAAAAAAATAATTAACTATTATGTTTCTATTACACACAAATTCAGTAGGAAGCAAAAAATAAATAGGTATCATAATTGCTTAATTTAAAATAATCTAAAATATCTATATTGAGACACTCTAGTGGTATGTCATTGCACTTTTAATTAGACTACCCAAGTTCAAATTATGGCAAGTGATATCCCCATTGTGCCCCTAGGGAGTGTACCCCTAGCTATGTCACTTGCAAGTAAATTTTATCACCAACATCCATAGTGTAGTTTCATTCAAGTTGTATAACTATTTTTCTAAGGCAATAGTGTAGCAAATTGTATGCAATAGCTCAAAAGGTAGTAAGTTTAGCACTATATGAAGTCCTTGTGTCAAATTCAACAATAAAAGGATGGTACAAAGTAGGCCAAAGGATTGTGGAATGTTGACGTGAGCAAAAGCATGTCCAAATGCATGATTAGGCAAGGCAGATAGCAAAGTAGTATGTAGAGGCTTCTTGGATTGAAATAAACTCTAAGGCTATGAAGCCTAGTAAGAAAAATAAAAAAGCATGAAAATTTTGCTAAGTAAGAAAGTTGGTTGGACAATAATGATGATGATGTATGTGTTAGCATATTTTATATTTTAGCATATAGTTATTACATTATTATTGGGCGTATCTGTTTATTTGAACGTCCCATTATTAATAGTGTGTTGCAGTTGATTAGTTCCTGATTCCCTGGACTAATCCTGGCACCATTTTGTATTATTTAAGCATCATATGTTTAATGAATATTTTGTTGTTTTACTCTAACATGGTATCCGAGCTATTGCAGAATTTTTTTTGCAGACGCTTGCTGGGACGTGCGACTGTGAATTCTTTTTGGCTGGAAACATTTTTTTTGCTGGAATGCGCAGTGTTTTGGCTGGAAACACAACATTTTTTTGCTTTTTTTTTTTTTCTGGAAACGCTCTGCAATTTTTTCTGAACGTTTTTTTTTTTTTTTTTTTTTTTAAGGGGCTGATTGAGGATCGCGCAGCACACCCCACGCGATCCCCAACGTCGCGCGCAATCGCGCGGCCCCCCACCCCCAAACGTCGCGCGCAATCGCGCGACGTTTTTCCCACCCCCCCCACACGTCGCGCATCCGCGACGTGTTTTTTTTTTCCCATCCCCACCCCCCACCACGCGCGTGACGCGCGGGTTTTTTTCCCAGCCCCTCCCCCCATCCCAACACGTCGCGCATCCGCGCGACGTTGGGAGGCCCCCCCTCCCCCACCAACCACGTCGCGCTTCCGCGCGACGTTGGGAGGCCCCCTTCCCCCTACCACGTCGCGCATCCGCGCGACGTTGGGAGGGCTCCCCTCCCCTTCCCCGAGGTCGCGCTGCAGGCGCGACACGCACGACTGTCGCGACAGTCGAGGTCGCGCGCTGCACGCGCGACCAGGCTGCGAGCAGCCGAAGGCCGCGAGCGCCACCGACGGCGGAGGTCGCAACCGCGGTCCCGCTAGCCGCTGCCAGCAGAGGCGACAGCCACAGCAACAGTCGTGGCCACCTTGCCGCTGCCAGGAACGGAGAGGAGGAGGCACGCTCCACCGAGAGCAGCAGGGCTGCCGGGACCCTCCTCAAATACGAGGGGGCCCCTGATCCTGTCGGATCAGCCCGCTAGTCCACCTGGTGGTGGACTGTGCGGTAAGGCTCTGGGAGCCTGCAGGTCGCGGGTTCCAATCCCGCCGACCCCCCTTCAACAAAGGTAAAAAAAAAAATTCCACATGTTTTTTTAATTATTTTTTTCCTAAAGTTAAAACTTTAATTTTTAATTTTAATTTATTTTCTATAGTTTAACCTTTATAAATTAAAATTAAATTTTTTAATTTGATTTTAATTTCTTTTTAAAGGTTTTTTAAAAACTATATAAATTAAAATTAATATTTTTTTTTAACTTTAAGGTTATAAAATAATTTTCAAAATCATTTGTGGGGAGATTTTTTTTTTAAGATAAAAAGAAGGGGGGTATTTTTTTTCAAAAATCAAAGGGGGAAAGTGAGTAATTTTTTGAAAAGCAAATTTGGCATTATTGTAAAGGTGCATTTTCGATTGCGCCCGACACCTAGTGGGTCATTCCTGTGGGCACTTTTTTTTGTTGTATGTTGCATATTTGATTTCTTGCACTATAACATTAAAAGTTAAAATCAAATTCACTCCCTAAGTCCCCGGAATAATTAAAACCCATCCGTGCAATTTATTGCACTGCAGTGTTCGGTATTTGTGATACCTCTGGCCAGCACTTACAGGTAAAGTTGTCGTGATTGTGCTCATTGTATCCGCCGCCTAATATAGCTGCCAAAACGACGTCTGAGCTTGTTCTCTATAAATCGTCGGGGAGAGATAAGTTTGCCATTTTGCATTTTTTTACTCCATCCATTACCCTAATAGTTCTTGTGTTTAGGCGTAAATCCTGACGAGAGTTCAGAAATCCAAAGTGTTTAGGGGAAGTTACGCCCCACGCATGCGGATTGCAGACTTTCTATGGTAGGTGCCATCAACAAGACTATTCCCTTTCAGTGATGCTTATGTACCACGTATCGTATGATCTCTAAAAATTACCTATAGTTTCCCTCACGTAAGGGCGGGTGATTTTTTATTGATCTTTCTAAATACCTATAGTTTCCCTCACGTAAGGGCGGGTATTTAGTACGGTATAACGGCCTAGCAAAAGGTATATCGAAAGGGGGACCAATTGGTGTTATAAGGAACCTTCATCATGTCTCGCAAAACTAATGACCGATTCTCATCAGTTGTTGAAAGGTCCTAATTACACACCATGGAAAAATAAGATGAAGGCCATCCTAGCAATGGATGACTTATGGGATGTTGTATCTGGAGCAACAACCGGACCTTCATCTGCTGCTGGTGCTACAACTCCATCTACTGCTCAAAGAGACTTTGATAAGCTAGACAACAAAGCAAAAGTGCTCATCTTGCTTGTTGTGTCTGATGAAGTCCAACCCCATATTGCTGACCGTGCAACTAGTAAAGCGGCATGGGATGCCCTTAATACTATATATGAGGGAAAGAATGATTCCACCATTCTATTTCTTCAATCTCAATTACACAGCATCTAAGAGAAGCGGGGTGAGACAGGTTGAATTCTTTCTTTGCGGAGTTTCTGAATTGAAAGCAAAGTTGAATTCTTTGGGAGAACCAGTTGAAGACAAGCTCCTTACTTCAGTTGTATTGAGAGCTTTAACTGATTCTTATCGGGTGTTGATCACTTCCCTTCAGGTATCACAACGAAAAGTTACTTTTGTAGAATTGGTTAATATGCTTCAAGAGGAGGAGGCACGCCAACTACAACGAGATGATTCTTCTAACACTGCTCTCTACATCAACAGGAAAGGGCAGAACCAGAAGAAGGGTAATTTTTAGAAGGGAGGGAATTCACAAAAGGATTCAAAAGGGAAACAAACTCAACAACCTCAACAGAAAAAGAGATATTGCAAGATCTGTGACAAAGAAGGTCATGATACAAAGAGATGTTGGCATAAGAATAAGCAATCAAAACAGAAAGGCCGAAACAAACCACAAAAGAACAAACAACAAGTGAATGTTGTTGTTGAAGAATCTGACACGGATTCTGAGAGAGCCCACAAAGTTCTCATGACTACCACAGTGTCCAAGCAGACGGATCCTATATGGTATGTTGATTTTGGAGCCAATAAGCACATGATTGGTGACAAATCATGGTTTGAGTCTTTTGAGGCCAAAGAGGGCAAACCTGTCACTATTGTTGATGATAAAACCTACAAGGTTCAGGGAGAAGGCATTGTTTCAGTCACTCTTCCTAATGGCAAGTGTCAGATTGATAAAGTTCTCTATGTTCCAGGATTGGCAAACAATTTGTTGTCAGTCACACAAATTCTGGACAAAGATATGGTTGTGAACTTTAGTGTTGAGGGAGGCAAGAAGTGTTGTTCTATTACCAGGAGGGGTAAGAACATTGCAACCGCTTCATATAAGCATGGCTTATTTGCCTTAGATACTATCTCTACTCCACATGTTGCCATGACGAGTCTCTACAAAGGAGGCAACTTCCCTATGGCACAAGAGATATGGACATTTGAGTTCTGGTTACTTACTTGAGTTAAGTAAGTATGAGATGGTAAAGGGTCTTCCTTCCCTTTCTACCACTTTACCAGTTTTCTCTGACTGCTTGGCAGGAAAGCAACATAGAGTGCCTTTTGAAAAGAGCTCTACAAGAGCAAAGAAACCTCTGGAGTTGGTTCATACCGATCTGTGCGGTCCCTTCACTCCCAACAGTTGTGGGGGTAAGAGGTATTTTCAGTTATTTGTGGATGATTACTCACGAAAGATGTGGGTATTCTTTCTTCAACTGAAATCTGAAGCATTTGGCTTCTTTCGGCAATTCAAGAAATCTGTTGAGAAGGAGTCGGGGACTTCTATAAAGACCCTCCGCTCAGATCGAGGGGGGGAGTTCACCTCTAAAGAATTTTCTGCATTCTTGAAAGAAAATGGGATCACAAGACAGTTAACTATCGCTTATACTCCTCGACAAAATGGAGTTGCTGAAAGGAGGAATCGTTCCATCATGGAAATGGTTCGTTGCATGCTCACGGGAGCTAGACTTGAGCAACTATATTGGGCAGAAGTTGTCACCACAGCAGTATATCTCGTTGAATAGGGCACCCACAAAGGCCCTACAAGGAATGACTCCACAGGAAGCATGGAGTGGTAGGAAACCCTCCATTTCTCATCTACGCATTTTTGGATGTAAAGCTTTCATGCACATACCAAAAGAGAAAAGGAAGAAGCTAGATGAGAAGACATTGAAGTGTATTCTTCTTGGCTATGATGAGCACTCTAAGGGTTATCGTTTGATTGATCCCTTGACCAAGAAGATTCACATTAGTAGAGATGTAGTTTTTGATGAGGCTTTCACATCAGCAAACACATCAGATGTATACCTAGACCTTGTGGAAACTCAGGTTGTTAAATCTCCTTCATCAAAGGTTGGAGGTTCTTCTGGATCTTCTTCAACACCTAAGAAGAAGAATCCAAAGTGGTATACAAATACAATCAAAGACTCTAAGCTATCTACTCCACCGGATTTGACTTTGGATAGGCCTCGTACTCGCAACATGGCTCGACAGGAGAAAGCTGCAACAGAGAATACTGGGGTTGATGATCCGTGTCAATCTTTTGAAGAACTTTCTGTAGATCCAGCAAGAGATACAGAAGATATGGATATTGATAGTGATAAGGTGTTTATGTCTTCCATAGACGATCTTGAACCTGCATCAGTACAAGTTGCTCTCGGTGAGCCTCAGTGGAAGGCTGCTATGGATGCAGAGTATAAGTCTTTGATGAAAAACAAAACTTGGAAGCTTGTCGATCTGCCGCACGAAAAGAAGCCCATTGGCTGCAAATGGGTGTATAAAGTCAAGTACAAAGCAGATGGGACAATTGATAAGCATAAGGCCCGTCTTGTTGCAAAGGGCTATGCTCAAAAGGAAGGCATTGACTACGAGGAAACTTTTGCACCTACTGCTCGGATGACAACAATTCGAGTTATTTGTGCTATGGCGGCATAGTTTGGGTGGAAAGTTCATCAGATGGATGTCAAAAGTGCCTTTCCGAATGGTGATCTCCAAGAAGAAGTCTATATGACTCAGCCGAGGAAGGATTTGCAGTGGAAGGCCAACAGCGAGAAAGTTTGCAAATTGGTCAAATCCTTATATGGCCCGAAACAAGCTCCTCGAGCTTGGTATATAAAAATGGACAATCACCTCCTGCAGCATGGTTTTAAGAGATGTCCGTCAGATGCAAACCTCTATTTCAAGAAACAGGGTTCTGAGATAGTGTTGCTTGTACTCTATGTTGATGATCTGCTCATTACAGGGAGTTTCGAAACTATGATCTCTACTGTCAAAAGAGACTTGTGTCAATCTTTTGAGATGACGGATCTCGGACTTCTCCATTACTGTCTTGGTCTGGAATTCAGCCAGAAGGAGCACTCCATCAAAGTGTCTCGAAAAAAATATGCCAAGACATTGTTGGAAAAATATCGCATGACTGATTGCAAGCCAATGGCAACTCCGATGGAGACTGGACTTCGATTATCGCGATATGATGATTCACCTCGGGTAGATGGTACTCTCTATCGACGAGTTGATTGGGAGTCTCATATATCCGACCAATACTAGGCCGGATCTCGTATTTGTTGTCAACTATCTTTCGAGGTTCATGCAGGAGCCTAAGACCACTCATTGGAAAGCAACAAAACGTGTTCTTCACTATGTCCGTGGCACAATGGAATATGGCCTAGAATACAAGAGGAACAACAAATTCTTCTTGCAAGGATACACGGACTCCGACTATGCCGGATCATTTGATGATCGCAAGTCAACTTCAGGATATATTTTTCATCTAGGATCCGGTCCTGTCTCTTGGCACGACAAGAAGCAACAGGTGGTTGCTATTTCATCAACAGAGGCAGAGTATCGCGCCGCACGTGAAGCCGTGTGCGAAGTGATATGGTTGCGTCGCATTCCGACAAGTATGGGTCATCCATCCAAATCTCCAATACACTTGTTTTGCGACAATCAGGGTGTTCTGAACCTAGTCAAGAATCCAGTCCATCATGAAAGAACAAAACACATTGACACACAATGTCATTTCATTCGAGATGAAGTTTCGAAGCACCGAATTCAGCTTCAGCACATTCCCACCGATGCTCAAGTTGCAGACATTTTCACTAAGGCACTTGCACGTGTCAAATTTGAATTGTTTCGCAGCTCTCTTTGTATTGCAAAATGATGTAATCAGGGGGGATGTTAATATAGCTAGTAGTTCTATCATTACCAAAATAATGTAATAAGGGGGGATGTTAGCATATTTTATATTTTAGCATATAGTTATTACATTATTATTGGGCGTATCTGTTTATTTGAACGTCCCATTATTAATAGTGTGTTGCAGTTGATTAGTTCCTGATTCCCTGGACTAATCTTGGCACCATTTTGTATTATTTAAGCATCATATGTTTAATGAATATTTTGTTGTTTTACTCTAACAGTATGCAAAGGTATAATAGAAATTTGATATCTAGCATTCTCCAAAAGAAAAGTCTAATGAAGCATGTTAAGGATCTGATGGCCACATTCAGTGTCTAGTAACAAAATTAAAGCCAAATACTGAAAGATATTAGACAGACAATAATGTTGATGTTATCATGGTAGAATTAAAAATTTGATGTAGTATGAAAGAAAGGTATAAATAGTCTAAGATATTTGATCTGGCATTCAACTTCTAGCATCTAGCATCATACTTTGTGAAGCTTTTGAAGGTGTTAGACTTTTAAAATGATTATATCATAATCAAGAGCATAAAAACATGATAAGCAAAAATGAATGTTAGATGCAATATAAGTTCAAACAATTAAACCCAACATCCAACACTATGCATGAGAAAATATGGTTGTCAAACTCTTTAAATAATGACATAACAAAAAAAATATTTAGCAATTGACTAGAAGAAATACAAGATATGGCATGAAGAAATGATAAATTAATTAATATTTCAACCAAGATAAACTACCCAATAGTAAGAAGTATATGTCCTCACATTACTATCTTTTGTAGAGATGCTCTAGACTCATCCTAATCAATAAGATCATATGTGCCAACTAGTCGTCAACCATCATTGTTGTTAGAGGACCACAATGGCCAAAGCTTCCTAGTCGTCAACCATCATTGTTGTTAGAGGACCACAATGGCCAAAGCTTCCTCCATCACACATGTGTCCTTGGTTAGCTAGCTAATCATAGCATAAAAAAGTGGATCATCATTAGTTTATTAGATTCTAATGATACAACACGTAAATTGGCATCACAAAAAAATTTGTCGCACATGTCAAAAAAATATGATTAAAGTAGTCAATCATAGTTGGACCTAAATGCGACATCTAGTTCTCATGCATGTTTTGATAGGCCTATAGTCTATTTTGAATATAAACATGATAAGTTAACTAAATGTATTGTAAAAGCTATATGCTTGAATGTAACCAATTCAAAGGGTCAACTCTTTATCATTTATCATTACATAATCATATTATGACTCTATTATATGACTTTTAAATAAATATTAGAGTTGTTTGGCCTCTTTCTCAACTCATTATATAACATGTATGCATGTCAAATAAGTCGTTAAGAATTTTTGTTAAAATGATGTGAATGATTTCTATTGTTACAGTTATTCTACTTTTTGGATTTCTCCTTGGATTTATTATTCATTAGTTCCTTGAATGCTTGATAATGCTTGGTGTTTAATATGATTAAAGTGCTCTATTATAAGAAAAGTAAACCGGTCTATTAGGTAGTTTAGCTTAGTCCAAAGTGTGAGGCTCTCATACTTTGTGTCTCTTGATGTTGCTAAATCCATGCCATTTTAAGTTTAGCTTCTAGATTTATGCTTCCCTTACTTTAGTCTAAACCCTTATTTTAGTTAGTTTACCTAGGATCATAGGAACATGCCTACTCTAAAGGTTGACTAAAAAAATCACATTTTTTACTCATCCAATCTTGGTGAATGTCTTGAGGGCATTTTGTGGCCATTCCACAACTAGTCCCAATATTTGGGGACCCACCTTTTAATTTTTGTGTTTGGGTGTTTTTGTTTCATTTTGAGTGTCTAGTGGATTGGTTAGGTTCCTCCTTTTTTTATTGTTTTGATTAATTTTAATGTTTTGAATTAAATCAATTCAAACATTTAAAATAATTTAATCAATTTTAAAATAAAGGAGAAAGCAAGTAAAAATAATAATAATAATTAAATAAAGCTTTTTGAATTTAAAAGGAAAAAAAAAAAACAAGTTTATATATATATTTTATATAAAAATAAAAATAAAACAATTTAAAAAGAGAAAATATTGTATATATATATATATAAAGTAAAAAAAAAAAGTAAAAACAATAAGATATAAATAAAAAGAAAAAGTAGTAAATGAAGCCATGGTGCTTCATTCACCACGTTTTAGTTCACATTTTATAAATAGATTAAATTTAATATTTTTTTTTCTTTTTATTTCTTTTTTTTAATAGTTTAACTTTATGCTTTTAGTATAGTTTGTTTTGTTTTTTTTTAAGTTTGTTTTTTTAAAGGCTAATTCACGTGTCTTATGTGTATTATGTGCAGGTAAGATAGAAGGAGAATAAAAGAAAAGAAGCATTATGAAAATGAGTAGGCCCAAATTGAACGAAAGAAAAGCCGTTTTGTTGGATATGTCGAAGGGCTAAAACAGAAAAAAGGAAACGAAACAAAGGGTTTTGGAAGCCGAAATGAAAGTGGAAAATGGAAGGATTTTCATGGATTTTAAATATAACATTGGAGGATGAAATAAAGGCTGGATATTTTAGGATTTTTCCAAAGGAAGAAGGCATACCGCTGGGCCGATTTTCACCATTTGGATGCCAACTTTGGGCATTTTTTTTCTACATTGTAATGGAATATTGAATATCTTTTTGCAGCAATTAATTGGAAATATCTCAAGTTTTATGCATTTTTATGGTTAACTTGATTTCTTTTTCAATTTATTGCATCCTTTTCCTTTGAAGCTCGCACCGTATTAGATGTTGATTGCACTAAGTCGGGTCACTCTAATACTGGTTTTATGCATAATACTAATGCTTGCAGGGTCTGTGAAGAAATTAGGGGTTGCAGCATTTCTGTTTTTCATTTTTTTTAATATTTTTCTAACTTTCTTTTTGCTATTTTTTATTTTTTATTTTTAGAGATTAAAATAAAAATAAAAATAAATTAAAATGTTAAAAATAATTTCATGATTGTGAATAATAATGTAAAATCTATCATACACAACAGATTCAGATTCATTCTGAGATCATTTCAATTTTATACAAATTTTTGGAAATGGCTGTTTGATGCAGATTTTATAATTTCATAATTTCATTTTTTCACATTTTGTAGTCAAATCAGATTTTTTTCAGCTTCATATTTTTTTTATTTGCAAGCATAAAATAAACTTTCCTTCATGAAAATTTCAATTTCATCGAAGGGGATTAATTTTATGGCATTTCATAAGTTATCTTTTTTTGGGCCATAAGTGCACCTATCTTTATGAAAATTTCAATTTCATTAAAGAGAGGTGATTTTATATGTTACATTAAAATGCTATTGTTTTAACACATTAAATTATTATTCTTTATGAAAATTATTTCATTAAAGAAAGATAATTAAATGATATTTTAAAGGCTATATTTCAAGGCTATAAATTATTATCTCTTTGTGAAAATTGATTTCACCAAAGAGAAATAATTTATTATTCATATCAAAGGCTATCTTTATCTTCATGATAAGAATCTACATTTCAGATTCACATTCATAGATAGATTTTAATCTTTACTTTCATATTTAAAGTAGGGTAAGACTTGATTAAAATCCACTTAATAAGAGAAGATAAAATCTACCTTAAAATCCTCAAGATAAAAGGAACTAAGGCACTACATCGTGGTCATATGAGGACCAATTCACATTTATTTTTATTTTGGTTTCATGAACAATCATTAAAGTAACTTGGTAAAATAAACCAACACATGCCCCTTGTTTACAGTTACTTGCAATCACTAAGGTGTTCCTAGCATTGAATTAATATATTTTTATTGAGATTATTAATACACATGCAAATGCTAATATAGCGGAGACCTTGGAGAAGTTGTTTGTTTAACTTCTTTACAAGAGAGGGTTTTGGGATCCAAACCCTAAGGGAGAGTGTAATTTCACAATTGGGTAAAATTAACACTCAACCGAAATATTGTGTTGGAGAGGATCCAAAAAGATAGCAGGATAGAAAGGACATTAATTATCTCAAGCGGACAAACCAGTCTTAAAAAAAACCTCCCTATAAAGTATACCTGTATATTTCTTATCGGTTTTCAGAGCTCCAAGCAAGGTGTATCATAAAATCGAGCAATTTCAAAAGAACTTTATCTGGTCAGGGACCGAGGATAAAAAAATGATCCATTTGGTAGGGTGAAATAAGGTTTGCAAACCTAAGGTACAGGGGGGGCTAGGGGTCGAGGGAGAGTTGCTAATCTCAACACAGCTCTGCTAGCCAAATAAGCATGGTGACTATTAACCAAGGTTGAAAATGAATGGACGACTATAGTCAGGAGGAAATACCTCCAAGGATCAAATTTCCTCAATGATAATCTGGTGAGTAGGGGATCAACTTTCTGGAATACAATCCTAACAAGCAGAGATCTAGTCAAAAGAGGTATTATATGGATCCTTAGGAATGGGTAAATGATAAAATTTTGGAAGGACCGGTGGGTGAGAGCTGAGGAATTATCCCAGAATCCTCGATTGGCTAGGATCCAAGAACACATGGAGCAACATATTGGGCAAAGGGTGGTTGATTATATCTGGCAGGATATGAACACCCCTAGGTGGAAATACATTAGAGTACAGGGTTTTGAAGCTGAGTCCGAAGAACTTCATAATATTTTAACACAACAAATTCTTCCCTCTGGAGAAGATGAGGATCACATTGCTTGGGCTGAGACTGAAAGTGGATATTTTACGATCAAATTCGCCTATAACTTGCTCCTCAACAATGAAGACCAACAATTTCAACCGAATTTGGTCTGAATCAAGGATTTAATCCCTAAAATATTTTTTTTCTCATGGCTGGTGATCCCAGGAAAAATTCTTACCATGGATAATATGTTGACCAAAGGTATGGTTATTGCTAACCATTTTCATATGTGCAGGGCTGGGTCGGAGTCAACCCAACATTTGTTCCTAGAGTATCCGGTGACAATGTCCATCCTTGATGAACTTTTCCAGGCTTTTAGGATCTCGTGGGTCAAACTGACTTCAATTTTTGAAGTGTTCCAACAATAGCCTCAACCCTTTGTTAGTCTGAAACTTAAGTACCTTTGAAAAATCTGTTGGCATCATTTCTTGTGGCAGATATGGTTAGAAAGGAATCATAGAGCTTTTAAGGATACCAGTCATAGCCTTAAAATAATCCTAAATAGAATCCTTGCAAATTGCTTTAGCCTTAGGCATTAAGGAAAAGCCTTTCATCCCTCTACCCAATTCCAAAAATGGGGTCTCTTGGGAGCCACCCCCTAGGGGTTAGTTCAAATTGAAATTTGATGGTGCGGCTAAGGAGAACCCGAAAAGAGCAGGAGCTGGAGGAGTAATAAGATATCATCAAGAAAACCTTGTTAAGGCCTTCACTGAACCATTAAGAATTATAACTAATAATGAGGTGGAAGATGAGGCGGAAGCTAGAGCCTTTTTGAGAGGGTTAAAATTTGCCCAGGAGACTCATGGAAATTTGATGATTGAAGGCGATTCCATGAACATCATCAACCCGTTAACCAATAGCAGAAAACCTCCATGGAGGATTGAGGTCGTCATCGACAAGACAAGGATCCTTTTTACAGCAAGACAGGACAGGAGGATTTGCCATGTGTTTTGTGAGGCCAATAAAGCAACTAACAAATTAGACAATGTGGGTATTGATGCGGGAAGTTTGATGATGTGGACACAAGGGGTACCACGTGAAGTGGAAGACATTCTTAGAAATGAAAAGCACACTACTGATTAAGGAGAAAGGTGGAAGGGTGTTTTTTCCCCAAGTTTTTTGTGATAAGCATAGAGTTTTTCCCTCTAATTCAACTCAAATGGCTATCGTTGTAAGTAATGTTAATTGTCATTTTGAACTGTCTTTCTGCAGTAAGTGTAAGGTGCTATAGGATAACATGTTCTAAGGATGACCAGGATCCGCAATCTCAGCATAAGGCTAGATTTTGTATTAGGTTTTGGGTTAACCTGCAAAACCCGGTAATTAATGACGACTTTTATTTACCAAAAAAAAAATTAACACTCAACAGGGCACAACTCATCCACTTAGGTGGACTTTAAACCAAGATTATTTGGTACACTTAGTGGGACCCAAAGTGTCCCCCCACAAAATTAGCACAATTGCGAAATTACCCACCATGCTACCAAGAGTTTTTGGTATGCCCACACAAACTCACCTCCTTGATTGAATAGAACCATGGTGATATTTTTCTCTAATAGATCAATATCCAATGACTTGGTGGTGATGCTAAGATTTACTAATCAAATTAAAAATCCAATAGATATTGAATGTGCGAAGATATTTTGACATAGCCAATGGGACATTAGTGTCTCACCTTTAAAAGGACTTTCTAAAGATCATAGCTAATTACCCATTATTCTAACAAGTATTTTTGACATGTTCGATGGGACAAGATTTCATAGATCCTATTTGTGGTCTTGACCTCAAATATTTAGAGTGTATGTTCACTTGATAACTCTATTTAAAATATGAATCTAAATAAGTTGATGAATCCACTATAAGAAAATTTTAGAATCAAATTGTGATAGTGTTGAAAATCCAAATTCCACTAAGCACCAATTAGATGGCTCCACAAGCCCCGATGTGTCCCCAGTTTTTCAACTTATTCAAAATAATAATAATAATGTTTTTTTTGGTATTATTAAGAAAAATAGGGTTTTGACAAGGACCCCACAACCTTTTACATATCACCTTGCCACTAAGGCAGCCAGAAGAGCAAACCACAAACAACAACCAAAGAAACAAAGAGATACACCAAAACACAAGGAAAAATAGAGACGAGAATGATCAATGAGAAAACTGAGAGAGTTCTACAATATTAAATGGATCTCATGGAAAAAATTACCAGACATTTAAGAAACCTCCTTAGCATAATCTAACAACATTTTCACATAGCTCCACACCGCATGTTGTTTGATATCAGTCAACTTCAGGATGTGTAAAACTGCACGCTTCCTCGTACAGGCCTCCCTTGGAGTATAAACATCAGCCACCATTTTATCCTTAGTGAAATCCCTTGGAAGAGCCTCCACATCATCTGGGTGGGATAAGGGATAAGACTCAACCTCATCCTATTTTTTACCTATCAACCGCATTGATTTTTAGGGGCCACTACCTTTCACCAATCTAATAGAAGGAGGACCCCCACTGCAGGTGAGACAACGAGAAAAGTTAGAGAATTCTTAACAATCTCATTAGTGGAGATCTTTGCCACTATTCGCCTCATACCTTTAGCAAAACATTAATTTTGCGAGAGATTTTCTTCGTGATAAATCCCAATGAAAATAAGTAAACATCCTCAAAACCTTCACTTGAAATTTAAAACACCACGAAGGCCTGGCCAGGTGTAGGAACTAGGAGATCAGCTAAAGACTTCAAAATTTCCTTCACCGCAATCCCTTTATCCATCGTTCCTTGCTTGAAAACTAAAAGGGCCAATCCCTGGTGAAGGAGAAACTAACCGCACCCTCTTTGAACATCCATCATAGACTTCCTCATAGAATGAAACAAAAACAAGGGAATATTCATCCACATTTGTCTCCTCAAATGATTCAAAAACATGGCATGGAAACTATGTATGACATCATACCTAGAATCCAAAGTAAAATAGTCCATAATAACCTTAGCCACCCTATCCCATGGTGGAGACAAGGCCTTGGCGTTGTAACCATTCTGGATTTTGGGAAAAAATTCATCACCATATAGGAAGAAGCTGATTTCTTTCAGTAGTGAATGCCTATCTCAGTTATGATAAGTGCCATCTAACACTAGACCAATAGTGCAACTAATCAAAATGGCAGAAAACTCAAAATACCAGGACCTAACTCTCACCCATCCATCCTTCCACATCGCTACGATCCATTTGGAGAGAACAAAGTTATGCTCATAAAATTTTTGGACACACTCCAATAGACCACCATCCTTAAGAATAGATTTAACCTCCTCATCAATATTATAAAACACAGGCTCCACCCGAGATTTAACATGTCTCGACTTGGGCCCATACCACTTATCTTTCCCCATCTTCAATCTATACACAGCTTCCCTACTTATTAACACCGCAATCTTCCACACCAGGGAACCAAAGGAGGTAACACCCGAGCAAACAATAAAGCACGAAAGACCCCATAATAGTCCTAAGAAAATGAGAAGATGATTCCCAGGCATCTTTGCATAAGTAACACCTATTAACTAGGAACATACCTCTATTATGAAGATTTTCAACTGTTAGAAGCTTGTTCTGTACCACCAGTCATAAAAATATATTGACTTTAGGGGTTAAATTCTTTAACCAAATTAGGCCATTAGGAAAATGACCATTCTCGTCAAAACTTAGGAGTTCATAAGTTGATTTAACCGAATACAATCCAGCACTATCAGCATTCTAAACTAAACGATCCTTCATATTCTCTTGATGCACAACGTAAAGACGAAGCTCTTCCATCAGCAAATTCTAAAATTGAAGATCAATGGTATTCCTAACAATAGGAGAGGGACTGGTCCAGATAACTCTAGCACCATGAACTTTAGTGAAATCAACCACTCTAATAAACCCAACTAATCTAGATAATTGACTCAGGTCTCTAAATGCAATTCCTCTATCAAAGGTCGATATCTCAACCAGGAATCTTCCCAAAAATTTACAACTCTCCCATTTCTAATAATACACCTGCAATTATGTTTAATGAACTCATAGGACTTTACAAGACTGTTCTAGAAAGTCGAACCACCAAAAGGAAGGAAATCTGAAATAAAGGAATCAAAATTGTACTTAGCCTTCAAAATTTGGCACCACAAACAGTCAACATTAGAAGCTACCTTCCAACTAAGCTTTACCAACAAGGTCTTGTTCATCTTAGCTGTATTATTCAGATAATCCACCATATTTTTTTCTTCTACAAGCTACTCTCACGAAACCAGATGAAATTTACCTTTAAGCTCAAGACTGGCCCAAAGAAAAGCCTTGCAAATACTATCCAACTTTGCTGCAACTTTACCAGGAAGGTGAAAAAGGGATAGAAAGTAGATAGGGATGCTCTGCAACGTACTTTGGACCAAAACCACCTTACCTGCTTGACTCAGAAGATCTCCTTTCCAGGAAGCTAATTTGCATTCAATTATTTCAACCACCGGAGTCCAAAGAGCATCTTTAGCACAACCAATAAAAAGAGGAATACCCAGATTGGAGGATGGGAGAGAAGCAATTCCGCAGTTTAGAATATCATCTATTTTATTTTACCTCACCTTTAGAGTATTAATGGAAAATAAATTGCTTTTAAAAAAATTGATCTGTTGACCAACTGCCCTTTCATAACAGTCTAAAAGGGATTTAACTTCCCTAGCGAAGATCACTGAGGCGACGAAAGAAATTAAAGTGTCATCAACAAATTATTGATGAGAAATCAGGTTGCAAGAGAGCGTCGGATGTAGTTCAAACTCATCACGATACCGATAAATAGACCTTCCAAGAGCCTCAACCATGAGAATGAACAGAAAGGGGGAAGTGGATCACCTTGATGAATTTCCTAGAAAGAATAAAAAGCCTAGCAGGAGAGCCATTAACAAGGATAGAGAACCATGATGATCAAATGCACACTTCTACCAAATTAATCCACCCTTCACATAAGCCAAATTTCCTCAAAACACTAAATTAAAGGCCCAAGAAATCTGATCATATGCTTTGTTAACATCCAATTTGAGAAAAAATGTTGCTCTACCACTTTTGTGGATAGAATACATTAATTCATGAATAACAATAGCCCCATCCAAAATATGTCTACCCAAGACAAACCCACTCTATGCAGGATCAATCAACATAGGCAAAAGCGATTTGAGTCTATTCGTTATGGTCTTCATCAAAATATTATAAATAGTACTACATAAACTTATAGGCCTAAAATCGCTGAAGAAATATGTATAGTCTTTCTTGGGAATGAGAGCCAAGAGAGTAAAATTCACCACTTTTGGGATAACCAGAGAACGTTGTGAATCTCTAATTGTCTATCATACATCTTCCCCACAGCTATGCCAAAACTTTTCAAAAAACATAGGAGGGAAACCATCTAGCCCTGGAGCCTTAAGAGGACCCATAGAATTAACAACCACTTGGATTTCCTCATCAGTGAAAGGAGCCATAAGTCTCACATTCCATTCTTCCTAGACAATCCTTGGGATAGCTTCTAACATCACACCTTCGACATGGAGATCACAAACTGGCATGGGGAAAAGCAGAGAAATAAAAAAGCCAACAAATTCCTCCTAAATTTCCATCACATTTGTAGTCACCCCTCCACCAGCCTTCTCAATTTCTCTAATTCTATTTTAACCCCTCCTCTGTAGCGTAAAAGCATTGAAAAAATGAGAATTACAATCACCTTATTTCAACCAAAGCTCTCTAGATTCTTTTTTCCAGAAAATATCTTCCTTAGCTTGCTTATTGTGAAATTATGAAAGGAGGAATCATTCTTCTTGGAGTAAAACATCGGAACTCCCTTGAGCATTCATCACGACTTCAATATCTTTTAGTTGTAATCGCAATCTCTCCTTTTCTCTGAATAAATTACCAAAGGTAAAATTATTCCATAGCTTTAGATTAAATCTAAACCTTCTAAACTTATTAGATAATTTAAACATTCCATCACCAGGAATGTCTTCCTGTCACCATTCCTTAATTTTGGCTTCAAAATCAGGATGACAACACCACATAACTTCAAACCTAAAAGACCGAAGAAGAAAGAGAAGATCATCAAGGACCTCGATCCATAAAGGGTTATGGTCCAAACAAATCCTAGGAAAAGTTGACAATGATGCATCACCAAATAGATTAGTCCTAGAATCTGAAACTAAAATCCTATCAAATATGCTCAAAATCAAACTGCTACCCGACCTCCTATTGCTCTAGGTAAACTTCGCACCTTTTAAATCCAAATCCTGAAGTTCAACCATATTGACAAAATCAAAAAAATCTTTTAAACTCCTTTCATCCACAATATTACTACCACACTTCTCAGAAGGATATAAAGTAGAATTAAAGTCTCCTACAACCATCCACGACTCATGACTAAAGGTTTCCCTCATCTCAAGCAGTAGAAGCCAAAATTTGTGCCTATCACTATACGAATTTGGAGCATAAATATTAGACATCACCTATCTCCTCTTAGATATTTCACACTAGAATAAAATATTAATCACTCGATTAGAGAATGAGATTACATGGCCATCAAGTTTCGAAGAGTTCCAAAAAAAAGTAAACTACCCAAAGAACCAGACGCTTCACTAGCCATAAAACCAGAATCCTTCCACACAAAATTATGTACCAACTCCCATGAGGAAGCCTCTAGCTTAGAATCTTGAATACAAAAAATATCAGGAGATCTCTCCCTTCTGAGCGAAGCTAATAATCACCTTTTAGAAGAGCTATTAAGCCCTCTAACATTCCATGAACATACCTTCATTGGAAAATCAAAAGGAGGGCTTCCTCCCCGTCCCCCACTTGAAGAGGACTTGAAACCTTCGAGTTTCAATTGTTTTTCATCGTTCCCTTCCTTTACCACAAGGAGAGCCTAACCACCATTAGCCACTGCCTCATCCATGGATTTCTTCCTTCCAGATTTACTTGAAGGTCTACCAAGTTTCCTTGCCATCCCAATATTAATACCCCTTTTACGATGACTTCTCATTTTTGGACCAGGTGACCCCTTCTCTAAATTGAACTTGGGAGAAGCTATCGAGCTCTCAGAGCCACACTCAAGGGAAGCAAGAAGCTCCTTCGGAGAAGAGGATTTTCTAACACCCCTAGGAGTTGAGAGCTCCTTTGGAGAAGAATTTCTAGCCACCCGACGGGTGAAAGACTCCAAATCCATATTCATTGGGTATCCTCTCCACCTTTCAATCCCAAACATTCAAAGGAATTCAAAAGGAAAATATCAACAGCTTGCACTAGGAAGTCCAAATAAAGAACTACCGGCAAATTATTTTGATCTAATAATGTTAACCATAAAAAAAATCAATTATTTTCTATAATTATGTTGTTTAGATGAGTTTTGTGATTTATGAAAAATACTTTTTTTAATTTTAAATCTTTATTTATAGATCAAGCTCATCTATAACTAAATTTAATCTTTTCTAACTAAATGGAAAATAATATTAACTAGAGAAAGAATTTTTCAATTATTTGTTATAATTAAACTTTTTTTTGAATTTACTCTTCTCTGACCAAAAACATTGATAAACAAAAAAGTGAATGGATTTATTAATTATTTCTTATAATTTGGCTTTTTATTTGAATTTAATCTCCTCTGAACCAAAAGAAAAAGATAAAACACTAAACGTTTATAAATACTGTTCTAATGTTTATTAATTTAAATTGTTTAATTCTTCATTGTCCACCAGAAAATATATTTGCATGAGTGAAAACGATTTCCTGTATGACTTGTGTATATATGAAATAACATGGCAATCCCATCGATAATATACAATATTTCAAGAAGGAAAAAAAAAAATCTTTCTTATGGAACTCTTCGCACCTTCAAAAGGTATCAATGCTGTAAATGCTGTAACTTTCTTCGTTGTTCATAGGTTTGTTTTATTCCTTATGACTGATTACACATGGAGATTGTTTTGGGTCTGTTCTTGTAGCTTTTGCTTCACTGTTCTATAAACTCAGCCCATATGAACAACAGGATTTCAGAAGGTGGAGTAAAGTTGATGGTCTGACAAAACATGCAGATCTTAATATATCCTATGTTTTTTTTCTCCCCTTTTTGTTGTATAATCCTCTCAATTGTTTCTCCTTCTTAGAACCTTTCCAGCTATTGATGCAATAGACCTGCTCTCATAACTCTTATAGTATCAACGCAATTTCAATTTCAACTCTAGATACACATTTTATTTAATTAAGAGGCTAAGAGCCTTGAATATATAATTTCATACACAAATTTCATCCATCCACTAAATAAATCATTGCCGTGTGTAAAGATACAATGCCGTTGTTGAAAAGAAGTCCAAGAGGCTTCAATTCAAATATCAAATTTCACTATCTGTTCCTTGGGTTGAAATTGAAATCCAGTGTTCAATGAGGCTTAACTCCTTTCTAGAATCAGGAATTTGTTACTTCGATTTAACCAAAGTTTTGGATAATTCCACTGCAAACTTCTGCCAACACATTAGGTGGGAGGAGGAAAGTTATCTAAATTGTAAATTGCATAGGAAAGACCAGCGGCAGCTATTGTCATAGCAGAAGTCACCATTTTCTTCAAAAGCTGCTTTTTATCTTTCTTATGTGCCTTCTGTATAGTTTTAATTTGGGATTGAGTTATCTCCTCCATAGATTTCTTCTCCAGCTCATGTTCAACCTTGAGCTCCATTTCCTCCACTTTGGCCACCCTCTTCTCCAGTTCTCTAAAGCTGGCACTCTGGGGAACCACATCTACTCCTTGCGGCGGTGCTGCTGGTTGTGGTGGGGCAGGCATGTTCTCTGGAAAGAAGCAGTTGGTGGAGTTCTGAATGTTGAATGTGAAGCCACTCAAATGATTTTTAACACTATTGCATTTCGTGTTTTTCCTCATGGTTGCTTCCTCAACCTCCTCATTGTCTTCCACTTTATTTTCGGTGCTGACAGGAGCACTGTCAGATTGCTTTTTCACAAATACATCTTCAGCTGAACAATCAGTGGCGACGTTTCGTTCTGCTGGTCTCTGAGCTTGTACAAGATGGATACCCACTATTTTCTCCTTCATCACAGTTTTGGAATCCCCACCTTTGTATATATGTTGCGATTTGGGTCTCCTTGTGTTTCTTTGGGCTTGCATTCTATCCTCTTCGTCTTCTGCAGGGTAGACATCTGTAAATTTCCTGAAACCAGGAGGAGCCCTGTCAAGTGTCTTCTCCAATTCATCAGAAGTGTTCCCTTGAGAATCGAGGTTTCCCCACTTCAAGGAATTGGTCATGGGATTTTCCAGAATCTTGTTGTGGATAAGCAATTTCTCCATCATGGCAATCTCGTTCATGGTATCCATGAACCCATCGCCTCCTGCAGCTCCCATCATGTCCTCCTCAGCAGCATCCAGGGAAGTCATCAAACTAGGCAAGTTGGTCTGCCTGTGGAAGCCATGAAGTTGTTCCTGAGACTTCTTATCAAGGAAAGCCCTCTTGAGCTCTTCAGGAGGTGGGACCTTCACAGGAACATTCATGTTCTCCTGTCTCAGGTGCAATGCCTCCTTGAGATTCTCAAACTCTTCCTGCTCCTCTTCGGCCAAGAAGGATTCCCCCCATGCAGGAAGTGGAGATTCTTCCTCCAAATTCACTTCCCGTCTCCATTTCCTGAGCTTGGAATCCACATCCATGCTCCTCTTCCTTGCAGAACCGTCGGGCTCAGGAGATCCAATATTAGGGGCTCCACTGCCAACACTACTTTTTCCAAAGCGCCTCTCTTCAAATTCCTGAAATGGGGGGTCCTTACAGGACTCCACATAGGCACCCATCCTTCTACCCTTTTCACCCAAATCCCCATCATAGCGAATGACAGGATCCACAACTGTACCATCACAGGTTTTCTTACTCTCTTCTTCTCCACCCATCGACATCCTCCTAGAAAAATTGGAACCACTGGACTCAGCACCCTTCCCGTCCCTCCTGGAAAACTCCACATCACCACCGAAATCCTGGCTCTCATTCCCACCAAAAACCCCAAAACCATCTTCACTCCCCTCATACTCCAGCAGGTTGCTGTTGCCACTATCAGTCCACACCAAAACATTATCATCATCATCCTTCCTGCTTGTCACATCAACAATTGATCCCAATCCCAGTTCACTGCTCTGGGACCCACTGTTTATCTTGCCACTCCCATCCTCCAATGCAAGTGGGTCCTCCTCAATCTCCTCCACAATACAGCTCCCACCGCTTCCACCAAACTTAGCCGACCTTGCAGACCCATCACCCATTTTCACAATCTCCTGTGACTCCCTCTTCAAAACGATCATCTTAGAACCGCCATCCTCTTCCTCCAGATTTTCCCGACTACACGAAGAATTTCTTCTCACTGTCACGGACTCCCCAGAGTCCGAGTCCCTGTAGAAAGACTTCGACATGGACACTGTCTTCATAAGCACACGACCTCCGCTACTTTTTGTCTTCATATTGCTATATTCACTTTCACCCCCACCAAATTCCTGTTGAGCTTGCTTTACCGCGAGTTCCCACTGGCCAAACTGTTCACTGAGAGCTTCGGCTTTGGCCATGGCGGCTTCGTAGAATTCAGTGTCTTTGGCCACCCTGTATGCGTTGCTAGCCTTGGACAGCCTGGCGAAGACACCTGTCAGGGGCCGGAGGTCTTGGATGGATTTCTTGACGACGTGGAACTCGGCGGCGAAGGCCTTGGCCTTCGCGAGGGCGGCCTGCACTTCCTGGGGCGTTCGCAGTGGTAGAGTTTCGAGGCGTTCCACGTGGGATTGCAGGGCGCTGAGCTGGTCGTCCACCTGCCTTTGCCTGGCTTCGTGGCGTGTGGACTTCGGAGTCGCAGGCTCGCCATGACTTGTGGGACTGCGAAGAGGTGGGGGCTTTTGCATTTTTCACATCTAGATTTTGCATTTGTGCTTTTGGAGTATATATGGTGGCGGCGGGCTCTTGCTGTGGCAATTGAAAGGGATGCGGCTAAGAGTTGCGCCCTTTTAAGGATTTTAGGAGTACCCTTCGGAGAAGAGGTCCAATGATTTTAAGGACCTACGTCTTGGGTTGGATTTTTCCCTGCATATTCTTATAAGCTATTAAATAAAATCTGTGGCATATAAGATGTTTTCTAAGATACAAAGGAACTTACCTCAAGTTTTGATGTTGTTTAAGGTGAGAACGGAGCGCAGAGAACATTTGTGTTAGCAAGAATAATGGAAAATTTTCAAGCTTGTGTAAATTCAGAGCTATTTGTGGGCTTGACACAAAATCTAATCATTCATGTTGTTTTATTGTTGTTCTTTCTATGCACAGGCACATTATAATCACAAAGGCCAAGGATCCCTAATAATAGCATCGAAATATCCAACCAAAGACATCGCATAACCAGATTAATCACATTAATTCCAACACAAATCAGTAAAATACATTCAGATTAACAAGCAGGTTAATGGCGGCAAGGGTTTCCCCCTCCCAAGCTAACCACATGTACAGAAAACAACATAAACCCTAACACTAAAAGAATCCTCCCTAAAATACAAGAAATGCTCTTCTGTTTCTCTAGCTTTCGTCTTCGGCAGCGCCAGACTTTGAGGAAGAGCCGCTCTTTTTAGGCAGAAGTATGTTGTGAATGTTAGGCAGGACGCCGCCGTTAGCAATGGTGACGGCTCCCAGAAGCTTGCTCAGCTCCTCGTCGTTCCTCACCGCCAGCTGGATGTGTCACGGCAAGATCCTTGTTTTCTTGTTGTCCCGGGCCGCGTTGCCCGCTAGCTCCAGAACCTGCATATGACCAAACCCCAAACTTATACAAGAAATAACAACGACAATTCACGAAATAATGAAGATGAAGAAGAAATTACGAAGCGGACGCTGTGATTTTTGCATACCTCGGCGGCAAGGTATTCAAGAACTGCTGCTAGGTAGACCGGGGCGCCGGCGCCGACACGCTCGGCATATTTGCCGGCCTTGAGAAAGCGGGCGATTCTGCCCACGGGAAATTGCAGGCCGGCCTTTGAGCTCCTCGATGTGGCCTTCTTTGCCCCGCCGGCGCCGACAGCCTTTCCTCTTCCTGCCATTTCTTCTCTGCTCTGCTCAAACCGCCATCTGATCCTCTCTGGTGCCTCTCTCTCGAAGGAAGATTAGTTGTTTGGTATGATGTTGTCGTGTTCTCTCGCGATTTTATATGCCAGCGGGATTGGGCTCCAGCCCTTGGGCAATGGAGTGCTGCGGCACGGATCAAGATCTTCGGCCGTCGGTTTGTGACCTTTGGACGGCTGGATGGTGAGAAATGGACGTGGGATTATTCTAATGTATTTGTTGTCTCCCCGCGAAGGTTACGGGTTTTACAAAAAGTGGGTTTTCCAGTGACGGACTTCCCCACGCATTTAGTATGTGACGTTAGGGCTATTGCGTGAGAGGTTCGAATTTATTTTTTATTTTTTTAATAACTAGAGGCACGCTTCGGTATAATGTGTTTTTTAAATTTTTTCAAATTTAGGCATAATAATTCAAATAACATGAGTAAAATATCCTAATAAAATTTGAATTTTTTATTTTTTTAAAAGAGAAAAACTTTTGCGGGTGGGGTTTTATATCGTTAACGTCACTCGGGAGTCACGTCCGCATCAACAATATTAATTGGATTTTGGGTATCTAATTCAATTTTTTGGTAAGGTGGAGATTCGAATTTGGGACCTCCCTTGAAAGATTGAACACCCCTCTCCAACTCACCTACGGACAATTTGAATTTTTCAATTTTACCTTTCATGACAAAATTCATAAACAAAAACCGGAAAACGGTAATTTATATGGTTATTTTTATTTTAGATTTGCTAATTTTTAAGGTAGGGAAAGGTAGTTTTTAACTATTGAAAGGTTATAGGATTATATAATTTGATCTTTGTTTTGTTTTATTTTATATATAGTTATACAATTATCAGTATTGTATATAATTTTAAATTTTAGTTTTGTAGGTTTTGAATTTTAAACCTTAATAAAGTTTCAAAGTTTTTATTATTAGGTTTGAAAAACTTTATAGATAATTCTTATTACATCTTATAAAGAATTAATTTAGCCTATGTGTTAGCATAAAAGCTAATTTAATGTTAATGTTATTCATGACATGAAAATATTTCCTATGCAAAGAACACAAACTCCATGACTAAGAAAAATTGATAGGTACAGTGAGAACAAAACTAATAGAATAAACTGAATACAATCAAACTTCTCATGATGAGATTTATTAGTGTCTTATCATTATTGGTGCTCTTTAAATTTACGGTATACAATTTTCAACAAGGATTGTAATCAAGAAATCTTTTATCAAATACGAGATTGTTGCCCTAGGAGGGTCTAATGGGGATGCCTCCAGATCCTCTCTTAGATAAACAAAGTTTGTTTGCAGATTTGTTGAAGGAGAAATCTTCAACAGAGACTAAAGAAGCATAAAAAATGCACTAAAGTTACTCTTTAAGGTTGCGGGAAAAAATCTACATCTCAAAGAGTCAACGGATGCTTGCCACAATCGAAATCAAGGTCAAAGATCGTCATTGAGCAAAGTATAGTAGAAGAAATAGTCTCATATAGAGCCAACCATGACCTAGTCTATAAATTCATGGGTGTTTGCCTTATCCTGAATTTTTTTGCATTCGTGGGTTTGGCAGAACTGGGAGCCTCTTGGTGAGTATTATTTGTGGTTTATTAGTAATGGATATTTTATTGTTAGCTTTTCCTCACTTGTCGATATAAATGGGGCTTTGTAATCAGAAAAAGAGGAATCATGGTTCGACAATATTATTTGTTCAGCCATGGAGAGTGGGGATTTGATTCGCGAATTGAACCCATTGTTGTCCCAACTTGGGTCCGGTTGGATGCACTCCCAATGGAGTTTTGGAACCATTAGGTATTGTAAATCATCAATAATTTATTTGGAAGATATTTGGGTGTTTCTAGAGACACAATGGAAGGAAACATTGTCATTTATGTTAGATTATGCATGGAAATGGATCTTAGCCAATTTTTGTCAACAGAGGTGAAACTTAAACTTGCAGGACTATCTTGGGATTTAGCAATTGGATTATGATGCCCTACCCTTCAAATGTAGAGTTTGCTACAAATATTGGTATTTGGCCAGGTCCTACCCAAACAATATGATCACAAAAATGGGGGCTCCTCTAGGAATGTTGAATCTTACTCAAGAGGGTAAGTCTATTGTCAATAAAGAAGCAACCAATATTTCTCAGGGAGGAGAAGCATAGGGAGATAGTTTTGAACAGCCCAAAAGAAAGAGAAGGTAAAATAAAAAATATGGTAAAGAGCAAACCCAACCCAAGCCCTCAAATAGGTATGAGATCTTCAAGACACTCATGGAGTATGAAGAAGAAAAACTCATGGAAGGAGTGGATGGAAATAATGAAAACAATAACAACCATGTTCAAGCCCTTATTGCGGTTTCTCCTATCCTAGAGCAAGTACTAGAGTGCAATGAGTTACCACAATCAAAGATTGCAGGGGCATTTACAGTGCATAACTAGGAGCAACCGATAATAAAGGATGTCATCGTGGGTGTGGCAGAAAAATAAATAAAAGCCAACTCTAGAAATATGCTAGGTAAAGGTATCAAATAATATCAGCTCTCAAAGAGTAGGTAGAAAATCAAATAAGGAATTAATAGCATCTCAAGGAGATAAACTAATCACTGGAGGATCAATGAGACCAATACACTCTTGTTGGTCTCAAGGTAACCAATGATTATACAATCATGAAATATTAGGGGTTGAAATAGTAGAACCCATCAATTTATTGTTCAAAAAATCTTAGATAAAAGTAAAATATATTTTTTACTTTTCCAAGAGACAAAAATCTCATTGGATCTCATGTTTAAAACAATAAATAGACTTTGGAGGGGTCTTGGTCATATGGAAATGGTTTTCCAATGGGGCCTCGGGGAGATAGTTACCTTCTGGAACTCAATTGAATGGATGACAATAAAACATATAGCTTGGAGGGGTGTCCTCACATCACATTTTAAGAACAGTGTGACACTTGAGCAAGTCTTAATCATAAATTTCTATGGGTCTCAAAACCTAGATGGTCAAATTTGTCAATAGAGAGCAATGCATAATATGAGACTCGAGGGAGAAGTTAGATTAGATTGTTGCTAGGGATTTTAATGCTAAATTATTGTTCAATAATTAGGAAGGAGGAACCCTAATTTTGGACCCAGGTAATCACCTTATGATTGCCCATGTCCATGAATTACATTGTGGATATTGAATGTCTTAGAACCAACTATACTTTGACTAATAAGGGGAGGGAGCCACATATTAGGAAAGTGAAGTAAGACTTCTTTTGGTTTCAAAGGAGATATCTATGAAATGGAATCTAAAATTTTAAATTTTGGAGAATCTAATTTTGGATCACTTCCTCGTTCTATTGGAAGAGGGGATCAAGACAAGGCAGCACTGCAAACCATTCATATTTGAAAACTTTCAGTTACAAAAGGAGGAACTTCATAAGAAAATTTCATAATGGTGGGAAGAGGGATGACTAACATATGGGATAACAATGTTTAGAGTCCATAAGAAACTTCATTATGTCAAGGATCAACTGAAACAATGGAGGTGAGCTAACAAGTTGGACTTCTAATTCCAAAGAGATCCATTGATGGCCAAATGGGATAAGGTGCAAAACTCTTAGGGAAGGAATAATTACAAAGCATCTCAAAGAAGAGAATGATAAATTGCGTTAAGTGGATGAGGACATTGACAACCAAGAGGAGATCTACTAGAAATAGAGCAAGAACCCCTTGGTTATTGAAAGGTGACAAAAGCACCAAAAATTTTCATCAAGTTGCTTATGCTAGAAGACAGGCGAATAATATGGAAGCTCTTTAGGATGAGAACATACACTCCTTTGATATGATCCTAGGTATGCATTTCTATTCAATGGATTGTTTTGCTAAATTGTTTAAGGAAGGTATGGTACAAGACAAAGAGGTTAAGAAATAAGTTCTTGTTGCCATACCCTTTATTATATTTGAAGAACAAAATCAGACCCTTCTTAAACCCATTGATAAAGAGGAGCTAAAGAAGATAGTCTTTGGAATGAGTACGGGAAAACACCAAGTTCAATTGGCTTCCCAATCAAGTTTTTTTATACCTTCTAGGACATCTTGGAGGAGGATGTAGTGGTTGTTATAGAGAAGTCTAGAGGCAGTTAAAGAATGCTTAAAACATTAAATTATACATTCATTACCTTAATTCTAATAGGGGAGGATGGAGTGCATATTTTGGATTACGGACCTATTGCTTTATGCAATATCATATATGAAATAATCATGAAGGTAATGGTTGAGCAGCTAAAACCTCTCCTAGACAACATTACCTCCTCAAAGTAATGGGGGTTTGCAAAGGGTAGGTAGATCTTGGATGGCATGGTTCTAAATCGAGAGGCAATCCACTCAATGCAAAAATTTGGCACTAGAGGAATGTTCATAAATTTGGATATGTCAAAAGCTTGATGGTAGCCTTCAGTTTCTCTCGGGATTAGATATAATGGTCATGAGTTGCGTCTCTACTCTAATATAATGTTAATCAATGGTCTTCTCTCTCAACCATTTAGATCCACTTGAGGCCTTCATCAAGGAGATCCTTGTTCCACTTATATTTTTCTTATATTGGCTAAAGGCTTGGGTAGACTCATCTTGAGAAGAAGACAAAGCACATTATCCGCATGGGCTATTATTGGCCATCTTTAGAGTGAGATTGTTGCGCATATGTGCGGAAGTGCGTGAAGTGTCAACATCATGCTAAATTGACACATGTACCTTCTCAGGCCTTGCAGTCGATCCAATTGGCTTGGCCGTTTTCGTAGTGGGGTTTAGATCTAATCAAAAAGATCTCCCCTGCATCGTCAGGCCATCACACGTTCATCATAACGACCATAGAGTACTTCACCAAGTGAGTGGAAGCAATTCTGCTTACCTCTACGACTGGGCCTCGCATTTCGAAGTTTATTTTACATAACATCATATGTCATTTTGGTATTCCATCCAAGATCATCTTGGATAATGGGACGTCATTTAAGAACAAAGACGTGCATGCTTTGACAACAAAGTACAAAATTCAGCACAGTTTTTCAACACCCTATTATCCACAGGCAAATGGGCAAGCAGAGGCATCAAACAAAACGTTAGTTACCATCCTTAAAAATACGGTCATAGACAGTCATAAGGATTGGCATATTCAAATCTCGCTTGCCCTGTGGGCTTATCGCACTAGCATTCGGACACCCACTAGGGCAACTCCATTTTCGTTGGTGTATGGTTTTAAGGCAGTCATGCCTCTCAAGTTGGAAATACCTTCTCTACGCATATCAATGCAAGAGTTCATCGATGATGACACTGCACGGCAGGCTCGGTTAGACCAGCTTACATTGCTCAACGAACGACGTGTCAATGCTCTTGAGCATTTACGTATCTACCAAGAGCGACTTATAAAAGCATACAACATGAAAGTTCACCTAAGGGAATTTTAGGTTGGTGACCTGGTCTTAAAAGAGAACCAACAAAATTCTAACTTGTCGCCCCATCTAAGGGACAAGTTCACGGCAAATTGGTTAGGTCCCTATGTAATTGATAGTAAAATAGGACATGAAACATATCGGATCGCCTCTCTTGAAGGAATCAAGGAACTAGAACCCTTGAACATCAGTCATTTTAGGCCATTCCACATTTAAAGAGCCATGGCCCACCCCAAAAGCTCCAAGGATTCCAACAATCGCTTGGTCAACCTAAAAATCTCCAAGGATTCCAGCTATCGCTTGGTCAACCCCAAAAATGCCCCAAAGGTACCTATAATCCCTTTGGTCAAGCCAAAAGCTCCAAGGATTCCCACAATCGCTTGGTCAACCTAAAACGCCCCAAAGGTATCCATAAACCCTTTGGTCAAACCAAAAGCTCCAAGGATTCCCACAAATCGCTTGGTCAACCTAAAACGCCCCAAAGGTATCCATAAACTCTTTGGTCAAACCAAAAGCTCCAAGGGTTCCCACAATAGCTTGGTCAAAAACAAATATTCAAAAACAAAAAAAAAAAACAAAAGATAATCAAAAATAACAAAAATTGCATCTCACTTCCATGCATACTCTTAAAAATCAAAACACAAAAAATAAGTTGCATTAGGCATCGCAAACATACATTGCATATTTGTTGGTCATACAGGTCAAATGCACCATAGACTGTAATTGCTCGGCAATTCCATCATTTTCCACACTCAGTCCATTTTGTAAAAACGTCCATCCAAAATAAATGCCATCCACATTTTTCACAATATCATAATAAATTGTCTTCTAATGTATCCAGGGCTTTCGTCATTCAACTGTCTTTAAATTTCTAGCCAAAAACTGTACAAAGTCAGACAGATTTTTACAAAGGTAGAGTTTTACTTGGATCAAACCTTGTTACGTCGCATCCCAACACAAGTTAAAACACATAAAAATTCCCTAGTTGTATGAACAAAATATGAAACCTACAAAGCAATTTAGGGTACCATAGGTGAAAGGTAAGCCTGCTCATCCCCCTGTGCGAATGGTTCAAGAATGTTGAGAATTGACAAAAGGACACGCTCTTCCCCATCCAATTCCCCATAATAAATAGTGGTTTTCACCACTAGCAAAAATCCCAAAACACCTTTGATCCCCAAAGTCGTAAGGATTCATACTACACATCCCTGAGAAGGATGGGTAGTCATCCCCAAGGCCTCAAAGGATCAATACCATCCACAAGAAAAAAAAAATCCAAAAGTCCACTATCAAAAATCTTGAAACACCTTTGATCCCCAAAGTCGTAAGGATTCGTACTACACGCCCCTGACAAGGATGGGTAGTCATCCCCAAGGCTTAAAAGATCAATGCCATTCCAAAGCAAACTCTCAAACACCTTTGATTCTCAAAGTCGTAAGGATTCGTACTACACATCCCTAAACAAGATGGGTAGTCATCCCCAAGGCCAAAAGGATCAATGTCATTCACAAGCCAACAACCTACGAGCTCACCTTTGAAATCCAAATGCAAAATAAAAAATAAAAAATAATAACAGTGGTTATCACCACTACTCAAACCCCTTGCTCAAAATAAAAGAGAAAAATAAACAGTGATTTTCATCACTATGTATGAGAGCAAGTATCCCAACAAGTTGAGCAACCAAAAGACGCCTGAGCTTGAATCCCTAGAATTCTCAGCATTCGAAAAACCATTTAGGTGATCCTCATTACGGGTTTGGTGGACAACCTACCTAGCAATGGCGGTATCCTAAATGCATGACTATATGTCTATCACATTAGATTTGTGTGTGAGTAGACCAATGTTTGCATGTGGATGAGCTAGCTTATGGTACCCTAGATTGTCTCGTGGATTAATATTACTAAATACAACAAAGGAGTTAGTGGAGCTAGTTAGGTGATCCTCAGTACAGGTTGACAGCATATCTAGCATTGGCGGTATCCTGACAATTACCATATCTAGCATTGGCGATATCCTGAAATAACTTGGTCAAACTAAAGTTTGCTTCGTACCTGGTTCAAAAGTCTTGTAAGATAAATGTACAGTCTTGGCTAGTTAGTTAAAACATCTGAGTCTCGAAAATACCTTAACTACATTCTAGAACACCTGTGGTACATTTCATTCTTACATCACCATTGGAAAATACAAAACAAAAAAATTCACACATGCAAAGTCATTCCACAAAGCAATCACATAGTACAGAAAGCCAGCAAATCCTGTACAGTCTACGGTGCCACCGCCAAGTTACCAACAAATCATTTCATCCATTCCATATGCATACATCATATAATTAGAAACATCACATTCATAATAACCCATGCATACATCAACGTAAATAAATGTGCATAAAAGTAACAATAAATCACAAGTGTATAATAAAAAAGAAAGTCATGTATATATATCACCAAAAATACCTACAGGCTACAATAAGTCGGTCCTCTAACCTCACAACAAAATCAAAAAATCAAAAACCCCAAGCCTAGGGAGTCGGCCACCATGATCACGTAGGATCGATGCAACTGGAACTACCCCCACTGGTGTGGGTCCTATGGGACCTCTCAGGGTGGCTGCTGCCAGCCCTCACATCACGCCCACTAGCGCTACCCTCACCCACCCACCTACGATGAGAGGAAGCAGACTGCTTAGTCTCACTGTCTCTCGTTCGGCGTGAAGATCCACCTCCAGTGAGCTCAAGTAACTGTCCACCAAGGCGAATAATCTCGGCCTCCAACTCCACCCAGAACCGACCCCACTCCACATCCCTCAATGGTATGCAGCCAATGCTTCATCCCACTACGCCAACTGAGCCTCTAGGCGATCTATCTCGATGTTGTGCTCCTCATCTCGCCTCCACAACAGCTCCTCCAATCCTGCTATCTTAGCATGATACCTAGCCTCCATATCCCCCGAGACTGCATGAGGCATGGGCATCTTTGGGATGACATGCTGCTCCGACACCCACTACTCTAAAATGTCGTGTGTATTCGACTGCTTCGAAACCCCTAGGTCATCCCCAGTCAAGTCGTCAACCTACACCATATTTGCATCATCGAGCGGAGCTCCCCAACCCTCCCTCGATGCCTCTACATCCTCACCACCTACTGCTGCTGCATCTGCGCATCCTAGAGGCCCCTCACATCGCCATCGCAGCATCATCCACCACTGGTCGTACTCGGTAGTCACCTCGATGTTTTCCACGTCAGGGACATTAATCACTGCATCTGACTCCTCACCCAGCGACTCAATGATCGACCAGGCCAAAGTCCTCTTATCGCCCCGACGTCGATAGATCAAGGGCTCACCTGGCAATCCCTGACACACCCCAAAATGTCGAGTCACCTAGACATACGAGAAGTACTCCTGCTTGGTACCGTGCCGCCCGATCAGCCACCTCCCCCTACGCACCCACCGGAGCCACTCCCCAACCTTAGGCTAGGTTGGACAGTCCCAGTATGGCTGCCAGAACACCTCTCCTGGAGCAAGACACGAGAAGGCATCAGCATAGTACCCCATGACACCTGCCCACAGTCGAATCTACCCTTACTCCTCAGACCTCCACCATAGGGCAACATAGCCAATCTCCTTGTCCACCATCTCTCCCCAAGTGGTCTAAGGCAACCCCTACAGCCGCTCCACAGCTATGTGCTGCCATCCCCAACACTATATCAGGTAGCTGCACCAAATCCCCTTCCACCTCTGGCAGCGGACCTTGTACAACTCATCATATAATTGTGCCATTAGCGTCTGACCCCACCTCATAATCAGTGGTGTTGTTGTCGAATACTCCACCAATCTAAACACTACCTCAAGTAGGTTCCAATGGAACCTCACACCTAAGGAGTCAGAAAGCAGCATGTTAGAGATGAGGGTCATAAGCAATGTATGCCTCACCCCCAAGACGCCCTTCTCAAACCACCACCACATCAGAATCCTGCTAATCAGGTAGTCCCCCTCTGCCCTCTCCACTGCCCCATCCACCCCCATCTCTGTCGCATGCCCAAAGTGCCGCGTCAGCACCACCGTTTGTTGATCCCGAGTAGTCATCCGAATGGGCAGCCCGTCTATCAGAATCTGCAGAATCCAATAAACATCCTCTAGAGTCACTGTCATCTCCCTTGTTGGGATATGAAAGGTGTTAGTGTGGGGATCCCACAAATTGATTAGGACAGTCAGATATGCCCGATCCCCAACCACAGGATCTAACCGAGTCACCTGCTTGAGCCCAAGAGCATCAAGCCAATCCCAGTCCACCACAGTCAGCGCATCCTGTGCATCAAAAAATACTGTCGGCTGACGATACCGAATTTGCAAAAAAAAACAACACAAAAACATTAAAACATGACAAAAAAAATACAAATACAAAACAATTCAACTAGGGTTTTGATCTTAGTTTAAACGAAAAAACGAAATACAAAATAAATTAATTACGGTTTTGAACTATCAAATAAAAACAAACAAAACAAAGAGAAGGAACACCTACCAGTCTTGCCTCAGCTCTGCCACTCAAAGATCTGGTCCGTTCAATCATGGTATCCGCAAAATCTTGATAGTGATCCGCTACGTAGACTCGAACTCCTCCTCCTCACAACTCCAAATTGCCAGAAAAAAATAATTGCAAATGAGCCCAAAACCTAGTTTTGGCCCTTATATAGGCTCTTAGGCCTGTAATCGTTCCACCCTGGGATGAGCGCTCTAGTTAGCACTCGTACCACCCTGGGACGATTACAAAAATGGTATTCGTCCCACCCTGGGACGATTACAGAAAAAGAAAATAAAAAACAACCAAAACTGCATCCAAAATGCACCAAAAACAGCCATAAAACTGTCGAACAAAGGCATCTTTGCGCCTGTGCTTCAAGGCATCCAAAACCGATGTTGAGGTCACAAATCATCATTATCCTGCTCCCTAAGAAGGCTACCATAGCCGGACCGCTCCACGGGAGGAAGGATTTTCGAGAATTTCATCCCCAAAAGGCGTCACAAAAAGGGTCCAAACCCACCCAAAAACAACAATAAAACTGTCGAACAAAGGCACCTTTGCGCCTACGCTTCAAGGCATCCAAAACCAACGTTGGGGTCACAAATCCTCACTATCCTACTCCCTAAGAAGGCTACCATAGTCGAACCACTCCACGGGAGGAAGGATTTTCAATAATTTCATCCCCAAACGGCGTCACAAAAAGGGTCAAAACCCACCAAAAAACATAATAAAATTGCCGAACTTAAGCGCCTTTGCGCCTGACATTCTTGGCATACAAAATTGACATCGAGGACACAAATTATCAATATCCTACTCCCTAAGAAGGCTACCATAGCTGGACCGCTCCACGGGAGGACGAATTTTTGACAATTTGACCCCCAATCAACGTCACAAAAAGGGTTAAAACCCACCAAAAACAGGTCAGATTGTTGGGAAACTGCATAAGCATTCAACGGAAAACAACTTAAGGCACCCTTACAAAAGTCATCTTGGGTCAAGCGACTCATCGCTTTTCTCATTTTGGTCATTCCCTCATCGATTCGTCGCTTGATGGGGTAGTCACACTTAGTCACCAATCAACAAATACACACCCAATCAAGGAAATGGCATGCATTCAAAGAATCATTGACAAAGACAATCATGCTCCTGCTTGGGGCAAAAAACAAGCAATAATCACAAGCTGATCAAACACTTGGCATTCTAGAATCATGAACTCAAGGTTCCCATAGACAAAAGGTTACGCCCTTTGCCTATTCATGACTAAACAATGTCCAAGATCAAGTAACACCTCACCGAAAAAGGTTAACACTTGAATTAGCTCCTTAGCTCGTCAGAAGCAAGGATTCAAGAATGCGTGCCCTTTCCATACTTGGGGCATCAAAAGTTGGTTAGGTTACCAAGAAACCCTAATCATTAAGTGCTTTGGTTATCTATTTTTGCTCAGCACTGCGCCACACACAACGCATCCCAAAAAGGGCCATCTATAGACACCAAAACAACACCAATCTGATCATGTGGATACAAGCACTGACCGAATTGGCATACATAGCCCCTAGGGCAGCCACGAGACCAAAAAAATGGGATCTATCATGAGATCGTGGAGATGCAACATAAATATATAAAAAATCAGATTACCATATCATGAACGCACCTTTTCACATTAACCCATTTGTATATAGTTGGGTCGAGTAGATTGTTGTTCATTTTACTAACCAATGACACCTTTTTTAAATTTTTTTATTAAAAATATATATGATTAATGAGTTTTACCTGATCTTGGTCCATAGCTTATACTCTGCCTTTTCCAAGTGCTGGGTTAGGATCAGATCTCCACTAATGGTGGGAGAAGCCTACAACCAAAATTAATTTAATAAATTAAAAGAACGGGTCATGTTTCAAAAATTTTAATTGGACAACCAACTTGTTGTAGGTGAGTTGAAGAGGGTAGGACAATCTCCAAAGGAGATTTCTGGTTTGAATCTGCACCCTATCAAATATACATTGGGTACCCAAAATTTAGTTGATAATGCTGGTGCAGTCAAGTCAGATCCGACACAACTTCCGGATGATTTTGATAGTATAGAACCTCTTGATCATAGTTTTTGAGACCAAAGCGCCCCCGCAAGGGGTTATTGGCTAAATTAAAAAAAGGACCAAAGTGCCCCGCAAGGGGTTATTGGCTAAATTAAAAAAAAATTAACTCCAACAATATTAAGTTTGACATTCACAACTCGTTGATTTAAAGCAACTTCATGGTTGACTATTCTTAGTTACTAAACAATTGAAAAAAAAACATATCAATAACAGTAATTAAGACATGAATACAACCTGTATTTTTTTTAATTTTAAATTATATTTATTTATTTATTTTTATACATAGGAGAATTTGTTACATTCACATATTTTTTCTACTATCAAACAGGGTTTTAATTTTGGGGTTGTCCCCTATAACCCCTATAACTCCTATGCCACCTTAACCCAATGTGAAATTGGACCACTGGTTGTTCAGGATTGATATCATCATTGTAGGTTTGAATAAACGATTCAAAATAGACTACTACCTTTGCAAGTTGGCAAGCATGCCCTTAGGTTTGAACCTAAGTATTTTTTTAGTAGACTACTATCTTTGCAAGTTGGCAAGCATGCCCCTTAGGTTCGAACTTAAGTCTTTTCTTAGTATGTGGCTGACCAGTAACCACTACCAATCCATCAATATCTTATTATATCTAAGAACATACTACTACCTTTGCAAGTTGGCAAACATGTCCCTTAAGTTCTAACCTAGGTCTCTTCTTAGTATTTGCTTGACCAGTAACCACTTCCAATCCATCAATTTCTTATTATATCATAGCCTGTTATGTCATAAAAATAAAATAAAAAGGTCCTTACCTAAATGTTTTAAATATATTTATTAATTGAAAACATGTTTTGAAGAATATTTTAATAATATGTTGATATTTTATTTTAATAATTTTAACTTAAATTATCAAAAAAACCTCAATTTATATTTTAAATTATTATTATTATTTTTTTTAACATGGTGGTATCGGTAGCCACCACGAATCTGGATAGGCTGTCCAACTTTTATGACCACCACAATATTTTGCGCTGTCTGCCCGAGAAGCCGCCACACAGATCTTTGTGCAGTACACCCCTATAACCACCATGCCACAATCATTTTAAACCTTTTACGCCGCTCCGCTGAAAGCACCAAGAAAGGATAAGCGTTCAATCTGACGAGGCCCGAAATTTAAACGTTGGACCTTCGCCCCCTTATGGGGTTTGGATGAACCAATTGATCTACACCTCAGACCTATATTTTACATTATTTAAAAATATATATATCCAAACACATTAAATACAAATTTTATAATTTTTAAAAACTTTACACATTTCCAATTCAATAAGAAAATTTAAAACAAGAGGTTTGGTTCATATGAGATTCGAACCACCTAGAGCATAATCCCATCAAGGGGCTAACAATGATATTTGAACCATTTACAACATAGTACTATTTATTAGAAGTTTATATATATTTAACTTTTAGAGTTGAAAATTTTCATTTTAAAAATTAAACTTATCACTAGTATATTAACACGCTAATTAAACCTTAAACTTAAAAAATTAAAACCTAACTTAAAAACTATTCCTCAAATATTAGAGTAGTTATAGGTTGTGCCTGAGTAGTAAGCACTACCAATCTATCAGTATCATATTATATCATATCCTTTTATGTGATAAAAGTAAAATAAAAAGGCGCTTCGCTGAATGTTTTAAATATATTTATTAGTTGGAAGTATTTTTTTAGAAATATTTTAATAGTATATTATTGATATTTTATTTTAATGATTTTAATTTAAATTACGAGGAAGAAGCTTCTTAATTATTTTTTATAATTATTTTGTATGAATATTTTAATGGTATATTATTGGTATTTTATTTTAATTGATTTTAATTTAAATTACATAAAATAAGGCTTTTAATTATTTTAATTATATAAACAGTTATATTTTAACTGACACATAAAATAAAAAAATTATAATTTTTGAAAGCTAAGTTTTATTAGAGATAGTGTATTTCTCAAGACCAAGCTTGGGCAAATATTCTTTCTTATAAATATTCAAATGGGGTTGAAGGCTCTGAGATTTCTTGATACAGTTTGTCTGGTAGGGGCTCTTTCATCTGGAACACTCTTAAGAAGGGGGCGAATCTTGTTAAGCAAGATTTGTTCTCGATATGTCATAAGGGGTCAAGGCTCTCTTTTGGTAGGATGCTTGGGATGGGTTCCTTGCTATTTTATCCATGTATCCTCATCTTCAAAATCTGTGTAAGGTGTTTTTGGATGCAGGTTGGCATCGGGTTATGGACTATAAATTTGTTGATAGAGTTGGGCAGGTTGAGGTTGTTCATTGGAAGGATCCTATATATTGACCAGTAGGGGGTACTTGTCAGGAAAGAGATGAGTTGGATCATATTTTGGCTTCTAGGAACTGCTCTTCTTTACATGAAGATGATGTTTTGGCTTGGGTCTTGGATCCTAGAGGGGTTTATTCGGTGGCTTCGGGATACAGGAAGTTGGATCGACAACATTTTGGGGATGTTGAGGTACCCTGGTGGAACCAGGTGTGGTCAAAGGTCTCTTGGACTAAATGTAATTTTTATCTATGGTTAGCTACTCATAATAGATGCCCTACCTGGGATAGTTTACAAAAGAGAGGTTTTCAGGGACCTTTTTTATGTTTTTTATGTGCAAAAAGTGAAGAGTCTTCAGGTCATCTTCTTTTTCAATGTTATTTTGCACAGGATATTTGGCATCTTTGGTGGGGGGTGTGGAAGTAGCCTTGTGCCCATGATTCTTCTCTTTTGGATTTTTGGAGGAGTTTAGGGAGACCTCCTGCTAAGGCTTTCTTTCTCCAGGTTGCTTGGACTATTGGCCCTTCTTGCATTTTGTGATAGATTTAGTTGGAAAGAAATCGAAGAATTTTTCATGATATGAAGCTTACTGTTCCTCAGCTTTGGTAGTGAATAATTGGTATGATTCCTATCGCTTCTAAATGCCAGATTAGTCTTCCTTTGGAGCAGTCAAAGATTTTGATGATGCAAAGTTTGGGATTTGTGGAGAATGGTCCTCATCATTCCATTTCGCCTGGTATAAGAGATGTTAGACAAAAGTTGTAGAGAGATGGTAGACGACATCCTCCTCCTCCAGGGGTGTTCAAGGTCAATACATATGAGTCTTTTTGGGGTAATACTGGGCATGCTAGTATTGGAGGAGTTGGGAGAGATAGTGCTGGGAATGCTTGTTTCATTTTTTCATGCTATAAGGGGATACACTCTAATAATTATATGGAGGCTCTTGCTATCTGTATTGCTTTGGAACAAGGGTTGGCTATGGGTTGGTGGAGGATAATCTGTGAGTTTGATTCACAAATTATTATCAATTTGTTAAAGACTCACCATCTTGATAATATTCACTGGAGGTTGACTTTGGTTGTTCGATAGATTCTTCAAATCTGTTGTAATTTGGAGTTTATCTCTTTTGTTCACATTCCTAGAGAATGGAATAGGGTTGCAGATTTGTTTGGGAAAATGGGCTTTTCAGTTTCAGGGGAATTGGTCTGTTAAGGGTTGGTATCACCTCCCTTTTGACTGTTCTTAGCATCTTCATAATTTACTTGCTGAGGATATGTCTAGTTGAGGTTTTTTTTGACTGTTTTTTGGTGGTTGTTTATTCTTATCTGTAAGGTTTCTTTGATCTAATAAATATTTACCCCTCTTTTATTAAAAAAAAAAAATATTTCCATTTCCAAAAGAAAATATAAAACAATAGATTTGGTTCATGTGAGATTCAAACCACCTAGAGCATAATACCATGAAGGGACTAACAATGATATTTGAACCACTTACAACATAGTACTATTTATTAGAAGCTTATAGTTATGCATATAATAAATACACCATTATTTGTTTTTGGATTTGAATACTGTGATTTTTTTTTCACAATCAAGGTTTAGAGTTGAATATTTTTATTTTAGTTATGATATTTTTTAAGATTGAGAGCTAAGTTTATTAATAAGATATTAACACATATGAATTATTGTTTAAATTTTAGACCTCCAAAGAAAAGCCAAAGACCTGACTATTAAAGAAAGTAAAAACTATTCCTCAAATATTAGAGTAGTTATAGGTTCAAAGAACGACACTCAATGACATAGGAGGGAAAGTTGATTCTATGTGGTATATGGAAAACTCAAATCATTTCCCTCTCTTTTCCTCTAAAATTTTAGACACAATTTTTATTTTTAAAATGGTTGTTATACTTTTAATTATATATTTTATTAGATTGATTCTAATTGCAACATAGACAAAGTGTCGTAGGAATAAAAAAATATCCATAATTACAACAATTATACATTCTTGCAACAATGTGTAGGAGCAACAATTCCTAATAGTTCCATTCCCTTGTAATAGTTGAAAAAAATTTAGCCATGAATATAGCAGCAATGACACCTCATATGGTAGTTGAAATAAAGTAAGGTTTACTTTAGAATATATAGATAGATAGATTATACAAGCAAATAATCATTTTTATTGGGAGTATTATTTACATTATGGTTGAAATTTATTCCATTTATTTATTGTAATTTTTAAAGAAGAGTAAATATACATAAACATAGCCATTAAAACTACAAAATTCTAGTGACAATTTTAATTTTAGAAAGATAAACATGCTTTAAATTAGAAAAGAAATGAACGAAAGTATCTCAACGAATGTTCTAAGACCTACAACTATTTAACTACTTATTTTATTATACAATATATAGATCATTAAAAAAATTTCTCTCTCCCAATATACAACCCATAACTATAGGGACATAGGACCTACTTCCATTACCAATAAGTAATGTAATGAGCTATGAAATTGAAGATTGATGATAAATCAATACTAATTTTTTTGCAGCATATTGTGGATAATTATGTACTCATGGTGTCATTGAATGAATGAGACTATAACATGACTATTATCATATTTAATTATGATATTTGATGTTATCATTATGAGTATGATTTAGAAGCTTGAACAGTTGGTCAAATCATAACTAGTTTGAAAACATTGCATATTGTAGTCCTATAATGCATCTCATAACTACAATGACATAGGGTCTACTTTCATTAGTAATAAGTAATATAGCTACTATGAGAAACTGAAGATTGATGATAAAATTACTAATATGAATTTTATGGTATACCTCCGAGGATAAGGTACTAGTGACATCATCAAATAATTGGGTTTATAGTATGATAATTCCTATAGTTAAATGTAATGTATGAAGACTCATTTCTCAGGTTGATTAACAAAATCTAACAATTACTTTGTGCTATATGGTTTTAAATTTTCATTTTATTACTTTTACATTATACTATGCAATTTTAAATTTTATATACCTTTATGAATAGGATTGGTTAGATCATATACATAGGCTAAAAAAGATCAATTTGTAAACATTCTTAATTAAAATCTCCTTTTTTTAATTTAGAATAGAGGCTATGGACATTTGGAAGTATTAGTCTTCATTTGAAATTATTCACATTCTTAAATTGTTTGTAAACAATTTCACATTGTTTTAATGAAGAAAAAAATATAAAAGTACTTATCATGAATTAAATAAGTGTACAATCCAATACCTAGAAATCCTATTTTATAAGATTTACTACAATTATTTCAAAGGATTTCTATAACAAAATAATGCACATGTAAAATAAATATACAAAAAATCATATTATAATATTATAAACACACATTCTCACACTAATCCATTTGTATATAGTTGCTTTGAATTTTGAGTAGATCATTTTTCACTTGATTAAGCTTTGTATATATAATTGATAAGCTTAACCCCCATCTTGGTCCATAGCTTTTCCTCTGCTTTTTCCAAGTGTTGGGTTAGGATCACATATCTTGTAATGGATGGAACAAGGCTACAATCAAAATTAATATAATAGATTAAAATAAAAAATCTCTCTACTTTTCCACAAAATGTAATTGTATTTCTTTCTTCAAAAGTATAAAAAGAATCATGTTTCCAATTTTTTTATTTTAGTAAAAAACTAAGATTATATCTCAGAGACACCAAAACAGCACCAATCCGATTACGTGACTGCAAACACTGATCGCATTGACACACACAGCCCCCAGGTGATGGGGGACGGGATTACCCACATAGTCACACTCATGCAATTGGCAACTGCCCCGATCCGCCATGAAAGCATGCATTTAAAGAGACCCTTGACCTGCAACCACCGTTTTGTCAGACTGTTCTTCTGAACTGCTGTCTCATCCATATTGCCCATGACCTGTAAATGTCGCTTTGTCAGAATGACTGTTGCCTCTTTTTCCATGTGCGTGGTCATCCGCGTGTTTATTTCCCATTTGCTTTCTTCTGGTCGCGATATCGCGACCATTTCGCCTTCGGGCCCTTTCTTTTGTTTTATGTCGTGATATCGCGACGTCGCGATATCACGACCGTTCTGCCTTCGGGCCCTTTCTTTTGTTTTATGTCGTGATATCGTGACATCGCGATATCACGACCATTCCACCTTTGGCCCCTTTCTTTTGTTTTATGTCACGATATCACGACGTCGCGATATCGCGACCATTCCGCCTTTGCGCCATGGTTTCGTTTGTTTGTCGCGATATCATGACGTCACGATATCGCGACAACAAAGGCAGAAGGTTTTTCTTTGATGTCACGATATCGCGACGTCGCGATATCGCGACAACTCCTGCCTTTGCCCTAACTTCTTCTTTGATGTCGTGATATCGTGACGTCATGATATCGCGACGTCGCGATATCACGACAACTCCTGCCTTTGCCTTGACTTCTTCTTCGATGTCGAGATATCACGACGTCGCGATATCGCGACAAAATTCTGCCTTTGCTAAAGAAAAGAAATAAAACAAAATACTTAGAGAAATTTGGTTGATGCAAGATTGCCTTGCTGTCGCCGGATGCTCCTGCCTCACCAGGGCAGCCCTCAGAAGTCGGACAATTGTAAGTGGACATTAGAAATTGTCATAATGGCAAACATGGGCCTTTAGACAATTAAAGGTGGACATTAAACAAATGAAAGTGGACATTAAACAATTGAAAGGGGACACTAGACAAATGAAAGTGGACATTAAAAAATTGAAATGGGACCCTAGACAAATGAAAGTGGACATTAAACAATTGAAAGTGGACACTAGACAAATGAAAGTGGACATTAAACAATTGAAAGTGGACACTAGACAATTGAAAGTGGACATTAGACAATTGTCATAATGGCAAACATGGGGGCCCAAGTCAAGGAGGAATCTCCTCCAAGTGGCACCCTTGCATACCCATCCAAAGAGGCCCCTTGGGTCTATAAATTGGTGAGCTTCCTCACCCAAAAAAGAGGAGAGGGTTTTGGAGATTTTAAGCAACGAAGTGCTGCCAAATCACGATTACGCATTATCATTCGAAATCAGTTTGTTCATTGATTTACTTAATCTTATGCATGCATCTTACATTGGTTTTTAGGGATCAAATGCTTTATCATTTGACAGGTGCTACTAAATGGTTTGTTGTTTCTTTGAACGCAGGAGGAGCAGCAAGGATCGAAGACTCGTCAATGCAAGTGACGGCAACACTTTGGCCCGCCCATTTTACATGTGGACACGCGGAAGAAGGATCACCCGTCTCCCTTGTAACCGAAACTATGTTAACGCTCCTAGCCCCTGAAAAGGTGGGAGACGTCTCTATAACCGATATTGAGAGAGAATAAATACAAAAAGGGCTGTGTTTCCTATATTTCTTTCATTTCGTTTTGAGTCATTTCTTTTCCTCCTTTCATGCATCGTAATTTGTAGCATTTAAGCGTTAGTTTTGTTTTAGATATATATCGCATTGGTTTTCCTTTCAAACTTTTGGAATCTCGTGTTTTCAGTGGCAATCACGGTGGGACCCTGTCCCCTGCCTTTTGAGATCAAGAAACTGATCAAAATTTATGTTTTTGTGCTTACAGGTACCAGGCCGAGAGTCAAAAACAGCCGATTTGGGCAGAAAAGAGGTAACGGTTTCTAACTGTCCCTGTCATTTTTTGCTGTTATGTTGCTATTTTCTGTCAAGTTTACCTTCTTAGGGAAAGTGGTTGCTGCCTATTTCATTTTTTAATAAAAAGAACCACACACACTTCACGCAACATTTTTTTTAACCAAGGAGCTGGTCGTAAAACCCCAGCCCTTGATCAAGACCAACGGTGGATTTCATCACCACCTTGGCTTGATTTTGCATCCATTACCCCAATCACGACTGTTGCTAGACGTAAATCCTGATGAAAGCTGACCAAGTGTTGCTAGGGTGATTCCTAGCGCATGAGGATAAGTCTTCTATGGTAGGTGTCATAAACAAAGTGATTCCCCTTCCGTACCGCCTATGCACCACGTATCATCTACTCTCATGTACCTATAGTCTCCCTCTCGTAAGGGCGGGTATATAGAGAGGTTGGTATATCGGCCTGGCAATGGTATATCGAAGGGGTGACCATTTATGGGAGTCATAAGAGCCTTCATCTTGCATTTAAACATTTCACAAAACTTTCAAAAACAAAAACAAAAACAAAACACACGAAACCAGATTTAGGGCACACTTTTAATCTTTAAAAGAGATAATCATCGCTTGCATGTGTGTGATCTTTTCTGTTTTGTGTAGCAAAAAAATAAAAAAAAAATCAAAAAAATCATAAACAAAAGATAAAAATCTACGCATTTTGTCACTCGCTCCAAAAGCTCCAAGGATTCCCGCAATCGCTTGGTCACTCCAAAATGCCCCAAAGGTGTCCATGAACCCTTTGGTCAACCCAAAAGTTCCCCAAAGGTGCCCATAAGTGATGCAAGAGCATCCCACAAAATATGGGAAATCTTATATTTTTCCCTAAATTTTAGTGCATCTTGTCGGGGCCATAACTTCTCAACCGTAGCTCCGATTGACGTGAAATTTTACAGGGAGTTAGTTGGGATAATTTTAAACAAATACAACTCCTTAGAGTTCTATTTGTCCAAAAAAACCAGTTTTCGGGGCCAAATTCCATCATCTAGTGCCCCAAAATTAGGTTTTAAAATTACTCAGCTAATTTTTTACGCTTTTTGAGTTGTTCGGAGGTCAATATCTCCTAATGTACTTAGAGTTAGGACTTGAAACTTCATTTTTGGCTTGTCTATTGTAAGAGGGATGCGCACCCCAATTTTGGGCCCCATCTGACTCATTTCAATTTTAGGGTTTTTTTTTAGAAAGCATCTATGCACTTTGTAGAGAGGCAACACAATGGTGTTCACCCGTAGCCAAGCCCACTCATGGGCAGACACTGTGGAGAATGTCCAAGGAGGCATGAGTCACCTCCGTTATAGTCCCAAGGATTTAGTCATACCACCTTGGCGACCTGACACACAAGGCAGTCCCCTCCACACCTTAACGGATAGGGACTATAGGGGCACTCCTTTTCGGCATAGCACTCAACACACACCCTTCCATGAGGGGTACATCCGTAGGAGAGCTCCCTTAGATGCTCGCTATGAGTGGTCACCGCGCGATGAAGCGCTAAGTCAACATAGGGTTCGACGAGAGGAACCACATGATTACACTATCCCTCCTTCACCCCCTCTAGTTGTCAGGACTACAAGGACAAATCCAGAGCACAAGGCTCCTCAGGCGAGGTGAGCCAACGTCGCCCGTCCCTCTTTCACTTATGAAAGGGGGTACGAGGAAGACCACTACATTCCTCAAGAGCAATACATAGCATGGGAGCAATGCGCCCCCACGCCTGCTAGCTATCAGGATCACCTACTAAGGCCAAAGCCTCGGGGGAATGCCGCTACCCCCAACAGAGGGAGGCAGCCTATAGAGATCTCGAATCACCACGACCGAGATAGATATCTAGGAGAGGCATCTAGGCCTTCTAGACATGAGACGGTAGGACCAACTATCTTAGAATCTACCAAATATATCGCACGTCGGGTGCAGCTCACGCAACTTGAGCTAGACCGACTACCGTTAGAGGAACTGTACCATATCAACAAAGAGCACATCCAGTGCCAGAAGGATGAGTTGTTCCAACGCACTATACAGGCGAGGACTCCAACCCCTCACATGCATAAGACAAAACATTATGAGGGACACAACCCCTGGGGGCGAGACAGGTCATCGCGACCTTATCAAGCACTACCCCCAATGCCTCCTAGACAGGAGCGGGAGGCTACTCCCTCGATTCCTCAGACACCCACCCAAGTTCATGGGCCACCCTCAGAAATCCCTCAAGAAGCCTCTAAGGAATCTGAGCAAGAAAAAGAGTGGACTGAAATGCACTACCAAGGCAGGGGGGTGCTATCCAGCTACCCCTCCATAGGCCCCATGTTCCTCAATAGGAACCAACCAAAGCGGAGGAGCTCAAATCCCCCGATACGTGCAATGCGCTACTAGAGCGCTTAGAGTCGGTCGAGACCAAGACTTTGGGACCCCAAAATCCCAACTTACAAGAGGTTCCTTTCGAGGAAGATCAGCCTCTGACCGTAGAGATACCTGATGATGCGGTCTCCCATGTCTCAGAATCACCAGATTTTGATGAGCCTGATTCGCTAAGCAAAGACGAGTCAGAATGCGAGGTAGCACCATGGGACTCGATCGAATTTGACATTAATCATTCACAAATGATTCCCATGGATGACTACCAAGAGAGCTTAATGGAAATATTCCCCTTAGAAGCGCCAACCGAGCAAGCACCACATCAAGGCAATCAGGTACACCCGCAAAGAGCGAAACAACCCCATGGGGACCACATCAACCTGCTCAAACAAGAAGAGCCTAGCATGTCACAGGCAATTGTCGGAGCCAACAAGGGCCTTTGGTTTTCTGACAAAGATTACGAAGACGACACTGAGATGGCCCACATTAATCACATGCGACAGCACCAACACCCCATGCATATGGATGATGCACTTCAACAACTAAACATAAGGCCAGTGCATGAGTGGCACGTTAACCCAGCATAGTGCAACCAACTGTTGAATCCGCCACTTTGGGCATATCGAGAACAACTTCTGCCCAGAGACCTCATAGCAACAACAGTGCCAAAGGCAGACCCTATCCTTTTATCTGTACATAGGGCCGATCCATTCATGCCAATCCCTCCAGAGCCAGATCCGAAGCACAAATATCATCAAGCTGGGGGTACATCTATCCCCTAAAAATCTCCAAGGATTACCGCAATCGCTTGGTCACCAAAAAGCCCCAAGGATTATCACAATCACTTGGTCAAACCAAAAAGCCCCAAGGATTATCACAATCACTTGGTCAAACCAAAAAGCCCCAAGGATTATCACAATCACTTGGTCAAACCAAAAAGCCCCAAGGATTATCACAATCGCTTGGTCAAACCAAAATCTCCAAGGATTATCGCAATCTCTTGGTCAAAACCCAAAAAGCTCCAAGGATTCCTAAAATCGCTTGGTCAATCCCAAAAATGCTCCAAGAATTATCGCAATCCCTTGGTCACCCCAAAAAGCCCCAAGGATTATCACAATCACTTGGTCAAACCAAAAAGCTCCAAGGATTCCTAAATCCCTTGGTCACCCCCAAAGCTCCAAGGATTATCGCAATCACTTGGTCAACCCAAAAAGCCCCAAGGATTATCACAATCACTTGGTCAAACCAAAAAGCCCCAAGGATTATCACAATCACTTGGTCAAACCAAAAAGCCCCAAGGATTATCACAATCACTTGGTCAAACCAAAAAGCTCCAAGGATTCCTAAATCCCTTGGTCACCCCCAAAGCTCCAAGGATTATCGCAATCACTTGGTCACCCCAAAATGCCCCAAAGGTGCCTACAAACCCTTTGGTCACACCAAAAAGCTCCAAGGATTATCGCAATCTCTTGGTCAACCTCAAAAGCTCCAAGGATTATCACAATCGCTTGGTCAAGAAAATCCAAAAAAAAAAAAATTCAAAAACAAACAAACAAAATCTACATCTCAATTTCATGCATACTTCCAAAATCAAAAATACAAAAAAAAAAAAATAGTTGCATTAGGCATCACATCCATGTTTGTTGATCACACAAGGCAAAAGCACCATAGACTGTCATTACTTGGCAAAACCACCACCTTTTCACATTTTCCACTTTGAACAAAAGTACACCAAAATAAACGCCAATCACCATTTCACCATATCATAAATCAGTTGTCATCTAAACATATCTAGAGTTTTCGTCATTTAGTTGTCTTTAGGTTTCTAGCCAAAACTGTACAAAAGTCAAACTGATGTTACAATGGTAGAGTTTTACTTGAAATACACCTTGTTACGTAGCATCCCATCACAAATTCAAAAACACATAAAAACAATTCCTAAGTTGTGTCAATGAAGGATGAAACCTGTAAAGCAATTCAGGATACCAAACAACGAAAAGATTATCTCGCTCATCCCCCTGTGCGAATGACCCCAGGAATGCTGAGAGTTGGCAAAAGGACAAGAATCTTCCCTACCCAATTCCCAAGAATCCCAAGTTCTCAAAACATTGCAAAACCTCACAAAAATTTGCACAAAGTCAATACTCCAAACATTGACGTCCAATCCCACAAGCAATAGTGATTCTCATCACTTCAAAATTCAAATCCCTTGCTCAAAAAGAAAAAAACAAAAATAAACAGTGATTTTCATCACTATAAACGAGCAAGTATCCCAATACAAATGAAGAAAAGAAGGGAGTCGAACTTGAATCCCTGGAACTCTCAGCATTCAAAAGGTCATGAGGTGAACCTCAGTATCGGTTTGGTGGATAACCTATCGGTCACTGGCGGCAAACCTCCCGCATGACGATATATCTGTCACATTTACTTGTGTGCAGATCAATGTTTGCATGTGGATGAGCTAGCTTATGGTCTCCTAGATCGCAAAACAGATTAATCCGACAAAATACAACAAAGGAGTTAGTGGAACTAATTAGGTGATCCTCAATATAGGTTTGGTTGAAAGCCTATTCGGCACTGGCGGTATCCTGACAAATACCACATAAACAAACTCAATTGCACACACAAGGATGCGAAATAACTTGGTCAAAAACAAGCGCGATTCATACCTTGGTCAGACATCTTGTAAGATAACGGTCCAGTCTTGGCTAGTTAGTTAAAATAGCTGAATCTCAGAAAAACCTAGCTACATTCTATGCCAACCATTGCATATAATCCATTCCTATATCGCCATACAAAAAAAAAAGAAACAACATATATACACAAAAAGCATTTACCACAGCAATCACCCAGTACATAAAGCCATAAGTCATGTATAGTCTATGGTGCCAATGTAAGGTTATCAACAAATCATTTCATCCATTCCATTACTTATCATATAAATCAACAACATGCGCATTTATCATACCATATGCATTCGTCACCATAAACATGCATCCATCAACATCAATCCTTGTGCATAACATAAAATCATGACATATACACAAAGCAAGAAAATCCAAACAACAAAAACATCACAAAAATGCAACACAAACAAACAACAATAAACATTGCCAGACAAGAGTGCTCTTGCACTTAACCTCTTGGCATAGCAAAACTGATGTCGGGGTTTACATTGTCACTATCCTACTCCCTAAGAAGGCTACCATAGCCGGACCGCTCCACGGGAGGTCGAATTTTTGCCAATTTTAATCCCAAATGGCATCACAAAAACAAAAAAAAAAAACCACAAAAATGCAACACAAAAACACAGCAATAAACATTGCCAAACAAGAGTGCTCTTGCACTTAACCTCTTGGCATAGCAAAACTGATGTCGAGGTTTACATTGTCACTATCCTACTCCCTAAGAAGGCTACCATAGCCGGACCGCTCCACGGGAGGTCAGATTTTTGCCAATTTTAATCCCAAATGGCATCACAAAAACAACAAAACAACAAAAACCACAAAAAATGCAACACAAAAACAAAGCCATAAGCATTGCCGGACACAAGTGCTCTTGCACTTAACATCTTGGCATAACAAAACTGATGTCGGGGCTTACATTGTCGTTATTTTATTCCCTAAGAAGGCTATCATAGCCGGACCGCTCCATGGGAAGTCGGATTTTTGTCAAACACCACCCCAAATGGCATCCCAAAATGGGTCAAAACCCACTCAAAAACAACAAATAAATGCAACACAAAAATAAAAGAAATAAAATTGCCGGACATCAGTACTCTTGCACTTAACCTCTTGGCATAGAAAATCGATGTCGGGGCACAAATGGTCGCTATTCTACTCCCTAAGAAGGCTACCATAGCCGGACCGCTCCACGGGACGACGGATTGTTGACACTTTCACCCCATTATGGCATCACCAAAAGGGTTTTTACCCACCAAAAATAGGTCCAAAAGTCAGAAAACCGCTTGCACATTCAACGGACAAACATCTGAAGACACCCTCACCTAAGTCATCTTGGGTCAAGCGACTCGTCGCTTTTCTCATGGCAGTCATTCCCTCATCGATTCGTCGCTTGAGGGGGTAGTCACACTTAGTCACCAATCAACAAACACACACCCAATCAAGGCAATGGCATGCATTCAAAGAATCATTGACAAAGACAATCACGCTCCTCGCTTGGGGCAGTAAACAAGCAACAATCACAAATCGATCAAACGCGATCAAACGCTTGGCATTCCCGAAGCATGAACTCAAGGTTCCCCCATGGATAAAAGGTTGCGCCCTTTGCCTATTCATGACTGATCAATGTCTAAGTTCAAGTCACACCTCACCAAAATAGGTTAATACTTGAAATCAAATTCCACGTGACTGCAAACACTGATCGCATTGACACACACAGCCCCCAGGTGATGGGGGACGGGATTACCCACACAGTCACACTCACGCAATTGGCAACTGCCCCGATCCGCCATGAAAGCATGCATTTAAAGAGACCCTTGACCTGCAACCGCCGTTTTGTCAGACTGTCCTTCTGAACTGCTATCTCATCCATATTGCCCATGACCTGCAACTATCGCTTTGTCAGAATGATTGTTGCCTCTTTTTCTGTGCGCGTGGCCGTTCGCGTGTTTATTTCCCATTTGCTTTCTTTTGGTCACGATATCGTGACATGTCGCGATATCGCGACCATTCCGCCTTCGGCCCTTTCTTTTGTTTTATGTCACGATATCGGTCGCTTCCGCCTTTTGCTTTCTTTTGTTTTATGTCGCGATATCACGACCATTCCTTCTTTTTGTTTTATTTGCGATATCACGTCTCCGCCATTCCACCTTCGCCATGGTTTCTTTGTTTGTCGATGTCGCGATATCAGACCTATATCGTGACGTCGTGATATCACGACAACTCCTGCCTTGCCCTGACTTCTTCTTTGATGTCACGATATCGCGACAACTCCTGCCTTTGCCCTGACTTCTTCTTTGATGTCGCGATATCGCGATATCGCTCACTTAAATTGAAAATGGACATTAGACAATTGTCATAATGGCAAACATGGGCCTTTAGACAATTAAAAGTGGACATTAAACAATTGAAAGTGGACACTAGACAAATGAAAGTGGACATTAAACAATTGAAAGGGGACATTAGACAAATGGTAGTGGACATTAAAAAATTGAAAGTGGACACTAGATAAATGAAAGTGGAAATTAAACAATTGAAAGGGGACACTAGACAATTGAAAGTGGACATTAGAAAATTAAGTGATTGTCATAATGGCAAACATGGAGGCCCAACTCAAGGAGGAATCTCCTCCAAGTGGCACCCTTGCATGCCCATCCAAAGAGACCCCTTGGGTCTATAAATTGGTGAGTTCTCTCACCAAAAAAAGGAGAGGGTTTTGGAGATTTTAAGCAACGAAGTGCTGCCAAATCACGATTATGCATTATCATTCGAAATCAGTTTGTTCATTGATTTACTTAATCTTATGCATGCATCTTACATTGGTTTTTAGGGATCAAACGCTTTATCATTTGATAGGTGCTACTAAACGGTTTGTTGTTTCTTTGAACGCAGGAGGAGCAGCAAGGATCGAAGACTCGTCAACGCAAGCGGTGGCAACACTTTGGCCCGCCCGTTTTACATGTGGACACGCGAAAGGAGGATCACCCGTCTCCCTTGTAACCGAAACTATGTTAACGCTCCTAGCCCCTGAAAAGGTGGGAGACGTCTCTGTAACCGATATTGAGAGGGAATAAATACAAAAAGGGCTGTGTTTCTTATATCTCTTTCATTTCGTTTTGAGTCGTTTCTTTTCCTCCTTTCATGCATCGCAATTTGTAGCATTTAAGCGTTAGTTTTGTTTCGGATATATATCGCATTGGTTTTCCTTTCAAACTTTCGGAATCTCGTGTTTTCAATATTTTTTTTTATCAATAAAACATTATAATAATATGGTATTAACACCATTCACCATCAATAAATAAAATGAGTTGGATAAGGAGTATAAAATCTCTAATTAAATACACATAAGAATAGAAGCTAATAGCAACAAAGAGACTATAGCTATATCCTCCTACAATATGCTTGATATTATCACTCATCTATGGGAGAGCCTTTCAAATGGTGATGTTTTGGGTATGTCTTCTATTTTATTTTCTAAAGTCTTCAAGTAAGAAATAGAAGTAATGAGTTCTTGAAATAGTTCATAATTATTTACTACCTTCTATTTTATTTTCTTTTGGACCTTTTGAGGGTCCTAAATCATGTGAAAAATATGAGGAAGCCTATCTATAAAATTTCTAGTGTGTTGGAAGTTCCATGAAAATAAGAATGAATGTGTCCCAAATGTAACTAAATATCAAAGGTCAAGTCTACTAAAACTATACCCCATAGAGGAATAGATCTAGTAATTGTCTCTCTTTATCTAATCTTGTAAATATATTTGAAAATAACGAGTCTACAAACATCCCAAAGTTTGGGGTAATAATCCTATTAGGAAAAACCAAGTAGAAAAAGCTTCTAAATTCTAGTGGATGGGAATAAAAAAGGGTAAAAGACATCCTTAAATATTCTAAAGCATTGCAAAATTTATATTCAAAGAAAATATGTAAAATCAAAGTTAATATTTTAGAAGTTGGATGTTTTTGATGCAAAAGCCTCAATCCAAGAGGTGAAGTTTTGGATTCAATAGAATATTTCTAAATTTAAGTAGCAAGAGACTACTACCAAGCATTGGTATAATTGGCTTATTGCTTAACATTGAGCCTATATTCTAATGATAAATGATACAAACATTTTTTGTAGATATAAATAGATTTAATGGAAGAGACTCTATGGTCATTAAGCCATTTAAAATTAGTCCATATGTTGTAGGTAGCTATTTTGAGTTTTATAGGAATATCACATGGAATAGAAGCAACAACAAAGCCATAAGACTATTTGAACAAAGAGGGAAGGAAGCAACAATTATAGATCTAGTTGTAGGTGAGAATTTAGCAACTATCCGGATACCAAATAATATTATTCTATTTATACATTTATTTATAAATGTTAGTCCTTAGATAGAACTACAGAAAGCTAAATTTTTATCATTATTAAGGATAATTTTATTCGACGAAAGGTTTTTTAGACCAATGCTAAGACCATGTCATAAGGAGTTAGACTTATAAGCCAACAAGTGAGAAATTTATTTCCAAGATTTCTAGTTATAAGTAGGAATAGATCCTTTTACCATAAATTATGGTGTAGTAAGGACATTTTCATCCCATGGGGTTTATTTTCATTTACATTTTTGAGTATATTGGGAGATTATGTATTAAAATAGGTATTTCCAATTTTCATGTCTAGTGATGGCTCTAGCTACCCATTTCATAGCCATAATTTTCCTCTATGTGAGAGTATCAATAATAACTAGACCTACTAAAAACTTTGGTTGAATATCAAGTTTCCATAATATAGTTGTCATTCCTAAGTCCCCATCCCATTTGGTCCATACAAATTTACAAATGATCTAAGTAAATTGTTATAGGCATCCTTTGAGGCCATCTAACAAGAATAGTAGTAAACATGAGATGCTAAAATAAATTTATTCACAACTTGAATTCTTCCTACTAAGGAGATAAACCAATCTAACAATACACTAAATTTCTTCAAAAGTAATTTTATAACTTGGTTCAACATATCTTTAGTAGAAATATTAATTCCAAAGAGAATTCCCAAGAAATGAACGAACATTCCATGAGGTATGATCTTCCACTAAACCATGGATCTATAACTATTATGATTCGAATAAGTATATAAGACTTATGTTGTTAGAGTGGTTGATACAAGAATCGAAGATATCACCAAATAGTTGTACAATCTCTTTAACTATTACCACATCTTATTGGATATTTTGAAAAAAAATAAGATAATCATCAAAATAATATGAATTAAGAATATGTTTATTTCTAGGAATCTTGATACCTTGAATGAGGCCATTAGATCCATCCTTATGAAGAAGATAACAAAGAGCATCAATAGTCAAAACATACAAAAAAAGAGCAAGAATAAAACCCCATCTAATAGACCATTGTAGAGGAAAGGATGGGGTAGAGTTCCAAAATCTAAACACAAGTTGAAGCATCACTAAAGAGCATACCAATTTGATTATATAATTTTAAACCAAATTCGAGCCAAGAAATCACACTTAGAATAAAATCCTATCTAATTATATCATATGCTTTGTTAAAATATAACTTAACTAAGAGGCCACCTTGATTGTAGTTCATATCCCATTAGATTGTTTTCGAAGAAATCATAAGATTGTCTACGATATAATGAACCTTAATAAAACCAAATTATTTTCAGCAAACAATATCTTGTTCAACAATTTTAATTTTTAAAACTATAGATTTATCTAGTATCTTGTACAAAACATTAAGGAAGGTAATAGGTTTCCAATTGAAGATTCGTTTATGAGTCATTCTTTTACAAGTAATTTTGATTAACTCTACATTGATATAATCTTTGAGGGAACTATTCTATAAAGGTTCCAAGTAAACATGATAAAGATATGAAGAAAGGATATGCCAATATATTTTATAAGTCTCTTTTGGAAGACTATCCATACCAAGAGCTTTATCATTCTTCAAAGAAAAATAGCATTATATAAATCATTCAAAGAAAGAGGACATTCAAGTTTATCCTAAATAATAGGGTTTACTATGAATGGAATCTATTCATGCACATATTCCATTAAAAAAATATTGGATGTCATCCCTTGGATCCACTATAAAACACTAAGAATAGTGGCTTAAAAAATATTCATGATCTCATTAGATTTGGAAAGGGAATGACTTGAAGGGTTCTCCAACTTAATAAATATTTTCAAAATTTTCTTATGCCTATAGTAGTTAATGAAAAATTGAGTTCCCTTGTTTCCCTAGGATTTCCAATTGAGAAGAGACTTAATATGTTCCCATATAGCATAGTATGACACATAACCTCTCATATAATTTTTAGCATTAGCTAGATCACATTGAATAGTAGGTTTGTGGGATTTTTAATAAGCATGGAAGAAATATGAAAAATATCTTTATGAAAGTGACTCTCTTGAATATTCTTCCTCCTAGAAATAGAGCACCCATACCATCTAAGGGAATAAACAATATTAGAAATAGCTATTTTAAACTAGTTGATTTCACCAATATTACTAGTTGATTTGGAAAATTTGTTCTAGACATGTTCTACAAGATGGCAGTAGGCAAGGCTATCAAGGTAGGAAACATTTAATTTGACTGGAAGTAACATATAATCAAAGGATATAGAGAATTTCTGGATAGAAGATAAGATAATAAGGTGACTAGATAGAGTTATGTGAGAATGAATGCAAACTTGCTTATGGATAGAGAATTTATCTTGAAAATAATTACTGAAATAAAATTTATCTAAAGGAACAAGATTTCTAGTAGAACCTTAGTGACACTTGGACCATGTAAACCAATTATCTCTATGAGAGGAGTCTTTACCAAAGATAGGGTCATGCAAGTCTAAATCATTGTGATAAACAACTAGCTACCAAATTCAATTGTTAAAAAGGGTTTACTATGAATCCAACGTTTTATCACTAAGATTTTCTATCTTAAAGTCACCTCGTATGATCCATTATATAGGAGGGAGAGAAAAAATAGCCATTATTGTAGATCTATATGACTAGGAGGGTCATTCAGAGAATATATAGAACAAAATCCAAGAACCTAAGAGTTGAGAGCCAATCTGGCCTAGACACAGCACTAAGTAGTATCCTCACCATGATCAAGAATCATATAAAAAAGAGACATGGTTATGGAGAGGGAATAATGTCATTTACCATTAGTACAATATGTAGAAAAGGTATATGCATATCCTAGACCAATAATTTCTATACAATAGAAGAGTTTGACTAGTGACTTTTAATTCTTGAATAAAATGAATAAAAATATGATTCTCTACTACAACATTTCAAACTTTAAACTTATGATAAGCGAGGGAAATTTCTCTAAGATTACAATATAGAGTATTTAACTTCATGAGGGATGATTTGGAGGTTGCTCAATCTCATGAATTGAAGACTAAAAACTCTAATAATATTCAATTTAATATTCACAACTGGTTGATTTAAAGTAAGTTCACCATTGATTATTCTTATTTAATTGATAATATAAGTATGTGTGGATGTTAATAACAATAATTAATACATAAATACAACATGTATATTATTTTATTATAACCCATTATGTGATAAAAAATAAAAATATCCCAAAGCATTTTCCCTCATAGTTTATGTAAATTTTTACATATATTTATTAGTTGTAATTAGTATCACGTGTAGACATAAAAAGAAAGAATATAGTAATTATCATGATTGGACTGATTTGCAAGTCTTTCTTCTTTTTTTTATGACCTATGGAGAGTAAGAAAGTTTTTAGATATATGCTTTTAAATATATTAAATAATGTGTGAATTATTCTATTGTGAAGAAATGAATATTGTTGTAAATCAATATTCTTGACACTTCGCATTGGGAACCTTGCCAAAGGGGGATTGGAGGCTAAAACCTAAGTTTCCTTTTGTCATTCTTTCAATTTAATCATTTTATTCATGTAACTTTATCAATATGTGTCATATAAATGTAAGTTTTGTTTTGTTTTCGTAAAATCCTTGAGTGGCATATTTAGGACTTGATCCTTATATTAAGTCATCTAGTTATTCCAGATTGGACAAATAAGCTACTAAAATAATCTCACCTTGTTTAGTGTTTCCTTGCAATTATAGGTTTCTACTTTTATCTCTTCATAGGTTTTATACCAATTGCAAGCAATTGTATCTCTATTATATAGGTTATAGAAAAATCATGGCCTCATGGGAAATTTTTGGTCATGGTACAAATTCATGACCACAGGGTGAATTTACAGTCTTGAGGTAAATTTGATGTCTCAAGGAAAATTTGCAACCCCATGGTAAATTTACAATCTATACGGATTTTCACATAGTTCTTAGAAACAAGTCCATAATTAACATTGTATCTTATAATTGAAGAGCAAAATGCCCTGATAAACTAAATCTAGAAAAATAGTATATACAAAATCAAATGAAAAAATAACATTTTTTGATTGGTAGAAAAAGGGTTTTTAAAGGAACCCTAAACCTTTTACAAAGCAAGCAAAAAGATAACCTCCTCAAGGTTATCAACAATGATCAAAAGATAATCTTGCACAAAACCATCAAATCCAAAGATAACCTTTGGGGAAACCAGACCAAACAAAACCAAAGGATGAAACAAAACCAACAAAAATAGAGACCAAAAAGACCCGGGTGCCAAAAGAGAATAGTCAAAGAGGAAAATGCTACTCAAACATATTATATTTGCTATCACTTGTATGGGTATCCTTATCAGCCTTGCCACCACATTTTTTATCCGATTTAATTACTTTGGCCATTTTGACCACTTGATGAAAAATGGTCCATGTTTTATTGAAAGCCATAGATGCATTCTCGAGAATTTCCACCAGAATAACTAGAGGATCATGATTGGTATTTAGATTAACATCATCCTTCTTTAAATATAGGGCCTTAGATGACCCAACTTCAATCTTCAAATATTTTAGCTTGATAGGAATTTCATTAAAAGACTCTTGTTCACTGATAGAGAGTTTTCCTTTTGTTGTTGAGGACTTGCATCTGGAAGAGTAGTGTGTCATGATTTAATTTTAATAGAGGATGAGGTTAGAGTCTTCTTTCCTTTGGATTATTAGTATCGGTGGAGACCTTATCATATTCTTTTCTAACAGTGATCCTCTAAGGACTTTAATGACTGGACCCAACTCTGAGATTACCTATGGTAGTGATGGAAGCCTTTTGGACCTCTTTTTGTAGAGCGTGCTTGTACAATATCTAGTGGAGACCTTGGTGCTTTGGTGGATTGAGGAACCATACCAGACACTATAAACCAATATCTCCATAGATCTCAAAAAGTACTCAAGCACATTAATCTTTTTATTGTCCCTTACATGATTTAAGAAAGCTAAATTAAATCTTCTTAGAGGAACATTAATTTCATCCACTGTAAAATATTGCATTATTAGAATCAAAACTCTATTCTAGGGCTTTGGAAGCCCAACTCTAACTATTCCCCCTTTGTCTCTCACCAAATTCCTACCCTTGTCAAAAAATAACTTTATTCCTTAGCCCATGAATATTTATCACGGTGAATTAAGTCCCGTCATTAATTAACTCTATTATCTCTACAAGAAGACACATATTGACCTTGAATTTTAATGCCTTCACAACAACACACATGTTATCCTAGGATTTTATGAACTCTTGATATATTTCATAATAAATCCCACTAAAATTTCAAAAGAATGGCATAAACCCATTATTATTTAATATTACCTCCACATTGACATCTAGATGCAAGGATTCAGGTTCAATCAGAGCCATTGCAGAACTTATACAATTCATAGAGGAATTAGGGAAGGAGATGCAAAGACCACCATATTCAAGCATGTTTAAATAAACATAAAAATTTTAAACCAGAAGGACAAGAACATTTCAAATGTACATGCCATCATTCTCAGGGTTGTCATTGCTATAATGCTGATGATGATGCTAAGGGTGTCTACACATTTGAGCCTAGTTAATTTTGAAACTCTCACTTCCATTGACATATATGGTATAGGAGTTTGAATTATCATGATTGTCCATACCATCAAATAAAATGGTGTAGCTAGTCACTTTGATGATTCAGAAAAAAATGTTATCACCATTCTCCATGTAAGAATTTTGACATGAACACTTTTGATACAGGAGATTGGTCCAAAAGATATGATTTTGGGAATGATTTCTTGGCCTAAGGGATTCATAGTTTGATTTACCATTTGCAAATATGGATAGCCATGTATGCAACCAATGATTTGGTGAAATATATTTGGAAAAGATAGTTATTTTTTGTCTTTAAGAATGACTCCTATGGCCAAAGGACCTACTCATAATGTAATCATTCATTGATTTGAGATGCCAAAAATGACTATGGATGATAAATATTGAACAATCCACCGCCTCACGACTGAGTTCTTGACTTGAGTTAACAATATTGATTATGAGGGTGGTTGATAGTGGCTAGAGAAGGACCCATTTGGAACCAATCATATTTTCCTATGGTTGATGTGGCATGAGGACCTTTACCAAAACTGCTTGTTCTTAAAGAAACGTTCTTGTGAGTGCATGTGGAAGAATGGTTTGGGCTAATCAATTTCCCTTAACACCTAGATTTTAAAATTGAAACCATCTTTAATTAGCTAGCACTTCTGCTAACTAGGATTATTGCATGTGGCATAGGAGTCCCATATAGATGATGGGTATCATTGATGATGACATGGCCTAAGCAATAAGCTTTTCATGTACAAGATAAGAAAGGATTTAAATTGCTTCATAATCCTCATTGGTTTTGACATGGCACTATAAGAGGGAAATTTTTATATCATTATTAGGAACATAGAGGCTTTGACGAAAGTCAACATGCCAAACTTGAAGGGACTCCTCCATCACATCCATATTTGTAAGTAAATCAGCAGCTTTGTTCCCTTCCCTATACACATGTTGAATAATCAAATTTCTATAATTACAAAGGAGTATTTTGCATTCACCAATAATATTGCAAATGTTCTAGGCTGGATCTTTGAGTTCCTTTGAGATAATTGATGATATTCAATGAATCACCTTCAATGATGAGATGATCCAAACCAAGCCCATCCATAATTACCAAACCTTGATAGAGAGCTCTAGCTTTGGCTATGTTATTATATTGGATGCTAATATTTTTAGAATGATTTTTCCATGATTATTTTTGAGAGCTCTAGTTTAATGATTTTTCCATGATTATTTTTGAGAATGCATCCACCTCCAGCCTTGCCAGGGTTGCATTTGGTTGTGCCATCAAATTTGAACGTGAACAAACCAACCTGAGGAGGGGACCAACTAATGATGGATCTACCAGTGGGAGGAGAAGAAGGACTAAGAGAGTTGGTAGAAAATTTGAAGGAAGCACACAAAATTGCTTCCAAGCCAATTCTAGGGGTCCTTGATGAGGGAAAAAGAAGAGAATTTTCAATGGCAAAAGTGATGACCTAGAAGAAGATAGTGTGAGAGTCCTTCGACACACTAGAAAATACTTTGCTATTTCATTCCAACAAAATTTTACAAAGCTAGTGGTGCAAATAGAAAGACCAGAGGGACTTGAGATAGGAGTTGAAAAGGAATTGTGCCACTTATAAAACTGAAAGCACGAGGATACGAAAACAAAAAGGAAATGCCAAGATGCGATGCAAACGAAACTAAACTTAATGCTAAATCCTATGAACTGAAATGCATGAAAGGAGAGAAACATAAATGCATTGAAACAAGGTATAAAAGCGAATATGGAGTACAACCCTTTTTATTAATATGCTTTAGAACCCAGTTACAATCCGTCTCCTCCCTTTTCAGGGGCTAGGAGCGTTAAATATGTTCTTGTCACATCAACAGATGGTATTCCTTCTTTCGCGTGCCCACATGTAGAATGGGCGGACCAAACATCGCCACCGCTTGCATTGATGAGTCTTGACTCCTTGCTGCTCCTCTAATGTCGAGATCCTACGTTCAAGGAAATAGAAAATAGTCAGTAGCACTTGTAGATAAAATGAAACATGCAATCCCCAAGCCTACGATTAGTGCATGCGAAAAATAAATAAAACGATAACTAAATAACATCAAAATGATCTAAAAATTTAATAGAAGCATGAGGACATTACCAGGAGGGCACTGCAAATGGAACAGTCAGAAAATTCACCACGGATTTCTAATCGCTCCGGGGTGGGACGATTAGACCTGCAACAAAATGTCAAAAAGCACTGTCCCAAATGTCACATCCGGGAGGCTCCAAATCACCTACAAAGTTGGGGGTTAGGTAAAATGGGGTATTTTGGAAAGACCCAGAAGGTCAGATTTTTCCAATTCGGCCTCTATCACCGGGAATTTGATGATGCTACCTGCATGTTAGCAAAAGCGAGAAATGACAAAAACATGATCAAAACAGCTCAAAATGATGTGAAATTTGAATGACAACCTATCTAAGAAACATAGAATCAGATGCAAAAATAATAGAAAGGAAATCTGCTACATATTTCTAATCGCTCCGGGGTGGGGCGATTAGGACTACAACAGTGCGGGGGGCGCCCGGGGCAGGACGCCCACCGTTTGGGGCCCGATTTCGGCACCAATCCACTTGGGATGGGTCCAAAACCTCTTGTGGGGTGTTGTCGATAAATTTGGTAGGATGTTATGGCCAAATGTCGGGTTTTGGTTCCGGATTTGCGCTTCCAATAATCACCCAATGACCTCCCTTCCAAAAGAGATCAAGGATGTGAAAGGCACAAATCAAAAGGTGTGAGGATGTAAAATGGTAGCACTTCGTTGCTCAAAATGCTCCTTCTCTATTATCTTTGGGGTGAGAAGACTCACCATTTTATAGACCCGATGGTCTCTTTGGATGAGCATGCAGAGGCGCCACTTGGCAATCATGCCTTCCCAGGGGGGAGAAGATTCCTCCTTGATTAGGGGCTCCATGAATGTCCCTGTAACTACCTCTAGCGCTCAAAAATGCTCACTCACACTCCCATGCAATGAAGGAAGAGTTAAGTGGCGGATCTGAGCTGCCATTTGTCAAGATTTGACTTTTTGCTCATCAAACCTGCTATTCGCCCCACCCTGGAGCGAATACTGCTAATCGTCCCTAGGTGGGGCGAATACCAGTTTGTAATCGTCCCTGGGTGGAACGAGTAGAGAGCAGAGTGCCTGAAAGGTGCCAAATTGACCTCTGACCTTCCAAAACTATTGTGTGAGTGGTTAGGACCACTGTTTAACCTCTAGGGGCTGCCCTAGGGGTTGTGTGTGTCAATGCGATCAGTGTTTGCAGTCACATAATCGGATTGGTGTTGTTTTGGTGTCTACAGATGCCCCTTTTTGGGATGCACTGTGTGTGGCGCAATGCTGAGCAAAAATAGATAACCAAAGCACTAATGATTAGGGTTTCTCAGTAACCTAACCAACTTTTGATGCCCCAAGTATGGAAAGGGCATGCATTCTTGAATCCTTGCTTCTGATGAGCGAAGGAACTTAATTCAAGTGTTAACCTTTTTCGGTGAGGTGTTACTTGATCTTGGACATTGATCAGTCATGAATAGGCAAAGGGCGCAACCTTTTGTCTGTGGGAACCTTGAGTTCATGATTCACGAATGCCAAGTGTTTGATCAGCTTGTGATTATTGCTTGTTTGCTGCCCCAAGCAGGGGCATGATTGTCTTTGTCAATGATTCTTTGAATGCATGCCATTTCCTTAATTGGGTGTGTATTTGTTGATTGGTGACTAAGTGTGACTACCCCCTCAAGCGACGAATCGATGAGGGAATGACCTACATGAGAAAAGTGATGAGTCGCTTGACCCAAGATGACTTAGGTAAGGGTGCCTTTCAGTTGTTTATCTTTGAATGTGTGTGCAGTTTCCCAACATTTAGACCTATTTTTGGTGGGTGTTTAACCCTTTTTGTGACGCCCCTTGGGGTGGAAATTATCAAAAATCCATCCTCCCGTGGAGCGGTACGGCTATGGTAGCCTTCTTAGGGAGTAGGATAGTGAGGATTTGTGACCCCGACGTCTATTTTGTATGCTAAGAAGCACGAGGCACAAAGGCGCCTTTGTTCGGCAATGTTATTGCTATTTTTGGGTGGGTTTGGACCCTTTTTGGGACGTCGTTTGGGGATGAAATTCTCGGCAATCCGTCCTCCCGTGGAGCGGTCCGGCTATGGTAGCCTTCTTAGGGAGTGGGATAGTGAGGATTTGTGACCCCGACGTCTGTTTTGCATGCCCGGAATGTCAAGTGCAAAAGCACTCTTATTGGACAATTTTATTGCTTGTTTTTGTGCATTTTGGTGCAGTTTTTGTTTTTGAAATTTTTGCTCTGTAATCGTCCCTGGGTGGGGCGAATACCAGTTTGGTAATCATCCCAAGGTGGGACGAGCACTAACTAGAGCGCTCATCCCAGGGTGGAATGATTACAGGCCTAAAAGCCTATTTAAGGGCCAAAACTAGGGTTTGGGCTCATTTGCATTCGATTTTTCTAGCGATTTGGAGCTCTGAGGAGGAGGAGGTCGATTCTACGAAGCGAAGCGCTGCCAAATTTTTCCCGACACCATGAGTTCACGAACCGGATCGAGCGACGGAGCCGAAGCGAGACCGATAAGTGCTCCTTCTTGTTTAGTTAGCTTGTGTTTTATGTTACAGTTTTAAAATCGCAATTTATTTTGAATTTGTTTTTTCGTTTAAACTAAGGTAAAACCCTAGGCTAAAAAGAAATTTTTTTTTTTTTTGTATTTTTGTTAAGGTTACAAGAAACCCTAGGTTTAAATGCGATGTTTTGTATTGTTTTAAAATTAAAACCCTAGGTTAAACTGAGAGCAAAACCCTAGCTTAGAAGAAAATGTTTTAATTTGCATTTTTGTATTTTCATTTTGTAAAACCCTAGATTTAAATGCGTTCTTCTTTGTGTTTTGATTTTAAACTAAAACTCTAGGTTAAACTGACAGCAAAAACCTAGTTTGTAGCAAATTGTTTTTATCTCGAGTTTCTCATTTGTGAACTTTAGTTATAAACCCGAGGTTAACGAAAAATTTATTTTGATTTTGAATTAGTTTTGTTTTTATTTATCGGTTTAAACGTAGAATTAAAAACCCTAGGTACCGACAAACTGTTTTGAATTTTTTTGTGTTTATTTATCGGTTGAAACGTAGAGTTAAAAACCTTAGGTATCGACAAACGTTTTTTTTGAATTTTTTTATTTATCGGTTTAACGTATTAGAGTTAAAGAACCCTAGGTATGATAAAGTTTTTGTTTTGTATTTATCGGTTAAAACGTGGAATTTTTTTTAATTTTGTTGCTTGTTATTTGTCTGTTTTTAGTTGTACATTGTTTTTATGCATTGTTGTAGATTCATGTTATTGTTGTACAGTTTATCATGTTTTTAATATTTTTGTTTTGTTTTCTTTTGCAGGTGGTGAAGAGCCGGTACCGTGTGCCTACGGTTTTCTCTGAAGCACGGGAGGCGCTGACTTTGGCTGATTAGGAGTGGCTTGATGCCCTTGGGCTCAAGCATGGTGATTCGGCTAGAGCCGATGGTGGGGGATCGGGCGTACCTAACCGTGCTTGATCAACTTGTGGGATCCCCACACCAATACCTTCCATCTCCCAACAGGGGAGATGATAGTGACTTTGGAGGACGTCTATCGGATTCTACGGATTTTGATAGACGGGCTACCGATCAGGACGACGCCGCGTGATCAACGGACAGTTATACTGACATGATGCTTCGGGCATGGGGAGGAGTTGGGTGTGGACAGCCCAGTGGAGAGGGTAGAGGGCGACTGCCAGATTGGCAATATTTTGGTATGGTGGTGGCTAGAGAGGGGCGTGTTGGGAGTGAGGCACGCATTACTGATGAGCCTCATTTCCAACATGCTGCTACCCGACTCTTTGGGTGCGAGGTTCCCGTGGAACCTGCTGGAGGTGGTCTTCAGGTTGGTGGAGTGTCCGACCACAGAGCCCTTGATTATGAGATGGGGTCAGACACTGCTGGCACAACTCTACGATGAGTTGTACGAGGTCCATTATCGGAGGCGGAAGGGTATTGGATGTAGCTACTTGTTGCAGTGTTGGGCTTGGCAGCACATAGCTATGGAGAGGCCGGTGGGGTTGCCGTGGATGACTCGGGCAGAGATGGTAGATAGAGAGATCGGGTATGGGGCATTGTGGCAGCGGTTAGAGGAGCGAGGGCAGAGTCGATGGTGGGCAGGTGCCGTAGGGCACTATGTTGATGCCTTCGCTTGGCTTGCTCCTAGGGAGGTAGTCTAGTGCCCATATCGGGATTGTCCAGCTTGGCCTAAGGTTGGGGAGTGGCTTTGGTGGGTTCATAGGGGAGGTGGTTGATTGGGTGGCATAGGATCGAGCAGGAGTTCTTCTCGTATGGTCGGGTGACATGATAGTTTGGGGTGTGCTAGGGGTTTCCTGGTGAGCCCTTGATCTATCGATGTCGGGGGGACGAGAGGACTCTAGTCGGTGGTCATTGCATCTTGGGTGAGGATTCAGATATATGATTGACGTCTTGGATTGGATGACATCGGGGTTACTGGAGTATGAGCGTGGTGGATGTTTGGGGTGGTGAGGGAGGGGCCTCTAGGGGGTGAGAGGTGGTAGGAAGGTGGGAGGGTGTATAGGCACTAGGAGAGGGTTGGGGGCTTCGTTGGATGATGCGAACATGGTGGAGGTTGATGAGGTGGGTGATGATTTTGGGGTTTCAGAGCATCCAGAGATGTAGGACGTCCCGGAGTAGTGGGAGTCGGAGCAGGCTGCCATTTCGGAGATGTCGATGCCTCAGGCAGTCCTGGAGGATACAGAGGCAGGGTTGCACGTTGAGATAGCATGATTGGAGGGGCTACTCCAGAGATGGGATGAGGAGCTCGGGGATGCACTGCAGGAGAGGGATCTCCTACGGACGTAGTTGGCAGAGAGGGAGAACGCATTTGCTGCGTACCACCGGTGGGATGGGGATACAGATGTTGCATGGGAGATGGATCTCCTGCGGACGTAGCTGGCACAACGTGATGAGAACTTGGCGATAGTTCGTCAGTGGGAGATGGACTTGGTTCGGCATCGGTTTGAGCTAGAGGTAGAGATTATCCGCCTCGGTGGGCGGATCCCTACGGTTAGTGGAGGTGGATCATCGCGTCGCACGAGAGGGAGCGATACTGAGTAGTCAACATCCTCTCGGTGCAGGCGGCTGGATGAGGGAGGCACTAGTAGGCATGATGCGGGGGCTAGCAGCAGCCACCCTGAGGGGTCCCATAGGACCCACACCATGAGGGGTAGTTCCCGTCGCACCGATCCTATGTGATCATGGTGGTCGATGCCCTAGGCTTGGGGGTTTTTGAGCTTTTGCCTTTTTGCGAGGTCAGAGGACCGGTTTATTGTAGCCTATGAGCATTTTTGATGATATATATACATATATATATAGATGACTTTCTTTTGTTTATACACATGTTGTGATTTGATTTTTATGCACAGTGACTGATGTTTGATGGATGCATGTTAATTTACATTATGTATGGATATGTTGCGATGAATGCTAATGTTTCTAATTTATATGATATGCAAATGGAATGGATGAATTGAATTTGTGATTTTTGGCGGTGGCACCATAGACTGTTTAGAACTTATGGCTTGTTGTCCTAGGCGATTGCTGTGGTAAATGACTTTTTTATGTATACATGTTATTTTTTTTGTATTTTCTGATGGCGATGCAAGGATGAAAGATATCACAGTTGGTTTAGAATGTAGTTAAGGTTTTCTGAGACTCGGATGTTTTAACTAACTAGCCAAGACTGTACTTTTATCTTACAAGACTTTTGAACAAGGTATGAATCCGACTTGTCTTTGACCAAGTTATTTCACATCCCTGTGTGTGCAATTGAGTTTATTTATGTGGTATTTGTCGGGATACCGCCAGTGCCAGATAGGCTATCAACCAAACCTATACTGAGGATCACCTAATTAGCTCCACTAACTCCTTTGTTGTATTTAGTCAGATTAATCTACGGTGCTATCTAGGATACCATAAGCTAGCTCATCCACATGCAAACATTGATCTGCACACAAGTTAATATGATAGATATATCGTCATGCGGGAGGTTTGCCACCAGTGACCGATAGGTTATCCACCAAACCGATACTGAGGTTTACCTCATGACCTTCTAAATGTTGAGAGTTCCAAGGATTCAAGTTCGACTCCCTTCTTTTCTTCAATTGTATTGGGATACTTGCTCTTCTATAGTGATAAAAATCACTGTTTATTTTTGTTTTTTCTTTTGAGCAAGGGATTTGAATATTGAGTGATGAGAATCACTATTGTATGTGCCTTTTGATGTATGCACTTTGGTTGTGATGTCAAATTTTTTGGAGTTTTGACTTTTGCAATTTTTTTTTGATGTTTGCAACTTTTTGAGAACTTGGGATTCTTGGGGAATTGGGTAGGGAAGATGCTTTTCCTTTTGCCAACTCTCAGCATTCTTGGGGTCATTCGCACAGGGGGATGAGCAAGATAACCTTTTCACTAGATGGTATCCTGGATTGCTTTGCAGGTTTCATCTTTCGTTCACACAACTTGGGAATTTTTATGTGTTTTAACTTGTGTTGGGATGCTACGTAACAAGGGGTGGTCCAAGTAGAACTCTACCTTCGTAAAATCTGTCTGACTTTGTACAGTATTTGGCTAGAAATCTAAAGACAGCTGAATGACAAAAACTCTAGATACATTAGAAGACAACTAATGCATGATATGGTGAAACTGTGGATGGCGTTTATTTTTGATGGACTGTTTATAGAGTGGAAAAATGTGGAAGATGATGGATTTGCCGAGTAATTACAGTCTATGGTGCCTTTGACCTGTATGACCAACAAATATGCAATGTATGGATGTGATGCTTAATGCAGCTATTATTTTTGTGTTTTCGATTGATTGATTTTTGTGAGTATGAAGATGAGATGCAAAAAGAGTTCTTTATTGTTGTGATGATTTTGAGTATGCATGGAAATGAGATGCAAATTTTTGTTATTTTTGATGATTTTATTGTTTTTGAATTTTCTTATTTTTTTTTTGACCAAGTGATTGTGGGAACCCTTGGAGCTTTTGGTTTGACCAAAGGGATGATGGGTACCTTTGGGGCGTTTGGTTTGACCAAAGGGTTTGTGGGCACCTTTGGGGCATTTGGTTTGACCAAGGGGATTATGGGTACCTTTGGGGCATTTTGGGTTGACCAAGCGATTATGGGAATCCTTGGAGCTTTTGGTTTGACCAAAGGGTTTATGGGCACCTTTGGGGCATTTTTGGGGTTGACCAAGCGATTATGAGAATCCTTGGAGCTTTTGGGGTTGACCAAGCGATTATGAGAATCCTTGGAGCTTTTGGGTTGACCAAGCGATTATGGGAATCCTTGGAGCTTTTGGGTTGACCAAGCGATTATGAGAATCCTTGGAGCTTTTGGTTTGGGCTATGGCTCTTTTAAATATGGAATGGCCGCAAATGACTGATGTTCAAGGGTTCTAGTTCCTTGATTCCATCAAGAGAGGCTAGCCGGTATGTTCCAGGTCCTATCTTATTGTCGATGACATAAGGACCTAACCAGTTTGCCATGAACTTGTCCCTTAGATGGGGCGGCAAGTTAGAATTTTGTTGGTTCTCTTTTAAGACCAAGTCACCAACCTGAAAGTCCCTCAGGTGAACCTTCATGTTGTATGCTTTCTTAAGTCGCTCTTGATAGATACGTAAATGCTCGAGAGCATTGACGCGTCGTTCATCGAGCAACGTAAGTTGGTCTAATCGGGCCTGCCGTGCAGTGTCATCATCGATGAACTCTTGCATTGATATGCGTAGGGAAGGAATTTCCAACTCAAGAGGCATGACAGCCTCGGAGCCATACACGAGCGAAAATGGAGTTGCCCCAGTGGGCGTCCGAATGCTAGTGCGATAAGCCCATAGGGCAAGTGGGATTTGAATGTGCCAATCCTTATGACTATCTACGACGGTCTTTTTGAGGATGGTGACTAGCATTTTGTTTGACACCTCTACTTGCCCATTTGCCTGCGGATAATAGGGTGTCAAAAAATTGTGCTGAATTTTGTACTTTGTGGTCAAAGCACGCACATATTTGTTCTTGAATGACGTCCCATTATCCGAGATTATCTTGGATGGAATACCAAAATGACATATGATGTTATGTAAAATGAACTCCGAAATGTGGGTTCCAGTCGTAGAGGTAAGCGAAATTGCTTCCACCCACTTGGTGAAGTACTCTGTGGCCGTTATGATAAACATGTGATGACTCGATGACGCAGGGGAGATATTTCCGATTAGATCTAAGCCCCACTACGAGAATGGCCAAGCCGATTGGATCGACTGCAAGGCCTGAGAAGGTACGTGTGTCAAATTAGCATGGTGTTGACACTTCACACACTTCCTTACATAGGCACAACAATCTCGCTCTAAAGATGGCCAATAATAGCCCATGCAAAGAATGCACTTTGCGATGGCCATACCACTGAAGTGGCCACCACATGTACCATCGTGCGCTTGGGTGATCGCCCAAGTGGACTCCTGTTGGTCCAAGCAACGAAGGAGGATTCCTTCATAGCTACGACGGTACAAAATGTCTCCTAGCAAGACATGTTTTGCCACTTTTTGTTTGAATGATCTTTTTATGGCATGCATCAATCCAAGTGGGAGGTTACCTAACTTGAGGTAATCTCGTATGGGTGTATACCAATCCTGCTGATCGAAAACCTTGACAGTATGAACAACCAATCCCTCTTGAAGGTCATCCCTAGAAAAAGCTGAGTGGGAAAGAACTTGTAAGAATAGCATTGTGTTGCTATTAAGGGGAGTAGGGGAGAACAAGGACCCCCAGTTGGCATGATTCAGACAATCATGGATTCGAGAGAACTTGTCCAGGGACGGTTCAATCTAGATCAGGTGGATTCCTGGCATTAAGTCAGAGCTTGCACGCTCCATCATGGATTGCGATAGTGTTTTGACTTGAATGGTTGTCATATCACCAGAAATGTCTTACGGGATTAGTGACCCCAAGGAGGCCATAGTGTTCGCAAAATGATTCGATGATCGAGGGAGTGCCTCGATGTCGTACCATTCAAGATTTGCCAAGAATTTGTCCACAAGGGCTTTGTAGGCCTGCATAACTGGGCATTTACATTGGAATACCCCTTTGACTTGGTTGACAATTAACAGTGAATCACCAAAGATGTTCAATCATTTGATGTTCATGGTGATTGTTGTCTGAAGACCTATGAGCAAGGCTTCGTATTCTACATTGTTTTTGGTGCATGGGAAATCTAATTTAAATGATAGAGGCATTGGAGCCCCTTGTGGTGTGAAGAATACAATTCCTATGCCACCTCCTTGCTCACATTTAGAACCATAAAAAAATAGGGCTATGTCGACCTGTGACTCAGGCTCATCAGAATCTGGCAATTTTGAGACATGGAAGACCCCATCATCGGGTAGTTCTATGGTCAGAGGCTGATTGTCTTTGAGAGGAGCCTCTGCTAGTTGATCGGTGATGACTTGACCTTTGATGGACTTCTATCCAATGAACTCGATGTCAAACTCCATCAACAACATGATCTATTTTGTCATGCGACTACTATGATAAGTACGAATCATCATGTATCGTAATGGATTCTCCTTAGACACAACATACGTCATGTTGCTCAACATGTAATGGCATAGCTTTTTGCTAGCAAACACCACTGCCAAGCAGAGCTTCTCGATGCATGCATAGTTAAGTTCATAACTGACCAGGGTGCAACTAAGATAGTAAGTAGCTTGTTCTTTGTGAAGTTCATTCTTCTGGGCTAACATGGCACCCAGTGCCATCTTAGTAGCTGAGATGTATAAGTAGAATGACACTCTTGGTCTAGGTGGTTTCAATACTGGCGGTGAAGCCAAGTATTGTTTAATGTTGTCAAAGGCTGACTGGCACTCATCATCCCAGTGAAATGCTACCCCCTAGTGCAATAATTTATTCATGGGGTGGCACTTGTCAGATAGCTGCGCTATGAAGCGCTTGATTGACATGACCTTTCCCTGCAAAACCCTGAGCTTCTTGATGGTAGTTGGGGGAAGCATTTCAAGGATTGCCTTGACTTTGTTTGGTTCCACCTCGATTCCTCGCTTTGAGACTATAAAACCTAAGAGTTTTCTAGATGTGACACCAAATACGCACTTCTTGGGATTCAGTCTAACTTTATGTTCCATGAGGCGATCAAGGATCTTGCTTAAGTCATCGAGATGATCTGGGCGCAAAAGAGATTTGGCCAACAAATCATCCATGTAATATTCCAAAGTTTTATGCATGTGATCATGGAAGATGTATGTCATGGCACGTTGGTAGGTGGCACCAACATTTTTAAGGCCAAAGGGCATGACCTTATAACAAAATGTCCCCCAAGGCGTTGTGAATGCCATTTTTAGTTGGTCCTCAAGATTGATACGAATTTGATTGTATCCCGAGAAACCATCCATGAGGGATAGCATTTCATGGCCTGTTGTAGCGTCTACCAATGCGTCGATGCTAGGCAAGGGAAAATCATCCTTAGGACTCGCTTTGTTTAGATCTTGAAAATCAGTGCATATGCGAATCCTCCCGTCAGGCTTTTTGACTGGCACCATGTTGGACAGCCATGGTGGGTAATCTACGCAGATGACAAAGTTCATTTGGAGACCCGATTGCATCAGTTTGGATTTCGCTTTCTTTACATCCAGAATCTCTTGTGAAAGAGAGGTTGGTGGGTGGTTTTTTAGAAGCGTAAATCTGACCTTCATACCCGATATTGGACACAGTAAACTACCAATTTGCCGACAACACATTACCTTGGATTTTGGGCCAATTCCTAGTGGATTGGCGTCAAAGTCAAAATTTAACGGGGCGGCCCGCTTGGGCACCCCACGTACGTTCGTAGTTTTAATTTAATTTTATTCTGTCATATTGTGTTCTCTGATGTTTAGACGTTTTTCAAATTCATAAGACGTTGCTCGTAGTTCAGTTCAATATATTCCGATATCACGTGCTCATCTTACCTTACGCCTTATGCTGTCGAAATAACTCACGCTTTACGTAGAATATATCTTGCACTATGTTGTACGTTCGAATCTATCTTGCAATTAACAGTGTTCATATATATATTCTAGAAGACATTTTATTGGCAAATAGCATCGTGTTTTAGTCGATTTTGGTTCTTCACTGACCTGCAGGTAACAGTGACTGTTTTATTGGTAGCAGCCTTTATACTCTTGTTTCACTTTAACACAAGTGCTACTAAATAGTTTACTGTTTCTCTGAATGCAGGATAAGCAGCTGAATGCAGGATAAGCAGCAGCAAGCAAAGATCCATTAACACCAGCGGCGGCAATACGTTGGCCCGCCCACTTTGCATGTGGGCATGCGGATAGAAGAAGTATCGATCATGACTGTAACCAAGACAGATTAGCACTCCTAGCCCCTAAAAAGGGAGGAGATGTATTGTAACCGAATGGAATTAATATAAAAGGGTTGTGCTCCTGCTTTTCTCCTTTATGTTTGGTTTATTCGATTACATATGTTTGGTTGCTTTTCATTACATCTTAATACTGTTTTTCTTCCGGAATCTCATGCTTTCAATGGCATATAATTGAAAGTGAGTGAGATGCAAGAGTAAAATATTGTCGAATCTGTTGACAAAATGTGTGACAATATTCTAATGTGTTGAGCCCCCAATTTTACCATGGATAGGATTATCCACTAAACATTTTTATTTCTGCTAATTCTCTAGTTAATGTGTCTGGCAATGAGTTTTCTTTCCCTAGAATGTATTCAATAGAAAATTGGTATTGTGATAGAATACTCTACCACCATGCATATATTTCTCTACAAAGTTGAGCTGATATTTTTTTTAACATTAAGCATTTAAAATTATGGCTATCAGTGCAAATTGTAAATTCTTCAAGCAATAATAATATTCTGTATTTTTCTATGCCTTTGAAAATAGCTAATATTTCTTTTTCAGTGGGCTAATAACTTAACTCATGTTTCTTAAACTGCCATAATTTATAACCTATTAATTTTTCTTCCTTTCCTTTTTGTACCAATAATATACAACCTCAAAATTCCTTAGAAGCATCTATTTGGAGTACATAAGGGCTTGAAAAATCTGGTTCAATGGGAGGAAGATCTTGGCTATATTTTTCAATTTGTTAACTGCTTCAGAGGTGTTTTTATCCCATTGTAGCTATCTTTCTTCATACAGTCCCTGATAGGTTTTGTAACCTTGGACAGGTGTGGAATATAATCATGTAAATAGTTAAGACAGCCTAAAAATCTTTAATATTGTTATTTATTTTCTAATTTATTTGGAAAGTTCTTAATTTTTTCCAAAACATGTGGCTACATGACAATTTTTCCATTTCGTAAAATAACACCTAAAAATTCAACCTCTGAGATACCTCAAATGCTTGTTCGCCCTTCTGCTGAGCGAGAAAGTCTGCCATTTTATAGACCCACGGGGTCTCTTTGAAAATGGTATGTAGTGACGCCACGTGGCGGCCATGCCTTCTCGGGAGGTAGGAAAGTCCTCCGCGACTTGGGCTGCCATGACTGCCCCTGTGACAGTCTTCCAACGGCCAGCCTACCCACCTACGCACGCATGCAAGGCAGGAGCCATAAATGACTGTCTTCGGCTACCACTTGTCTTACGTCGGCCTTGAATCACTTTAATGCTGCCTCTGATTGGCAAAATGCTTGCCCTCGAATTTTGAAATGTCGCCTTGATGTCTGCTTTTGATTGGTCGACGCCTACCTCTGATTGGTTATGGTACTGCCTTTGACGCCGAAGTGTCGCGATATCGCGACACTTCGGCCGGGGCTCTGTTCTAGGCCCGAAGTGTCACGATATCGCGACACTTCGGCTAGGTCTTGGCTTTGGGCCCGAAGTGTCGTGATATCGCGACACTTCGGCCGGGCCTTGGCTTCGGGGCCGAAGTGTCGCGATATCGCGACACTTCGACCGGTCTTGGCTTTGGGCTCGAAGTGTCGCGATATCGCGACACTTCGGCCCGGTCTTGGCTTTGGGCCCGAAGTGTCGCGATATCGCGACACTTCGGCCCGGTCTTGGCTTTGGGGCCGAAGTGTCGCGATATCGCGACACTTCGGCCCGGTCTTGGCTTTGGGGCCGAAGTGTCGCGATATCGCGACACTTCGGCCGAGCCTTGGCTTTGGGCCCGAAGTGTCATGATATTGCGACACTTCGGCCCGGTCTTAGCTTTGGGCCGAAGCGTCGCGATATCGCGACACTTCGACCGGGCCTTGGCTTTGGGCCGAAGTGTCGCGATATCGCGACACTTCGGCCGGGCCTTGGCTTTGGGCTCGAAGTGTCGCAATATCGCGACACTTCGGCTCGGCCTTGGCTTTGGGGCCGAAGTGTCGTGATATCGCGACACTTCGGTCGGGCCTTGGCTTTGGGCCCGAAGTGTCGCGATATCATGACACTTCGGCCCGGTCTTGGCTTTGGGGCCGAAGTGTCACGAGCCGGGTCTTGGCTTTGGGCCCGAAGTGTCGCGATATCGCAACACTTCTGCCCAGTCTTGGCTTTGGGGCCGAAGTGTCGTGATATCGCGACACTTCGGTCGGGCCTTGTTTTGATTAGGCTTGCTTTGGATTTAAGGCTTGCTAAAACGACCAACTTTGCTCTGCTCACTTTTTGACCTTCTAAACTGCTGTGTGAGTGGCTAGGACCACTGTTTGACCTCTAAGGGCTGCCCTGAAAGCTGTGTATGTCAATGCGATCAGTGTTTGTAGTCACTTAATCGGATTGGTGTTGTTTTGGTGTCTATAGATGCCCCTTTTTGGGAAGCGTTGTAGGTGACGCAGTGCTGAGCAAAAATAGATGACCAAAGCACTAATGATTAGGGTTTCTTGGTAACCTAACCAACTTTTGATGCCCCAAGTATGGAAAGGGAATGCATTCTTGAATCCTTGCTTCTGACGAGCTAAGGAATTTGATTTCAAGTGTTAACCTGTTTTGGTGAGGTGTGACTTGAGCTTGGACATTGATCGGTCATGATTAGGCAAAGGGCATAACCTTTAGTCCATAGGGGGAACCTTGTGTTCATGCTTCGGGAATGCCAAGTGTTTGATCAATTTAATGATTGTTGTTTTACTGCCCCAAGCAGGAGCGTGATTGTCTTTGTCAATGATTCTTTGAATGCATGTCATTGCTTTGATTGGGTGTGTGCTTGTTGATTGGTGACTAAGTGTGACTACCCCCTCAAGCGACGAATCGATGAGGGAATGACCTTCGTGAGAAAAGCGATGAGTCGCTTGACCCAAGATGACTTGTGCAAGGGTGCCTTTAGATGTTTTACCGTTTAAGCACGTGCAATTTCCCGACATTTGGACCTATTTTTGGTGGGTTTTAACCCTTTTGGTGATGCCATAATGAGGTGAAATCATCAAAAACCCATCTTCCCGTGGAGCGGTCCAGCTATGGTAGCCTTCTTGGGGAAGTGGGAGAGTGATAATTTAAGCCCCGACATCAATTTTTTATGCCAAGAGGTTAAGTGCAAGAGCACTTGTGTCCGACAATGCTTATTGCTTATGTTTTTGTGTTGCATTTTTGTGATGTTTTTGTTGCTTTGATTTTCTTTCTTTGTGTATATGTCATGATATTATGGTATGCATAATGATTGATGTTAATGGATGCATGCTACTTTATATTGATGGATGCATATGGTATGATAAATGTGATTGTTGTATGTTGATTTATTTTGATGGATGCATATGTTGTGATAAATGCAAATGTATGTGATATGCAGAAATGAAATGGATGGAGGACTTTGTGGTGTTTGGCTATGGCACCATAGACTGTTTAGAACTCTATTATTTTGTCTTTTAGGCGATTGCTGTGATGCATGACTTTGTATGTATACATGTGGTTTTTCTTTTTTTGTATTTTATGGTATTGTAAGGATAAAAAATAGCGTAGTTGGTTTAGAAATGTAGCTAAGGTTTTCTAAGACTCAAACGGTTTTAACTTACTAGCCATGACTGTACTTTATCTTACAAGACTTTTGAACAAGGTATGAATCGTACTTGTTTTTGACCAAGTTATTTCACATCCCTGTGTGTGCAATTGAGTTAATTTATGTGGTATTTGTCAGGATACCGCCGAGTGCCGGATGGGCTTTCAACCGAACCTGTACTGAGGATCACCTAATTAGCTCCACTAACTCCTTTGTTGTATTTAGTTAGATTAATCTGCGGCTTTATCCAAGATACCATAAGCTAGCTCATCCTTATGCAAACATTGGTCTGTACATATGCAAAGCGAATGTGACAGACATCGTCATGTGGGTAGGATACCACCATTGCCAGATAGGCTATCAACCAAACCTATAATGAGGATCACCTAGATGGTTTTTCGAATGCTGAGAATTCCAGGGATTCAAGTTCAGGATATTTGTTGGCTGAATGCTTTAGAGAGTTGCTCGTCTATATAGTGATGAAAATCACTGTTTATGTTCTATTAATTCTTTTTGAGTAAGGATTTTGAACCATTGTTATTTGATTTTGTGTTTTGAGTATTGTGAATTGGCTTTGATCCTCGTGGCCTTGGGGATGACTATCCATCCTGGTTAGGGGCGAATAGTATGAATCCTTACGACGTTGGGGACCAAGGGGATGATGGAGATTATGGAGTAAAGGCATTGATCTGTTAGGCCTTGGGGATGACTACCCATCCTGGTTAGGGGCGGATAGTACGAATCCTTACAACTTGGAGACCAAAGGTGAATGGAAAGTGTTAGGATGATGATTTGTTGGAATTTTGTTTGTGAATGGTGTTGATCCCTTTAGGTTTTGGGGATGACTACCCATCCTTGGCAAGGACGTGTAGTACAAATCCTTACAACTTTGGGAACCAACTATGATTGGAATTTGGTAGTGGTGAAAACCACTGTATATGGAGGTGAGTGGATAGGAAAGAGCTTGTCCTTTTGTGAATTTTTAGCATTCTGGAACCATTCGCACAGGGGGATGAGCAAGATAACCGTTTCGCTTATGGTGACCTGGATTACCGTGCAGGTTTCATCTTTCATTCATACAACTTGGGAATTTTTTTATGTGTTTTAATTTGTTTTGGGATGTTACGTAACAAGGTGTATTTCAAGTGTAACTCTACCTTCGTAAAATCTGTTTGACTTGATACATTACATGGCTAAAGAGCAAAATGATGACTGAATCATGAAAACTCTTGATACATTAAAAGACCACTAACTCTAGTGTGGTAAAAGCAATGCATGGTGTTTTTGTTGTTTTTGTAAAATAGAACAGTGTGGAACAGGATGGACTAGCAGAGCAATTATAGCCTATGGTGCCTTTGACCCGTACAACCACAAATATGCAACGTATGGATGCAATGCTTTAATGCAGCTGTGTATTTTTGTATTTTTGATGGATTGAATTTTGTGAATATGAAGATGCAGTGCGAGAAGAACTCTCTATTGATGAATTTGAGTATGCCTAGAAATGAGATGCAAATTTTTGTTGTTTTTGAAGATTTTTTTGTTGTTTTTGAATTTGTTGACTTTTGACCAAGTGATTGTGGAAATCCTTGGAGCATTTTGGGATTGACCAAGCGATTGCAAGAATCCTTGGAGCCTTTTGGGAGTGACCAAGCGATTTTGACAATCCTTGGAGCATTTTTGGGTTTTGACCAAGCGATTGTGATAATCCTTGGAGCATTTTTGGGATTGACCAAGCGATTGCAAGAATCCTTGGAGCCTTTTTGGGTTTTGACCAAGCGATTGCGATAATCCTTGGAGCATTTTTGGGGTGACCAAGTGATTGCGAGAATCCTTGGAGCTTTTTGGTTTTGGACTATGGCTCTTCAGGGGATAGAGGGACCCCCAGCTTGATGGTCTTTGTGCTTCAGATCTGGCTCTGGAGGGATTGGCATGAATGGATCGGCCCTATGCATGGATAGGAGGACAGGGTCTACCCTCGACATTGATGTTGCTATGAGGTCTCTGGGTAGAAGTTGATCTTCGTGTGCCCAAAGTGGTGGATGTAACACTTGGTCCCACTGCGGTGGGTTAACGCGCCACTCATGCCCTAGTATTATGTTTATCTGTTGACATGCTTCATCGATATTTATGGGATGCCAATGTTGTCGCATGTGATTGTTGTGGGCTTTGTTTTATCCTCACCTTCGGCCAGTGAGTATAGCTCATCAGAATCTGGAGATTCTGAGATATGGAGGACTGCATCATTAGGTGGCCCTACGGTTAAAGGTTGATCCTATTCAAAAGGAGCCTCATGTAAGTTGGGCCTTGGGAGCTCCAAAATCTTGGTCTCTACCGACTCTAAGTGCTCTAGTGCTTTGCATGTATCGAGAGACTTGAGCTCCTCCTCTTTGGTTGGTTCTTGTTGAGGAACTTGGGGCCTATGGAGGGGTGGCCAGATAGCACCCCCCATGCCTTGGTATCAAGCTCTTCTTTTCACTCAGATTCCTTAGAAGCTTCTTGATGAATTTCTAAGGGTGGTTCATAAACCTCGATAGATGTCTGAGGAAGGCACCCGTCATTGGTTATAGGAGCAGCCTCTCGCTCATGTCCTTCAGGAATCGGGAGGGTAGCCTCCCGCTCCTGTCTTGGAGGTGTTGGGGGTAGTGTTTGATGAGGTCGCGATGACCTGTCTCACCCCCATGGGTTGTGCCCCTCAAAATGTTTTGTCTTATGTGTGTGAGGGGTTGGAGTCTTCTCCTGCATAGTGTGTTGGAACAAATCATTCTTCTGGTGCTGAAGGTGCTCTTTATTTAGAAGATACCATTGCTCTAACTGTTGTCATTCTAGCTCAAGTTGCATGAGTTGCATTCGGTGTGCGAAATGCTTGACAGATTCTAAGATAGTTGGTCTCCCCGCCTCATGTCTAGAAGGGTTAGATGCCTCTCTGACATATCTATCTTGGTCATAGTGATCCAAGATATCTATAGGCAGCCTCCCTCTGTTGGAGGTAGTGGCATTTATCCGAGGCTCTGGCCTTAGTGTGTGACCATGGTATCTAGCAGGTGCGGAGGCGTATTGCTCTCGCGATGTATATTGTTTTTGAGGAAGGTAAGGGTCTTCCTCGTGCTCTCTTTCACAAGTGAAAATGGAATGGGCTGAGTTGGCTCGCCCCGCCTGAGGAGCCTTGTGTTCTGGATTTGTTCTTGTAGTCTTGACAACTAGAGGGGGTGAAGGAGGGATAGTGTAATGATGTGGTTCCTCCCGTTGAACCCTATGTTGACCTAGCGCTTCATTGTACGGTGACCGCTCATAGCGAGCATCTAAGGGAGCTCTCCTATGAACATACCCTTCATGGAAGGGTGTGTGCTGAGTGCTATGCTGAACAGGAGTGCTCCTAGAAGGGGTGTCCCTATAGTCCCTATCCGTTAAGGTTTGGAGGGGACTGCCTTGTGTGTCAGGCCGCCAAGGTGGTATGACCAAATCCTTGGGGTTATACCGGAGGTGACTTGTGCCTCCTCTTTGTGCACCTTTTGCAACGTTCGCCCTTGATTGGGCTTGGCTACGAGTGCACACCATTGTGGTGCTTCTCTACTAGCTAGGAAATTTTTTATCTCATTTATGATGATTTTTATTTTTGTTTACACTAAGTAGAAATGAACACACACATACACAAACCGTGATTATCTCTTTTAAGGATTAATAGTGTGTCCTAAACTAGTTTAGTGCATTTTGATGTTTTGTTTTATTTTTGCAAGTTTTGAAGAACGTTTAAATGCATAATGTTGGCTCATATGACTCCCATAAATGGTCGCCCCTTCAATATACCATTGTCGGATCGATATACCAACCTCTCTATATACCCGCCCTTATGAGAGGGAAACTATAGGTACGTGAGAGCAGATGGTACGTGGAACATAGGTGGTACGGAAGGGGGGATTTTCCTGTTAATGACACCTACCATAGAAGACTTATCCTCGCATGCATGGGAATCACCCCAGCAACACTCGGTCGACTTTCGTCAGGATTTACGCCTAACAACAGTGACAATCGGGGAAATGGATGCAAAGCTAAGCCAAGGTGGTGATGAACCCATCGTTGGTCTTGCTCAAGGGCTGGGGTTTTACGACCAGCTCCTTGGTTTAATTTACCACGTGAAGTGTGTGTGGTTCATTTTATTTAATAAAAATGAAACAAGCAGCAAAAAGGAAACTTTCCCTATGCCATACAAACACTACAAACCGAAAAACAGCAGGTAGAAATTTGAATTTTTTTTTTTTAATAAAGCAAGAAATTGACGAAAAATTTCTCTACCTTTCTTTAATAATAAAAAAAATGAAAGTAAAAAAAAATAAACATAAATAACACAGCAGAAAATGACAGGGACAGTTAGAAACCGTTACCTCTTTTCTGCCCGGACTTGCTGTTTCTGATCTTCGGCTAAAAAAGGTACCTGTTAAGCACAAAATACAACAAGTCTAATTAGTTTCTGTGATTTAAAAATCAGGGAATGGTCCCACTGTGATCGCCACTGAAAGCATGAGATTTCGAAAGAAAAATAGTATTAAGATGTAATGAAAAGCAACCAAACATATGTAATCGAATCAACCAAACATAAAGGAGAAAAGCAGGAGCACAACCCTTTTATATTAATTCCATTCGGTTACAATACATCTCCTCCATTTTTAGGGGCTAGGAGTGCTAATCTGTCTTGGTTACAGTCATGATCGATACTTCTTCTATCCGCATGCCCACATGCAAAGTGGGCGGGCCAACGTATTGCCATCGCTGGTGTTAATGGATCTTTGCTTGCTGCTGCTTATCCTGCGTTCAGCTGCTTATCCTGCATTCAGAGAAACAGTAAACTGTTTAGTAGCACCTATGTTAAAGTGAAACAAGAGTATAAAGGCTGCTGCCAATAAAACAGTCACTGTTACCTGCAGGTCAGTGAAGAACCAAAATCGACTAAAACACGATGCTATTTGCCAGTAAAATGTCTTCTAGAATATATATATGAACACTGTTAATTGCAAGATAGATTCGAACATACAGCATAGTGCAAGATATATTCTACGTAAAGCGTGAGTTATTTCGACAGCATAAGGCGTAAGGTAAGATGAGCACGTGATATCGAAATATATTGAACTGAACTACGAGCAACGTCTTATGAATTTGAAAAACATCTAAACATCAGAGAACACAATATGACAGAATAAAATTAAATTAAAACTACGAACGTACGTGGGGTGCCCAAGCGGGCCGCCCCGTTAAATTTTGACTTTGACGCCAATCCACTAGGAATTGGCCCAAAATCCAAGGTAATGTGTTGTCGGCAAATTGGTAGTTTACTGTGTCCAATATCGGGTATGAAGGTCAGATTTACGCTTCTAAAAAACCACCCACCAACCTCTCTTTCGCAAGAGATTCTGGATGTAAAGAAAGCGAAATCCAAACTGATGCAATCGGGTCTCCAAATGAACAGCACTTCGTTGTGTTCACCAAATGCTTGTTCGCCCTTCTGCTGAGTGGGAAAGTTCGTCATTTTATAGACCCACGGGGTCTCTTTGAAAATGGTATGTAGTGATGCCACGTGGTAGCCATGCCTTCCTGGGAGGTAGGAAAGTCCTCCGCGACTTGGGCTGCCATGACTGCCCCTGTGACAGTCTCCCAACGGCCAGCCTACCCACCTACGCGCGCATGCAAGGCAGGAGCCATAAATGACTGTCTTCGGCTGCCACTTGTCTTACGTCGGCCTTGAATCGCTTTAATGCTGCCTCTGATTGGCGGAATGCCTGCCCTCGAATGTTGAAATGTCGCCTTGATGTCTGCTTTTGATTGGTCGACGCCTGCCTCTGATTGGTTATGGTACTGCCTTTGACGCCGAAGTGTCGTGATATCGTGACACTTCGACCGGGGCTCTGTTCTGGGCCCGAAGTGTCGCAATATCGTGACACTTTGGCTAGGTCTTGGCTTTGGGCCCGAAGTGTCACGATATCGTGACACTTCGGCCCGGCCTTGGCTTTGGGGCCGAAGCGTCGCGATATTGCGACACTTTCGCCCGACCTTGGCTTTGGGCCCGAAGCGTCGCGATATCACGACACTTCGGCCCGGCCTTGGCTTTGGGGCCGAAGCGTCGTGATATCGCGACACTTTGGCCCGGCCTTGGCTTTGGGCCCAAAGTGTCGCGATATCGCGACACTTCGGTCGGGTCTTGGCTTTGGGGCTGAAGTGTCGCGATATCGCGACACTTCGGTCGGGCCTTGTTTTGATTAGGCTTGCTTTGGATTTAAGGCTTGCTCTGGATTTAAGGCTTGCTAAAATGACCAACTTTGCTCTGCTCACTTTTTGACCTTCTAAACTGCTGTGTGAGTGGCTAGGACCACTGTTTGACCTCTGAGGGCTGCCCTGAAAGCTATGTATGTCAATGCGATCAGTGTTTGTAGTCACTTAATCGGATTGGTGTTGTTTTGGTTTCTACAGCCATACATAGATTTTGTATATCATTTTGCAGGGAAAATAAATGTATTGGTAAATTATACCCAATGGAGTCTTGCGACATCAGAAATCATCCAATATGTGCTCAACAATAGTAACCTAGATGATATACTTATCCTCTAAAATGCAGCTCAACGCATATCCACAATTTTCTTGGATTTATTTAATACTTTTCCTTGGATTTTGTTTCTAACATTACTTGTCAAGACAAGTTAAATTCTCATATTATTAGAATTAATTTCTTGGAGGTCCCAAAAGTTTTTGTGTATGTAGATGAACAACTATTAGTTCCATAAAATCCACAACCAATTTCATCCCAACAAGATTTCCAAGATGCACAAGGAGAAAATGATGATCTTAAATTAGTAGTGGATCATATAATTCAACATTGTATAGATTACCAATGGGTTCCAAATGGTGTTTGTAAACAACATGAATATTTCTTACATGGCATTTAATTTTATGTTGATATCATCATGATGTAATCTCCTCCCATGGTGATGAGTGTTATCAAATCTTCATCATTTAATCATTATGTGTCAATCCAGGGCGGTGTCCAAGGCTATATACGAAATTAGGGGTTAACAGATTGATTTTTAGTTCATTTAGAACATGGCTTTATTCATTGAACAGTTAGATATTGGGGTGTTTGGGGTCTCCTTTATTACTCCTAAAAACTAAAACTAAACTCCTACTTATCCTTGTAGAATTGAAATTCGCACTATTGCAGAAAAATAAAACTAAACTATTGCAAAGCTAAAAATAGAAGAATTTAATTGACAGGAAATTACTAAATTGAAATTGTAGAATTGACATTCAAATTGGTAAATAATGAAACTTTCTAAAATTGTAGAAAAAAATTCTACTTTCTGAAATGGAAATAACATTCAAAAATTGATAAATAAAGTTGCACAATTTGTAACAAATTAGGCTGACAAGAAATTATGGAAATATTGCAAATTATGAAACAAATTAGAAATAGAAAGTAATATGTTAAATTCTACCCTAGATGAGTTACCTACCATACATTCAAATTCCACATTATCCTAATCACTAACCATGCAAAAACTATCAGATCTTTGCTGACCTCCTGTAGCCAGAAATAACAGAATTTTGTTAGGTAAAAACCCTCCTTTGGACCTGGAAGTGGCACTTGCTTCTTGAACCAAAAGAGGGTAAATAAAATTGCTCTAAACTATTAATTATTCATAATAAACTCAGAAGCAAACATAAATGTCAAATATTACACCTTTATTTCATTCTCAGCAGCATGACAGCAGTGCAGGGGAAGATCTGTAGGCTACTGTGCTGCTGCAATACACAGTTACAATACTTAAAACAATTTTAACTCTTATCACTTATTTCCTATATTCTTCTATATATGCTCAACCAAATGGGAGCATTCTATTTATACAATTAGGGTACCACATTGATAACGTTTTGTGCTGCCATGTAGGAATGTTACAACTATTACAGGACTATTTCTCAAAATGCATGGATTAGATCTATTATCTCTTATTCATTCTATCTGTTGGGCTTCATCCATTGAGGGAAAAGTGTTGGAAAAGATAGGGATATCCCTAAAATAGTTGCAACCACCATTTACCACCCTTTGTTGTAATTAAAGGCACTTTTGACCCAAACTATTGCTTCTGCGCTTATTCAGGAGCTGCTCTGGAATATCAGGCAGCAAAACCGAGTTTATATTAATTCATGCTCCAGAAGTGCATGAGAATAGTTGTGATGGTAGAAATAGTCTCCATAAGTGTCCAGAAGACTGATTCCATCTTTTGCATGAGCTGGAGTGGACAAATTCCAAGTCATGTTGTATATGTAGAGCTGGATGGAATTTGTATGGAAAAGTTCCTATTTTCTGCATAGTCAAACTGTTGGCAAATTTTTGGCACCTTTTGGTTATTTAAAATGGTTTAAATGGTGGAGAAAGCTTATGAAAGAAGAAAAAAAACAAATAGATAGCAGCACCTTAATATTACAACATTAACTTAATGGAAAATATACTAAATAATACAACTGAAATAGACTATAAAATATAGAAAAATAGTCAAAACAAGATATATGCACTTTAACATTTACAACATGTAAACATCAATACATAATGCATTCTATCACTATAATTAGCATCAAAACATAACATAAGGTGTTCAAAAGTGTTTATAAGTTATCAAAACTAGTCCATGGATGAGGCATTTGTAGGCCTCATCATTTTTCCCCAAACCTATTTTAATGCATGTCCTTTGATGGGTTATTATTCCTCAGGTAAGGCCAATTCTCTATGATCTTCTGCTAATTATAATAGAATTCTGGCCAATTCATCCTTAGAACCTGTTTCTGTAGACTGTTGCTCTAAAGTGGACAACCAGTCCCTTAGTTTATTCACCTCTTCCTATAAATTATCAATAAGCTTATCTTTCTCTATGTGAGAGGTTTCATGTTGTTCAATCCAACCAATTTGTGTCTTAATGACACTTCAAGCAACATGTAATTGGGTTTTTATATCAGCATCTTCCTCTTTTCTTATTGATTCTTTGCCATAATTAGAATATTCAGAGTTTGAATAGTCAACAAGTGATATTGTAGGTATTTTTGTATCTGTGACTATTTTCTCTACCTCCAATTCTTCTATGTCCATATATACTTCCTCTGATCTCTTTTTTGTAAATTGTTCTACAAGAACTTCCTACCTCTGCTCTGTATTTAACTACTGAAACAGTGGTGTAGCTTCTTCATCCATTATTTCTTCTGTTATTTTTTGTTTTTGAAGTCTAGAAGACCTTCATAACCCCATAAGAGCTTGTTTAACCTTTTTAGGTAACTCTGGAACAAATTCTAATGATTCTGGAGCAAAACCTGCTTTAGGCATTTCTTTATCTATTTGCATTTCTTTACTTGAACTACCAGACTGCTCGACAGGTTGTGTTCGACAAATAGTTACATTCTCATAAAATGTAACTTTCATTCTTTTTCCCATGGGACCAGACTTGGACTGTTTTTCCCTTTGTTTCCTAGTCCTATAGGATGGAGGTCCTTGTGGTGAGGAGGGTATTCCCTTTTCAAAGGATTCAGTTTCAATTTTAGGTTCAAATCTTGTAATTTTTGCTTCATCTTCAGATTCACCTTTTGCCTCTCCTTCAGATTTAGGGCTTTCACTCTCTAATTCATTCTAGGTAGAAAAGAACTGTTCAAAATTCCTAGGGTTTCCTCTGAAGTGATGCTTGCAGATGAGCTTGATGAGCCCATGGTGTTTGGGAGTACCCCTTACTTATTGGTTTTTTCTAGCCATATTGCTCAATTCTTGATGAAGATATAAGGGCAAATTTATCTTGACCTTCAGGTTTGAATGACCATGCCATAGATGATTCAGAATTCTAATATGATGCCTAGATAAAACAGGAAATTTTCCATCACAAGTTAAAAACCTAATAACCCACACAACTACTTCATTCCAGGGAGGTGGTAGACTAGACCGTTTAACCCCTTTACAAACATTTTTGCTCATTAAAAATGTAATTGACCTGTCCTCTTCTTCTCTAAATTGATTGACAATTTTTACTAGGGCTTTCTTTCCAGTTTTTACAATTTGGACCCCTTGCAAAGGCATTTCAATAATAGAACTAAGAATTTATGGAGTTACCTAGATGGTCATGCCGCTAATATGGACTTGGTTATTTTTGAACGTTCGGGCGAATTCGGCTGCAAACCCTTTAGAGTGTCCATCGAATTTTCGTAGAAACGACATAAACCCTTCCTCCGTGAAGATACGCAGCGATTTAGGATCTCTCTATAGGTAATCTACATTTTTTGGCTCAATCTGATTCTTCTTACCTCCCATTTTTATTTTATTGTGTTCTATCTCTTCTTAGTGTCAAAACAACAATGTTGTGCCTAAGTTTGGATCAAATTATTTGTAGTTGCAGGGTAAAAATGGATTCTAGGCTATTGAATTAAAATTTTATAGCACCAAAAAAATGCTTCGAAACGTGTTGAAGCGTTTAAAAAATTAAATTTCTCCTTTATGTATCACGTGGCAGATTTTTGTTTCTATGAAGGAATGTGATCCATTGCATTTGATTAAATGATTATGATGCATTGATGTGGCAGTCATTTGTTGGCCATTTCATTTTTTTTGAAGTCCTTGTGAAGTGTGTCAAAGATTTTTTCTTATCACAAAATATGCGATGATTCCCAACACCTCCGTTCCCATCGTTGTGTTGGAAACCTACATCTTAAAATTTGTGCCATAATTTTCCTTACTTGAAACAATAGGAATTGGATTATGATGCCACATGTCATTTCATTTTTATATTTATTCATTCCGAAGTTTTTCTTTGAGGTTTGAACAATTTTTATTCCGAAGCACACCCCTTTTTATGCTGAAGCCGCTTTTGTTAAAACAACAATTTTTCATTCCAAAGATTCCATCATTTCAAAGCTGAACAAAAATATTATTCCGGAGCATTATCATGCTGAAGCATTTGAAGGTAAAAATTTTCCTGCTGTTTTCACAACTTTCATTGACCTGTTTTTAAATAACCTTATGTATGCCTCATATACTAACTAAGGATATTATGCACTACATACTTGATATCAACAATGTTCTAAAATGAGAAAGACACATACTTGATATAACCATTTAACTACAATTGTACAGTGGCTATTTTTGCTGATTCTTTGTTGGCTGCTCTACTGATTAAGACAGGTGCAATCTAAAAATAGGTGAAACAGAGGTGAGAATGAATGGACTGGTAAATAGTGAAACAATGGTGAAAATGAATAGAATTGTAAATAGTGAAACAATAGTAAGAATGAATGGAATGGTGACGGGTCTGTGAGGCAAACATGCCAAAAAAACTGGTTTTCATGTAAGCCCAATTCAAATGCACCTCAAAGAGGTTTTCACATTCTGAATTATTATTATTTTTATATAATTTTTTTTATTTTTTCATTCTTTTTTATATATTTTGGTTCATGTCACTTGATTGAGTCCATATTGGAAGAAGTGGTTTCTTCCAATACTGATACATCCAAGTTTCCTACTTGCTTGAGAAACTCCTCCTTGGTTAACAGTTTGTGATATATCCAAAGACGATGACCGTTAACCACCATTTTCCTTATTGAATCATCTATTGGTGAAAGACGTGCAACTCCATTTGCAAATACTTCCTCAATCTGATATGGTCCAAACCACCTAGTTTGCAATTTTCTAGGATAGTCTTCATAAGGTGGGTCAAACAACAAAGCCCAATCACCTTGCTGAAACTTCCTTTGCTGAATTTAACTATCATGCCACAATTTTCGCTGTGCTTGGATCAACTCAGTCTGGTGTAATGCATCCCTCCGTAGCTCATCCAATGCATTGAGCTACAGAATCCGGTCTGTTTGTTCCTATGACAAATCAATACCAACTTCTAAAGCAGTTCAAAGAGTTAGTAATTCAAACTCAATAGGTAAAAGAGGTTTTTTTGCAATAAACCAATTCACAGGGAGTAAATCCAGTAGTGGATTTCCAAGTGGTGTTATAAACCCAAATTGCTTTAGGTAACTTCTCCACCCAATTCCTCCTATGGGTTGCTACAGTTTTGGTTAAGATCCTCTCTAATTCCCTATTTGTCACTTCAACTTGGCCATTGGATTGTGGATGGTAAGGTGAGGATTTTTGGTGTTTGATTTCATACAACTTTGTAAAGGATGCAACAAATTTTGAGGTAAACTGAGGTCCCTGATCAGTGGTGATAGAATGTGGGGATCCAAATCACAAAAATATTTGTGAATACAGGAAATCAACAACTTTCTCTTCTCAGGCATGCTTAAAAACACAGGCTTCTACCCACTTGGTTACATAATCAGTACATACCAAGATATGCACTTTTCCTTGGGAAGGTGGATCAATGGGTCTTACAAAATCTAGCCCCCACCTTTCAAATGGTTTTGTACCTAATTGAGGTTGTAAAGGCATTTCATCAAGATGTTATCTTAAAAAAGATCATGTCTCAAAAAGAGATCCAATACCTCTTATTTATAGAGGGTTTAGAGGGCTAAAAAGGTGGTAAAAATAAAAGTTACCCTTGGGCAAGATGACCCCATAAGAGGTCGACCCAAAATTTAGAACTTTTTAAGAGAAAAATCCTAAATTTACCGAATTCATGCCCTATAATTTACCAGGTGCAAATTCGGTCAAGGTTAATAAAACAAAGCAAAAACACAAGAAAAAGAGGCTAAAAGTTGCATTTAGCAATTTTGAGAGCCTCCAAGGAAATCTAAGAGAAAATGAATCATTTTGGTGGGTCAATTTTCCATGTCTACACCTTTGAACTGGACCATTAGCTTTGTATTGTATTGTATAATTCCATTGGGTATCCTTACCTTGTGAAAAGTCAACCAGATTTCATGTTTTATTTATATTTATGGTATGAATTTCTTCATCCATTGTTTCAAGCCCAACTATGTGCTTGACTACATCTCATGTGCTTAATTACATGTTTATAAATATTTAGTTTGACATAAACCTAAAATAAACTAAAATAAAAAATATGGTTAGATCTTATATAAAAATCTTTAGTTAGACTTTTTATAGAAAAACTTATGGACTTGTATTAATTTGGACTTAAAAAATGAACTAAAGTAGTTACTACTTCATCTAAAAATTACCCTTTGCCTTGATAATGATTTTTTTCATCTTCACTATGGATTTGTTATGGTGTCCTATTACCCTATTTTGTTGACTTGTTTATCTTGTTTAAATCACATTTTATTCTATACTCATTGCAAAATTTTTGAAATTCATATGAGAGTTAAATTATCCTCCTTATTTATATGCAATAAATTCATAAAAACAACCATTAAATTATCTTCCGCAAGATGCATAAACTTATAAAAAAAAATCTAAATGATTTTTATTTCTCTTTGAAAAAAAAACCATGTTTCCCACTTAAATCATTAATAAATGTAATAATATACTTGCATAAATTGTTATTACACTTGACAGGTTATCTCTTCTCTATATAAAAGTCTTAAATTTTATCTAAATATCTATTTTTTTAAAATAAATCTTCATTTCGCATGGTTTCTCTATGCTTATTTTAAAAATACCATGAATTATACAAATTTTAATTTTAAATTAATTTATAGATAATTTTTTAGTAAATTGACCAATATATACATGCTTCCAAGTAAATGAAAATGGAGCCTTCTTCCATCCAAGAGATAGAGATAGATCTTGACGTTGGCACACTCATTTACTTTGTAAGTGAGATCTAATCTTACCCACTCATTTACTTTGTCAGTGAAATCTAATCTTACCAACATCTGCTTCCAACGCACGTAGTGATGTCGTGTACTTTTATTCCGGCAAGCTCTCTAGTCTTCTGTATTTTTCCAGTATTCGTATTGTGAGTCTTCTTGAATAGCGTTAAAGAAGGTAAAGAAATCGCTCTTGTTGTTGAAGTGATTGCTTTTGATGAATGTCGTAAGTTCATGGAAAAATATGTATTTTCAAGGAATAATTGTCAAGTTTGTCGAGAAGAAAGGAATGTTGATGAAGTGATTGCTTTTGATGAATGTCGAGAAAGATGTAGCTCTACTCGAGAAGAAAGGAATAATTGTCAACTTTGTCGAGAAGAAAGAAATGTGGTTGAAGTGATTGCTTTTGAAGAATGTCGTAAGTTCAGAGAAAAGAAGGTATTTTCACATTATATCATTTTGAGGAATAAGTTAATTAAATCAGAGAAAGATGTAGCTCGACTCGAGAAGAAAGGAATAATTCTCAACTGTGTCGAGAAGAGAGGAATAATTCCAACCATCTCTCGCATTTGCCTCGAAAAGCAAATTACCCTCTGCTTTAATCAATCTTCCCTTGCACTAATCTTAATTTAATTTGAAGGTTACAGCGCTATAAATAGATAAGGTATTCAACCCAAGTTCATCGCTAGTCATCAAGTGAAGAACTTGGAGAATTCGCATAGTTTGTCTTTGTGTAGCTGTGGAGCTATGAGATGCCATTGCCATTCAGTGCGAGGTTAGTGATGTATCACCCATTTTTGATGAGTAGAATACACCAGAGTAGGTCGCAGATGTTAATAACTCTGCTCCATTTTCCTGATATTGTATTATTAATCTTATTTGTCTCTGTGAATACTGCTTCTATTTCTGCAGATATTTGAAGAGATAACGTTTGGGTTTTGAGACCATTGAAGTGCCTTGCTATCAGAACATTAATTCCATTCCGGTTTTGCCCTGGTACGTTCACGCCTGCTGAAAAGAAGTTTATTGATTTTTAATAAAATATGTAAAAAATATGAGACCTCAACTACAACGCTTTTGATTTTATTTTTTAATAACATGTATATTATGCTTTTAATTAATTTTACAATCATCAATTTGATTTCATTTAGCATTCGTCTTGAATAAGACAATGAGGATGATAATATTAGCAGTTTTATGGTTTGCGCCTCCTTCGGCTTTTTACAATCCATGAAATGTTTTTTCAAATAAGGTGACGTTTGCATAAAATGCGTTTAAGGTATAACAAGCTATCAGCCACACATTGTCTGTTGTCAGACGTTTAAGATGGCTTACCAGAATATGGATTTGATATCTAATCTTTGTCCACTAACAAACGTAAATTCAAAAAAAAAAACCTGCTTTTTATTTACAAAAATTTAATCATTTTGGAATAAAGTATGTAGATTGTTCTTTGTTGTTGAATTAGAAAACGTACATAATTTGATTGCTATAGGTATTTAATGGTTGAAAAATTGTTAGCATCTAAAAATGTTAGTTGAGTGAGAAGATATAGTAGCAATTTGTTATATTTAATGTTAATTTATATAAAAATTTTAATGGTTGAAAATTTGTTAGCATGTTAGTTGAGTGAGAAGATATAGTAGCGATTTATTATATTTAATGTTAATTTATATAATTAAAATTTTTAAAACTTTTGGTTGGCTTTTTTACATATATTTAGAATCTAGATGTTATTGAATATTTTGTCTTGTATGCCAGTCACCCACATATGGTTGTTGCACTTATAGAACCTCTCCCACCAAAAACACACACATCTTACGAAATAACCAGTATATATTTTAATTACAATAGTTTAATACTAAAGATATTAAAAGTTTAAATAAGAAATTGAATAAAAATATACTAAAATTTTTTACTATATTTTTTATTCTTAAATAAATATATGTTTTGTTTCAAATATTAACATTTTTTTTTAAACCTACCAACATTTAAATAGTTTTTATTATTACATAATAAACCATATAAAAAGTGGTTATCAATTTTTTATTCACTCTTATAAAAACCTAAAGTTATGAGGTTAATTTTTTTTATTTTTTATATTAATAAATAAATAATGAATATATGTAAATACAAAGCTTGTAAATACAAAGCTTGAAATATGAAATGGTTTTCTATTATCATTTGATAAAAAAACATCATACAATTCACTTAATTCTTATATGATCACATAATGTATCTCTCATTATATAACTTTCATGAATTTTGGAATTGAAAGCTAAGAAATCACTTCATAATTCTTTGGCCTTATCATTAGCTAGTTTACTAACACCATCATTTACATATTAATTTTTTTTCAAATATAAATGTATTTAAAATATATATTTTCTTGTGTCATGTTTATTTGTTAATATTTTAGTTTATATATAAATTTAATTAAAATATATAATTTAGATGTAGTTATTATTTGTTAGTTTATATTGCTATGATAATATTGATTAAGATAAAACTAAAAATAATAAAAATTAATATTTATTATTTATATAGGCTTTACTTGTATCACATTGTAAATATAAGATTTAATTTTTTTTTGAACTTTTACAAGTTCCATAACTGTTAATATGATATTAAAATAATTAACACTAATATATATATATATATATATATAAAGAATTTGCGAAATTTATATTAAAACAAAGATCATTTACAACTTGATAGTGCTTAATACTAAGGAACTTATCTCGACCTTAGGATTTCCTTGAGGCATTGCTAGGGTTTGATGAGGAAAAACTATTCTAATAGGGTTTGATGAAGAAAAATTACTCTGTGGAGATGGCAGTAGTTTCTAGAGGAGGTCTGAACAATTGGAGGAATATTGTGATGGCATCGGGCCCATCACAGAGCATGCATGCTAGTGATATTTTTCATCTAAAAATGATTGGAAGGAATAGGATTTCACATTGCATGTTGGGAATTTATTGTTAAAGAACAATGGATGTTTGGAACGATGTGAAGATAAACTGATTCTAGTGGTTAAACCAGACTTAGTGGTAGAAGATGTGGAGTATTTAACCAAATATGCGCTTATTGGTAAATTTAGGGGTATCCGAATTTCTCTTTCCTTTGTGGAGGCTTAGGTTAGGAAGACTTGGAACCTTGAAGGTGACGTAGAGATGATTTTGAGTATGAATAGTTATTTTATGGTGGTTTTATCTTGTCTTGCGGATCGTAACAAAGTATTTGAAGGGGATATCTATTTTTGTAACCAAGCGAGACTCTTTCTTAAACCCTGGCATGCGGGTTTCAACCCGTCAAAGGAGTGGCCATTGCGGGTTCCAACATGGGTTCGGCTTTCGTGGCTTCTATTTCAATTTTGGAGAAATGACATCTTGCATATGATTGCCCTTCTTCTTTGGAAGTTGGTTGGACCGTCACAATAGACAATGGATAAAAATGTATCTCTATTGTCCATATCTATGTTAAAATTGATTTAAACAATCCCATTCTAGATTTTGTTCAAATATAGTTTGGATCGACCACATGGGTTCAACAACTTGATTATAAAACACTTTTTTTTATCTGCCATGAATATGACAACCTATAAAGAAAATTTCCTAAGTTTGTCTCACTCGTGGCTTCAAATACTGGGCTCTCTCGATCAACACAAAATTTGGATAAAAGAAAAGCCTCGATAAAGGAAGGGGATAAGGAAGACTTTATTACGATCCTTGAAACATAGGAAGAATGGTAAAAAGAGACCTTAAGGATAGCCAACCAGATGCTTTTCTCAATCATTTTGAAATACTATATGATCTTGATGAGTGCATGGAGATACCTAAAATATCGCTACCTAATGCAGATATAACAGGGCCAAATCAGATTTCTCTTCTTAAGGTGGAACCTAAGGAATTAGATCTAGGGGGTTTAAATGAAGAACATAGGGATTTGGTTCTAAGTATAGGTGATATGGTTGGCTTTAGCACTGTAAGGGAAACTATTTTGAAAAGTGACACAAATCTATTTATTCCTTCTACTACTCAGGCACTGATGCAGTCATCCTTGGACTACAAAACTCCTATGGTGTTGGGATTGTAGCAGAAAATAATTAAAAAAGGTGCTTCGGATAAGAATATGAAGGTGGGTCGAAAGAAAATTAAGTTAATGGGGAGACTTTGGTGGAGTCGGGCTTGGTGAGAACATTGGACTCCCATTTTTCTAACCCCTAAAAATGATTATCCTTTCATGGAATGTAAGGGGGTTTAACAACATCCCTAAACAAAAATTTTTCATGATTTGGTTCGTGTTCATTATTCGAATGTGGTGTTTATTCAGGAGACTAAATTAGCTATTGATAGTATGTTTAATATTACTCCCAAATTGTGGATAAGGAGTCAATGCCAGTGTATTGGTGCATGCGGATATGCTGGCGATGTTTCTTTTTAATGAAATCTGGTTAAGATCTCTCCTCTTAGTTGGATTTCAAGCATATGGTCTATTTCAATGATCAGGCATGATAATGAATCTAGTGAAACCATCCTACTTACAAATATGTATGATCCTATTGATTACAATGTTAAAGTGAATTTATGGGAGCACATTGGCTTTGTGATAAGTCTGGCTCCCTTGTACCTATGGATTTTGGCTAGAGACTTCAACTCTATCACTTTTATAGAGGAGAAATGCAGTGGGGTTGATGATATCGAGCATTTTTCTTTTGTCTTCAGTGCTCATATCTGGGTCCTAAACTTGGTTGACATCAAGCAGGATAATGGGATCTTTACCTAGCACAATAGAAGATGTGGAGAAGATTCCATATCAGAGAGACTGGATAGGTTTATGATCACCAATTTTTGGATTGGTAATAACAAATTTTTTAGTTCTATGATTCTGGAGGGTAGGGGATATGATCATTAGCATATCAAACTCTTTGCTCTGGATTTAGGGCTAAATAAGAATCCTTCCTTAAAGTTTCAACTTATGTGGCTTCAGGATCCTAAGCTTCATAATTTCATGCAAGGCTAGTGGACCAATGGCAAACCTCCTCATGGCACTGCTATGTATTCCTATATGAAGTGGCTATAATTTGTGAAGTATAAATTGAAGAGATGGAATAGACTAAATTTTGGGAACCTTTCCTTGGCTAAGTTGGAGGTTCTTAGGAGGGTGGAAGAAGCTTCAAGGAATATTAGAGATCAGGGACTCATGGATGAGCTTCTCATTGAGGAATCTAAGGTTGCAAAAGACCTTGCTGAATGGGAACTGAGGGAAGAAATTTTTTGAAAATAAAAAGCTTGAGTAGATTGGATTCAAGAAGGGGATAGGAACATGACCTTCTTTTATAACTCAGTTAAGGCTCACCGTAATGGTAACCTAATTACCTCTCTTGTGAATTCTCAGGGTGTCCCGCTCTCTTATTTTAGGGATATTTTAGAAGATACGAGGAGGTATTTTTTCTCTCTTCAAGGGGACCCCCTTTCAGATGATGAGGATGCAAATTTTATTCTAAATTGTATTCCCTCGATTGTTTCTAGAGAGATGAATGAGAACTTGATGGGTCCAATTTCCCTTGAGGAGTTGGAAAATGTTGTATTCAAGATGAAAAAAGAGAAAGCCCCAATCTCGGATGGATTCCTTGATTGAGTTTTATCAGGAGTTTTTGGAGTTAATCAAATTTGATCTTCTGGGGGTGGTCTATGAGGCCTAAAATAACAAACATATGCCAAGGGACCTAAATGCTACCATTGTGGTGCTTATTCCAAAAAAAGAGGGAGCAAATTCCCCAGATATGTTCAGGCCTATTGCTCTCTGTAATGTTGTGTATAAGATCATCACAGAAATTATTGCTGAGAGGCTGAAGATATGGTTGAGCAAAATCATATTTGAGGAGCAAGGTGGGTTTGTTTTTGGCTAACAAATCCTGGATGGGGTTTTTATTGCTACAGAAACTATTCACTTGATGGAAACTTCTAAGGAGAAAATTATGTTCATGAATTTGGATATGGATAAAGCCTATGATCGGGTCAGATGGTCCATTCTTTAGAAAGTTCTTGTTGCTTTTGGATTTGATGAGGAATGAATTAAATGGTTGATGATATGTGTTTCTTATTCCTCCTTCTCCATTCTTGTTAATAATGAGTCATCAGAGTTGTTTGAGGCCTCAAGGGGATTAAGGCAAAGAGATCCTTTATCTCCTTATTTTTTTATCATTATGGTGGAATATTTGGAAAGATTGCTCAAGTCTCAAGTTAGGTAGGGTCTCATTCAGGGGTGGAAGTGGTATAGTAGTTTGTCGCCTCTTTCCCACATTCAATTTGTTGATGATACTACTTTGTTGGGAGTTGCTACTATCAAGGAAGCTAGAAATATTATATAGTATCTTGACATGTATCTTGGTTCATTTCGACAATTGATTAATGAGGACAAGTCTTCTATTTTCTTCTTTAATATCCCTCCTCTTATTCAAGCTAGGATTGCTCGCATTCTAAGATTCTAGGTCGGGACTCCCTCTTCATTTATCTTGGTATTCTGATTTCATATCATCCTCTGCCTAGACCTTCTTTGTAGTCTATATTTGATAATTTTAGAAGGAAGGTGAACCATTGGACCATTAAATAGCTATCCTCTGTAGGTAGAGTGTTGCTTTTAAAATCAGTTGTTCAAGCTTTACCCATTTACAGGTGTTTTATGCAAACAACTCCCTCTCGTTTTATCAAGGACATGGATGCTTTGTCAAGATAGTTTTTGTGGTCTAGAAAAATTGATAAAACTAAATGAAGTTTGGTTAGGTGAGATTCTATTTGTAGGTCAATTCAAGAGGGAGGCCTTGGGTTGCGATAGGCAGCTCTTTTTGGGTAGGCTTTCGCTACGAAACTTTATTGGAGATGGTGTACCTCTCAAGATTATATTTGGGCTAAAATATTATCTTGTAAATACTTGAGAGGTATTTATAAGGTTGAGATCCCTAGATTTAGCTTGGTTGGGAAAGGTTCAATTATTTGGAACACTCTAAAAAGAGGAGCTAATTTAATTAAGCAGGGTTTGTTCTAGATTTGCAATCGGGTATCAAATGCTCTTTTTGGGAGGATTCTTGGGATGGCCACCCTCCTATCTTGACTCAATATCCCAAGTTACATTCCCTAAGTGTTTATTTCTTGGAAGTGGGTTGGTATCGTGTGGAGGACTTTAAAAAAATCTAGTATTTTAGAAATATGGAGCTGTATAGGTGGAAATATCCACAGGAATGGTCATAGGGGGGATTGGCCAAGGATATAGATGTGTTTTCTCTTATTCATGTAGGGAGGCCTTGTTATTCATTGAGGGGTAAAGACATTCTGGCTTGGAACCCTGATCCCAAGGGAACCTACTTTGTAGCCTATGGTTATCAGGTTCTTGATAAGCAAAAGTTTGGGAGTCTCCCTATCACATGGTGGAAAAATATGTGGAACAAATTTGCTTGGCCAAAATGTAACTTCTTTCTTTGGATGGTAGCTTTTAATAAATGCCTCACTTGGGATAATGTGAGGAAGAGAGAATTTTAGGGTCCCTTTTTTTGTGTCCTTTGTATTACGAATGAGGATGAATCTTCTCATTTATTTTTCCAATGCCCCCTTGCCAATGATATTTGGCATCTTTGGTGAAGTGCCTAGATCCATCCTTGTTTTCATGTAATCTCCCTGGTGGAGTTTTCGATTAGTCTGGGTATACCTTCGTCCAAGGCCCCCTTCCTTTGGGTGACTTGGAATTTGGGCCCTTCTTGCATCATCTGGTAGATTTGGCTTGAATGAAACCATTGCATCTTTTAGGTTAGTCATTTGGTTGTTCAACAGATCTGGCAAAGGATCCTGTATATGGTTCATGAAACTATCCATAGCAAATGTGATGTGGACCATATTTTGGACTCTAGGGAGGAGAATGTACAATAGGCCCTTGGCCTCTTTGGGGATGGTACAAACTCTTCTAGCCCTACCAGGGTTCCTCAACTCATTAAGAAGGTTAGGGGAGATGGTAGGTGGAGGTTACCCCCTAGAGGAGTTTTAAAAATTAATACTGATGGGTCATCTAGGGGAAGTCCTAGACATGTTGGAATTGGTAGTGTTGGGAGAGATTCTACTGGCATGGTTAATTTTTTATTTTTCATTTATAAAGGTGTTCACTCCAACAATTTTATGGAAGCTCTTACAATTCTCAAGGCCTTGTAGAGGGGGTTTTCTCTTGGCTAGTACAGGATTATCTGTAAGTCCGACTCAAATTATGGTTAATTTTTTAAATAACAAAAGTGTGGAGGATGTTAATTAGCAGTTAGTCTTTGTGGCCGTTCAGATTCTCAGAATGAGTGAAGAGTTCAAATTTATATCCTTTGTGTACATTCCAAGAGAATGGAATGGGGTTGCTAATTACCTAGCCAAAAGGGCTTTTAAGTTGTTGGATCATTGGATTATCAATAACTAGGAGAGTCTTCCGTCTAGGGACTCTCAATGCCTCTAGGAGTTGATCCACAAGTATGTTCAGACTTAATGTGATTTGTTCTTGTTGTCTTCTTCAAGTTTTGACCTTGTCTGGTGGTTTTAGCCTATTTTGTTGCTTATTTGAGTCTTGATTGGGAGCTTAGCTATACTCTATAATCCATACATGTTATAAATAAAATTTTACCCCTTTATTTAAAAAAAAATCATTTACAACTTGGGATGAGAACATTTGTTTACAACATTAAAATAAGATCTACATTGGAGCTAAATCTCTTAAACGATATTTCTACAATGGTTGTCCACATGTTTACAACAATGGTTGTCTACATGTTTATAATAGTAAAAGAAGATCTTCATTGGAGTCAAATATCCTAAACCATATTTTTATAATGGCTTTCCAAATTAGCTAAACACTAGATTTTCTCACCAACCTTCATAATCCTCTCATTCTCAATAGCCATGTCACTATGTCACTCAACCCTTACCTCCTTCTTAGTACCCATATTAGCTAGCAAGTCTGCCAATTTATTTAGATCTCTACTCATATAAACTAGAATCACATCATCTTATTCCCTCCATAATTCTTTAATTTGGATGACAAGAATGCCCAACCTCCATGTATTCAAAGAAAAGTTCCTCATACAATCTTGAGCTTCTACCAATATTTGAGAATATGATTCTAGGATTATCCTCCTGCAACTTTGTCTTACCGCTTAAAAGCAAATTTGATAGCTAAGGCTTCTACTTCATTGTTCGTGGCCCTTTCCAGGCCTTGTAGTTCCGAATAAAGAATTATCCCAACATGATTCCTACAGACCACTCCAATTCTAGCTCTACATAGATTACCTTTTGTAGCTCCATCACTATTAATTTTAATTCAATCTTCTAGGGGTGGTTTCCAACTAGCTTTTTACTATACCTCTTGCAATTAAGATTCCTTCTCCATTGTCTCTATATCAACGTGAGTTTCCTCTTTAACCATAGTTTTATGTGACTTTGCTCAAAATACCTGTCAAATGCCATCTAAGGATGAAAAGGTTTCTCTAAAAATTTTACAATTTCTCTCCAACCACACTTGACACCAAATGAAGTTTAAGTCAAGCTTCCAACCGATACAAAGAGCTTTACTCTTCCATATTTCCACACTTGAGATCCTAACTTTAGTGCATGCCACACTAAGGACCCATTACCATTCAAAAGAAAATAACTCACCTCATTCGGGTTCATCTGTTCCAAATATTTACTAATTAAAACTCTATTGAATAAAAATGTTGTTTGTAAAATCCACCTCCATTAAAACTTTTTAACTAAAAGCTTTATTATTTAACTCCTCTAAGACCCATTTCCTCTTTCCTTTTACTCCTCCCCATAAAAATTTTCTAACCATCTTATCTAACCTATTATATTAATTAACATAGGTTTTAAAAAATAAATTTACTTGTTTGTCATTGAAATATTATAAAAAAAAAAAAGTGAATTTATTAAATTAAAAAAGTGTTCTACATGCAAGGACATCACTTGCATTAACTATGATGTGACCCGAGTTCAACCCCACGACGAAATATGTATATGTATACGAAGTATTTACTCAATTAAAAAAAAATTGTTTTTAATAAGATTTATATAACCTCACTTATATTATATAAATTTAACCAAAATTTAATAATTATACAAATATTATTTAATAAAATTAAAAATGAAACTCTTTATAGGATAGAATTATAATTATTATTTCTCATTTAGGGTTTGTGCTCATTGTGTTTGCATATTATTTCTATCTCTAGGAATTATCAAAAATATTTATAGTTTCTCATTATTTTAATATATTTGTTTGTGTTTCACACGACACGACGATATAATAATATTTCAATTTGCCATAATCCAATAACATTACCATGTTTTGGGCATAAGTAAAATTTATATACATTTTATAAAATAATCTGAAACGTCAAAGTTATTAATTATTTTTTTAAATTAGAAAATTTTTACTTAAAAATTAAAGTTTATAATATAAAAATATAAAATGCAAATAATCTTTCCCTGTTTTCCTCCTATGCAGCGGAACGCATCTGCCTTAAAAGGACTGCTTAAAGCATAGTAAATCTGACTTTGAGCGCTGTCCTCTAGCCAACATTATCCAAGAAATCTACGGTGGCCAACGCAGAAATTTTAGATATTGCACTAGGTTCCAGTCACTCCAAGAAATCTACGATGGCCAATGCAGAAATTGTAGATATTGCAGCAGGTTCCAGTCACGGTGAGAGCAATGCAGATTTAAATAGATGGGTGATCCAAGTGCGGGAGAGACTAGACGAGCCTCGAGGCAGTGGCAATGGAACTTCAGCTTTCATCTTTCGCCTCAACAAAGTGCGAAGCTACGATGAACAGTATTACGTTCCACGCCTTGTTTCCATTGGCCCCTACCATTTCGGGAAGCCAGAGCTCGCCAACATGGAGAAAGAAAAGGATGAAGCAATGCTGAGAATGGAAAGGAGAATTCAGAAGAGATTGCCTGAACGGAGTATGAAATCAATAGTTGAATCCGACATAGTGCCTATGGAGAAAAAAATCAGAGATTTTTATGCTGATGAAATTCCTTACTCTCCTACAGTCCTAGCGTGGATGGCTACCAGGGACGCATGTTTCATTTTTGAGCTTCTGCTTAATTTTCCAAGGTGCGCCGAGGGATCAGAACGTTCCGAAGAGGAAAAAAGGGTTTCAGTAAAGCACAGTAATCTTTTTGATGGAAGCGATACAAGTCCTACAATGCAAAATCTTTTGGTTGATTGTTTTCTATTTGAAAACCAAATACCGGGTTTTGTTTTGGAGCGGCTGGTTGAAATAGAGATGGGTTCTCAAGCAGTGGCCAAAGAAAAGCTCAACAAGATGATGAACGTGCTCACTATCAAGTTCTGGACATCACCCTTTGCGTGGCTTGTATTTGACCCCAACTGGAGTGCCTCTCATCTCCTGGAAGCACATTATTTTCATATACTGGGTAGCAGTAGATTCTGGTCGGAAGAAGCTTATTATGTGGAACAGTCGCAAGTGTTTTGTCTATCTTACAATTATGTTCCAACATGTTTAAAGAAATATGGCGGATGGATGAATGACATTTTCAGACGTGCTTGTATGCAGTGTTCACATTGGATGAAGGGTTTGGGTTTGGGCTTCCTCCTCCAATCAAGTAGTGGCGAAGAAATCGATCTAAGAATGAGGCCGACAATACCGCCAGCAGTGGAACTCAATAAAGCAGGAGTGAGGTTCCATGTATTACGTGACAAAGACACAGATCGAGGTGCAGGAATTATGTGGATAAGATTTGATCCAAAAACATCAACACTCTATTTACCTGAAATGGATATAGGTCCTTATGACGAGTACATTTTAAGAAATTTCATTGCATTAGAGGCTAGTGGTGACAAGTACGATTGCAGACCAATGACTCAATTTGCCAAATTTATGGCCCAACTTATACAAAACGAGGCGGACGTTGACCTGCTTGCCCAAAGAGGAGTAATTAATAATTTCTTAGGAAGCAATGAACAAGTTGCACAGCTCTTCAATTCCCTAGCAAAGGAATGTGAAGGTCGTTTAGGATGCAAGCCTATTGATGAGGCAAAAATAGGGCTGTTAAAATACCAGAGAAGGAAGTACAAAATCCTGTGGAGTCAATTTGTGGAAGCTTATTTCTCAAAGCCCTGGCTAGTTGCTGGATCAATAGGCGCCGTACTACTTCTTTTGGCGACATTCGTCCAAGTAGTGTGCTTGTTCTGCAAATGCAATTAATCCGGGTAGGGCTCCTACAGGCTTTTGTATGGAAAAAATGCTTTGTCAGTTTTAAGGATCAAATTGTTGATTTCGTCATGATTATGGACCAAATTTGTTTACTCAATAGTTTTGATGTATATGTATTTTTTCCCCTTAGTTCCGATGATTTCACATTATATAAAATAATAAAAATTATATGGATGAAACCTAATTTTAAATAATAAATATTTAAAAGATTGTTATTATTAATATAATTGATTAAAACAAATAATATAAAAATAAAATTTATATGTTTTTATATTAATATAAATATTTTATTATTATTTATGAAAAATTTTAATCTTTTATATAACATTTTTTTTTATTTGTAAGCATGTGAGGGGAGAGATTTGAACCTTGGACCAAATTTATTTACGCAATAGTTGTGATGTATATGTATTTTTTTTCCCTTAGTTCCGATGATTTAACATTATATAAAATAATAAAAATTATATGGATGAAACCTAATTTTAAATAATAAATATTTAAAAGATTGTTATTATTAATATAATTGATTAAAACAAATAATATAAAAATAAAATTTATATGTTTTTATATTAATATAAATATTTTATTATTATTTATGAAAAATTTTAATCTTTTATATAACATTTTTTTTTATTTGTAAGCATGTGAGGGGAGAGATTTGAACCTTGGGCCTCTCGATCTCAATTGGAGAGATTCAACTACCCACCTGCTCTCCAACTCCTCTACATGAGCTAATATCTTTTATATAAAATTAAAACCTTTATTTTTAATTCTTAATTCCATTAAGCAGCTTTTTAAGTCTTTCTTGTATAAAATTTTATTTGATTAGGCTATGCCCATGTAATAAGAACTATAATAATTTTTATAAAGAGACTTGAATTTTTTATTTTTTATTTTTTTATTTTGAAAGTAAGTTGATTTTATTAAAAAAATAAGAGTACACAATTCACAAAAAAATGGGTGGTATGAAAGCACACCCCCAAAAGTCTATGGAGAACATCAAACTAGGGTTATAAAAAGGTCTAGGACAACTTTAAAACAATTAACATATCAACAAAAAAAAGGGCAAAAAACTTGGTAGTACTCAAGTCGTTGTAGGAGTAGCATTAGTAAAGGGAGGAGGTTCTTATCCGAAGGGTTTTCCCAGTCGATGGGAGGCTTAAGATCTGTGAGAACTAAATTCCACCTAGAATCATCACCTTGCAACTCCAAAGTGTCACCTATAGTTTGAGGTAAAGTGGTAGCCTAGCTGGATGATGAACTCCAATCGTAATATTATGACATAGAGCAAATTCCTTCCCTAGCATGTTAGTCTTACAAGCGAGGGCTACGAGGAGTTGGAGTCCTTCCATGGGATCTCTTGCAACCTCAATCTTGTTGCTAAGAAGAATAATACCTTTGGCGAGGTGGGGACAGTAAAACCTAAGCCACATTGTAGGGAGCATTCCCCCAAAAATCTAATAGAGTTAGTAGATACTAAACCTCAAAAAATTATCTTGGTCATCTATGCTTGAATTTGAAGTAAAACATTGGAGCATATTAGAGTTTTTAAATACATGGAAAACTCTAGAGATGCATGTTGAGCAGAAAAAAATCTATTACAATTTTTACATGTGTTAAATAAAAATCTATTACATATGTTAAAAGTATGCTAAGTCTACTCCATATGTATTGATATTTGGGTTGTATCCCCAAGAACCATAGGTTAGAAAAAGGATTGTGGCCTAAAAGGTTTAAAAAAATCATGAATTCATTTTCATACCTTTGGATCCTACGGCAATACTAAAATAAATGTTCAATGGATTCCCTGCAATTATGAAAAGGTAGTTGGAAATGTGTAGTCCTAAATGAAAAATACATTATCCTATAGGAAGTCCTTGAAAAAGGACACACTAAAGAAAGTAATTCACTTTAGGCTCAAAAACAACATCCCATAGATTGTAAAATCTATTCTACAAATCTTTATTGGTTGTCTAGATTCTTCATCACTCATTTAACTTGGGGACCATGTGTAGATGTTGCGGGATCCAATGGTACCATTTTCTCAGCTTATATATACTAAAAGGAGTGTCAAGATACCATTTCTAGTTCTCCCACCAAGGATGTAGGGTTTGAACCCCAATTTTATGAAGTATTTCATGAAGGACTATGACTTGAATTGCTTGAAATATTTCTTTATAAACCTCAAAAAGGTAAAACTACATTTTACTTTTTGTCCATGAAAGCCAATTCTTGGTCCACTTCAAAAAGAGGTCAAAGATGACCTGAATGCTCTTATAGAAATATCAAATGGTATGGGCCCAAGGGATTTTGACTAGTGGTTACTTTCAATAGGTGAGAATGGGGGGCAACCATAGTGACTATTGATTAATAGAGAGTTCATTCCTAAAATCATTGCCATTCCAAAGCAACCAGGGTCAAAGAGCTTCCTAGGCCTTCCAAATACTCCTAGCAATAAAATTACCCTAAATTTGAACTAGCACCTTCATCACGAGAATGGATTGTAAACCAAGCCTCCATGCTTTTCTCCCATGAAGGATACTAGAGGTTATCTTTTGATGAGTATATGATATAATAATTGCAACCACAAGATGTAATCTAAGCAATCTATGATATCTATATGATAATGACACTATAATAGGTAGAAAAATAAAGAGATAAACTTCTGTAATAACTCAAAAATATTCCATTAATGAAGCTCATGAAAATTGTACAATGTAGTATAATAGAGGACATAAACACTCCACAAACTATTTTTAAAGGAACTACATTGTACTACTCTACCAATCTATCTTATGCACTCTCTATATTCTTTACCCTCTTTTTCAATCACTATAAGGCCTATATATAGGAAGATAAATTCCTTGGCCTTCACTCTACCTTTGACTATATCCTATGAATCATGTACATATGGACTACATGCACATTTACATCATTGCACATTCTAACACTTGTGCTTTTATTACATGCTGAAGTAACTCCCCAAAATTTACTCTAAAATAAACTCCTACTCTAGTAATGTACCCAAAGTGGTACATTAGCATGTACCCAATAAGGTAATATACTCTAAAACCCCATGTATTACATTATTTGAGTATTGAAGACTTTAGCCTTCAATATTAATCTTTGACTTGGTTATAGAATTTGAGCTCTTTTCTCTTGCTTCCTTCATTGTCTTATTTGTCTAAATATGGATGAGTTTCTTGTTCCGGTTCTTCTTATTCTTCTTTAGTTTATAGATGGTCAAGTAGTGCATAGTTTTGTTGTTCTCTCATTCTTTTAACTTTGAACTTTCTATTTCTTCTAATTTTATGATATATAGGTTCTTCATTCTCATCAATTTGTTCCTTAGAAATGCATTAGTATTTTTTTGAAACACAACAATATCTTGTGAAGTTTCGATATAATCCATAGCATATATATTTCTATGGATTAATCCAATAGATTTGATCTCATTTTGATTTATAATGCGACACATATTAACTCCACTTATGTCTCTGAAATCAATTATCTTTTTTCTCTCTACTATATTTGCTATTGAAATAAGATTAGATTATAATCCAGGAACATACATTACATTATGTAGTAGAAAATTTGGAAATGATTTAATAGGTGTTACACACCCATATCTATGTATGTGATAGAATTTTCTATCTATAATTTTCAACCTGTAATTGTTAGTGACTTCAAGACAATCAAACCATTGTAGAATTCTTACCATGTGATGACTTGCACCAAAATCAATATACCAATTTTTATTTTGACCTATGAATTTATTTGAGTTTGAAATGATTTTGCATATTTGATATGGTATAATGAATGGATTTTGATCTTGAGTCCTCTTGTAGTGTGCATTGTGATAAAATATCCCTCTTCTTATTTTTTCCATTACAGTATATGTTAGGATTCTTTTAGCTCCTTAGTTTTAATAGATTTGTTTTAGCCCTTTCGTATTTTTAAGAATACTTTTGATAAAGCTTTTGAAGTAGTCTACCTTATGACTTCCTATTTTAGATTATGTGAACTAATTTGATAAAACCTTTCTAAGACTTTGGTTTTGTACGATCCTTATGTCTCCCTAGTGATTAGAATATACTCTAATCTTGGTAAAATACTTAGAAAGTAGTAGTTCATATTTTTAGTTGATTTTATAATGTTTTGGGAATGATAATAATCAACTCCTATTTCACTTTAATTCTCCTATTGATCTATGCACTTATCAATTTGATGGAGTTCTCTATGGTTGGATTTCTTTTGTATATTTAATGTGACTATGAGACAAGTATAAGCAATAAATTCCAACACTTTCAAGAGAACAATAATTTTTCTTCTTTACAACCTTTAGTTCTCAATAGTTCATTTTTCTAAATTCTAATTAGTTAAAGTTTGATGTAGTATTTCTTATATCTCCCTAATTTTAGAATTTTAGAAAATAATATTTTGTAAATTAATATTAATTTTCTAAAGTAGAAACCCTTATATCTCCTACTTAATTATTTGTAAAATATAGTAAGGTTTGAATCTCATGCAATGATATATTCCTCTATCTTCAATTTGCTTTCTATTTTCTAAGATTGCAATAATTTAACCTTAGAAGTATGCACCTTATATCTCCAATTAATTGAAAGTAAATATACCTTATAATTTACCTTTGAGTGTTGTGATGAGTTGATTAATATGGCCTTTGACCTTCCTCTTCGTTTCACTCCATACTACGCTCTTCTACACTGTATTCTTCTACACTGCACTCTTCTATTCCAATGTATGGAATTTGAGCATTTAATGCTCTATTTTGCATGGTGCTTTATGATGGTATTCCTATTATTTGACTCCTCATTCCATGGATTTTCTATGAAGTACTACACTTTTCCCCTTTATGTGCTCATATTTCACTCAGATATTAATGGTTTCATGACCCTACTTGATATGAAACTAGACTTTGTCCCTTCTTGATGTGGTGCATAAGTTATGATAATTATGTTAGGTGTATCTGATGCTCAAGTCCTTATTAACTGGTATGCAATGATTAATATGACCTTCTAACATTTTCAATGCTTTCAAGATAAGTGTTACTCCAAATCAAACATCTCTTATCTGCACATGCGTTTAGAAATATGGTATGGGTGCTAATTTTGAATGTGCCAAGTGGCACAAGATACCTTGGATGTGAATTGTAAGTGGAACTCCAAGCTTATGCATGTAAAGACTTCCTCAATGTATTTTCTCCCTTGTATATCTCTTTCCAACAAATGTCATTTATGTTCTTGTTCTTCAATGCTTTCTTTCCAAGCAAACAATGATATTATGAGGTTAGCTCTAGCTATGGCAATTTTAGGGTGCTTCTATGAAGGTTCTATGGTGCTCCAATAGTGGATTCAATGCTTCAAATATCTCTACACTCAGTTGGAAGTTTGTATAATATAAGTCTTGGGTATAGCACCTTTGATTTCATATTGTACCTTACTCTTCTATGCTTCACAATGTGATATCCTTAGCGCTCTTATTTTGTGTTGTGTGTAATGGATGATAGCTTCCTTATGTAGATACTTGTGCTATCTTTCAACATAGATATTGAGCTCCTTACATGGATCTTGATGCTACAAGTTGATGTTATTGTATGTATTGCATATAGTAACAAATATGGTGTCTTTTGACACCTTAAAACCTAGTTGTTTGAGCCCTTTGTGAGCTCTCTCTCTTACTTGAAGTTTGCTCCTCAAACTTCGTTAATGGGGCACTCAAAGAGTGTACCTTTTCTACCTGTTATAGTGTCTTTAAGATACTCTTATTTTTGTTCTTGTTTTCTATGTTTGAAAGGACAAGATCAGTTCTAATGTAATACAATTATTTTTGCAATAGATAGGATTAAGTTTTCTAATTTACATTGAAGTTACACATCTCCTTTAGTCTTCTTGTTGAATTTTTTTCTTACTTCTTAGATATGAAAAATTCTTACTCTAATACTTGAGATAAAATAATAATGTATTGTTGCCTTCTTTACTAGACAACACTACTTGAATATCTTAACAACAATGAATCCAATCTCTTAATCATGCAACTTAAATTTGCACTAATTTTCACTTCAATTGAAATACTTAGTGCACATTTAATAATCTTTAAGAAATATAAATATAGTAAAATAGCAATCTCTCCTTATTACTCTTGTAAATGAACTCTTAATGCACTATAATATATGCTTTAGTATATAGTCTTATTTACTTCAACTTAGACAATAGGGAGATGATATTTGTATTTCATTCAAAATATATCTAACTCCTATTTTAATGTGCAATTATTAACCTTAAAATAAACTATCTTCCACACTCCCTTGAAAACTCTAATATGCAACCTTCTCCTTGCGACTTTTAACTCTAATATGGTGCTTAATGAATCTTAATAATGAACCAAAAATCTAAAGTTCAACTAATGAACCTTCATGCACCCAAGTTTTTTACCTTAATGAACTCTATAGATGAAGGATTGCAAGGTGATTAGATTAACCTTATTGCTACATTTTGTTGGATGAACTTGCAAATCTTCTTTGCTATCCAAAACAACTTCTCAACACACCAATTTATAGCTTTGTACCTCCTCTAACTTGTTGCTTGAATATGTAGTTTTGTGGCTTCAACTCTCCTTTAGGATGTATCCTAGAAATTTGAAACTTAGCAGCTATTGATGCTACCCAAGTTGCTGCTTTATTGATATCATCAAATATATAATTCTTAGATTGCAAAACAGTCAATCTCTCCACTGAAATATTATCCTTGAATCTCAAAAATTTGGTAGGGAACTCCTCCAAATCATAGTTGATATTTTCCTTCAAGAACCCTTTAGTTTTTTGCTATAGAAACTAGCAGATATCCTTTCTTTGAATGAGCCTTCTAGCCTTCAAAGGCAATATTCAAACCTCTCATGTTTGGTAGTAATGTCTAGCTCCTTTCTCCTTCAACCTCCTTATCAAATTTTGACTTCAATATAGACCTTCTTCTCAAGAATATGAAATTCTTGAGGTCTTCACCAATCTCCTCCAAAATTTGGCAAGATTCTTTCCAAATCCTTCTTCCTTGGACTTGTTGTAAAACGGTGACAATTATGCCAAATTATTCCTTTATCAATAACTTCTCCTTGTTGGTAAATTTATCCAATGAGTTCTCCTAGGAACTCATTTGATGATCTTATTTGAATCTCCTTAAATGAGATTCTCCAAGCCTTCTCCTTATTTATCCTTCAGATCTCTTCTCTAGGGTATTCACTCTCTCAGCTTCTCTAGTCTTTGTCAATGAGACCTTTCTTTCAACCTTCTACTATGTAAGTGTTGCAATGAGATTTTTCTCTTGGATATCTAAAATTTGTTGCTTCAAGAATAGGACTTTTTATAGTCCTTCTATATCTTCAATCTTCCAAATATGGAAGTTATTCAATGGACCTTCAATAGGTCTCTTCATCTTCTCAGGATGATATCTTCTAGTACTTCAATATGAAGTCTTCAATCTTCAATGGAAATCACAAATATCCTATATTCATAGGGACTCTTATCATTGAGTCTCTTCTTCCTCAAACTTGCAACAAGGCTCCTATGACCTTTTCTTCACTTCTATAATCTATAGGTCTACAATCTCTAGCAATGGGACCTTTTCTTTAGGGCTCAAAATCTTTGATATTACATTTCTTTCTTCTAGTTTTGGATTGATTTCAAAGAAGATATTCTTCCTAGATATTTTTTAGGAATATTTCCAAATTTCTTTGAATCTCCTTTTTCCTACAACAATGTATTAGGATTGGAATGGAAAAAACTCTAAATCTAGAGATTATCATTATTCACTAGTTGATTTGTCAATATAGTGGAACTAATGTTGAGTCCTAGTATTCATGATTTTTTCTGCAACCTTGATGAAAGACTAGCCAAATTCAATCTTAGAAATTTTGAAAATGATATTTCTAGATTCATCTCAATCTCACTTATGGCTCTCCCTATTTATTATTGATCTACCATGTTTTATAATACTATTTTTAGCTTTTGATGAGTATATGATATAGGAAATGCAACCACAAGATGTAAGATAAGCAATCTATGATATCTATATGATAACGACACTATAATATGCAAGAAAATAAAGAGATAAAATTCTACAATAACTTAGATATATACCATTAATGAAAGCTCATTAAAATAGTACAATGCAGTATAATGGAGGACATGAACACCCCAAAAACTATTTTTAAAGGAACTACATGGTACTCCTATACCAATCTATCCTATGCACTCTCTATATTATATACCCTCTTTTTCACTCACTATAAGGCCTATATATAGGAATATAAGTTCCTTGGCCCTCACTCTACATTTAACTCTATCATATGGCTCATGTACATGTGGACTACATGGACATTTACATAATTGTACATTCTAATACTTGTGCATATATTACATGCTAAAGTAACTACCAAAACTTTAATCCAAAGTAAGCTCCTACTCTAGTAATATACCCAAGGTGGTACATTAGCATGTGTCCAATATTGTAATATACTCTAACACATTGCCATGCACAACATGAATTAGCAATTTGGTGCACAAGGTAATGCCTTGGAAAAAGGTATCAAAGAACATTAACTCTCCCAACTCTCATGGAAGATAACAATAATCCCATGCAACTCTATGGAAATCCTATTTTCTATCAAAAAGACCAATAGGAAATCTCAAAGAAGCTTCTCCAATTTGTAATAGAAAGCTTTTGAGGGCACCCATTAAGATAAATAATAGACATGTGTGGAAACAAGTATCTTGGATATTACTTGAAATTTTCCTGCTAAAGAAGGTGGCTTGGGTTGCCACTTCTAAAGTTTTTTTATACCTTGTCTAGAACATACTATCAAAAGCCAGTGGATGAATCTTGAAAGGAAAAAGGGATTCCAAGAAAGTGAATTATCTCGCCATGTTGGATCCACTTCCACCTATAACTGTTGAGCCAAAGTGGTGTGGGTAGAAAATATTACCTATAGCATTGTATTTTTTGGCATTGAATGCTTGAACTAGAGGCCAAATAAAGGATATCCAAGCAATGGAGGGCCTATGTCACATTTTTCTCTTTCTAAATTAGGGTGATAAAAGAGTCATCAACAAAATTCCCATTGATCAATTTTTGGGAAGTATTAGGAAGTATGGTCCCTTTTACATGACCTTTGGTAACAACATCAATAAGGAGGTAGCCTGAAAGGAAAAATAGATTCCAAGAAAGTGAATTATTGAAGAAAACAAGATTATACTGAGAGGGGGGATGAACAATACAAGACCACATTTTACTTTTCTTTCCCAATAAACATTATGTAATGCATCAATAGCAATATCAGCAACAGTAATCAAAGTAATGCACAAATCAACATAGACAATAAAGACACCAATTTAACATGGTTCACCTAATGTGGGCTACTCCATAGAGAAAATATTTCACTAATATTTTCTAAATAAATCTCTTTGGAATCCTTTCCCTATTACAATGTTTATGGACCTATGTCCAAAGGAAATACCAATCCCCTTATCAAGTTCATGGATCTCTATCCATAGGATAACTCCTCCTCTGCTCTGGTTGGTGATCCTCTATAAGAACTACTACCTCCACTACACTAGCTAATGGATCTCTATCCACTAAAGACTCTTGTTCTCACTCATAAGACCTATCCTCACTACTATGGCTAATGGATATTTATCCACTAGAGACTATCGTCCTCTATACTATGTCACCTCCAAAGATTACTCTCAAATATGTATTAAATCTACACTAAACATAGTCCTTTGATCTAGCATAAATATGCTCAATATTTGTCTCTGTTCTGGCATAAACGTATCCTCAAATTTGCACCAAAATCTATCCTTAAATCTGCACTAAATACAGTCCTTCGGTCTAGCACAAATTTATCCTCAATATATGTCCTCAAGCCTTAACACAAAGCTTGACTTAGTCTCAAATCAATTCTGCTAGATCTACCCCAAACCTTAACTCAAGGTTTGAAAAAATTAATCAATCAACTCTGCTCACAAGTCTTCTCAAAGGCTTACCTCAAATCTGCCTTGTAAGATTCCACAAAATCTCACACTAATATGTCCACAAGTCCTGTTAGAACTTGTCCAAATCTGTTCAACAATTCCTTACTAGAACTTGTCCAATATGCTCAACAAGTCCTCACTAGAACTTGTCCAATATGCTCAACAAGTCTTCATAAAGACTTACCTCAAATATGCTCAACAAGTACTCACTAGAACTTATCCAATCTCCTCAACAAGTCCTCACTAGAACTTGTCCAATCCGCTCAACAAGTCTTCACCAAGACTTACCTCAAATTTTCTCAACAAGTGCTCATTAGAACTTGTCCCATCTCACAAAAATATATAGATAATTATTAGAGACTCAATATGCTTCACACACACAAACACTCAACCTATTTCTCAAATTAATTCAAAATATGGAACAATTTATTTCACTGAACTTGAACTATCACTTCAACACTTTCAATCAACTAAGCTCAATCTATTCCACTCAATCAATCACTTCAAAAAAAATGCTTATCAAGCAACCCTCACATAAAAATGATACTCATGATCTTTCATAAATCCTAGTTCAAGAAAGTTCACAACTTTACATAACAATGATACTCATGATATTTCACAAACCCTAGTTCAAGATGGTTCACAACTTCACATAACAATGATACTCATGATCTTTCACAAACCCTAGTTCAATATGGTTCACAAATTCACATAACAATGATTCTCATATTGTTTGCATAAACCCTAGTTCAAGCATATGAAAGCTTTACTCAATATTTACACCAATGCTTATCAAACAAGGTTTTTAGAATCAATTTTCATTCCATAAAAACCAAACTGAACAATGCTTATCAAACAACCCTTTTCACTCTAATTTAGTATTCACAATCATCCAACAATTACTCACTAGGAAGATGTGCCCATACATTTTTGTTTTATTAAGAATTATCCTTAAAAAACCTGTCTCAAACACAATTTTCTTCTTCTCCAATATCAAGGGTTAGATGATAAAAATACTTCTCAAAGATATTTCTCAATACAAAAATAATAGCACTCAATTACACCTTATAATCTCCAACTTTAATTAACAACCTCCAAAAATAGCATACAAGAAAATTGACCTTAATACACCTTATAACTCCAAAAATTAATTTAACATCCTCCAAAAATTAAAATTTCAAAATAATATTGCCTACTCTTTTATCTCCCTCAAATCCTCAATATCCAAATTAATTTAGGCAAGAATAAACTTTATAAACCATCAAAAATATTTTATTTTTCCAACCTTAGCACATCCAAAATAATCAAGCAACCAAGACAATCATCATCAACACATACCTTTAACACTAGCCAAAAGGCCTCGGCAGGTTTTGAACACGAGGCTTCCTCCTACCGAGTGCGTTATCGAGGCGCTAGCCCACCATGTGGGCTACGAGCCTCCGTGCGAAGAGGAAGGCACAAGCCTTCCATTTATTTCCTTCCAAATGGTGTGATGTAAAAATAGAATGCGCTCTTCACTTGCAAAACAACACTCAGCGGGTCAAGGTTATGCATAGCGGCTATTTATCACCAAATTGGCTAAAATTAGGATTTTTAAAATTTGGAATTGGCTAATATTTGGGACCCTTGACCAGGGCCCATTAGCCAAAAATTTCTAGGTGCAAATTTTTTTTGGGTCGATTCGCCCCAATTTTATAATAATTTGACCATTTTAAGTTTAAATTTCCAACATTACCCCTAATAATAGTGAACCTTCTACATGCATTTGGACACTATTCACCTGGATTTCGAAACTAATTCGCCAAATTTTTATAAATACATTTTGGGACCAATCCCTTACGCATAACCCTAAGACGGGTTCAAACCTTGTTCTCCTGCCTGCCACATGCCTTAACACAACCTAACGTTGCCAACTACGCTACACAACACTGTGCGAGATAAGAGGAGCCTTGCTCCTACTTATCTTTGCTCCTATCGCCAAAACCTCAAAGAACACAAAACTTTAATCTTCTTCCCTTGCACATGAATCTAGGATGTATTAAACAAAATGAATTGCATTGGAGTTTTTGACTTAGGATTTTCCCTCCTTTTATACACGAAGGCCTTATGCCATAAAATGTTTGTGCTAAATCGAATTTCAAATTCGATTATAACTTAAACCTTATAACCCACTTTAGGGTTATTTCAATTATTATAAATTAATTTATAATTAAATAAAATTAAGTTTATAATTAACTTAAATAACTTTGGAAGTTAATTAAATTAATTAATAAATTAATTTATAATAAAATTATATTAATTAATTTATAATTAATTTAGATTTCCATTTTTTAATATTATAATAAAATATTATAATATTATTTGCTTGGGCCTCTTCTTTGCACTTTGGACCACATCTGACCACATGGAACCAAATCTGACCATCTGGAAGCAGACTCTCCTTCTTGTACTGGTTTTTGAACTGCTTCTTCTTGCACTTCTCACTAAAACTAACTTTTGACATCAATGACCACTCACTCTTGAAATCAATGACAACTCATCTACTCAAAATGTCCAACAATCTCCCCCTTTGTCATTGATGGCAACCCAATTATCTTTTCCAATTTCCTTAACCTTTTTCTATTCTACTCCCCCTGGGAAATTGCTCCCCTTGACTCAATGCTCTCCCCTTAAATAAAATCTCTCCCCCTTACTCAAATCTCTCCCCCTTTGACATCAATGGAAAAGGGTCACCTTTGGGGCTCGAGGCTAATAATGAGACTCTTAGCTTTGCCCCCCTCCCACCTCCTCTTGAGGTGGTTAATTTTGGGTCTGAAGTATTTCTACTCCTAGCATGCACTGATATTTACCTTTTTCTACTTGTCTTCAAATTTGATCCTTATGATTCCTCTGGATGTTCCTATTCCTGCTTGTCTCTAGAATTTTTGCTCTACACCACTTTGTTGTATGTCCATCATTATTGCACTTGTAACACTTAATATTGTTATTCCTTGCAGGTGTAAATGTCTTGGGATTTCTCCTAGTGAAGCCATATCTATTCCTGTCATGAACCTTGCAATTCATTGCCCTGTGACCAAACTGATTACATGAGTAGCAATACCCATAAAAAATTTGCTTGTTTCTAAAGTTCCCATGTTCTTGTCTTTCATGTGTCCTGCACTGTGAAGCCTTGTGCCCAAATCTGACATGATAAACATCATTCATTGAAATTACCTTACCTTTACCTCATAGGTCTCTTAGTATTTTTTACCCTGTGTTGGTTCCTGTTCCATCTATTTCTCATTTGTGCATTGTTTCTTTCCTTGTTTAACTTTTTGTTGTCCAACTCATCCTCAGAAGTCTCACTTTCTCTTACACTATCTTATTCTGAAGTTTCTTCTTCTTTAGAACTTTAGGTCGATTCCTCTTCTTATTTCTTTTGTATTTGTTCAAAACCAAGACATATTTTGTTTGTTGACCATATTTATACTTTGATCATCCTATCTATGATTTTTGAGCTCTTTCCAAACCTGTGTAACCTATCCTTAGACTCTTTTATCTCTTCCCTTAGTAGTGCCACTTCATGTTCTAACTTTTCACATTCTAATACCTTTGCTTCTACCTTAAACTTATTTATCTTAGCCATTGACTTATTTAGATCCTCTATAAGCTTTCCTCTCTCTTCATCACATTCTTGAAACTGAACCTTAATTTGGGAATTTTACTTTCTTACCTTCTTTAATGTGTTAAGATCATAAATAAGCTCTCCCTCAAGATCAACTTCTCCTTTCTCTGATTCTTCCTCTATTTGTTTGCCTTTGAAAAAATATTCATTCTTTTCTGACTTGTCTCCTATAGGATCACCTTCTTCTTCTTCTAGTGCCATTAGAATATTCTCTATTGGTCCTTCAAGTGTATCTTCATATTCATCATCACTAAAGCTGAAACAACTCTTTGTACAACTATCTTCAAGATGTCCAAAGTTACCACATCTAAAACACTTGAGAATTATTGGTGACCTTTTCTTAACTTCTTATTTTTATTTTGTCAAAAGTAGAACTTCATCTTTATCATTACCTGAGAAACTATTATCACTATCACTTGAGTACTTACTTGCCTTTTCTGCATAGTAACTCATATTCTGTCTTTGAAAGAATTTATTTTCTTGTTTGCCTTGTCCATACTTACTTTTCTTTTGGTACCTGTATTTTCTGATCTCTTGTTCTTATGATCCTCTTTTTCTTCATCATTGCTATTTCTAGCTTCTTGACAATCAATTGCACAATGACCATACTTTCCACAATTGAAACATCTAACATATTTTACATCTTTAAATCTTCTTAGATCTTTATTCCTTCTGCCATAATTTGCTTCTTCATCATTGGATAACTCATTGCTTGAATTTGACTTCTTGCCTTTTGTCTTCTTAGTAGCTTTGAATGTTGCTTCCATCTGGATATTAGGTTCATTTTTTGTTCTCATCTCAAAAGTTGTAAGAATACCAAGTAATTCATCTCTTGTCAAAATATCACCATATTTTGATTCCTCTATAGCAGAAATATTTTCACTAAACCTTTTTTGGAGAGATCTTAAGATCTTATCACAAACATCATATTCTTGAACCTCAAGTCCAAGTACTTGCATGGTGTTAACAACCTTTTCCACACAAAGTAGATAAGAACTAACGTTTCCCTCATCGTTCATTCTTAATTCTTTAAAATATCCTTTGAGATTTCATATTTTTGCCTTTTTGACACTTTTATCTCCTTCATATATGCTTTGCAACTTATCCCAAATTCCTTTTGCTGATTTGTAATGCATAACCTTTATGAACTTTTTTCTATGCAAACCCTACAAAATTGCATTCATTGATTTTGAATTGTAATTTTTTAGAAGCTTACCATATTTATTTATAGGTGGAGTAGCTGGTGGTGTGTTTTTATTTTCAAATGCTTCCCATATTTCATTGCCAAGTGCCATCAGGTGAATCTTCATTGTCATACTCCAAAATATATAATCACTTCCATCAAATACTGATGTTGAATTACCTGATGATCCATTATTAGAATCTATTGTGTTCTTGTAAGCTTTTTATTCAAGCTGTTAAACTCTCCCTAAGGAACCCACTCTAATACCAATTAAAGAACACAAGCTTATACCGAGAGGGGGGGTGAATATTATAATACCACTATTTACTTTTCTTTTTCAATCAATATTATGCAATGTATCAATAACAATATCATTTACAGTAATCAAAACAATGCACAAATCAACACACACACAATAGAAACACCAATTTAATGTGGTTCACCCAATGTGGGCTACTCCACAGAGAAAACCTTTCACTAATATTTTCTCAAAAAACATCTTAGAAATCCTTTCCCTATTACAATGTTTATGGACGTCTATCCAAAGGAGACACCAATCCCATTATCAATTTCAGGGATCTCTATCCACAGGAGAACTCCTCCTCTGCTATAGTTGGTGATACTCTAGAAAAATTGATGCCTCCACTATACTGACTAATGGATCTCTATCCACTAAAGACTCATGTCCTCACTCAGAAGACCTATCCTCACTAACCTAGCTAATGGATATCTATCCATCGAATATTTTCATCCTCTATACTATGTCACCTCCAAACCTTACTCTCAATTTTGTCTCAAATATACACTAAACACGATCCTTTGATCTAGCACAAATATGCTCAATCTCTATCTCTGGTCTGACATAAACCTGTCCTAAAATCTGCACCAAACTCTATCCTCAAATCTACACTAAATACAGTCCTTCAGTCTAGCACAAATATATCCTCAATGTCTTTCCTCAAGCCTTAACACAAAGCTTGACTTAGTCTCAAATCAATTCTTCTAGATCTTCCCAAAAACTTAACTAAAGGTTTGAACAAATCAATCAACAAAGTCTGCTCACAAGTATTCTCAAATACCTACCTCAAATATGCCTTGTAATCTTCCACAAAATCTCACACGAATCTATCCACAAGTCCTCTTAGAAGTTGTTCAAATCTATTCAACAAGTCCTTACTAGAAATTTTCCAATCTGCTCAACAAGTCCTCACTAGAACTTGTCCAATCTACTCAACAAGTCTTCACCAAGACTTACCTCAAATCTTCTCAACAAGTCCTCACTAGAACTTGTCCAATCTCCTCAACAAGTCCTCACTAGAACTTGTCCAATCTGCTCAAAAATTCTTCACCAAGACTTACCTCAAATATGCTCAACAAGTCCTCACTAGAACTTGTCCGATCTCATAGAAATATATAGATAATTGTTAGAGATTCAATATTTTTCACACTAAAAAACACTCAACCTCTTTCGCAAATCAATAATATAGAACAATTTGTTTTGCAAAACTTGAACTATAACTTCAACACTTTCAATAAACTAAGCTCAATATATTCCACTTAAGTAATCACTTCAACAACAATATTATTAAGCAACCCTCACATAACAATAATACTCATGATATTTCACAAATTCTGGTTCAATATAGTTCACAACTTTACATAACAATGATACTCATGATCTTTCACAAACCCTAGTTCAATATGGTTCACAACTTCACATAACAATGATACTCATGATCTTTCATAAACCCTAGTTCAATATGGTTTACAACTTCACATAACAATGATACTTATGTTCTTTTCATAAACCCTAGTTCAAGCATATTAAAGCTTTACTCAATATTTCCAACAATGCTTATAAAACAAGGTTTCTAGAATAAATTTTCATTCCATAAAAACCAAACTCAAAAATACTTATCAAACAACCTTTTTCACTTCAAATTAGCATTCACAATCATCCAACAATTACTCACTATGAAGATGTGCCCATACCTTTTTTTTTATGAAGAATTATCCTTCAAAAACTTGTCTCAAACACAATTTTCTTCTTCTACAATATCAAGGGTTAGATGACAAAATACTACTCAAAGATATTTCTCAATACAAAAATAATAGCACTCAATTACACCTTATAATCTCCAACTTTAATTAACAACCTCCAAAAATAGCATACAAGAAAATTGACCTTAATACACCTTATAACTCCAAAAATTAATTTGACATCCTCCAAAAAATTAAAAATTTAAAATAATATTGCCTACTCTTTTATCTCCCTCAAATCCTCAATATCCAAATTAATTTAGGCAAAAATAATCTTTATAAACCATCAAAAATATTTTATTTTTCCAACCTTAGCACATCCAAAATAATCAAGCGACCAAGACAATCATCATCAGTGCATACCTTTAACACTAGCCAAAAGTCCTCGACGGGTTTTGAACACGAGGCTTCCTCCTATCGAGTGCCTTATCAAGGCGCTAGCCCACCATGTGGGCTACAAGCCTCCATGCGAAGAGGAAGGTGCAAGCCTTCCCTTTATTTCCTTTCGAACGGTGTGACATAAAAACAAAAGTCGCTCTTCCCTTGCAAAACAACACTTGACGGGTCAGGGTTATGCATAACGGCTATTTATCGCCAAATTGGCTAAAATTAGGATTTTTGAAATTTGGAATTGGATAATATTTTGTACCTTTGACCAGGGCCCATTAGCCAAAAATTTCTAGGTGCAAATTATTTTGGTGTCGATTTACCCCAATTTTATAATAATTTGACCATTTTAAGTTTAAATTTCCAACATTATCCCTAATAATAGTAAACCTTCTACATGTGTTTGGACACTATTCACCTAGATTTCGAAACTAATTCACCAATTTTAAAAAAATACATTTTGGGGCCGATCCCTTACGCATAACCCTACGAAAAGTTTCAAACCTTGTTCTCCTGCCTTCCACATATCTTAACACAACCTACCATCGCCAACTACGCTACATAGCACTGTGCGAGATTAGAGGAGCCTTGCTCCTACTTGTCTTTGCTCCTGTCGCCAAAACCTCAAAGCACACAAAACTTTAATCTTCTTCCCTTGCACATAAATCTAGGAGGCATTAATCAAAACGAATTGCATTGGGGGTTTTGACTTAGGATTTTTGCTCCTTTTATACACGAAGACCTCATGCCATAAAATATCGATGCTAAATTGAATTTTGAATTCAATTATAATTTAAAACTTATAACCCACTTTAGGGTTATTTCAATTATTATAAATTAATTTATAATTAATTAAAATTAAGTTTATAATTAACTTAAATAAATTTGAAAGTTAATAAAATTAATTAATAAATTAATTTATAATAAAATTATATTAATTAATTTATAATTAATTTAAATTTCTATTTTTTAATATTATAATATTATTTTCTTGGGCCTCTTATTTGCACTTTGGACCACATATGACCACCTGGAACCGAATCTGACCATCTGGAAGTGGACTCTCCTTCTTGTACTGATTACGGATCTGCTTCTTGCACTGCTCACTAAAACTGACTTTTGACATCAATGACCACTCACTCTTGACATCAATGACAACTCATCTACTCAAAATGTCCAACAATCTCCCCCTTTGTCATTGATGGCAACCCAATTATATTTTTCAATTTCCTTAACCTTTTTTTGTTCTACTCCCCCTAGGAAATTGCTCCCCCGACTCAATGCTCTCCCCTTAAATCAAATCTCTCCCCCTTACTCAAATATCTCCCCCTTTGACATCAATGGCAAAGGGTCACCTTTGGGGCTTGGGGCTAATAATGAGACTCTTATCTTAGCCCCTCCTCCACCTCCTCTTGAGGTGGTTAATTTTGGGGTGGGAGTATTTCTACTCCCAGCATGCACTGATATTTACCTTTGTCCACTTTCCTTCTCATATGATCCTTTTGATTCCTCTGACCGTTCCTATTCCTGCTTGTCTCTAGAATTTTTTCTATACACCTCTTTGTTGTATGTCCATAATTATTGCACTTGTAACACTTAATATTATTACTCCTTGGAGGTGTAAATGTCTTGGGATTTCTCCTGGTGAACATATCTATTCCTGTCATGAACCTTGCAATTCATTGCCTTGTGACCAAACTGATTACATGAGTAGAAATACCCATGAAAAACCTGCTTGTTTTTGAAGTTTCCATATTCCTGTATTTCATGTGTCCTGTACTGTGAAGCCTTGTGCCCAAATCTATGATATGGGAAACATCATCTATTGAAATTACCTTATATTGACCTCATAGGTCTCTTAGTCTCTTTTACCCTGTGCTGGTTCTTGTTCCATCTATTTCTCATTTGTGTATTTTTCCTTTCCTTGTTTAAATTTTTGTTGTCCAACTCATCCTCAGAAGTCTCACTTTCTCTTACATTGTCTTCTTCTGAAGTTTCTTCTTCTTTAGAACTTGAGGTTGATTCCTCTTCTTATTTCTTTTGTACCTGTTCAAAACTAAGACCTATTTTTTTTGTTGACCATATTTATACCTTGATCATCCTATCTATGATTTTTGAGCTCTTTCCAAACCTGTGCAACCTGTACTTAGACACTTTTATCTCTTCCCTTAGTAGAGCCACTTCATATTCTAACTTTTCACATTCTGATACCTTTGCTTCTAACTTATACTTGAACTTGTTTATCTTAGCCATTGAAATATTTAGATCCTCTATAAGCTTTCCTCTCTCTTCATCGCATTCTTGAAACTAAAGCTTAAGCTGGGAATTTTACTTTCTTACCTTATTTATTGTGTTAAGAGCATAAATAAGCTCTCCCTCAAGATCAACTTCTCCTTTCTCTGATTCTTCCTCTATTTGTTTGCCTTTGAAAACATATTCATTATTTTCTGACTTGTCTCCTATAGGATCACCTCCTTCTTCTTCTAGTACCATTAGAATATTATATTCTGGTCCTTCAAGTGTATATTCATATTCATCATCACTAAAATTGAAACCACTCTTTGTACAACTATCTTCAAGATGTCCAAAGTTACCACATCTAAAACACTTGAGAATTATTGGTGATATTTTCTTAACTTCTTTTTATTCTGTCAGAAATAGAACTTTATCTTTATCATTATTTGAGAAACTATTATCACTATCACTTGAGTACTTACTTGCCTTTTCTGCATAGTAAATCCTCTTCTATATTTGAAAGAATTGATTTCCTTGTTTGCCTTGTCCATCCTTACCATTATTTTGGTACCTGTATTTTCTGATTCCTTGTTCTTATGATCCTATTTTTCTTCATCATTGTTATTTCTAGCTTCTTGAAAATCAGTTGCATAGTGACCATACTTTCCACAATTGAAACATCTAACAAATTTTATATCTTTAGATATTCTTGGATCTTTATTCCTTTTGCCATAATTTTCTTCTTCATCACTGGATGAATCATTGCTTGAATCTGACTTCTTACCTTTTGTCTTCTTAGTAGCTTTGAAGGTTGCTTCCTTTTGGATATTAGGTTTCTCTTTTGTTCTCATCTCAAAATTTGTAAGAATACCAAGTAATTCATCTCTTGTCAAAATATCACCATCTTTTGATTCCTCTATAGCAAAAATATTTTCACTAAATCTTTTTTGGAGAGATCTTAATATCTTATCACAAACATCATATTATTGAACCTCAAGTCCAAGTCCTTGCATGGTGTTAACAACCTCATCCACATGAAGTAGATAAGCACTAATTTTGTCCTCATCCTTCATTCTTAATTCTTCAATATGTCCTTTGAGATTTCATATTTTTGCCTTTTTGAAACTTTTATCTCCTTCATATATGCTTTACAACTTATCCCAAATTCCTTTTGTTGATTTGTAATGCATAACCTTTATGAACTTTGTTCTATGCAAACCTTTCAAAATTGCATTCATTGCTTTTGAATTGTAATGATGTAGAAGCTTACCATCTTTATCTATAGGTGGAGTAGCTAGTGGTGTGTATCCATTTTTAATTGCTTCCCATATTTCATTGCCAAGTGCCATCAGGTGAATCTTCATTCTCATACTCCAAAATATATAATCACTTCCATCAAATACTAGTGTTGAATTATATCTATTCTTAGAATCCATTTTATTCTTGTAAGATTTTCCTTCAAGCTGTTAAACTCTTTCGAAGGAACCCATTGATACCAATTGAAGAACATAAGCTTATACCGAGAAATGGGGTGAACAGTATAAGATGACTTTTTAATTTTCTTTCCCAAGCAATATTATATAGTGTATCAATAGTAATATCAAAAAAAGTAATCAAAGCAATGCACAAATAAACACACACAATAGAGACACCGATTTAGCATGGTTTACCCAATGTGGGCTACTCCATAGAGAAAATATTTCACTAATATTTTCTTGATAAATATCTTGGGAATAATTTCTCTATTACAATATTTATGGACCTTTATCCAAAGGAGACACCAATTCCCTTATCGAGTTCATGGATCTCTATCCATAAGAGAACTCCTTATCCTTTGATATAGTTGGTGATCCTCTAGAAAAAAATGTTGCCTCCACTACACTGGATAACAGATCTCTATCCATTGAATACTCCTGTACTCACTCAGAAGACCTGTCCTCACTACCCTAGATAATGGATCTCTATCCACTGAAGACTATCATCCTCTATACTATGTCACATCCAAAGCTTACTCTCAAATCTGTCTCAAATTTGCACTAAACACAGTCCTTTGGTATAGCATAAATCTACTCAATCTCTATCTCTAGTCTGGCATAAACCTATCCTCAAATATGTACCCAACTCTGTCCTCAAATATGCACTAAACATAGTCCTTCAGTGTACCATAAATCTATCCTCAATATTTGTCCTCAATCCTTAACACAAAGCTTGAATTAGTCTCAAATAAATTCTGCTAGATCTACCCCAAAACTTAACTCAAGAATTGAACAAATCAATCAACCAACTATGCTCACAAGTCTTCTCAAATAACTACCTCAAATTGACCTTATAAGCTTCCACAAAAGCTCACACTAATCTATCCACAAGTCCTCTTAGAAATTGTTCAAATATATTCAACAAATCCTTACTATAACTTTTCCAATACAAGTCTTCACCAAGACTTACCTCAAATATGCTCAACAAGTCCTCACTAGAACTTGTCCAATCTCCTCAACAAGTCCTCACTAGAACTTGTCCAATATGCTCAACAAGTCTTCACCAAAACTTACCTCAAATATGCTCAACAAGTCCTCACTAGAACTTGTCCAATCTCACATAAACATATAGAGAATTGTTAGAGACTCAATATGCTTCACACTCACAAACACTCAACCTCTTTCTCAAATCAATTCAGAATATGGAACAATTTATTTCCCAAAACTTGAACTATCACTTCAACACTTTCAATCAACTAAGCTCAATCTATTCCACTTAATCAATCACTTCAACAAAAATGCTTATTAAGAAACCCTCGCATAAAAATGATACTCATGATCTTTCACAAATCCTGGTTCAAGATAGTTCACAACTCTACATAACAATGATACTCATGATATTTTACAAACCCTAGTTCAATATGGTTCACAACTTCACATAACAATGATACTCATGATATTTCACAAATCCTAGTTCAAGATGATTCACAACTTCACATAACAATGATACTCATGTTCTTTGTACAAACCCTAGTTCAAGCATATGAAAGCTTTACTCAATATTTCCAACAATGCTTATCAAACAAGGTTTCTAGAATCAACTTTCATTCCATAAAAAACAAACTCAACAATGCTTATCAAACAACCCTTTTCACTCCAGATTAGCCTTCATAATCATCCAACAATTACTCACTAGGAATATGTGCCCATACCTTTTTATTTGATGAAGAAGTGTCCTTAAAAATCTATCTCAAACACAATTTTCTTCTTCTCTAATCTCAATGGTTAGATGATAAAAATACTCCTCAAAGATATTTCTCAATACAAAAATAATAGCACTCAATTACACCTTATAATCTCCAAATTTAATTAACAACCTCCAAAAATAGCATACAAGAAAATTGACCTTAATACACCTTATAATTCCAAAAATTAATTTAACATCCTCCAAAAATTAAACTTTCAAAATAATGTTGCCTACCCTTTTATCTCCCTCAAATCCTCAATATCCAAATTAATTTACGCAAAAATAAACTTTATAAACCATCAAAAATATTTTATTTTTTCAACCTTAGCACATCCAAAATAATCAAGCGACCAAGACAATCATCATCAACACATACCATTAACACTAGCAAAAAGGCCTCGATGGGTTTTGAACATGACGCTTCCTCCTGCCGAGTGCCTTATTGAGGCGCTAGCCCACCATGTGGGCTACGAGCCTCCGTGCAAATGGGAAGGCACAATCCTTCCATTTATTTCCTTTCGAAGGTGCGACGTAAAAACAAAATTCTCTCTTCCCTTGTAAAATAACACTCGACGGGTTTTGAACCTTGTTCTTCCACCTACCATATGCCTTAACACAACCTACCATCGCCAACTGTGCTACATAGTGCTATGCGATATAAGAGGATCCTTGCTCCTACTTGTCTTTGCTACTGTCGCTGAAACCTCAAAGCACATGAAACTTTAATCTTCTTCCCTTGCACATGAATCTAAGAGGCATTAATCAAAAGGAATTGCATTGGGAGTTTTGACTTAGGATTTGCCCACCTTTTATACACAAAATCCTCATGCCATAAAATGTCGGCGTAAATCGAATTTCGAATTCAATTATAATTTAAACCTTATAACCCACTTTAGGGTTATTTCAATTAATATAAATTAATTTATAATTAAATTAAAATTAAGTTTATAATTAACTTAAATAACTTTGGAAAATAAATAAATTAATAAATTAATTTATAATAAAATTATATTAATTAACTTATAATTAATTTAAATTTCCCTTTTTAATATTATAATATTATTTTCTTGGGCCTCTTATTTGCACTTTGGACCACATCTGACCACCTAGAACCATATCTGACCATATAGAAGCGGACTCTCCTTGCAATGATTGCGGAACTTCTTCTTCTTGCACTACTCACTGAAACTGACTTTTGAAATCAATGACCACTCACTCTTGACATCAATGACAACTCATCTACTCAAAATGTCCAACAATTATCTTGCCATGTTGGATCTTCTTCCACCTATAACTATTAAGCCATAGGGATGTGGGTAGAAAATATTACCTATAACATTACACTTTTTGGCATTGAATGCTCGAAATAGAGGCCAAACAAAAGATATCTAAGCAATGGAGGGCCTATGCCACATTGTCCTCTTCCTCAATTAGGGTGAGAAAAGAGTCATCAACAAAATTCCCATTGACCAATTATTGGGAAGTTTCAAGAAGCATGATCTCTTTCACATGAACTTTGGTAACAACATCAATAAGGAGGTAGTCAAAGCCCTCAAATATATTGTATCTCAATGCATATCAACTTCTTTTAGATTATTTAAATCTAGGATGTTTTGAATTGTCAATTACAGTAAAATTTTTGTGTCAGGTCTGTAATACATTGGTCCCTATAAAGTTTCCAGTGGGTAAAACTCGAGTGGCAGTTCCAGTCGGACCTTGTCTAAAGGAGCAATATCTATGCCAATCAGTTTCATAGATTTTGATATTCCCAAAGAATGGGAAATATCTATGCAATTATCCAATGCTCCTAATTCAATGAGAAATTTTCAAATTTAATACTTTTATGATGGACAATCAGCAAAATTTAGTATAAATTATCCATCACATAGGTCGTACCTTTCACGAAGTCAATCATTACAAATTCCAAGGCCCTTGCCAATAGTTACCAGGATTCCACCCCTCGGGAATCCTGCATCTACTCTTGTAAATAATGTAGAAAATAAATATTTCAAAGAATTATATCTCCCTTAAAGTGTGTCCAGCATAGTAATTCAAACAAAAGATCCTCAGCCATTTGTTGAAGTCCAGCCTACATCAGTGCACATGAAAATGTTCATGGTATCTCCTCCAAGTTCTCCTAATCTTATCAATCCAAGATCATCCTCTTCTATTACATGCAACAAAGGAGGAAAAACATTTCATAGAGGAAGTAGATGGCCATTGAAACAAAAACTGTGTTACAATGTATGATTCCACAAAAATTGATACTAGAGCTCATGTGTCATACATGTTAGAGCATTCATTGGATAATAATGTATATAAAAAATAAGAAATCATATAGTTAAATTATGTCAATAATTGCACAAAATACTCAAAAGCACATATAGATGGAATGGAAGATTCATTAGCTGAAATAGCTACCAAAATTAAAATAGCTAATAAAAATTTGAAAGTTGTTAAAATATTCATTGAACAACAAACCACAAAAAAGAAATAACAAGCTACGAAAGCAAAAAAAGAACAAAAAACAATCCATATTCAAAAGGCTTCCAACCCTTTAATCGTTATTCCAATAGGATATCATTCTTTACAAAAGAAAGCAGGAAAAAGACCAACCAATGAAGAAGGTACATCTCAAGCTAAAATTTCCAAAGTGTGAGAAAATATAGGTGTATCTTCCCAAAAATAGTTTTTGTTTCCTTTTAATCTTTTGTAAAGTGCAATAATCCTAAATATTTATGGTAATCCTAATCCCAAAGATACCATTTATATATGGATTTCTCATTACAGGTCCTTACAAGGAATACATAATATTCCTAATAGTGAAATAGTAGAAATTGCTACAAGGTATATGATTGGTATGGTTTTAAATTGGTGGACACACGCATCAAATGATTGTAAAATACTTGTATACACAAATGACCTAGATGAGTTACATTTGGCTTTGCTCACAGAATTTACACCAAATCATGTAAATAAGGAAAAGGATGATCAACTAGTTCTTGCATTTAGAAAATTATGGGATCATCAAGGTTTGAGGAATATAGGATAGATTATATGAAAAAGGTATATGATTTGAATTTGCATAGAGACCAATTTGTCAAAATTCAGTTTTTATCTTCATTGCCTAAGGGAATTGGTCAATTAGTCTTAGATAAAATTGCACAACAAGGTATATATGTAAATACTCTATATTTAGTGGATATAATAGAAAAAATAAGATAAGATATCTGACAAATATGTCTTCATGAAAAAATGCTCAAACAACATCCAAAAATATCGACAAAAGAATGTGCTAGTATTGAAGGTGCAGATACATTTTGTAAACATAAGCAAATAAAAAATTTCAAAAAAGCTAAGGCTAGAAAATTTAAGCCTTTCAAATATTTTCAAAGAAGTACTAGGAAAGCTAAGCCTGCCAAAGAAGTATGTTGTTATGCATGCAAAAAGAAGGGGCATTATATGCATTCTTATCCTACAAAATCTCCAAAGAATGTGAAAGCCTTATTCTTAAATCCACATATTGAAAATGAATGGGAAATGTGTGAAATATCTTCCCAAATAGATGAATGGAGAATGGTAGGCATATCAATTTACAAAATAGATGGGCTTGTTATGGAGGAGGAAAAACCAATTTTTGATGAATCAGAAGAAATTGATGGAAATAAAGTAGATGAAATCAATCATTTATTCATGATGTCACAATGTGATTAAGAGAAACCTCTTTTAGAAGAAATTGAAGAAGTCAAATATTATGCTTAGAAAAACAAACAAATTATGTATACCAGCTCTTCAGAGGAAGAAAAAGAAGAATTAAATGAATCATCAGGATACTATTCTAATTTTTCCATTGAATCAAACATACAGTCTAGTTATAGCTTCCAAGAAAATCAGTATTTACCATATAATTATGAAAAGGATCCATAGGATTTAAATCCCGTAAAGAAACATGTTAGTATTCCAAAATTTGTGAAATTCCAGTATCATAAATTTCCTTTAGCTAGTAAATCTGCTCAGTTACAAATTAATATAATGGTGTATGAATATAATGTTATTCTTTGCCCAATAAGAATAGTAGTAAATGGGAATATACAGATTTAGAAAATAGTTGCATTTATTGATACTGGATGCAATATTAACTTTTGCCATGAGAAAATGATTACTGGATGGGTTGAATCCAAAAATGAATATCAAGTGTCCACAATGAATGGATCCAGAGGACTAAGATATTTTACATTTGATATTCCAATTCATATTAGAGAAAAAATTATACAAACACATTTTGTTCAATTGAATGATGAATGCTATGATGTGGGATTAGGCAGTCCATTTCTTAATTAGTATGGGCCATATACCGTAGCACAATATTGTATGATTTTAAACATTGATGGGAACAAAATATAGCTTCTAGAATTTCAACAGTATTTCAACCTCATAAAATGAAATTTGAGTGGACAGATCCTTCCATTGAACAGATAGTATTGCATGAGGTACAAATTATTAAGAAAAAGAATCCGAAGAAAATATTAGAACAATATTCAACCCTTCAATTAGAAATTAGTTCAGCACTGATTGAAAATATTTCTAAAGAGATATTGCAGTGTTGTGTTGAACATACATTAGATAAATGGAGTACATACTCTTCCATGACTGAAATTCCCACAATTCATGACTTACCCATAATAGGAAAAAAAAATGTTTTGAACAAACAAGTTGATCAAGAAGCCAAAAATCAAGTTAATGAACTCTTGCAGAAAGGGTTGATTCATCCTTCAGAATCTGTTTATTCATATCCAGCTTTTATTGTTAGAAAACATTAAAAATAAAAAATAGGTAAAGCCCGAATGGTAATTAATTATATTTCGTTGAATGCTATCACACAAAATATTAAATGGCCATTACCAAACAAGCAACAATTAATACAAATATTTTGACAAGGACAAATATTCTCTAAGTTTGATTGTATCTCTAGTTATCATCAAATTAAGGTAAATTATAAGGATGTGCATAAAACAGCCTTTTCAACTCATTTAGAATTATATGAATGTTTAGTGACGCCTTTTGGGTTAAAGAATGCACCTACTCAATTTCAAATGTGCATTGATAAAATTAAAAAAAAAATTATGGCTTTATTGCCACTTATAGTGATGATTTTCTTGTATTTAGCCAAATAATTCAAGATCATGAACAACATCTACAGCAATTCAAAAAAATTGTGATGAAACATGGAATTGGGCTATTAGTAGATAAAAAGAAATTTCAAATAGCTGTCTCAGAGGTTAAATTTTTAGGTGTTATTTTACATAATGGAAAAATTATCATGCAGCCACATGTTTAGACAAAAATCAAGAACTTTCCAGATAAATTAGAAAATAAAGAACAATGTCAAATATTTTTAGGTTGTATTAACTATTTATATGATTATATTCCATACTTGTCCAAGGTTACAAAACCTATGAGGGACTATATGAATAAATTTCCCTACAAATGAGATAAAAATGACTCTGAAGCAGTTAAAGGATTGAAAATATATTTCCAAGATCTTCCTCCCCTTGAACCAGCTTTTTCAGACCCTTGTGTACTCCAAATAAATGCTTCTAAGGAGTTTGGGGGTTGTATATTATTAGTAAAAAAAGGAAAGGAAGAAAAATAGCATATTATAAATCAGGGCAATTTAAGAAACATGAGTTAAATTATTGGCCTACTGAAAAAGAAATATTAGCTATTGTCAAAGGCATAGAAAAATACAAAATATTATTATTGCCTAAAGAATTTACAATTCGTACTTATAGCCATGTTAAAAAAAAATATCAGCTCAACTTTGCAGAGGAAGATATGCATGGTGGCAAAGTATTCTATCACAATACCAATTTTTTGTTGAATACATTCCAAGGAAATAAAACTCATTGCCAGATACATTAACTAGAGAATTTGAAGAAATGAAAAATGTTTAGTGGACAATCCTATCCATGGAAAAAGTGGGGTCTCAACACATCAGACAGATCAAACAATATTTTCCTCTTGCATCTCAAATCACTTTCAATTATATGCCATACATAGATTTTGTATATAATTTTGCAGGGAGAATAAACGTTTTGGTAAAATTTGCCCAAAGGAGTCTTGCGACATCAGAAATGGTCCAATATGTGCTCAAAAATAACAAGATAGATGATATCATTATTCTCTAAAATGTAGCTCAATGCATATCTACAGTTTTCTTGGATTTATTTAATACTTTTGTTGCTAACATTACTTGGAAGGACAAGTTAAATTCTCATATTGTTTGAATTAATTTTATGGAGGTCCCAGAAGTTTTTGTGTATATAGATGAAAAACTATTAGTTCCAACAAATCCATAGCCAAGTTCATCCCAACCATATTACCAATATGCACAAGGAGAAAATGATGATCTTAAATCAGTAGTGGATCATATAATTCAACCTTGTACGGATTGCCAATGGGCTCCAAATGGTGTTTGTAAACAACATAAATATTTATTACATGGTTAATTTTATGTTCATTCATCAAGATATAATATCCTCCCATGGTAGACACTGACACATTGAAGTGTTAAGACCCCATGGTTGTGTTAAGGCTTCCAATACATGTAAATATTTTCTAGACTTAAAAAAAAGACACGGGTTATCTTCTAGAAAGATGCTTTCTAGAACAACTGTCTATCTCCTACAAGGAACTTTACAAGTGTCTTCTCAAAAAACAAATGCTTTCAAAATATTTTTCTCCTCTATTCTTCTCCATTTACATACATCCACATCTATAATGTACATTCAACAACTATCTATTCTCTCAAAGGTACCATATTGCCTTAGACATTGTATAAATATAAGGACTCAATGCCTCTTTTGTCATGGAGATTTGCCTTTGCCTTATTCTGTGAGCATACCTCTTTTGTCAAGGATAGAAGCATCCTATTCATGAGTGGAATGTTTCTATCAAATTTGTGTGTTAGTTAAGTACTCTAAGGACAACGTCGTGTTAGGATGTGTTTTGCTAACTCGAAGAAAAATCTAACTTACAATCTGTAGAAAATCCTGTAAGGATATCCCTCGCTGGTGTCGAAAGGCTAACTTGTAGAAAGCCTACAGCCCCTCTTTCGAGTGTCCCTCTTTGCCATATCTTCCTTGCTAGTTTTTCTTTGCCTTGCTAGTTTTTCTTTGCCTTACTAGTTTTGGATTTGATACCAAAACTAGCAAGGGAGAATGGGGTGCCTTTGAGAGAATAGTCAGTTTTTGAATGTACATTGTATATGTGGACATCTGTAAAGGGGGAAGAAGAGAGTAGACACCTGTTTTAGAAGTATTTTTTTTTAGAAGACACTTGTAAAGTTCCTTGTAGGAGATAGACAACTGTTCTAGAAAGCATCTTTCTAGAAGATAACCCGTGTCTCTTTTTTTAATTAATTCTGAAAATATTTACATGTATTGGAAGCCTTCTCACAACCATGGGGTCTTAACACTTCCATGTGTCAGTGTCTACCATGGTAGGAGATTACATCATGATGACATCAACATAAAATTAAATGCCATGTAAGAAATATTCATGTTGTTTACAAACACCATTTGGAGCCCATTGGCAATCTGTACAATGTTGAATCATCTGGTCCACTACTGATTTAAGATCATCATTTTCTCCTTGTGCATCTTGGAAATATTGTTGGGATGAACTTGGTTATGGATTTGGTGGAACTAATGGTTGTTCATCTGCATACACAAAAACTTTTGGGACCTCCATGAAGTTAATTCTAATAATATGAGAATTTAACTTGTCCTACCAAGTAATGTTAGCAACAAAAGTATTAAAGAAATCCAAGAAAATTGTGGATATGCGTTGAGTTGCATTTCAAAGGATAATGATATCATCTAGCTTGCCATTGTTGAGCACATATTGGACCATTGTTGATGTCGCAAGACTCCATTGGGCAGAATTTACCAATACATTTATTCTCCCTACAGAATTATATACAAAATCTATGTATGGCATATAATTGAAAGTGATTTGAGATGCAAGAGGAAAATATTGTCTGATCTGTTGACAAAATGTGTGACAATCTTCTGATGTTTTGAGCCCCCACTTTTTCCATGGATAGGATTGTCCACTAAACATTTTCATTTCTGCCAATTCTCTAGTTAATGCGTCTGGCAATGAGTTTTCTTTCCCTAGAATGTATTCCACAGAAAATTGGTATTGTGATAGAATACTCTGCCACCATGCATATCTTCCTCTGCAAAGTTGAGCTGATATTTTTTTGGACATGAACCATTTAAAATTCTGGCTATCAGTGCGAATTATAAATTCTTCAGGCAATAATAATGTTCTGTATTTTTCTATGCCTTTGACAATAGCTAATATCTCTTTTTCAGTAGGCCAATAATTTAACTCATGTTTCTTAAACTACCCTGATTTATAACCTGCTATTTTTTCTTCCTTTCCTTTTTTTACTAATAATATACAACCCCAAAATTCCTTAGAAGCATCTGTTTGGAGTACATAAGGGCCTGAAAAAGCTGGTTCAAGGGGAGGAAGATCTTGGCAATATATTTTCAATTCTTTAACTACTTCAGAGGTATTTTTATCCCATTTGTAGGGATCTTTCTTCATACAGTCCCTGATAGGTTTTGTAACCTTGGATAGGTGTGGAATGTAATCATGTAAATAGTTAAGACAACCTAAAAATATTTGACATTGTTCTTTATTTTCTAATTTATCTAGAAAGTTCTTGATTTTTTCTAGAACATGTGGTTGCATTACAATTTTTCCATTCCGTAAAATAACACCTAAAAATTCAACCTCTGAGACAACTATTTGAAATTTCTTTTTATCTACTGATAGCCCAATTCCATGTTTCAACACAATTTGTCTGAATTGTTGCAGATGTTGTTCATGATCCTGGATTGTTTGGCTAAATACAAGAAAATCATCAATATAATTGGCAATAAAGCCATAAAATTTTTGGAAAATTTTATCCATGTGCATTTGAAATTGAGCAGGTGCATTCTTCAACCCAAAAGGCATCACTAACCATTCATATAATCCTAAAGGAGTTGAAAAGGTTGTTTTATGCACATCCTTAGGATTTATCTTAATTTGATGATAACCAGAGATACAATCAAACTTAGAGAAAATTTTTCCCTATCCAACTCTTTGTATTAACTGTTGCTTGTCTGGTAAAGGCCATTTAATATTTTGTGTGACAACATTCAACGGAATATAATTAATTACCATTCGGGATTTACCTCTTTTCTATTTTGAATGTTTTCTGACAATAAAAGTTGGACATGAATAAGCAGATTTTGAAGGACGAATCAATCCTTTTTGCAAGAGTTCATTAACTTGATTTCTGGCTTCCTGATCATCTTGTTTGTTCAAAATAATTTTCTTTCCTGTTATAGGTAAGTCATGAATTGTGGGAATTTCAGCCATGGGAGAGTCTGTACTCCATTTGTCTAATGGATGTTCAACACAACACTGCAACATTTCTTTAGAAAGCTTTTCAATTAGTGTTGGACTAATTTCTAATTGAAGGGCTGAATATTGTTCCAATATTTTCTTCTGATTCTTTTTCTTAAGCATTTGTGCCTCATGCAATACTATATGTTCAATGGAAGGATCTGTCCACTGAGCCTTCATTTTATGAGCTTGAAATACTGTTGAAATTCTAGGAACTATAATTTTTTGCCCATCAATGTTTAAAATCATACAATGTTGTGCTACGATATATGGCCCATATTGATCAAGAAATGGACTACCTAATCCCACATCATAGCCTGCATCATTCAACTGAACAAAATGTGTATGTACAATTTTTTCTCCAATCTGAATTGGAATATCAAATGCAAAATATTTTAGTCCTCTAGACCCATTCATTGTGGACACTTGATATTCATTTCTGGATTCAACCCATCCAGTAATCATTTTCTCATGGCAAAAGTTAATATTGCATCCAGTATCAATAAATGCAACTATTTTCTTAAATTGTATGTTCCCATCTACTGCTATTCTGATTGGGCAAAGAATAGCATTATATTCATGCACCATTTTATTAATTTGTAACTGAGCAGATTTAATGGCCAAAGGATATTTATGATGTTGGAATTTTATAGATTTTGGAATACTAACATGTTTCTTTACATGATTTAAAGCCCACGGATCCTTTTTAGGATTATATGGCAAAGACTGATTGTCTTGGGAGCTATAACCAGACTGTATGTCTGATTCAATGGAAAAATTAGAAGAGTATCCTGATGATTCATTTAATTCTTCTTTTTCTTCCTCTGAAGAGTTGGTATACATTATTTGTTTATTTTTCTGAGCATAATATTTGGCTTCTTCAATTTCTCTGTTTGATGGCTCTTCATCACTTGTGATATCTTCTAAAAGAGGTATCTCTAAATCACATTGTGACATCATGAATAAATGATTGATTTCATCTACTTCATTTCCATCAATTTCTTCTGATTCATCAAAAAATGGTTTCTCTTCCTCTAGAACAAACCCATCTATTTTGTAAATTGATATGCCTGCCATTCTCCATTCATCTAGTTGGGAAGATGTTTCACACATTTTCCATTCATTTTCAATATGTGGATTTAAGAATAAGGCTTTCACATTCTTTGGATATTTTGTAGGACAAGAATGAGCATAATGCCCCTTCTTTTTACATGCATAACAACATACTTCTTTGGCAGGCTTAGCTTTCCTAGTCCTTCTTCGAAAATATCTGAAAGGCTTGAATTTTCTAGCCTTAGCTTTTCTGAAATTTTTTCTTTGCTTATGTTTACAAAATGTATCTGCACCTTCAATACTAGCACATTCTTTTGTGGATATTTTTGGATGTTTTCTAAGTATTTTTTCATGAAGACATATTCGTCGGATCTCTTGTCTTACTGCTTCTATTATATCCACAAAATATAGAGTATTTACATCTATACCTTGTTGTGCAATTTTATCTAACACTAATTGACCAATTCCTTTAGGCAATGAAGATAAAAACTAAATTTTGACAAATTGGTCTCTGTGCAGATTCAAATCATATACCTTTTTCATATAATCTGTCACATATTCCTCAAACCTTGACAAATCACCTAATTTTTTGAATGCAAGAGCTAATTGATCATCCTTTTCCTTATTTACATGATTTGGTGTGAATTTTGTGAGCAAAGCCAAATGTAACTCATCTAGACCATTTGTATATACAAGGATTTTGGAATCATCTGATGCATGTGTCCACCAATTCAAAACCATACCAACCATATGCCTTGTAGCAATTTCTACTATTTCACTGTTAGGAAGATTATGTATTCCTTGCAGGGACCTGTAATGATTAATCCATATATAAATGGTATCTTTGGGATTAGGATTACCATCAATATTTAGGATTATTGCACTTTCCCAAAGATTAAAAGGAAACAAAAACTATTTTTGGGTAGATACACCTATATTTTTTGACACTCTGCCATTTTAGCTTGAGATGTACCTTCTTCATTGGTTGGTGTTTTTCCTGCTTTCTTTTGTAAAGCATGATATCCTGTTGGAATAACTATTAAAGGGTTGGAAGCCTTTTGAAGCTGGATTGGTTTTTGTTCTCTTTTTGCTTTCCTAGCTTCTTGTTTCTTTTCTGTGGTTTGTTGTTCCATGAATCTTTTAACAACTTCCAAATTTTCATTAGCTATTTTAATCTCAGAAGCTATTTCAGCTAATGATTCTTCCATTCCATCTATATGTGCTTCTCATATCTTGTCCAATTATTGACATAATTTAACTGTCTGATTTCCTCTTTTTGATCTACATTATCATCCAATGAATGCTCTAATATGCATGACACATCAACTCTAGTATCAATTTCTGTGGAATCAGATATTGTAACACAATGTTTTTGTTTCAATGGCCATCTACTTCCTCTATGAAATGTTTTTCCTCCTTTGTTCCATGTAATAGAAGAGGATGATCCCGACTTGATAGGATTAGGAGAACTTGGAGGAGATACCATAAATATTTTCATGTGCACTGATGTAGGCTGGACTTCAACAGATGGTTGAGGATATTTTGTTTGTATCACTATGTTGGACACACTTTGAGGTAGAGATAATTCTTTGACATCTTTATTTTCTACATTATTTACAGGAGTAGATGCAGGATTCCTGAGGGATGGACTCCTGGTAACTATTGGCAAGGGCCTTGGAATTCGTAATGATTGGCTTCGTGAAAGGTACGACCTATGTGATGGATGATTTATAATGACTTTTGTTGATTGTCCATCATCAAAGTATTCAATTTGAAATTTTTTATTGAATTAGGAGCATTGGCTGATTGCATAGAGATTTCCCATTCTTTGGGAATATCAAAATCTACGAAACTGATTGGCATAGATATTGCTCCTTCAGATAATGGTCCAACTGGAACTGCTACTTGACTTTTACCCACTGGAAACTTTATAGGGACCAATGTATTACAGACCTGACACAAAAATTTTACTACAATTGATAATTCAAAACTTCCTAGCTTTAAATCTAGACCATTAGTTTGAATTATGAGGCTCCACATCTTTCCAAAATCATCTCTTTCCAAAGGATAAGGAAAATCAGGGTAAAATGTAACATATTGTGTACCATTTTCCAAAGTACACACTGTTTGCCCTACAATGGCTTGATGGAAAGTTGTAAACCTTGAATCCAGCAAGGCCACATAAGAACTACCAGGTAAACCTTTTCCTAATAAAGGTGTGATAATTATTTGTACTACTCCAAAGTGAATATAATTATAGCCTTCTTATTTCAAATATTTTAGAGCAACCAATTCTGCAGATGTAAACAGATTAAGTTTTCTACAGGCCTTATTAGAGCTGACTTTGATATTTCTTTCTGCAGTCCTGAATACTTGCTTTATTTTAGGCCTATAAACACTTAAGGGAAAATTCCTTTTAACAACATTCTTTTCTATTTTCTGTAAAAAAAATTTCTGTTCTGCTAACTTATATACTTCCTTTTCATCCAATTTAGGGATTAACAGAGATAAATCATATTTGCCTACTATTTTTTCCTCAATAATATCATCAACTTGGCATGCATAATTTACAAGATTTTCATCTGTAGAAGTAAAAGTGTCAAAGGAATCCATGCTTACAGAGTAAATTGCTCCTCTTCTTCAATCGTGCTTGACGATGCTCCAAGCTATTGTAGCCAACAGCAAGAGTGCAATCAACACCAATGCAGTTCTTCTGGTCAAGATGATGAAATGGGCATTTGATAGAAGATTCTAGTTAAGATTTTTGATTCACCAGATCAGACCATGCTGCAGGTGAAGAGCATACTTTCCCAAACTAGAATCACAGAACCGGGCTCTGATACCAAAACTAGCAAGGCAAAGAAAAACTAGAAAGGTAGATATGGCAAAGAGGGACACTTGAGAGAGGGACTGTAGGCTTTCTGCAAGTTAGCCTTTTAGCACTAGCGAGGGATGTACTTACAGGATTTTTTATAGACTGTAAGCTAGCTTTTTCTTTGAGTTAGCAAAACGTAGCCTAGTAGGAGGTTGTCCTCAAAGTACTTAAATAACACATAGATTTGATAGAAAAAATCCACACGAAGATTATAAAATATATAGGCAAGTTTTCTATAAGAAAAATAAGGTTAAAAAATATTAATATTTATTATATATGTTTAAATGTTGTAACACCTTCAAAAGGTAATTTTACTATAATCCTTGGGAAGTTTAGACAATTGTTATGTTTGAATTTTTGTTAAATGGGAAAGCTTGAGTGTTAGTTTTTAACCATGGTTCATTACGTAATACAATAATGTTTGGTTTTTAACTTTTAAAATATAGGGAAATATGTCTTAAGTGACCTAAATTACACTTTACCCTTTCTATATAAAAATTGGATTTTTTTTGTGCACCTCATTTTCAGTCTAAAATTAGTGTATATAATGGAGAAGCAATAGGAGATAATTATTCATATAAATTATAATTATAGTCCTCTTCAAATATTTGATCATACTATAACATCAGGAATGTGTTTTTGTTGAGATTTTACAAGTTAATTGCAAGAAAACCATATCACTCATGTTCTTTGTGGGTATTAGGAGGTCTATACATCGAAACAGTGGGTTGGTGCTTAAAGTGGGAAAAAGAAGCAAGGATATTTTATGGGTATTGAAAAACATTCTAACGAGTAGATTTGAGTTTGTGCAACTTTTATTGAAACATATCCATTTTGAATCTAGTTGTTGTCTTCTGCATATTTGCTTGAAGAAAAAGAAAAATTATTATTTCTTTATCATATTTGCATTAAAAAAAGAAAAGGAAGAACTGCACTTTTGTAAAATGAATTATTTCAAATGTATTTGAATTATACACTTCCATTTTTCATTGTTCATGGGTTTGATAACAAAATTATTATGCATATAATTTTTTTGTTGTATTTTAAAATCCCTCATTTGATGTGTAGATTATTTTGTCTATGATGCAAGATTCTCTATTTTTTTTAGAGTTGTCAATACATTTATGGGAAATGTGATGGAGGTATTGCAAGTGGTAGGAGACGAACAACAAGCATCGGTCCTCATAAAAATTTTTGTGGTGGAGGAGGCATAAAATGATCTATGTTTGAATCCTAGGCACGAGGCCACCAAAGAAGAGGACATGATGTGGAAGGCCCTCATTTTTTACATCTTCAACAATGAAAACACGAAGGGACTCAAACATCTATGCATGAAGAACCCTCACGATCTAGTTCCAATTATGGAACACCACTACTTCGAGCTACCTGCGATTGGAACCCTATTCGACTTATACAAACTGCCATCTCCTTGGTTGTTGCACAACCACATGGTATCCAACCTCTTACCAAAGTTCATGAAAGTCCAGTCCGTAAAGTGTAGGGTCATTTGCATAGCATGGAATCCCAAGGACACCCTCGTCTCCTACTATTTTTTTGCTAACACAATCCGTGGACTTACAACACTAGAGGATGCCTTTGACATGTTGTATTCAAGAATATATCACTTGGGTCTCTTTTTTGACCATATTTTGGGATACTAGTACAGTAGTCAAAGCAAGTCAAGCATCTTATTTTTAACATATGAAGATTTGTAGGTCAACTTCACAATTCAATAAAAGATATTAGTTGATTTCTTGGAATATTTTTTTGAGATAGACATAATGGAGGTGTCCATTTTTTATTTTGAGGTTATTTTAAATGTTTTTGGGACTCAAAATTTTTTGTAATATGGAGTGCACTTTCAGTTGAACCCAACACTTCTCAATCCACTTTTGTCATCATAGACTATTTTGGAAGTATGATTTCTTCATGACCATGGCCCTCTTACGATTCCATCATGATTTTGGGTGCTCCTACAATAGGAGGTATTGTTTTTCGATCATGGGAATCTATTGGGTACTCCAGTTAAGGAGTTGTCTTTACTTTTTAGCAGCTTGTCTCTTAGTGGATTTTTTTGAGATGGACATAATGGAGGTGTCCATTTTTAGTTTTGAGGTTGTTTTAAAAGGTTTTTTGGACCTCAAAGTTTATTGTAATAAGGAGTACACTTCTAGTTGAACCCAACACTTCTCAACCTACTTTTTTCATCAAATGCTATTTTTGGAAGTAGGCTTACTTCATGACCATGGCCCTCTTATAATTCCATCATGATTTTGGGTGCTCCTACAATAGGAGGTATTATTTTTTATCATGGGAATCTATCGGGTACTACAATTTAGGAGTTGTTTTACTTTTTAGTGGATTTTCTCTTAGTGGATTTTAATTTTTTAGCTTTGCTCATGTCTTCACCAGAAATATTTCCAACATCACAATGTAAGTGAATCTAGTACCTAGTCATCTTCTTTATAGCAACTAGCGAATGCAGAAACTGGTTATCCATGCATTTCGATAGGATGAGGAGGTTACCATAAGGACACTTTTGACACTTTAGGTAGCACCACATCAAGCTCAACATCAACTTTCAGATCAAGCTTTAGCATCATATTCTTGGCTATTTAACCATAACTTTTTGGATGGTTCAACATTATTGTATAAAGGTACACTTTTTGTAGATACTAAAACCTTCTAGATGAGATTCATCATTAAGAAGGATATTAGAATACTAATGAGTATTTTATACATAGTAAAATGCACATTAAGGGAGGATTTTAAAGTATTAAATATAATCAATGGCAATATCAACAATAGTAACAATACTTTTCTTTCCTTTCCCAAATAATACATTAATGGGGTGAACAGTATAATACCACTTTTTACTTTTATTTCCCAAATAATATTATCCAATATAATCAATGGCAATATCAAAAATAGTAACAAAAGTAATGCATAAATCATCACACACAATAGAGACACCAATTTAACATGGTTCACCCAATGTGGACTACTCCATAGATAAAATGTTTCACTAATATTTTCTCAATAAATATCTTTGGAATCCTTTCCCTATTACAATATTTATGGACCTTTGTCCAAATGAGACACCAATCTCCTGATCAAGTTCATGGATCTCTATCCACAGGAGAACTCTTTTCTCCTCTACTCTAGCTGGTGATCTTCTAGAAGAACTGCTACCTCCACTACACTAGCTAATGGATATCTATCCACTAAATACTTATGTCGTCATTCAAAAGACCTATCCTCACTACCCTAGCTAATGGATTTCTATCCATTGGATACTGTCATCCTCTATACTCTATCACCTCCAAAGCTTGCTATTTGCTCTATCTCAAATCTGCACTAAACATAGACCTTTGGTCTAGCACAACTCTACTCAATATCTGTCTCTAGTCTAGCACAAACCTATTCTCATATATGTACCAAACTCTATCCTCAAATCTATCCTAAACATAGTACTTTGGTCTAGCACAAATATACTCAATCTATGTCTCTGTTCTGGCACAAACCCATCATCAAATCTACACCAAAATCTATCCTCAAATCTGTACTAAAAACATTCCTTCGGTCTAGCACAAATCTGTCCTCAATATTTGTCCTCAAGTCTTAACACAAAGCTTGACTTAATCACAAATCAACTCTATTAGATCTACCTCAAACCTTAACTCAAGGTTTGAACAAATCAATCAATCAACTCTGCTCACAAGTCTTCTCAAATACTTATCTCAAATCTACCTTGTAAGCTTCCACAAAAGCTCACACTAGTCTATCCACAAGTACTCTCTAGAACTTATCCAATCAACAAGTTTTCACCAAGACTTACCTCAAATCTACTCAACAAGTCCTTACTAAAACTTGTCCAATCTGCTCTTAATCTCTGTCCTCAAATATTTATTGTAAGCTTTCACAAAAACTCACACAAATCTGTCCACAAGTCTTCTCTAAGACTTACCTCAAATCTACTCAACAAGTCCACACTAGAACTTGTCAAATCTCACATAAATATATATAAAATTGTTAGAGACTCAATATGTTTCACATTCATCACAATGTTCAATCACTTTCAATCTCTCTTTTTACCATAGAAACATATAGAGAATTGTTAGAGACTCAATATGCTTCACATTCATCACAATGCTCAATCACTTTCAATCTCTCTTTTTACCACATAAACATATAGAGAATTGTTAGAGACTCAATATGTTTCACATTCACAAAACACTCAACCTCTCTCTCAAATCAATTCAGAATATGGAACAATTTGTTTCACAGAACTTGAACTATCACTTCAACACATTCATTTGACTAGGCTCAACCAATCACTCAATAAAATAATCCTTGCTCACAAACCCTAGTCCAAGCATATGAACACTCAATTATTTCCAACAAATCTCACATAACAATGATACTCATGTTCTTTCACAAACCCTAATCCAATCTTCAAACTCAACAACAAGGGATATCAATCACCCAACTATGAAGCATGCATTCACTCACTCAAAATATCCAACAATGCTTATCAAACAAAGTTTATAGCATTTACTTCCATTTCAAAAAACTCATCAACTCAACAAACCAACAAAGAAAAATTTAACTAAGTCATTTTCACTCCAATCTTGTTTTCAAAAAACCTCAACCAATCAATTACTTCAACCAAGGAAGAATGTGCCCATACCTTTTACTTGATGAAGAGTAGACTTTAAAACCTGTTTCAACAAGATCAAACTCTTTGCCAATCTCAAGGGTTAGGTATCAAAATCCTTCTCAAAATTTCATTCAAACATTCCCTCAAAATATTCCACTATACAAAATATTAAATCTCAACACATAAAAATCAACCTCCAAGTCAATCAAAATAATAACAAAGTTTTGACCTAAGGACCTAACCCTTTAAAAATCATGCAATGATCATTGTTCAAAACATCTCAAAGTGTCTTTGTAACACCCAAAGACCTAATAATCAAAATACAATTTTTAATTCACTTTTCCCACCTTATAACTCCCAACCATTGAAATAAAACTAAATAAATAATTCTATAACTTGAAACCTTATAACTCCCAAACTTTATAATAAAACCAAACAACCTTGAAACCTTATAACTCCCAAACTTTATAATAAAACCAAACAACCTTAAAACTTTATAACACCCAAACTTTATAATAAAACCAAACAACCTTGAAAACTTTAAAATATATTTTAATTTAAAAAAAAAACTTTACTAACATCTACCGCCATCACTCGAGTGATTCAAACGTTTGGCCACCTAGCACATAAGCTTGGACAAACAACCAACTCTTTGAAACTATTGGATATTGGATGAAAACGAAAAGGAAAAGAACAAATTTATTTCCTTTAAATACTATTAAACCCTTATATACTGTCACGCTTCCAATACCATCGAACCATATGCTGCTGTCCAATCATATTATTTCGAAACACATTTGCTTTTGCATCGAATTGCGCAAATCACTTTCTATAACTTCCTCTCGATTACCATGCCTTTCAAAAATTCTGTGTCATAGGGGATTAATTACCTCGCCGCAGCATGTTCATATTTTTCATTTCAACATACGAATAATCGCACAGGGATCAATTTCATATCATATATCGATTGCACATTATATTTTAAAATTGAAACTCTTATCACCTTTAAATATATTAAGGCTTTGCCTTTTTAAACAAGTGATCGTCGGCCCCTTTTTATTTATTTTGGGTATGACTTTTTATATAGTGCCAAACAATAATGGCCCACCTTATGTTCTATAAATATTAATTTAAAATATTAAATATTTAATTTTAAATTATTTAAATATTAAATAGTTTAAAATTTTAAAATTAACTAACCTTTTGGCACTTTACACAATTTGACTATTCAAATATTTAAATTAAAATTTTAAACCTTAAAGCTTATGGGCTTGGTTAAATTTTAATTAAATATTTAAATAAATCACCCATAGGCTATTTAGATCTTTATAATATTTAAATTTTTATTTAAATATTATTTCCATCATTTTCTCAATTATGCCCACAACCATGAGGATCTTTGACCATTATTTTGCTCACACAACCATGAAGATTTTAGTTTTCCTTTGACATCAATGACAACAAAACTTGCTCATATTTCCAACAATCTCCTTCTTTGTCATTGATGGCAAACCATTACCTTTTACCATTTCATTTTATCTCTTTTTGTTCTGCTCCCCCTGGGAAACTGCTCCCCGCATCGAATGCTCTCCTCCTAACTCAAATATTTCCCCCTTTCTCAAATCTCTCCCCCTTTGACATCAATGGCAAAGGGTCACCTTTGGGACTCAGGGCTAAGAATGAAAATCTTAGATTAGTCTCTCCCCCACCTCCTCTTGAGGTGGTTAATTCTGGGGCAGGAGTATTTCTACTCCTAGCATGCACTGATCTTTATTTTTGTCCATATTATTTTTCCATATCTTTGAAGTCATACCCTTTTGAACCTTTTGAGAATCCTCTTTCTTGTCTGTCCTTGGAAGATCTAGAAATTCTGTTCTACACCACCTTGTGTTAGAGTAAATCACTATATAAAATATATTTATATAGAAAAGCAATTATAGTGTTTCAAACTTTAATGGCAGAATTAACAAAATAAGACAAAAACACACAGAAGAAGAGACAACGATTTTAACGTGGTTCACCCAATGCGGGTTACATCCATCGAGAATTTTTAGTCCTTCCTTTCTCAATCCAAACAATAGAGGGTTACAACCTGCAACCAACATCTGCTGTAATTTCCTCTCTATTTTTCCAAGGAATCAACACAGTAATTTTCTTTGTCATAGTCATCTCTCGTTTTTCCTCACAACTATATATAAGAAAAAAACGAGAAAAAAAACTGTTTTTCTTAATATATTCCAAGATTAACATTGAGTTCCCAACATCTAATTTTGGGATAAAAACAAAAAAACTTTTCCTGGTTGTCCTGTTGTAAATCTGAAAACTTTCTCTGGTAGACTAACAGACTGTAAATCTGGAAACTTTTCCTGCCCGTCCTGCAATAAATCCGAAACTTTCTTTGTTTAGCCTCCTCATAATTAGGCTCCATTCCTAACAATCTCCCACTTGGAGACTAATTTCATTGCACCATACTGCAACCAAGGACTGAAAAATTCTCATCATGGCCTCTTATTCCTTAAGGCCAACTGAAGTTGAGCAAAAACTCAACTTTTCTCTTGACACCACTTTTGTCAGCATGTCAGCAGGATTTTGTGATGTGCGAACCTTCCCTAATTTCAAATATCCATCTTCCACTACTGATCTAATGAAATGATACCTGAGTTTGATGTGTTTAGTTTTTGAATGGAATGTCGAATTCTTCGCAAGGTGTATAGCACTCTGGCTATCACTCCATAACCTATTATCCTCTTGCTTCCATTAGTCTTTGCAACCAAACCATCTCTTTGCTTGCTTCTATAGCAGCAACATATTTAGCTTCAGTGGTAGAAAGGGCAACTACGTGTTGGAGTTTAGAAATCCAACTAACCGCTCCTCCTCCTATAGTAAAGATGTAGCCAGTAGTGCTCCTTCCACCATCAAGATCACCTGCCATATCAAAATCTACAAAACCTTTCAAGCATATATTAGAGCCTCCAAAATTCAAAGAATAATTTGAAGTTCCTCTCAAGTACTTGAGTATCCATTTTACCGCTTGCTAATGTCCTTTTCTCGGATTACTCATAAATCTACTCACTACTCCCACTACGTGGGCAATATCTGGTCTTGTACAAACCATTGCATACATCAAGCTTCCAACCGCCGATGCATAGGGAACCTTAGCCATATGCTCTTGTTCCTTTTGTGTCTTGGGACACAAATCTTTGGTGAGTTTGAAATGCTTTGCCAATGGAGTAGCAACAGACTTTGCATTGTTCATGTTGAATCTCTTAAGCACCCTTTCAATGTATTTTTCTTGTGATAATTTTAGAGTGTGACTCTCCTTGTCTCTTGTTATCCTCATACCAAGGATTTGTTTGGCTTCTCCCAAATCCTTCATGGCAAAGGATTTAGCCAACTTCTTCTTGAGCATGTTTATATCTTGCATATTTGTTCTTGCAACTAACATGTCATCCACATACAATAGCAAAATAACATAGTTACCATTTCCAGTTTGCTTAAAATATACACAGTGATCACTTTGACATCTTTCAAACCTTTGATTAGCCATGAACTTATCAAATTTTAAATACCACTTGTCTAGGAGCTTGTTTTAACCCATACAAGCTCTTTTTCAGTTTACATACCCAATCCTCTTTACCTTTCACCTGAAAGCCTTCTAGTTGGTGCATATAAATTTCCTCCTCCAAATCACCATGAAGAAATGTTGTCTTCACATCCAATTGCTCTAGAAACAAATTTTCTATAGCTACAAGACTCAAAACAGCTCTAATAGAGGTCATTTTTACAACTGGAGAAAAAATCTCATCAAAATCAATACCTTTTTTCTGAGCAAATCCCTTGACCACTAGTCTTGCTTTGTATCTCTTATGCCCTTCATTCTCCTCTTTAATCCTGTACACCCATTTATTGGTCAAAGCTCTTTTACCTTTGGGTAGCTCAACCAAATCCCAAGTTTGGTTGTGAAATAAAGAGTCCATTTCTTCATTCATTGCAAGCTCCCACTTATTCCTGGTATCCATCCGTAATGCTTCCGAAAACATTCCGGCTCACCAGACATCGGTATACAAAACATAATCGGAGAAACGTTGAGGAATTTTACTTATCCCGGTAGATCGTCTAACAACACTTTCTGGAGATTGAGGTGCTTGTTGTTGCTGCTGTACATTTTGATCTTCTACCACTTTTGGAGTTACCTTTTCTAGGTGTCCATCAAGGTCTATGTATTCAGCAATTTCCTCTTTCTGTTTATTTCCTTGCAACCGATCTTTATACAAGTTTTTTTCATTAAATATGACATCCCTACTTCTAATGACTTTTCGGTTATCACAATCCCATAATCTATAACCCAAGCCATCAATACCGTAACCAATAAAATAGCACTTTTGGGCCTTAGCATCTAACTTATTTCTGTTCTCTTTGTCTATATGCATAAAAGTCTCACATCCAAATACCTTAAGGAAAGAATAATTTACTGGTTTACCTGTCCAAAGCTCTTCCGAAATTCCTCCATCCAAGGCACTAGACGGTCCTCTATTAATCAGATATACTGCAGTATCAATAGCATGAGCCCATAAAAATAATGGTAAGCCTGCATGTATTCTCATGCTCCTAGCACGCTCCATAATGGTTCTATTCATTCTTTCTGCAACCCCATTTTCTTGAGGTGTTCTTAAAACTACCTTGATTCTTCTAATTCCATTTTTAGAACAAAACACATCAAATTCTCTACTACAATATTCTCCACCATTATCCGAATTTAGACACTTTAACCTTTTTCCAGTTTCATTTTCAACTAATGCTTTCCAATTCTTAAAGGTATTAAAAACATCACTTTTATTCTTAATGCAATATATCCATGTTTTCCTTGTTGCATCATCAATAAAAAGTACATAGTAAGAGGAACCTCCAATAGAAGTTACCTGAGCTTGGGCCCCAAACATCTGAGTGCACAAGCTCCAATTTCTCTTTCTTCCTTTCCTTGCCATCCTTGAGAAATCTAACTCTCTTTGCTTTACCATAAACACAATCCTCACATAATTCCAAATCAATCTCTTTTAACTTAGGCAATAACTTTCTTGAATGTAAAATTTCCATACCTTTTCCACTTATATGGCCAAGTCTTTGGTGCCACAAAGATGCACTCTCACCTGTAGAAACTAAATTCATGGAGCAGTGAGAAAAATCAGTAAGTAAATAAAGAGTACCCACCAATTTACCTCTAGCTACTATCAATGAACCTTTAGTAACTTTCCAAGAATTTTCTCCGAATGCAACCGTGTATCCTTCACCATCAAGCTTACTTGCCGATATAAGATTTCTCTTTAAATATGGTATGTGTCTCACCTCTTTAAGAGCCCATTGACATCCATTTGGGGATTTAATCAAAATCTTTCCAATACCCACGATTTTACATGGTTGGTCATTTCCCAATAGAACTTGTCCATAATCTCCAGAAACATAATCTATGAAGTATTCCTTATGTGAGGTAGCATGGAATGAAGCACCACTATAAATTACCCAATAATCACTATTTCTATCAAGAGATAAGATTAAAGCATCTTGTAGAATTTGTCCAATGAATATTGGCTTCGAAGTGTTACCATTATTATCATTACCTTCATTTCCATCACCATTTCTTTGCCAACAGTCCTTCTTGAGATGACCATTTTTGCCACGAGTGCCAACACTGTAGCTTTCCTTTTCCACGTGATTTGGATCTGCCTTTGGATTTTCCACGATGTGAACTCTTGCCTCTTTCTCTTCCTCTTCCTCTATTCTCAATAGTTAAGGCAGTGCTAGATGATTCTCCCGTGGTTTTTCTTCTCATGTCCTCATTGAGTATCACACCAACCACATCATCAAATTCTAATTTATTTGAACTCGAAGCAGAGTTACTTACCGCCATTACCAAATTGTTCCAACTTTTCAAAAGAGAGCATAAGATTAATAAGGCCCTAAGCTCATCATCAAAATCCAATCCTACTGAATGCAATTGATTAGTGACAGTATTAAATTCATTTAAATGATCATGCACAGATCCTCCTTCACTCATTTTCATGTTAAATAACCTTTTCATTAAGAATACCTTATTTTATGCTGATGGTTTCTCATACATCTTGGCCAACTTATCTATGACTCCCTTAGTAGTCTTTTCATCAGATATGTTGAAGGCTACAGTGGCTCCCAAGCACAGCCTCATAGTACCCAATGCCTTTCTATCAAGGAGACTCCACTCCTCATCAGACATAGATGAAGGTCTCTCTGTTTCCCCCTCAAGAGGTAAGTAAAGATCCTTCAGTACAAGTAATCCTCCATCTCGCATCTTCCGAATTGAAAGTTCGGCCATTGAATTTTTGAACTCTAAACCTCCCTTCTTCCGCCATTGCTCCCAATTGATCCAAAAATTCTCCTTCTGTCAAGTGCACCCAACAAAACAACCGCTCGGATACCACTTGTTAGAGTAAATCACTATATAAAATATATTTATATAGAAAAGCAATTATAGTGTTTCAAACTTTAATGGCAGAATTAACAAAATAAGACAAACACACACAGAAGAAGAGACAACGATTTTAACGTGGTTCACCCAATGCGGGTTACATCCATCGAGAATTTTCAGTCCTTCCTTTCTCAATCCAAGCAATAGAGGGTTACAACCTGCAGCCAACATCTGCTGTAATTTCCTCTCTATTTTTCCAAGGAATCAACACAGTAATTTTCTTTGTCATAGTCATCTCTGTTTTTCCTCACAACTATATATAAGAAAAAAATAGAAAAACAAACTGCTTTTCTTAATACATTCCAAGATTAACATTGAGTTCCCAACATCTAATTTTGGGATAAAAACAAAAAAAACTTTCCCTGGTTGTCTCGTTGTAAATCCGGAAACTTTCTCTGGTAGACTAACAGACTGTAAATCTGGAAACTTTCCCTGCCCGTCCTGCAGTAAATCCAGAAACTTTCTTTGTTTAGCCTCCGCATAATTAGGCTCCATTCCTAACACCTTGCTATATACCCAACATTATTGCACTTGTAGCACTTAATGTTGTGATTCCTTGAGGGTGCAAATGTCTTGTAGTTCCTTCTGGTGAAACCATATCCATTCCTGTCATGAACCCTACAATTTACTGCCTTGTGACCAAACTAATTACATGAGTAGTAATACCCATGTAAAAAATACCTGTTTTTGAAGTTCCCATATTCTTGTCTTTCATGTATCCTATACTATGAAGCCTTATACCCAAACATGTGACATGAGAAGCATCGTCCATTGAAGAAACCTTACCTTGACCACATTGGTCTCTCAACCTCTTCTACCCTATCATGTTCCCTGTTCTATCTGTTTCTCATTTGTGTATTGTTTGTTTCCCTGTTGACCTTTCTATTGTCTAACTTATACTCAGAAGTCTCACTCTCTCTTTTATTTTATTCTTTTGAAGATTCTTCTTCTTTGGTGCTTGAGCTTGACTCTCCTTTTTCTGCTTCTTGTTTCCCTTGTTCTTCTTCAAAGCTAAGTTCTTTTTTGGTGACTAATGATATTTGTGCATTGATAATCTTGTCCAAGATCTTTGAATTTTTCTTAAACTTATTTAACTTATCCTTAGATTCTTTCATTGCCATCCTTAGTGATCTTTCACACTCTAGGTCTTTTGTCTTTAATTTTTCAGCCATACCTTCTTCCATTTTTCTTGCCTCTTCAACCTTAATTTTGAAGTTAGTAAGTTCTTGTAGAAAATTTGCTTTTGCTTTCTCATCTTTTTGAGCTTGAACCCTTAATATTGAGTTCTCAATTTTTAATTATTTGAGATCAACAATAAGTCTTTCACATTCTATCTCTTTTACCTTTGACTGTTCAACCATACCTTTTTCAACTCTCCTTGCCTTTTCAACCTTATATTTCAAGTCAGAGAGATCTTGTATAAGATTTGTCTTACATTTCTCATCCTCTTGTGTTTGAGCCTTTAATTTTAAGTTCTCCCTTTTCAACTCAACAAGTTCCTTAGGAGTGACTTTCTCATTTTCTCTTTTTGAATTTTTCTCTTTTATTTGGTATTCAATTTCTTCTATTGTCCAAAGTAGAGTTTGTTCTTCATACCTATTTTGACATATGCTAGGTGCTATCAAAACTAGACCTCATCTCTAAAAGCAAATATAACTTTCTACAAAATTTGAGAAGATCACTAGGTATGGTTGAATGACTGGAATACCCTAGTATATTCCTTATAGCAACAGGAAGGGTTGTGTTGAAAAACATAATTACTCACAAGAATGATGAATAGATGTATGATTAAGATACAAATGTGGTATTGTTTGTAAGATTGTAAACACAACTTATCCTAATGCATGTGAAATGGATGAACATGCATAATGCAATGCAAGTAAATGAATGCATGTGCAAAATGAAATTCATAAAGTAAATGTTTTTGTATTTTTTATGTTTTGCAATGTTCTTGAATTTTTAATTTTATGATTTTTTATGGTTTTTAGGGGGAAAGATATGCTACCTTAGGTACCCCAGTGTGTGTTCCACTCAATGAATAAGACGAAGGTGCGATACCTTTAGAATCCTTACTTTACCTCATTGAACTTGATTGGGAAGGTGGGGAAGGTACGTTACCTTGAGGATCCCCAGGGTGCATGTTGTCTACTGCAATATAATCAACTTGCTTAGGAAGAGTGACAAAAATGAACTCTCCCAATTGGGGTATGGACCTCTATGGGGTACCCATGTCTTGGTGGGGAGAAACAAGCGAACTGTCTGCACAAAGCTCATTTCATTCTAGTAGGTCTTGGACCACCTTCCTTAATGAATGACAATCGCGGATGTCATGCACATGTATACGATGATAGACATAATGGAGGCTTTCATAAAGTGACCTCGGTTTGGGTACTCTTTGTTTGACCTGTGGTAATACAAATGCATTTACCTCATACAACTTTTGAAATAAAATCACAGTAGTCATCTCAAATGTAACCACTCGTTGAGGTGGCTTGTTAGGCCTACGAGGATGTGGATGACCTAGGAGGTGCACATGGGAATATTTGACCTCTATTTTGGTAGGCTGAGGTACTATGGATGAACCATCTATGGGAAAATCCCCACTATCCATGAGATCCTAAACCACATTCTTGAATCCATAACAATTGTAAATGTCATGGTCCTCTATTCGATGATAGATACAGTAATGGTATTCCATATAACCCTTAGGTTTAGCTCTATTTGGATCGAAAGGGTTTATGTCGGGTAAGGTTAAGACCTTAGCCTCTTGCATCTTTTAGAAATTATCTTACATGAGCTCGTTTAAAGGAGTCCAAATATGTTACTATTATTTTGGGTGCTCAGCCTGTGCTAGCTTAGTTTGATGACCAGGTTGAGCCCTAGGTATTTCAATTTCTAGCTTAGGGGTCTTCTCTTGATTTTTGGGTGCAAGGGATGGAATACTGACTATGGTCACTTGTTGATTGACAATTTGAAGTTGTTTTTTGTTGAGCATGTTGTGTATTAGGGATGTAAAACTGTGACATGAATGAATGTCATATCTATTTTATCTATGGTATACACAATGCTCATCCTTCTCATATTCTTTGGGTTTTAGATGATTCATATCTAAAGATCGCACCCTAGGTAGGGTGATGGCGTTTATGGAATTTGATTGAAAATCGATACCATAGGTTCGAGCCAAGGGGAATATTTTCTAGGTTTATGGAGCAATCGATTTAGCACTTCCTCTTGTTGAGGCTTTTCCTATGATTGAACAGGAGGTCGTTTGGCCTTATATGGGGGTTGCTTTTGTAGTTCTTGGCTCTGAAGAGAAAGCAGGATAAATTACAATGTCTATTTTTGTTGCTCTATCCACGTCTCTATGTTATACAGGCGATTTTGCGTATGATCCAATAAAGATAAGGATATCATGTGTATTTCTAGCGATGCACTTGGAATATCATCATTGATTGAAGGAGGTGCAAGAGTGGGGGCTACAGAGCCCCCAAGTATATGCAAATTACCCATTCCTTCATTTGAGATGATGTGGATGCTTCATGATGATCCACACTTGATAGTGGCATCTGTTGGACATTTTGAGTAGATAAGTTATCATTGATGTCAATAGTGAGTTGTCATTGATGTCAAAAGGTCTTAAGGAGAAATGCAATTGATTGGTTCCAAAAGAGCTTCATAATTTTATGTGAGAATAAATAAAAGATTTTATTAAAACCATAGATGAGCAATGTAAAAGGATTTTTATAAAAATCCAAGGAGACCTTTAATTTCAAATTAGAAAGCCCAAGGAATTTTTAATATTTAATTTATAAATATTATTTATTTGAAGTGGCAAAACCTAAGTTTATTCTGCCGACGTGCAAGTCAAAGACTTCCCCCTCGTCGATGTGATGGAAGTGATAATAAATTCATATATATATATATATATATATATATATATATATATATATATTGCCTTTGCTAAGGCCAAAAAGTATGTGATATATTTTGAAAAACGTGTTGTAAATCATGGAGGAAATATAGTAGTTTTTGTGCGCTGCATAAATCTAAAATTCGATGTGTTTAAGACATCGAGGTGCTTAGTCAATAGCACCATTTGGTGGCTAGCTCAAGTGGAATTTGGCTTGGTGCTTGTGGCAAAGTGGTTATCGGTTCGAACCTGACGATAGCAATTTTGGAAGCCCTTTTGTGTTTCTGTTTCGATGGCAGCAGAGAAGGTGATAGAGTGTGTGGGTACTCTAGTGTCCATGTGAGCATCTAGCTCACGTAGTAGCCAAGGTTGTGGCTAGAGCGCTTGGGGAGACAACGTCATGGGTTCAAAACCCACTAAGGGAAAAGGTACATTTTTTAATTTAATTTTCATTGCCCTAAGGTTTGACATGAGGTAGTTGGGAGGCATAAGGATTAATTAAAGTTAATTTCTTGTGGTGATTTTTCATGGTAAAATAGTGAAGGGAGTTATAAGGAGTTTGATATTAATTTTAAAATAAATTCCTAATTGTTATATTTGCATATTGGAGGAGTAAGCCTTTTAAGGTGTTGATTTTATTTTAAAGGACTTTTTGCCAAAGGGATTATTGTGAAAGTAATTGTTCTAATATTTTTAGGGTGTTGGATGTTATTTTAAAAATATGGAGTGATAAGGTGTATTTGTGTTTGATATTATTTTATATTGTGATTCTTTGAGAGAGATTATTATCTTCTAACCTCCTTGAGTTTGGCAAAGAAGTGTTTATGATTGTGGTATATTTGTGTGGTCTACTCCTCATCAAGAAAAAGGTATGGACACATTTTTCCTTGGTTGATTTGATTGGTTGGTTTTCTAGAAAAAAACTTTGGAGTGAAAAGGACTTGATTAGGTTTCCTTATTAAGTTGTTGAGCTATTATGAAGTGAATGTTATACACCTTGTTTTTTAAGCATTTTTGTTGAAGTGAATGGTTGAGTGAAGAAATTGAACTAGGATTTGCAAAGATCATGAGTATCATTGTTATGTGAATATTGTTTGATAAGCATTGTTGTTGAAGTGATTGGTTAAGTGAAGAACTTGAACTAGGATTTGAAAAGAACATGAGTATCATTGTTATGTGAGATTGGTTGATAAGCATTATTGGAAATATTTTGAGTGAGTTTTCATATGCTTGGACTAGGGCTTGTGAGAAAGGATTATTTTATTGAGTGATTGGTTGAGTAGAGTTGGTTGTGCCTAGTCAAGTGGATGTGTAAGGTGATAGTTCAAGTTCTATGAAACAAATTATTTTATATTCTGAGTTTATTTGAGAAATAGGTTGAGTGTTGATGAGTGTGAAACATATTGAGTATCTAAAAATTCTCTATATGTTTATGTGATAAAAGAGAGTTTGAAAGTGATTGATATTTTGTGAATGTGAAGCATATTGAGTCTCTAACAATTTTCTATATGTTTCTAAAATAGTGACTGAAAGTGACTGAGAATTGTGATGAATGTGAAGCATATTGAGTCTCTAAAAAATTTCTATATGTTTCTAAAAGAGTGATTGAGCATTCTGATGAATGTGAAGCATATTGAATCTCTAAAAATTCTCTATATGTTTCTAAAAGAGTGATTGAAAGTGATTGAGCATTGTGATGAATGTGAAGCATATTAAGTCTCTAACAATTATCTTTATGTTTCCATGAGTTTGGACAAGTTATAATGTGGACTTGTTGAGTAGATTTGAGGTAAGTCTTAGAGAAGACTTGTGGACAGATTTGTGTGAGCTTTTGTGGAAGCTTACAATACAGATTGAGAGCATATTTGGATAAGTTCTAGTGAGGACTTGTTGAGAGCAGATTGGACAAGTTCTAGAGAGGACTTATGGATAGATTAGTGTGATATTTTGTGGAAGCTTACAGTGATAGATTTGTGCTAGATTTAAGGACTATGTTTATTGCAGATCAGAGGATAGAGATTGAGGATATATTTATACTAGATCGAAGGACTGTGTTTAGTACATATTTGAGGATAAATTTTGGTGTAGAATTAAGGACAAGTATGTGCCAGACCAAAGATAGATATTGAGAAAATTTGTGCTAGATCGAAGGACTGTGTTTAGTGTAGATTTGAGACAGAGCTTTAAAGGTGATATAGTCTAAAGAATGATAGTCTCTAGTGGATAGAGATCCATTAGCTAGGGCAGTGAGGACAAGATTATTTAGTGGATAGATATCCATTAGCCAGAGTGGTGGGAGTAGCATTTCTTCTAGAATATCACTAGTCAGATCTAAGGAGAAAGGAGTTCTCCTATGGATAGAGATCCACAAAATTGATTAGGGGATTGGTATCTCCTTTGGACAGAGGTCCATAAATATTGTAATAGGGAAAGGATTCCCAAGAGACTGATGAGAAAATTTTAGTGAAATATTTTCTTCATGGAGTAGCCCACATTGGTTGAACCACACTAAATTGATGTCTCTATTGTGTGTGGTGATTTATGTATTGCTTTGATTACTGCTGTTGATATTGCTATCTATACATTGCATAATATTGATTGGGAAATAAAAGAAAAAAATGGTCTTATATTGTTCACCCCCCCTTTCAGTAGAAGTTTATTTTCTTTAACGTTCACATGGTCTAGTTGGCTATCCAGTTCATGCTTTCATTTTACTTTGTATTTTTGAACTATAAAAGCCTGAACACCCCCAACTTGATGTGGGGGAGACACTCATTCTTGATCTTGAGGAGGCACCATGAGAAATGAGTCATGGGTGATTAATTTCAATGGTTTTGACTCCTTCGATGTGGAAGCAACATCTGATTGCACCATCTCTTGTTTTATTTGCTTTAGAGTCACTCAGTACTCTAACTTAATGTTGACCATCTCCACAAAATTGTGAGAAGGTACTTTGACTTTCAGATCAGTTGTGGGTAGATCATCATCTGGTCAAGGTGCTTTTGTATCAGTCATACTAATGTTTTTTTCCCCTCATAGGGTAATATGATTATGTAATTTTTGGTTATGGGATAAGGTAGTGATTTCTTGATGCAAGCCTCAGTCGAATGTTTGATGATTTTATCCAAATGAACATTTTGAGGCTCACACATTGCTAGAGTTTCTTGTGGCTCATTGACCTTCTTGTAATACTTGAATGGCTTAGGATCATGGGGGACCACATACACTTGTCCTTGGTATATAAATTTTAGGTTTTGGTGTACTATGGAAGGCACACATTCCATATCCCTCATCCATGGTCTGCCTAGCAATATGTTATACTGCCTCTCACCCCCTAAGATATGGCACAATGTATGTATCATATTTATACCAACCTATATAGGTAGGACTATTGTGTCGATTGTTGAGGAGGTGGCATCATTGAAGGCTCTCAATGTGAACGTTGAGTCCTTAATGTGTGAAGATGGTAAATTTAAATACTTCAAAGTTGTAGTTGTGATGATGTTGATAGATGAACTAGTATCAATCAAGACTCTCTTGTACAAAATTTGATTGATGCTCGCTATGATGTGTAGTGGAGGATCAGGTTTATCTTTAGAATTTGGTTTAATTTTCTATCTATAAAAGGTAATCATAGGGTCCTTTTGTAAGTGAATTGAATTCATTGTTGGTATGGACCGAGATAGATTTTCAGCTTTAATTGACTTTTTTGGTATGTTGGGTTGATCAAGGCATCTCTTGCTTTGTGTTGTAGTATTGATCATACCGATAAAACCCTCATCAAGCGGGGCTATGTGCACCTCATTGATATGCACAACTTGATTGTTGTTGACCTTGTGGTTGGGAAAGAGGATTTTTGAATATGTTGATGTTTTTATTATCGATAGCTAAGGGGCTATCTATTTGTAATTTGTTCTTATCCAACATATTTTGCACTACATTTTTAATGCAATGCAATCCTGGATATTATGTCCATTTTGTCGATGATATTTGCAATACAAGTCTTCCCTATACCCCTTAGATTTGGGGCTATTAGGATCTAGGGTCCGCACCTCAGGTAAGTTTAAATACTTAGTCTTGCAAAGGCGATTGAAAATTGATGCCAAAAATTTAGGTAATAGTGTATAGTTGTGAAGTGGACGTTTTTGTTTATCCTTACCTTGATTCTTGTTACACTGGTTTGAATGCATAGGAGGAGGTTGAACCTAATAGTTTTGTGATTCTTGGCTCTATGTTGCTTTTGGAACATTTAACACGACTTGGTTAACCTGTGCAGGTTTGGCATGCTATGGTTGATGTCGCATGTTCTTATTGTTCCATTATTTCTTTCTACGGACCTTTAGGTCTCCTTCCTCTAGCTTGATATCTTCAATGACCTTGGCTTGTGCCAAAGCCTCCTCAAATGTCAAATATTCTTCCAATTGGAGAAACAATGATATGTGCTTGGCAAAAAAAATTGTAAACATTTGGGTAAGCTCAGTAGTGGGAATAGAGAATGGTAATTCTACCATTAATTTTCACCACCTATTCCCATAATCCATAACTGGCTCATCATCATATTGTCATAGATTGGCCAAGTCGGATAGATTAGTTTTCTTCTTAATGCTGAAAGAAAAGCATTCAAGAAATGCATTTGCTAGTTGTTCAAAGCTCGTAATGTTGTACCTTTTCAATTGATTATACCATTCCAGGGTCGGTCCTGAAATGGTCATTACGAAATTTCTCAGTAACAAGGCACCGTTACTTTGGATCTGGAAGCACATATTCATAAAGCTCCTCACATGCTCTTGTGCATCTTCATTGCCCTATAAATTGTCTAGCTTGGGCATCTTAAAATGATCGGGATACATTGGGCTAGGAACTGAAGGGCATAGAGGCGCATTGTAAATTTTGTTCAAGGTAGGTTTTTGATAAGTCATCCCTTGTTTCTCAATAGCTCTTACCTTTTCAGCCAAGGCTTTGTATGCTTACAAGGATAAAATTTCCTCTTACCTAAGGAGTCTCTGTGGAGTTTTCAGAGGTAGATTCTTTTTAGTTTGAGGTGGATGATTGTTCGCATCGTCCACATCTATAGAAGATGATTCATGATACTGTTGATCCTGGTCATTCAATTCTGATCTTTCATACTACCTATGCTCTAGCCTATTCGGTGCTAAACGTGTATGTGGAAAAGAATCATGTTGTGAATTATAGAGAATATAATCATATGCTCTTTTATTATGCAGCTCAAGGTGTGAAGTAGCGTGTGTTAAGCAAGGTGTAGCGATAGTATTGTCATTGTTGTCAACACACTCAGATGGATAAGTTGATGCAGTGGACAGTTGTTCGAAGTTTTTTTGGAGTATGTACAGTGATGTTCAATGCTTATGAGGATATTTTTGATGTTTGGGTGAAGTTGTTATAGGTTGTTCCTGCAAATTTGCAAAATTTGAAAATCGTCATGAAGTTGTCAAAAAATTGCAAAAGTCATCACAAGGGCAGTTGGACAGGATGGATCAATTTGGAACATACCATCATGTCAAGAAATAGTCTAGAATAGCATTGGAGGTGTCATCAAAGTGTTTGTATTGATCAGTGATGTTTCTGGTAACTTGGCGGATGATTTGGCAAGTGGTTGTACAGATCGAAAAAGGGTAGTTTTGTCAGAAGCATTGGGAGTAAACCGAGAAGAATTTGATAGTAAAATTTTAACTGGAGGTTTTCGTTATCTTCAAGAACATGTGTTCCAAATTTACACAAAAATGGAGAAACGAGGCGAATGTTACAAGCGTTGCAATACTATCATAAAAATGCTCTTTTTGGAAAACATGTGTCAATAGCAGTTTTTATGGAGGTGGTACAGGTTAACCGTAAGGAGTTATGCAACGAGATTCATACTAAATGTATTCATCTTTACAAAGATTCTACATTTCAAATTTTAGAGAAAATAGAGTTACGAGGTGAGAGTTATGATTGTTGCAAAAACAGTATAGGTCACTTTTATGTCAATTTGTTCCACTTGTGCAAAATCCTTCAGTTGGTCGTTTCGACCTTGCAAAGTTGCCAGAGTTTTAGTTTCTGTGTTGTTACACCTTCAAGGAATCAAATAGAGCATATTTAATTTTTGGTTTGAGGTGTCACGTGGCTCCAAAGTAAGAGAACGAGTAAGGTGTCAATTCTTTGCATGTGACGTGTTTGACGAAATGCCTTCTCAAAATAAAAAAAATAAGTTATATTATTTTAAGAAGCTTCATTAAAGAAAATATTTTTAAAATTGAAAATTAAAAAAACAATACAAGTGTGTGCTTTTTAAGTGACAAGGGATTTTATTGAAAAGCGGGGACTTTATTTTGTGAAGAGAGAAGAGTGTGTGAAGAAAAATAAAGAGTGAAAATCCATGATTTTTGGAGTGGTGAAAAACATCACTTCAGTATTTTGGGTATAAATTTCTCATATGATATCCTTTTTGGTTGAAATTTTGAGATAATTTCATAGACAAAGTGCTGCACAATACCCAAAAAGCGTTTAAAAATTGGCATAACGAGCTAAGAGAACAATCAATTTTTTTGAGAAGAAAAGATTCAAATTATGAGTAATGCAGAGAGAGGGATGTTATACTGGGTGAAATAGAAAGGTTTATATTTTGATCTTACCGACCATAGAGAGTTCTAGTTTCAGTGAAGACATTCATATATATCATTTTATTATCAATATCAAAATCAAGTGGGTGCTTGGTAGAGGGGTTGGTGCTCCTTTTTGTTGGTGAATATAAATCAGGGGTTGGTGCTCCTTCCAGTGGGTGCTGGTAAATTGATTGTAAAGTTGGTGCTTTCCAAAGGCTAGATTTGTATGGGAGTCCAAACAATCATTTTTGGGGATTTAATTAGTGAACCTCGATACATCTTGTGTTGTGTGATGTTCTATTTATATACGTGCTTTATTTGGTTTTATGTTTTCATTTTTTTGGCTTTGAGTGTTGAAGTTTTAAGTTTTAAAGAGCTACACTGATTCACCCCCTCTTAGTGTCATTGTGAGACTAACAATTGGTATCAAAGCGAGGTTCCTGAACAGTATTAACTAGATAGGGTGATCTTGGAAGTGACACAATGGCAGGTGGCGAAGGCTTCTCATCAAACAAAGAACCATTGTTTGATGGAACTAATTACGTATTTTGGATACTCAGGATGCAGACATATCTTTGTGCTTCGGGATACAAAATTTGGGATTCAGTAGATAGTGGATACAAAATACCCACCACTTATCCAACCGATGTTGTCGGTAAGAAACTATTTGAGAATGACTCAAAAGCAAAGAATGCTATCATGTGTGGATTAGTGGACAACGAACTGGTAAAGATTATGGGTTGTAAAACGATAAAGGAAATATGAGACAAACTAAAGAGCATTCATGAAGGAGACGTTAAGATCAAGGAGGCCAAGTTACAAACATATCGAGCTCAGTTCGAAGTATTAAAGATGAATGATGATGAGAATATAGAGGAATATATGCTGAGAGTTAATGAATTCATTAATGCAATTAGAGGACTCGACGAGGAAATCAAAGATTATGTCATCGTGAAAAAGGTATTAAGATCCCTTCCCCAAATATTTAATTCTAAATTTTTAGCTATAGAAGAAGCTAAAGATCTAAATTCTTTTAGTATAGATGAGATGCATGGTTCTTTTACTACATATGGGATGAGAAGAGGAAAATCTAAACCCACAGACAGAGAAGCTACTTTTAATACCCATAAAAATATGAAAGAAAAACAAGAATCTGAGGAAGAAAAGACATCAGATAAAATGGAAGCAAACTTTGTTCGATAACTAAAAAGGAGAAAAGGAAAATACAGAGGAAAGTTACCATTTAAATGTTTCAACTGTGGAGGTGTTGGGATTTTTTAGCTAAATGTCCACTTAATGAGAAGAACATAAGTGATGAAGGATCACATGAAGAAAGAAGTGACTGGAAGAAAAAAATAAATTTCAAAAAAAGCAACTTCAAGAAGAAAAGTTTCATCTCTAAGAATGTCAGTTCTTCAGAAGATAGCTCTAGTGAGGATTATGAAAAGGAAATAGGTGAAGCTTTTTTCATGGCACTCAAAGAAGAAAAACCAAAAAAAAAACAGGAATGTGATGAAGAAGAAATTGATGCAGAAGTGAATTTGGAAGAGGACCTAATTACAGCTCTAGATGAATTGAAGATAGAAAGAAAAAAGAATAAGAAAATCTCAAGAAATCTTGAGGATGCAAATGAAATCATAAAAAAATTGAAAGTACAGATAGAAGAATTCAAGAAAATCTCCGAAGATATCGAAGTGCAAATAACCATGAAAATATATTATTGCAGCAAGCTAGAAGAAGAGATTGTTGGTTTAAGAATGCAGCTAGAAGAGATGAATCATAAAATTAGTTGTTATCACAAACATGAAGAAAGTTCTATGAAGCTGGATAAGATCATAAATAACCAAAAGACTACAAGCATCAAATTTGGTTTGGGTTTTGATGAAGGAGAATCGTCAAATGGATCAAAGGCCATAAATGAAGAATCCACAAAGAATGAAGAGAAGAAACAAGTTGATCAAGCAAAAACGAATCATGCAAAGGAAAGCAATAATGAAAGACACAAAAGGATAATCGACAATGATGGCTTCACCAATGTCACACATCAAAGAAGAAGAATATTTATGGCTCCTACGACAACATGGCAAAGACCACCACTCAGGTTCAATCATCTCTTTTCTAGTTATTGTTTTAAATGCAATGGTTATGGACATAAGATCTCAGATTGCAAGTATAATGTAGGACCAAGGAATTTTACCAATAGAAATGCTTTTTCACCTTTGATGGATTATGTATTAGAATGTTATAATTATCATAATTTTGGTTATATTGCAAGAAATTGTCGAAGTACATTTGCATCAAATCAATTTCAAGGAAGAAAATTTCAGCCAAATGGAATAAGAAAAAATAGAAAATTTCCCAAAAAACATGCACAAGCTACTGAAAAAGAAAAACCAAAACAAGAGCCAAAAATTGTAATCAAACCTGAGTGGAAAGAAAAAGAGCAACCTAAGGAAGAAAAGGAATCCTTGATTGTACAGATGACATTTAAAGCACAGAATAAATCCACACCATGGATACTTGATAGTGGATGCTCCAGTCATATGACAGGTGACAAAAAAAATTTGAGAAGTTGCAGCAATATGAAGGTGGTTTAGTAAAGTTTGGAAACAATGATGGAGCTAAGATAGTTGGAAGAGGTTCAGTTAATATTAGTGACAGAAAAATCAGGTCAAAATAAGTCTTGTTTGTGGTTGGTCTAAAGCATAACTTGTTGAGCGTAAGTCAGATTTGTGATAGAGGTCATGAAGTGATCTTTAAGAATCAAGGTTGTGAATTCAGCAATGCAAACAATGGGAAGTTGATAGCAACTGGATCAAGGGCATTTGGCAACCTGTACACTCTCTCAGAGACTTCAGAAGGAGCTTTCTTGATTGGACAGGAAGAAGAGAATTGGTTGTGGCACAAGAGGCTGGGTCATATCATTTTTGACAATCTAGTGAAAATCATCTCAAAGAAAGTAGTGAGAGATATTCCCACCATTGGCAAACCATAAAATAGCATTTGTGCTTCATGTCAAAATGGGAAGCAAACTAGAGTCTCATTTAAAACAAAAGAGTACTACACAAGCAAACCTTTGGAACTAGTACATACTAATTTATGTGGACCCATGAGAACGCAAAGCATAAACGATGACAAATATTTCATGTTGTGTATAGATGACTATTCCAGGATGACATGGGTACTATTTTTGAAGCATAAATAAGAAGCTTTTGAGATGTTCAAGGTTTTCAAAAACCAAGTTGAGAATAAAACAGGAAAAATGATTAAATGTTTAAGGTCAGAAAGAGGAGGAGAGTTTATTTCAAAGGATTTCATAGAGTATTGTGAAAAATATGGCATTAGGAGACAATTTTCAGCAGCCATGACACCTCAGCAGAATGGTGTGGTAGAAAGAAAGAATAGGACAGTGTAGGAAATGGCACGGACTATGTTGACTGAGAGCAAAGTAGCAGACAAATTTTGAAAAGAGGCTGTCCATACTGCAGTATACATCCAAAATAGGTGCATGTTGAGGATGCATGAAAGAAAAACTCCTTATGAGTTGTGGTTCGGTAAAAAGGCAATAGTAAGATACTTTAATGTTTTTGGCAACAAGTGTTACATCAAAAGAACTGAAGAAAACCTTGGTAAGTTTGAATATAAAGCGGATGAAGGTATTTTTCTTGGCTATTCGTCAAAAAGCAAAGCTTACAAATGCTACAACAAGAGGCTAAGGAAAATTGTGGATAGTGTCGATGTTAAATTTGATGAAGGAAGGGAACGAGTAATTAGCTATGAAGAGAACTACCCAATTTATTGTTAGCGTAGTTATACTGTTATTTCATTATTTTTCCTATTATATGCATTTGTTATTTTGTTATAACAATATGCTAATGTATGTTGGTTGATTTGGCAACCTCCGGCAATTCTTGTTATTGCAGTCTTATTTAAACTGCACAATATTCAATAAACGTTGGTTCAAATTTTACATGGCATCAGAGCCAGATTGCTATGACAATTTTTTTGTAGAATGGTGAAGGGAGCTGAATTTCCCGCACATAGTTTGCTTGCATTTCTCTGTGCACTCTGTGCTACGGCAATTTTTTTTTGCAGTGAAAGGTGAGAGTGAGAGAAAGCTGGAAGCGAAAGCAGAGAAGCGCAGGGGATTGCCAGGCGAAGGATTTAAAAAAAAATAATAATAATTTCGTCATGCGCAGACGCGCGACAGTCGTCGCGCATCCACGCGCAACTGAGGGAGCTTGCACAGGGAGGCCCCACCCGCTGCGAACATAGTCGCGCGCGCAGACAGCTGCGGCGCATGACGCCCCCTCATGGATGTGGCCACACGTGTAGGCAGCTGTGGCGCATGACGCCCCCTAGCGGACGTGGCTGCGCGCGCAGGCAGCCACGACGCGTGACGCCCCCTCGCGGACGTGGCCGTGCGTGCAGGCATCCGCGAGTCCGTCCGCCCTCCCCCCACCGTGGACGTGGTTGCACGCGGAGACAGCCGTGAGTCCATCCCCCCTCCCCCCTCCCCCCGCGGACGTGGTCGCTCGACCCCCCCTCGTCGCATGTCGCGCGATTGCGGACGTGCGCGCGTAGCGAATGGTAGCCGCGACCAAGTAGCAGCAGAGAGCACGCTGCAGCCACGACTAGTAGAGGAGGCCGCTGCGGAGGAGGACACTGCTGCCACCTGGCAGAGGCAGCCATAGAGGGAGCTACGGCCAGGCGGACGTGCTCGGGCAGCAGACTGAGGACCCTCCTCAAATACGATGGGGCCCTTTGATCCTTTCGGATCAGCCCGCTGGCTCACGTGGTCGTGAGCCGTGCGGTAAGGCTCTGGGAGCCTGCAGGTCGAGGGTTCAAATCCCGCCGACTCCCCCCTTTTCAAAGGTAAAATTTTCTTCTCAAATTTTTTTTTTAATTATTATTTTTTAGTTAAAATTTTTAATTTTAATTTATTTTCTATAGTTTTAAAGCTTTATAAATTAAAATTTAATTTTAATTTATTTTTTCATAAGTTTTTAAAACTATATAAATTAAAATTATTTATTTTAACTTTAAATACATAATAATTATTAAAATGCTTTGTTAAAGAGAATTTTTTTTTAGGGGGGATATTTTTTTCAAAAAATCAAAGGGGGAATGTGAGTAATTTTTTGAAAAAGCAAATTTTTGGCATTATTGTAAAGGTGCATTTTCGGCTGTGTCCGACACCTGGAGGGTTAATTCTTGTGGGCACTTTTTATGTTGTATGTTGCATATTTCATTTTTGCACTACTTCATTAAAAGTTAAAAAAAATCAAATACACTCCCTAAGTCCCCGGAATAATTAAAACCCATCCGTGCAATTTATTGCACTGCAGCGTTCGGTATTTGTGATACCTCTGGCCAGCACTTACAGGTAAATCTATCATTTTTGCGCTACTGTATTCGTTGCCTAATATAGCTGCCACAATGACGTCTGAGCTTGTTCTCTATAAATCGTCGGGGAGAGATAAGTTTGTCATTTTGCTATTTTTTTACTCCATCCACTACCCTAATCGTTCTTGTGTTTAGGCGTAAATCCTGACGAAAGTTTTGACATCCAAGTGTTTAGGGGAAGTTACGCCCCACGCATGAGGATTGATAGCTTTCTATGGTAGGTGCCATCAACAAGGTGATTCCATTTCAGTACCGCCTATGTACCACGGATCATATAATCTTTAAAAATTACCTATAGTCTCCCTCACGTAAGGGCGGGTAATTTTTTTTTATTTTTCAAAATACTTATAGTCTCCCTCACGTCAGGGCGGGTATTTTGTATGGTCTAAAGGCCTGGCATTACGGTATAACGAAAGGGCGACCAATTGGTGATATAAGGAACCTTCACTATGGCCGCTGTTGCAAAGTTGATGACTGATCCTCATCAGTTATTGAAAGGTCCAAATTCTCCAAATGGAAGATTTATGGGATATCGTTACTGGAGTAACACCTAGGCCTTCATCGACATCAGGATCCACAGCTCCTACTGCTGATCAGATAGCTTTTGACAAGAAAGACAGTCGAGCAAAGGTGCTCATTTTGTTTGTTGTTTCAGATGAAGTGCAACCTCATATAGCTAACAAAGCAAGTGGTAAAGAGGCATGGGATGCCCTTAAAACCATCTATGAGGGAAAGAATGATTCCACCATTCTTCATCTTCAACAACAACTTCATAACCTGAGTTTGAGACAGGGTGAAACAGTTGAACTCTTTCTATACAAAGTGTCTGAATTGAAAGAGAAATTGAATTCTTTGGGAGATCCTGTGGACGAAAAGCTTCTCATTTCAATTGTGATGAGAGCTTTGCCTTCTTCATTTGATATGTTGATCACCTCCATCCAGGTGTCTCAACGACAAATTACCTACATCGAGTTGGTCAATCTGCTTCAACAACAGGAGGCACGCCAACTTCACAAGGATGATTCTTCCAATACAGCCCTATACACCAACAGGTAGGGTTCTAGGAAGAAAGGTAATGGGAAAAAAGGAGGCAACTTTCAGAAAGGAGGAAATTCTCAACAGGATATGAAAGGAAAAGGAAAACAACCTCAATAGAAGAAGAGGTGGTGCAAGATCTATGAGAAAGACAACCATGACACCAACAGGTGTTGGCATAAGAACAAGCAGAGAGGCCAAAACAAACCACAAAATAAAAACAAGCAACCCCAAGTGAATGTTGTTGTTGAAGAATCTGACTCAGATTCTGAATGGGCACACAAGGTGCTCATGACTACCACAGATTCCACATAGAGGGATCCTGTTTGGTATGTCGATTCTGGAGCTAGCAAACATATGACTGGTGACAGATCGTGGTTTGAATCATTCATGGCCAAAGAGGGCAAACCTGTCACCATTGCTGATGATAAAACCTATAGGGTTCAGGGAGAGGGTACAGTTTCAGTCACTCTTCCTGATGGCAAGTGTCATATTGACAAAGTCCTCTATGTTTCGGGATTGGCTAACAATTTGTTGTCAGTCACACAAATCCTGGATAGAAATATGGTTGTCAACTTTCATGTTGAGAATGGCAAGAAGTGTTGTACTATTACCAGGAAGGGTAAGCAGATTGCAACAGCTTCATATAAGCACGACTTATTTGCCCTAGATGCTATCTCTACTCCACATGTTGCCATGACTGTCTCTACCAAGGAGGCAACTTCCCTATGGCACAAGAGATATGGGTATCTTAGTTCGGCTACTTACTTGAGCTCAGTAAGTATGAGATGGTAAAGGGTCTTCCTTCCCTTTCTGCCACATTGCCAGTGTGCTCTGACTGCTTGGCAGGAAAGCAGCATAGAGTACCATTTGAGAAGAGCTCAACAAGAGCACAAAAACCTCTGGAGTTAATTCACACCGATCTGTGCGGTCCTTTCACACCCAACAGTTGTGGAGGGAAGAGGTACTTTCAGTTATTCGTAGATGACTACTCACGAAAGATGTGGGTTTTCTTTCTCCAACTAAAATCCGAAGCTTTCGCATTCTTCCAGAAGTTCAAGAAATCCGTTGAGAAGGAGTCAGGAGCTTCTATTAAAACCCTCCACTCAGATCGAGGGGGGGAGTTTACCTCTAAAGAATTTTTTGCATTCTTAGATAAGCATGGAATCAAGATACAGTTAACAACTACCTATACTCCTCAGCAAAATGGAGTTGCTGAGAGAAGGAACCGTTCTATCATGGAAATGGTTCATTGTATGCTCACAGGAGCTACTCTTGGGCAACAATATTGGGCAGAAGCTGTCACCACTGCAGTATATCTGTTGAATAGGGCACCCATAAAGGCCCTAAAAGGAATGACTCCACAGGAAGCATGGAGTGGTCGAAAACCCTCCATATCTCATCTACGTATTTTTGGATGTCATGCTTTCATGCACATACCAAAAGAGAAAAGGAAGAAGCTAGATGAGAAAACACTGAGATGTATTTTTCTTGGTTATGATGAGCACTCTAAAGGATATCGTTTGATAGATCCTTTGACCAAGAAAATTCATGTCAGCAGAGATGTTGTCTTTGATGAAGCTTTCACATCACAGAGCACATCTAAAGTACACCTAGATCTTGTGGAATCTAAGGAAGAGAAGATTCCTTCGTCAACACAGACAGGAGGTCCTTCTTCATATTCTTCAACACCACCGAAGAAGAATCCAAAATGGTGTACAAATACAATCAGAGACGCAAATTTATCCACTCCTCCCAATTTGAACTTGGATAGACCTCGTACACGCAGTATGGCTCAAAAGGAAAAAGAAGCCAAAGAAACTGGTGAGGTTGATGATATTTGTCAATATTTTGAGGAACTTTCTGTAACTCCACGTACGAAGTAGAGGATATGGATATTGATGATGACAGGGCATTCATGTCTACCATAGACGATCTTGAACCTGCATCAGTGCAAGATGCTCTTAGTGAGCCTCAATGGAAGGCCGCTATGGATACAGAGTATGAGTCTTTGATGAAAAATAAAACTTGGAAGCTTGTTGATCTGCCAAAAGGAAAGAAGCCCATTGGCTGCAAATGGGTATATAAAGTCAAGTACAAGGCAGATGGAACAATTGATAAGCATAAGGCCCATTTTGTTGCAAAGGGCTATGCTCAAAAGGAAGGCATTGACTACGAGGAAACTTTTGCACCTACTGCTCGGATGACCACAATTCGAGTTATGTGTGCTATGGCAGCACAATATGGGTGGAAAGTTCACCAGATGGATGTCAAAAGTGTCTTTCTAAATGGTGATCTCCAAGAAGAAGTCTACATGACTCAACCGTAAGGATTTGAAGTGGAAGGCCAAGAGCAGAAGGTTTGCAAATTGGTCAAATCCTTATATGGTCTGAAACAAGCTCCTCGAGCTTGGTATATAAAAATGGACAATCACCTTATGCAGCATGGATTTAAGAGATGTCCGTCAGATGCAAACCTCTATTTCAAGAAATAGGGTTCTGAGATAGTGTTGCTTGTACTCTATGTTGATGATATGCTCATTACAGGGAGTTCAGAAACTATGATCTCTACTGTCAAAAGAAACTTGTGTAAATATTTTGAGATGACAGATCTCGGACTTCTCCATTATTGTCTTGGTCTGGAAGTTAGCCAAAATGAGCACTATATCAAAGTGTCTCAGAAGAAATATGCCAAGACATTGCTGGAAAAATATCGCATGACTGATTGCAAGCCAATGGCAACTCCAATGGAGACAGGAATTCAGTTATCGCGACATGATGATTCACCTCAGGTAGATGGAACTCTCTATCGACAGCTGATCGGGAGTCTCATATATCTGACCAATACTAGGCCAGATATCGTCTTTGCTGTCAACTATCTTTCGAGGTTCATGCAGGAGCCTAAGACTACTCATTGGAAAGCAGTAAAGTGTGTTCTTCACTATGTCCGTGGTACTATGGAATATGGCCTAGAATACAAGAAGAACGACAAATTCTTCTTACAAGGATACACGAATTCTGACTATGCCGGATCAATTGATGATCGCAAGTCAACTTCTGGATACATTTTTCATCTGGGATCCGGTCCTGTCTCTTGGCACAGCAAGAAGCAACAATTGGTTGCTATCTCATCAATAGAGGCAGAAAATCGTGCCACACGTGAAGCTATGTGCGAAGTGATATGGTTACGTCATGTTCTAACAAGTATGGGTCATCCATCAAAATCTCCAATACACTTGTTTTGTGACAATTAGGGTGTTCTGAACCTCGTCAAGAATCCAGTCCATCATGAAAGAACAAAGCACATTGACACACAATGTCATTTCATTCGAGATGAAGTTCCAAAGCATCGAATTCAGCTTCAGTACATTCCCACCGATGCTCAAGTTGTAGACATTTTCACTAAGGCACTTGCACATGTCAAATTTGAGTTGTTTCGCAGCTCTCTTTGTATTGCAAAATGATGTAATCAGGGGGGATGTTAGTATAGCTAGTAGTTATCCTATTACCCAAATAATGTAATAAGGGGGGATGTTAGCGTAGTTATACTGTTATTTCATTATTTGTCCTATTATATGCATTTGTTATTTTGTTATAACAATATGCTAATGTATGCTGGTTGGTTTGGCAACCTCCGACAATTCTTGTTATTGCAGTCTTATTTAAACTACACAATATTCAATAAACGTTGGTTCGAATTTTACATTTATGAAGAGGTCATTGAAGGAGATGAGGAAAATGAAATGGAAAATAAACCAAAAATTGAATCAGAGGATTCAAACAGTGATTCAGAAGTGGAAGAAAACAAGAAATTCAAAACAGGCAGCTGGTAGAAAGATCATCCTAGAGAGCAAATAATTGGAGACCCCACAATTGGTGTTCATACAAGAAGAATATTAGTAAGTAACTACTCTTTATTATCCAACATTGAGCCCAAAAATGTTGCTGACGCAAGAAAATATGAAAGTTGGGTAAAGGAAATAAATGAAGAATTAGATCAGATCGAGAAAAACAAGACTTGGAAGTTAGTACCAAGACCCGCAAATAAAAATGTAATCGATACTAAATGGGTCTTTCAGAACAAATTGAATGAAGAAGGATAGGTAGTCAGGAACAAAGCAATATTGGTATGCAAAGGCTATGCACAAGTTGAAGGTATTGACTTTGAGGAAACCTTTGCACTTGTGGCCAGACTAGAGACAATTAGAATATTTTTGGCTTTAGCAGTTTACAAGAATTTCAAAGTTTATCAAATGGATGTGAAATCAACATTTTTGAATGGGAAACTTGAAGAAGAGGTTTATATTGAGCAGCCATATGGTTTCTAGCTTGGTGATGATCCCAACTTGGTTTGCAAGTTGAAGAAAGAGTTATATGGCTTAAAACAGGCACCCCGAGCATGGTATGCAAGGCTAGAAAATTATCTTACTCAACAAGGGTTCAAGAAAGGTATGGTGGATAGTAATTTGTATGTCAAAACAGAAAATGGTCATCATATTATTCTTTTTGTATACGTAGATGATATCATATTTGGCAGCAACAAAGATGATTTGTGTAAAGATTTAACAAATAAGATGCAGAAAGAATTTGAAATGTCAATGATTGGTGAACTTTCGTATTTCATCGGATTGAAATTTAATCAAAAGGATAAGGGTATATTTATTTCTCAAATTAAATATGTGAAAGAGATGCTAAAAAAGTTTACAATGGAGGATTGTAAGCGAGTTAGCACTCCCATGACGACAGGTTGCAAGTTGAGCAAGGATGAAAAATATCCACACGTTGATCAAACTATGTATAGATCTATGATTGGGAGCTTACTGTACTTGACAGCTACCAGACTAGATATTTTGTAGGCAGTATGCATGGTAACACAATTTTGAGCTAGTCCCAAAGAGACTCATGTGACAGCAGTGAAGAGGATTATTCGATACCTCAAGGGTACTATGGAGTATGGGTTATGGTATCTGAAAGGTAAGGAATTCACCCTTATTACGTATTAATATGCAGATTGGGAAGGATGTTTAGATGAAAAGAAGAGTACCAATGGAGATGCATTCTATCTTGGAGTCAGGTTGGTCGCGTGGCATAGTAAGAAACATGAGTCAGCCTCCTTATCCATAGTAGAGGCAGAATACATTGTAGCGACAACATGTTGTACGTAGGTTTTATGGATGAAACAAACTCTGAAGGATCTTGGCATTAGTTTTAGTGAGATAATTTTAGTTAAGTGCGATAACACCAATGCCATTAGCATATCAAAGAATCCGGTTATGCATTCTCTTACAAAACATATTGCTATCCGGTATCATTTTTTAAAGGAGAAAGTTGCGGAAGGTGAGGTTAATTTGGATTTTGTTTCAACGATAGAGCAAGTAGCGGATATATTCACCAAACCATTTCCCAAGGAAGTATTTGAGTACCTTCACAAGAAATTGGGAGTGGTCACACTTCCCAAGAATTGACTAGCTATTGGGGCCACATTCTCAGGGGGAGCATTTGTGTATTTGTTTATCTTTTTGCTCATGTTTATGATTTTTGCTAAGTGTAATAATTTTTGCTTGAGAATGTTGTGCATGGACTCAGGGGGATTTTGTAGCAGCCCTTTGGTCTTTTTTTCAAAGGGGGAGAAGAGTTATAGGAAATTGTGCATGTTTTGCCAACAATTCCAAAGGGGGAGATTGTTGAGCAAGGTGTAGCGACAGTATTGTCATTGTTTTCAACACACTTAGATGGATAGGTTGATGCAGTGGACAGTTGTTTGAAGGTTTTTTGTAGTATGTACAGTGATTTTCAATGCTTATAAGGATGTTTTTGATGTTCGGGTGAAGTTGTTACAGGTTGTTCGTGCAAATTTACAAAAGTTGAAAAAATCGTCAAGAAGTTGTCAAAAAATTGCAAGTCATCACGGGCGTAGTTGGATAGGATGGATCAATTTGGAAAATTCTAGAATGTCAAAAAATAGTCTACAACAGCGTTGGAGGTGTCAGCATAGTGTTTGGATTGATCGGTGACGTTTTCGGTATCTTGGCGGATGATTTGGCAAGTGGTTGTACAGGCCAAAAAGGGCAGTTTTGTCAGAAGCACTGCGAGAAAATCGAGACGAATTTGATAGCAAAATTCAAACTGGAGCTGGTTGTTATATTAAATAACATGTGTTCCAAATTTCCACAAAAATTGAGAAACGGGGCGAATGTTACAAGCGTTGCAACACTGTCATAAAAATGCTCTTTTTGGAAAAAGTGTGTTAGTAGCAGTTTTCGTGGATGTGGTACAGGTGAACCGTAAGGAGTTATACAATGAGATTCAGACTAAATGTATTCAAAATTTCAAATATTCTATGTTTCAAATTTCAAAGAAAATAAAGTTACGAGGTGAGAGTTATGATTATTGCAAAAATGGTACAGGTCACTTTTATGTCAATTTGTTCCACTTGTGCAAAATCCTTCAGTTGGTCATTTCGACCTTGCAGAGTCTCCAGAGTTTCGATTTTAGTATTGTTACACCTTCAAGGCATCAAATATAGCATCTTTCATTTTTGGTTTGAGGTGTCACGTGGCTCCGAAGTAAGAGAACGAGTAAGGTGTCAATTCTTTGCATGTGACGTGTTTGACGAAATGCCTTCTCAATATTAAAAAAAAAAAGGAAGTTAAGAATCTTCATTAAATAAATTATTTTTAAAATTGAAAAGACAAAAAAAAAATGCAAGTGTGTGATTTTTAAGTGATAAGGGATTTTATTGAAAAGTGGGGACTTTATTTTGTGAAGAGAGAAGAGTGTGTGGAGAAAAATAAATAATGAAAATCTGTGATTTTTGGAGAGTGGTAAAAAACGTCACTTCAATATTTTGGGCATAAATTTCTCATATGATATCCATTTTAGTTGAAATTGTGAAAGGAGTTTGTAGACAAAGTGTTGCACAATACCCGAAAAGCATTTATCAATTGGCAAAACGAACTAAGAGAACAATCAATTTTTTGTTTGTGAGAAGAGAAGATTCAAATTCTGAGTAATGCAAAGAGAGGGATGTTATACTGGGTGAAATAGAAAGTTTTAGATTTTGAGCTTACAGACCATAGAGGGTTCTGGTTTCAGTGAAGACATTCATATATTCCATTTTATTATCAATATCAAAATCAAGTGGGTGCTTGGTAGAGGGGTTGGTGCTCCTTTCTGTTGGTGCAGATAAATCAGGGGTTGGTGCTCCTTTATGTTGGTGCAGATAAATCAAGGGTTGGTGCTCCTTCTAGTGGGTGCTAGTAAATTGATTGTAAATTTGGTGCTTTGCAAAGGTTGGATTTGGATGGGAGTCCAAACAGTCATTTTCGAAGATGTAGCCAAATCGGTGAACCTCGGTACATCTTGTGTTGTGTGATGTTCTCTTGTTATAATTGTTTTATTTGATTTTATGTTTTCATTTTTTTGGCTTTGAGTGTTGAAGATTTAAGTTTTAAAGAGCTACACTGATTCACCCCCCTCTCAGTGTCATTGTGAGACTAACAATTCGTATTAAAGTGATGTTCTTGAATAGGCTTCACCGACTAGGGTGATCTTGGAAGTGACACAATGGCAGGTGGTGAAGGCTTCTCATCAAACAAAGCACCATTCTTTGATGGAACTAATTACATATTTTGGAGACTCAAGATGCAAACATATCTTTGTGCTTTGGGATATGACATTTGGGATTCAGTAGATAGTGGATACACAATACCCACCACTTCTCCAACCGATGCTACCGGTAAGAAACTGTTTGAGAATGACTCAAAAGCAAAGAATGCTATCATATGTGGATTAGTGGACAATGAACTGGTAAATATTATGGGTTGTAAAACAACAAAGGAAATATGGGACAAACTAAAGAGCATTCATGAAGGAGACGTTAATATCAAGGAGGCCAAGTTACAAACACATTGAGCTCAGTTCGAAGTATTAAAGATGAATGACGATGAGAATATAGAGGCATATATGCTAAGAGTTAATGAAGTCATTAATGCAATTAGAGGACTCGAAAAGGAAATCAAATATTCTATCATCGTGAAAAAGGTATTAAGATCCCTTCCCCAAAGATTTGATTCTAAATTTTCATCTATAGAAGAAACTAAAGATCTAAATTATTTTAGTATGGATGAGATGCATGGTTCTTTGACTGCATATGAGATGAGAATAGGAAAATCTAAACCCACATACAAAGAAGATGCTTTTAAAGCCCATAAAAATATGAAAGCAAAATAAGAATCCGAAGAACAAGAGACATCAAATTAAATGGAAGCAAACTTTGTTCAAAAATTAAAAAGGGGAAAAGGAAAATGCAGAGGAAAGTTATCGTTTAAATGTTTCAACTGTGGAGGCATTGGGCATTTTTTAGCTAAATCTCCACTTAATGAGAACATAAGTGAAGAAGGATCGCACGAAGAAAGAAGTGACTGGAAGAAAACACAAATTTCAAAAAATGCAACTTCAAGAAGAAAAGTTTCATCTCCAAGAATGTTAGTTCATCAGAAGATAGCTCCAGTGAGTATTCTGAAAAGGAAACAGGTGAAGCTCTTTTCATGGCACTCAAAGAAGAAAAACCAAAAAAAGAATAGGAATGCGATGAAGAAGAAATTGACGTAGAAGTGAATTTGGAAGAGGAACTAATTGCAGCTCTAGATGAATTGAAGATAGAAAGAAAAAAAATAAGAAAATTTCAAGAAATATTGAGGATGCAAATGAAATCATAACAAATTTGAAAGTATAGATAGAAGAATCTAAGAAAATATTCGAAGATCTCAAAGTGCAAATAACCATGAAAATAGATTATTGCAGCAAGCTAGAAGAAGATATTATTGGTTTAAGAATGCAGCTAGAAGAGATGAATTGAAAAATTAGTTGTTATCACAAACGTGAGGAAAGTTCTATGAAGCTGGATAAGATCATAAATAACCAAAAGACTACAGACATCAAATTTGGTTTGGATTTTTATGAAGGAGAATCGTCAAATGGATCAAAGGCCATAAATGAAGAATCCACAAAGAATGAAAAGAATAAACAAGTTGATCAAACAAAAATGAATCATGCAAAGGAAAGCAATAATGCAAGGCACGAAAGGAGAATTAAAAATGATGGCTTCACCAATGTCACACATCAAAGAAGAAGAATATTTATGTCTCCTACGATAACATGGCAAAGACCACCACCCAGGTTCAATCATCTCTTTTCTGGTTACTATTTTAAATGCAATGGTTATGGACATAAGATCTCAGATTGCAAGTATAATGTAGGACCAAGGAATTTTACCAATAGAAATTCTTTTTCACCTTTGATGGATTATGCAATAGAATGTTATAACTATCATAATTTTGGGCATATTGTAAGAAATTGTCGAATTACATTTGCATCAAATCAATTTTAGGGAAGAAAATTTTAGGTAAATGGAATAAGACAAAATAGAAAATTTCCCGAAAAACATGCAAAAGCTACTAAAAAAGAAAAGCTAAAATAAGAGCCCAAAATTGTAATCAAACCTGAGTGGAAAGAAAAAGAGCGACCTAAGGAAGAAAGGAATCCTTGATCATACAGATGACATTTAAAGCGCAAAATAAATCCACACCATGGATACTTGATAGTGGATGCTCCAATCATATGACAGGTGACAAACAAAAATTTTAGAAGTTGCAACAATATGAAGGTGGTTCAGTAAAGTTTGGAAACAATGATGGAGCTAAGATAGTTTGCAGAGGTTTAGTTAATATTAGTGACGAAAAAATCAGGTCAAAAAAAGTCTTGTTAGTGGTTGTTCTGAAGCATAACTTGTTGAGCGTAAGTCAGATTTGTGATAGAGGTCATGAAGTGATCTTTAAGAAGCAAGGTTGTGAAGTTAGAAAGGTAAACAATGGGAATTTGATAGCAACTGGATCAAGGAAATATGGCAACCTGTACACTCTCTTAGATACTTCAGAAGGATCTTGCTTGATTGGACAGGAAGAAGAGAATTGGTTGTGGCACAAGAGGCTCGATCATATCAGTTTTGACAATCTAGTAAAAATCAGCTCAAATAAAGCAGTGAGAGATATTCCCATCATTGGAAAACCATCAAATAGCATTTGTGCTTCATGTCAAAATGGGAAGCAAACTAGAGTCTCATTTAAAACAAAAGAGTACTACACAAGCAAACCTTTGGAACTAGTACATATTGATTTATGTGGACCCATGAGAACATAAAGCATAAACGATGATAAATATTTCATGTTGTGTATAGATGACTTTTCCAAGATGACATGGGTACTGTTTTTGAAGCATAAATCAGAAGCTTTTGAGATGTTCAAGGTTTTCAAAAACCAATATGAGAATCAAACAGGAAAAAGGATTAAATTTTTAAGGTCATACAAAGGAGGAGAGTTCATTTCAAAGGATTTCATAGAGTATTGTGAAAAATATGGCATTAGAAGACAATTTTCAGCAGCCATGACACCTCAGCAGAATGGTGTGGTAGAAATAAAGAACAGGATAGTACAGGAAATGGCATGGACCATGTTGACTGAGAGCAAAGCAACAGACAAATTTTGGAAAGAGGCAGTCCATACTACGGTATACATCCAAAATAGGTGCATGTTGAGGATGCATGAAAGAAAAAGTCCTTATGAGTTGTGGTTCGGTAAAAAGGCAATAGGATACTTTAAATTTTTTAGCAGCAATTGTTACATCAAAAGAACTAAATAAAACCTTGGTAAGTCTGAATATAGAGTGGATGAAGGTTATTTTATTGGCTATTCGTCAAAAAGAAAAGCTTACAAATGCTACAACAAGAGGCTAAGGAAAATTGTGGATAGTGTCGATGTTAAAGTTAATGAAGGAAGGGAAGGAGTAATTAGCTATGAAGAGAACTACCCAATTTATGAAGAGGTCATTTAAGGATATGATGAAAAGGAAATAGAAAAGAAACCAAAAATTGACTCAGAGGATTCAAACAGTGATTCAGAAGTGGAAGAAAACAAGAAATTCAAAACAGGTAACTGGCAAAAATATCATCCTAGAGAGTAAATAATTGGAGATCCCACAGTTGGTGTTCAAACAAGAAGAAGATTAGTAAGTAACTACTCTTTATTATCCAGCATTGAGCCCAAAATGTTGTTGACACAAGCAAAGATGAAAGTTGGGTAAAGGCAATAAATGAAGAATTAGATCAGATCGAGAAAAACAAGACTTGGGAGTTAGTACCAAGACCCGCAAATAAAAATGTAATTGGTACTAAATGGGTATTTTAGAACAAATTGAATGAAGACAGACAGGTAGTCAAGAAAAAGCAATATTGGTATGCAAAGGCTATGCACAAGTTGAAGGTATTGACTTTGAGGAAACGTTTGCACCTGTGGCCAGACTAGTGACAATTAGAATGTTTCTGGCTTTAGCAATTTACAAGAATTTCAAAGTTTATCAAATGGATCTGAAATAAGCATTTTTGAATCAAAAACTTGAAGAAGAGGTTTATATTGAGCATCCAGATGGTTTCCAGCTTGGTGATGATCCCAAATTGGTTTGCAAGATGAATAAAGTGTTATATGGCTTAAAACAGGCACCCCGAGCATGGTATGCAATGCTAGACAATTATCTTACTCAACAAGGGTTCAAGAAAGGTATGGTGGATAGTAATTTGTATGTCAAAACAGAAAATGGTCATCATATTGTTCTTGTTGTATATGTAGATGATATCATATTTGGCAGCAACAAATATGAGTTGTGTAAAGATTTAGCAAATAAGATGCAGAAATAATTTGAAATTTTAATGATTGGTGAACTTTTGTATTTCCTCGGATTGTAAGTTAATCAAAAGGAGAAGGGCGTATTTATTTATCAAATTAAATATGTGAAAGAGATGCTAAAAAAGTTCACAATGGAGGATTGTAAGCCAGTTAGCACTCCCATGATGACAAGTTGCAAGTTGAGCAAGGATCACAGATCTCCACATGTTGATCAAACTATGTATAGATCTATTATTGGGAGCTTACTGTACTTGACAGCTACCAGACCAGATATTTTACAGGCAGTATGCATGGTAGCATGATTTTAGGCTAGTCCCAAGGAGACTCATGTGACAATAGTGAAGAGGATTATTCGGTACCTCAAAGGTACAGGTCACTTTTATGTCAATTTGTTCCACTTGTGCAAAATCCTTCAGTTGGCCGTTTCAACCTTGCAGAGTTACCAGAGTTTCGGTTTCAATGTTGTTACACCTTCAAGGCATCAAATAAAGCATCTTTCATTTTTGGTTTGAGGTGTCATGTGGCTCTGAACTAAAAGAACGAGTAAGGTGTCAATTATTTGCATGTGACGTGTTTGACAAAATGACTTCTCAAAATAAAAAAGTAAGTTATATTGTTTTAAGAAACTTCATTAAAGAAAATCTTTTTAAAATTGAAAAGAAAAAAAAAGAATGCAAGTGTGTACTTTTTAAGTGACAAGGGATTTTATTTAAAAGTGGGGACTTTATTTTGTGAAGAAAGAAGAGTGAGTGGAGAAAAATAAAGAGTGAAAATCCATGATTTTTGGAGAGTGGTGAAAAATGTCACTTCAGTATTTTGGGCATAACTTTATAATATGATATTCATTTTAGCTTAAATTTTGAGAGAAGTTCACATACAGAGTTTTGCATAATACCCAGAAAGCATTTAGTAATTGGTAGAACGAGCTAAGAGAACAATGAGTTTTTTTTTTAGAAGAGAAGATTCAAATTCTGAGTAATGCAGAGAGAGGGATGTTATACTGGGTGAAATAGAAAGTTTTAGATTTTGAGCTTACAGACCATAGAGGGTTCTGGTTTCAGTGAAGACATTCATATGTCATTTTATTATCAATATCAAAATCAAGTGGGTGCTTGGTAGAGGGGTTAGTGCTCCTTTCTGTTGGTGAAGATAAATCAGGGGTTGGTGCTCCTTTCTATTGGTGCAGATAAATTAGGGGTTGGTGCTCCTTCCAGTGGGTGCTGGTAAATTGATTATAAATTTGGTGCTTTGCAAAGGCTAGATTTGGATGGGAGTCCAAACAATCATTTTTGGAGATGTAGCCAAATCGGTGAACCTCGGTACATCTTGTGTTGTGTGATGTTATCTTGTTATACTTGCTTTATTTGGTTTTATGTTTTCATTGTTTTGGCTTTGAGTGTTGAAGATTTAAGTTTTAAATAGCTACACTAATTCACCCCCCTCTCAGTGTCATTGTGAGACTAAGAGAGTGTCTCTTATTGTGTTGTTGCCTATACTCACTAAGGGGAGGTAACTTTGACCAAGTTAATTTTTTTAATCACTCTTCACGCTGCTTTAGATAAAGGAGATGTTGCTCTTCTAGGTGGTGCTCATATAATCATTTTTGGTGCAACCGTTGTTTTTTTGCACTTTCTAATTCTAAATTTTCTAAATGCTCACGCTCAATACACATTGATCTTGGAGTATTTTTCTCTCTAAATTGCATTTGACCTATGTAATCGATATGATTAGTTTATTGTGTTGGGTCCATGACTCTACAACTCCGTACGAGGGTTCTTGTTTACCTCGAATTATGCAACAAGGTTGGAAATTCTATTCCATCGATTTACTGGGGTGGCATTGACATTGCTCTCTTCCCTAGGGGTATGATCCTCATACAAGGATGTTGCGGGGATACCATGTGTTTGCTTGGAGCGTTCACCATGGGTATGGACAAGACACAACAGGGTTATAGTTTCTTCGTCCATGATGTATTCCTCAGCAAATCCAATAGATCAGCAAGGGGTATGATCACGATATATGCTTCCATGCTCAAATGTTCCATGTTGTTATCTTCCAACACCTTGATCCAAGAATTCAAGATGATGGATCTTCCAAGGTTGGCCAAGAGGAGTACCTTCCTCGCCAATACTATGGTAAGACAAATAACATCCTCCATGTTCGAAAGGATTTGGCATTACAATGGGAATGCAAATGGTCACCTTCCCTCTATCTCACCCCTCATTAGGTTGATTTGACCTCTTGGTGTGATGAGATGTCGTAGGTCTGGAAGTATTCGTGCCTAGATCTCGAGAAGATCTAGTGTTAGTTCTCCTAAGTGGGGTTTCTTGGTGAGATATGTTGTGAGTGGTGTTGTCTCCTCTGATACTACCTGAATTTCATTCAGGTATGTTAGGTGCAAGTGTGTTGCCTCTAGGGTGGTCTGGACCCTTCGGTGCATTGTGTGCTACCTCAGTCTTGGATCGAGGACGATCCCGTGTATTGACCATAACCTTGTGAAATTTGGCTTTCAATAAAGGTCTTGGGTATTATATACCAAAATGATTAGTGCGACGAGCTAATAATAATGGGCTATGACTCCAAAAAGTAACTTCCGAGTCAAAATTTGTATTTTTGGAATATTTGGAATTTTTGGAAAATGTGGAGCTAGGCCTCAAAAATGGTATGAGGGGTACACAAGGGGTAAACTAGGATAACAAAAATAATTCGACAAATTTTAGGTTTGTCTAGGGTTTTTTATGACTATTTTAGTGCAAAATTTCCCTATTTTTGGCTTTAAAATCACTCAAAAATAGACTAATCATAAAACCAACATAACTTTTCATTATAGATCCAATTTGCATGATTTTTTATTCGTTGGATGTAGAATCAAAAAGTAATAATTTAATTTAAAAAATAGGATTAGGGTTTGTTGGTCACGAATCTGCCACAGGAAAGGATTTTAAAATAAATACGCCCTAGACTCGGCCAACATTGAAAGGCCGAGAGAAAGAAATGTCTCCCGGACCAATCTCCAGAGAGGGCTGGTTCCCCTTACTAAATCTTATCTTTTGAAGACTAGAGTTGCAGGAAAGAAATGGGAAATGTGCAGAAAGAAATGGGAAATATAGCCACAGGCTGAATTTGTCAGATCTAGGAAAGCTTAGCAGCAGAAAAACACCTCAAGCACATGAACAACATATAGTAAAGACAGTAACATGATCTACTTACAACCTTGCACAGATTGCCTTCAAGATTGCATTCCAACACACTCTTCTTCACCAACAATATTCAAATTCAGATACAGAATTTAAATCCCCACAGCAGATAAAAATATGAGCATAAACGAGAAATGCAGTAGACAGAAGGAAACCACACAAAAAATTGCTCGTAGAATCAGAGGCCAAATATCTTTTATTTATGCAAAAGTTTGACAAGTTTTTCAGCAAAAGTCCTTCTTTCGATCCCTCTTTCTGAGATATACATTGATATTTATAGAGGTCTCGCCTCTCTGCAGCATTCAAAGCATGAAACAGACTTTCTCGAGATCCACAAAATATGTAACGAAAAAGAGAAATGATCCCCTTAATCCTGCCTCGGAGAAGTCACAATCCAAACAGAAACAAGGAACCAACTGTCTTTCATTAAATGACCATTCTCGGACCAAGCTTGAACCCTTAGAAAATCATGAACAGGAGCTTTTAATAATGGAGGCATCTTAAATTCTGGTAGCTTCAACAACTACATGCCTGAGCACGTTCTTTCATCTTGCATGCATTGGAAAGCAGCAAAACATTAAATTTTGGAGAGCTTTTAATTCTGGGAAATCGCAATACTTCATCGGGCCGTTGAACTGCTTCCTGGCGCGAAACCGTGATGGGTCGCGAAAACGTGACATGTCACGAAATCATGACATTTTCCCTCTCCGTACGCTTTTGCCACTTTCGGTCGCGAAAACCAAACATGTCGCGAAATCATGACGTATTTGGCTCTTTGTTCTCCTTCGTCACCTTAGGTCACGCGTCGCAAAATCACGACAATTTCTTGCTCTCTGCCTTCTTCTTCATGTCCTTCCGCGAAAACGCGACAAGACGCGAAACTGTGACATGTCGCGATATCGCGACAATTTTTGCTCATCATCTTCATTATCACCTCCAAGTCACGAAAACCCAACATGTCACGATTTCGTGACGTTTCGTACTATTCTGCTCCTTCCTTGCTTTGCTCCCATGAAACTATGACATATCACGATTTCACGACGTTCTTTCCCCATGTTGTCCTTTCTCTATTTTGAACCGACATGTCACGATTTCGCTACATCTTTCTCTCGCTTGGCTTTCTCACTGCTCCTCCCGAAAACAAGACAGGTCACGATTTCGTGACATGTCGTGAAATCATGACAATTTTTCATGCCTTGTAAGTTTCATGTCTACCTTTGCGAAAATGCAACAGGTCACGATTTCGTGACATTCTTCTATCGGCACCTTCGTTGTCATCTCCAGGTCGAAAATGAAACAAGTCATGAAATCGTGACGATTTCTTTCAGCTGCTCAATCCTCTCTTCCCTGTCATGAAAATCTGACATGTCGCGATATCATGACAATTTTCCACCTTGCCCTTCATCCTGTCTTCAGGTCACGATTTCGGAACATGTCATGAAATCGTGACATATTTGCGTTGACTGTACCTCTTGCCCCTGTTGACCGCGAAACTATGACATGTCGTGATATCGTGACAATTCTTGGACTTAGCTCTTTTCTGCATGAGACCTCAAAAACATGTCGCGATATCGTGACAATTTTAATCTTCAACTTGATTCTTCGTCATGCATCGCGATTTTGCAACACGTCGCGATATCACGACATTTCTGGCGCCTTGTTCCATTTGACCATTTTGACCGTGATTTTGGAACACGTCGTGATATCGCGACATTCTCCGACTTTGGCTTCTCTCTCCTCTAAAAACCCATGATATCGCGATAGTTTTGAGCCCGTGCTCTCCATTCTGCTTTTGGTCGCGATATCGCGACAGTTTTTGGACTTAGCTATTTTGGCACCAAAACTCGTGAAAAAACACAGAGGAGTGAGTACTCAACAATTTATGCATGAATCAACAACAATCAAAACAATGTGGCAAAAATGCCAACATTCTTGGTGGCTCACGGGGTATACAGTTCTGCTGTATGCACGAACTCCAGGCCTGAATCCATTGGGCAACAGAGTCAAGAAAAACTGGAGGAACAGAATGCTGACTGATGGGAGACATCTCTGCGGACTGCTGCAATGACCTCTTGCTGACTTTCGAAAAACTCAAATAGATGTGTATTTGGCCTAGCTTGAGTGAGCTTAACCACCAGGTGCTGTAAAGGGATCTCCATGACAGTGATGAAAGCACCAGGGTTGTGAAACGAAAATGAATGAAATGATGACCCGTAGATGTGCAGGCCATGGAACGGGAATGAAATGGTGGAATGAAGAAAATGAAGGAGTGACAGTGGTAGATACAACAACTAAAGAGGGAGCTACTGTGTCACCAGCTGCGGGGATGGAGAAAAAATGAATAATGGAATGGAAGCAGGTGGGATGACGAAAGCGGTGAGAACCGCGGATAAATGCTGAAATGACAATGGATTAGAAGAAAAGGAAAAGGAGAAATGGGAACATCAGAGAGGAGAGAAGAAACAACAGAAGTGGCTGGATTACGGATAGAGGGAGAAGGAATGGAAGGGGAAGGAAATGAAAAATAAGGAAGTGGAAGGAAGAGAGAAAGGAAAGCCACTATCTGTTGGGAAGGAAGAGGAAAAAAGAAAGAAATAACGTACCTACGGGCTCGCATACAAAAGAGCCGAAGTTGGTAATCTGTGTACACAGAGGAACTCCACACAAATTTTTTTCTTTTCTCTTTTCTCTTTTTTTTTTTTTACAAAAGCAAAATAACTGTACAAGGTAATACTGGACTCATACTTCATGGAGTGTAGGCTTTCAGATGAAAGTCGTTCACTGAAATAGGAAGTGGGCTGCCATCCAGATCCTCTAGATGAAACGAATTTGCTGCACCTGCACTGATAATGCGGAATGGACCCTCCCATAGAGCGTCAAACTTCTTGTGCATTCCTGGCTTGGCTTTCCTTTCATTCCATTTCAGGACTAAATCACCCACCTTGAGTGTACGATCAGTGGAATTTTTATGGAACCATTTTGAAACTACCTGCGTATGCTTAGCAAACTCCTCATAGGCCAAAGAACGTTGCTCTTCCAACTGCAACAACTGAGCCAACCGCATATCCATGGAATCCATATCTGCTTCATCGTCCAGAAATCCTCGCAATCGTTGTAATACTGGCAATTCTAGATGAACAGGCAACCTTGCCTCTTTTCCATATACCAGGGCATATGGTGAAGTCTTGATAGACTTCTTGATTGAAATCCTATCTGCCCATAAGGCTTGATTCAGCAGAAGGTGCCACGATCTCTTGTTATCCCCCAAGGATCTCTTCAAAATCCGTAGCAAGTTCTTGTTTGTGGACTCCGCCAAGCCATTCCCCTGAGGGTAATAGTTAGAGGATGTCTTCAGGAAAACACCATACTTGTTTGCAAATTCTGCTAGCTCAGCTCCAATGAATGGAGTTCCGTTATCTGTGATAATAGCATCAGGAACGCCAAAATGCGTGATCAGCCCTTCGATGAAAGAAATCACCACATCTTGATTTGCGACCCTGGTCGGAATAGCCTCAGACCATCTTGTGAAATAATCTATAGCCATCAAGATATACTTGTGTCCAACTGAAGAATTCGGATCAATGATCCCAATAAAGTCCAGTCCCCACTGCTGAAAAGGTGCTTCAACCTGAATTGGATGCAGGGGCAATGATGCATTTCTAACCCTTCCTGTATACCTCTGACATCTGTCGCATGCTTGGGCAATCCTGAAAGCATCTGTGAACAAAGTTGGCCAATAGTAACCAGCCCAAATAATTTTTAAAGCCATAGGCCTACCTGCATAGTGTCCTCCTGATATGCCAGAATGAAACTCCTCCAGGAGTCTAGCCTTCTCTGATTCCTTGACACACCTTAAAAGAACGCCATCAATATTCTTGAAAAACAATCCTTCGGGCAACAACACATACCTGAGAGCTTGCAGGCGAAACCTTCTCCGTTGTGAGGCATTTAACTGTGAAGGGCATCTGCCAGTTGTGAAATAGTTAACCAGGTCATCAGCCCAATCTTGTCCTTGTGCTAAGAGGTTTACCTGATTCCTATCTTCAACAAAATCATCCGCTTGATAATCAACTGTCCCAGATGCTGCAGTCTTCGCTAAGTGCTGGCATAAGGCCTTACCCCGCACCAGCTTGGTCGGATGAATCTCAACATCAAATTCTTGAATTTTGGTGACCCAACCAGCGCGTTTATCACCCATCTCACCCTGAATGATGAAATTCCTGACATCGGGATGTATAACATAAACCACTGTCCTACTCTGAGATATGAAGTGCTTGAATTTCTTAAGAGACTTCATGACAACATATACCTACTTTTCAATGAAATTATATCTTCCCTCATGAGGTAAGATAACCTGACTCAGGAAAGCAATGGGCCTTTCATTCCCATCATCTCCTTTCTGTGTGAGTACTGCAGCATAGCTTTCATCTTCTCCAACTGCATACAGAATGAAATCTTTCGAATAATCAGGATTAATTAATACGGGAGCCTGCGCGATTCTGTCCTTAATCTCCTGGAATGCCTCCTTCCTCTGAGTCGTCCACTTAAACTCGGTGTCCTTCTTCAACAACTCAGTCATGGGCTTGACGACCTGGGCAAAGTCAAAAATAAACTTCCTGATGAAATTAATCTGCCCGAAGAAAGACTGCAGCTCTTTCTTATTGGCAGGGAGCGACAGTTTCTTCAATGCTTCAGCTCGAGATGGATCAATTGCTAAACCTTCTTCTGAAATGACATGCCCCAAGAGTTTACCTTCCTTCACTGCAAAAACTGACTTCTTTGGATTAATAGAAATACCAAACTCTCTACATTTTTCAAATATTTGCCTCAAATGAGAACAGTGATCTTCCCGTTTATGTGAAAAGACAGTCATATCATCAAGATAAATGACAATAATCTTGTTCAAAAGCTCCTCGAATGCAATGTCCATGGCTCTCTGGAATGTGGCCCCAGCATTGGACAATCCGAAAGGCATGCGCTGATAAGCAAAAGTGCCCCACTTGGTTGTGAATGCAGTCTTGTACTGGTCTTCATCCCTAACCCAAATCTGGTTATATCCAGAGAAACCATCTAGCAGTGAGAAACGCTGAGCCCCAGCAACAATATGGAGTATCTGATCAATGCGAGGCAAGGGATAGTGATCTTTCAGAGATGCACGGTTCAGGTTTCGAAAATCTACACACAGTCGTATGTCTCCATTTTTCTTTCGAACCGAAACCAGATTAGCAACCCAAGTCGAGTGCTTAACCGGATATATAATCTTGGCCTGCAACATTTTCACAAGTTCGGCCCTCATGAGAGTCTCAATCTTTGGGTTCACTGGTCGCTGCTTTTTCCTGAAGGGTCTGACTCCTTCTTCCAATTCGATAGTATGCTGAATAATCTGTTTGTCATATCCCCTCAGATCCTCGTAGCTCCAGGCCACGATATCAAAAAATTCTTGACACAGTTGCCTGATCTCTTGCAGTTCATTAGGAGTAGAATCAGTCCCAATCTTAATGACCTTATTGGGTTCCAACTGTATCTCCATATACTCCTTCTTGTCGATCTCAATCCGATGTTTCTTGGACCGATCATGTTGATCAAACAAGCTTTCTAGAGTGATGAGACCTTTCGAAATATGATTATTCCGCAACTGAATCAGACCATCGGTTTCTTCGTGCTCCAAGGTTCTTCCTTTGATAGTGGCAGCTTCTTGAATCAAAAAGTTAACGATTTGCTCATCGCTCTCGAAGACTTGCCAGAAAGTGTCCTTGTCTGGGACACTAGGCCTGTACACCATTCTTACTATTTTTGGTTTCTTCACTACCTGCTCAATTGGAGAAAAATTTGCTCCAAGAGATGCTAGAAGATCAGCATGCTTGTTCAGCTCTCGTGAAATGGCTTGAATACTCAGGGCTGTGAAAGACTCGAACAGGTCCCACACTTGGTTGCGGTATGCTTTGAGATAATGCTGCTTGGAAATACACCTGTTTGTTACTTGGTTTACAATCAACTCAGAATCACCAAAAATCTGCAATTGTTCAATTCCCAATTTTTTTGCCTTTTTCAAGCCTAGGCATAATGCTTCGTACTCAGCAACATTGTTAGTACAATTCCAAGTGAGACGGTATGAATATGTTCTTTGTAAGCCAGAGGGAGAAATCAGAACAATACCTGCTCCTGCACCATTTTTGCATCTTGCCCCATCAAAATACAACTTCCATAATTGATCGGGGACAGAGCTCTGATCATCTTGGTTAAGGGGTACCTTCATTGCGACCTCTTCGGGCTTTGTGATAGAATAACAACCGATTTCGGTCTCCAGCATAGCATTGAAATCAAGCATTGAAAACTCGTCTTCCAACTGAAGCTCATCCAAAACCTCATTCATCAAATCAGAACCTTCTAACTCTTCGGTTAGCATGTTGATAGACTGCATGGTCTTTCCTGCTTCATCCAACCTTTCAATATGAAAAGAGGAAGGCTTTTCATTATGAATCCGGATTCTCTTTCCTTTAAAAGGGATCTCCAAGTGAGAATAATCCAGTGAAAGGTAGCCTCCCAACTTAGCAGTAAATTCTCTTGATAAGCACATACTGAAATACGGTTCTAGATCGACCACAACTATCTCTTGAATGACTATAATCTGAGGCATACTATGTAAAACAATCGGGACATCCTTGATTACACCCACTATTTTCATAGGAGTCCCATCCAACTGCAAGACTCCAGGGCTACTTCGTGTGTATTCCATACCCATAACTTCGCAAACTGCCTTTGGCATGACAGTTGTAGCGGCACCGGAGTCAATCATGCAGTTATGCATGATCCAACCCTCCATTCGAAGTGACAGATAAAATGGGGGTGGTCTATTCTTGCCAGTGATTGAAGTGGTTAACGCTTGAGCATAAATTGTCTGGGTAGGACTCTTCTCACTATCCTTCATAGATTTCAAGGATTCTTGCAATAAATCTACCTGCCCAGGCAATTGTAATGCATCATAAAGACTAACCTTAGCTGGGATCTTCTTCAATTCTTCGACAATGTTGTATGCAGCCACAGTAGATTCCTTCTTTTCAACGGGAGGGTCATATCTGCTCCGATACTGCTGAGTGGCTTCTACCCTCAGCCTTTTAGTCAATGATGGGTACTTCAGCTTTTCTCTTGCTTGTTCCTCTGTTTCAGCTCTTGCCTGTGTAGCTGAAGCTTTTTCTTGCACTCTGTGTGGAACAGGATCTTTCGGTAGAACAGGCCCATCTAGCTTTGATACTGACACAAGAGTTTTCACTTGTTTTCTTGAATCAGCTGGCACTTTTAATGGCTCTATCTCAGCAGGATCTACTGTGACAGGCCTCTTTCCAGTTCTCGTGAGAACTGAAACTTGTTCTTCAGATGGAACCATTAAGTTATGATCTACCTCAGAGATCATGTTGACTTGCCCTCCCGAAGAGCTAGCGGCCAATGTCTGCACATAATTCAAATGAACCATGCAAGTGTCTTCGCCATGTGGATCATTACATGTTGAACACCAATATGTTCTTTCTGCAAGGACTGCATCTTCATTTGCCAAAACAGTCAGGTTCTTCTCGGGTGCTTTGCTTGTTGAAGCAGCTTGTTCTCTAGTAATCGACGGAGGCTGAAATCTCCTGGGTTGGAAATCTCGCTCAGCCTGCTTCCTTTCAATAAGTGTGATCTTATTACCCATTGCTCTTATTGCGGAATTGGCAGATTTTACCTCTTGCAAGAGTGTCGTATAAGGATCAGGATTTACAGGCACAGGAGGTGCTGGTAAGGGCAAAGGTGCTTGCGGTGCCGGTAATGCCGGGAACGGAGTGGAAGCGAGGAATGGCAGAATGCTGGGTGCAGGCAACTGGGGATTTTCTGGAGTAGGGAGCTGAGGAACTGGGATGGGTGCAATCTGAGGTGCACTCGAGCTCCATGATGGAACAGGGTACATGGAAGACATAGATTGCAAAAATGAACTAGGATATAAATGTTGTGGAATATCAGGTAAAATGGGCATTGTTACCTTTGGAGGAAGCCTACCGATTGCAATCAAGTCTGCCTCCGCCTTTTGTGCTTGTTCGAATAGCTCCAGGAAGGTCATCACATTGGACTGCCTGATCGCCAAGCCAATGTCTGTGTTGAACGCTCGAAGATAGTAGAACGTAGCTTGTTCATGGGTAGGCCAAAGACCTTCAAGCACTCACTGCCAACTTCTGGTAAATCAAACATTGAAATCTGCTATCGCCTCCTACGGGTGCCTCTGAATTGCGTTAAACTGATGCAGCAATGAAAATGGATCAGCCTGTTCATGAAAATTCTTAATTAACAGTTCTCCTAACTGATCCCATGATGCAATAGTGCCTGGTTGCAGAGATCGGTACCAATACAACAATTTTCCTCTCAGGGATAATACTAATAACTTTACCATCACATCTTCGTCTGTTATATCATGAATGGCTGCCAAAGAAGCTACATCATGAATATGTTCATATGCAGTCTTACCAGTACCATCATAGGTTGGCAAGGCTTTCAAAGCAGCCTGAGGAACTAGATTTTGAGCCTGTAAATTCAAGGCTCCTGAACTATTCCATGCTGAAAACTGCCTGGGTGGAGGATATTGGGCCATTGGGACTAGTGTATGTGACTGAGAAGATGGAAAACTAGTAACAATACCAAGGATTTGTGTGGATATGGCAGATGATGCAAGTAATGGGGAAACCAACCTAGAGTGTTCACCTATTTTTGTGCTGTCAAGTTCAAAAAACTCAACAAGATTTTCAACTTTTTTGGACTTCGATCTCGTGATCATGAAGTACAGCTTTCACTGTATCCACGTTCAGAGATTTTTGGGTACTGCAGAGTCACCAAATGTTCTAACTTTATAGCATGAAGGCGAACATTAAACCTGAATACTATGGAAAAAACTATTACGCATAGGCGGGTTTATATAATTTTGGACTAAATTATGGATCTTTCTGAGACAGAAACAGTCTGTCCCACCGGGCGTGCCAAAAACTGTTGGTCACGAATCTGCCATAGGAAAGGATTTTAAAATAAATACGCCCTAGACTCGGCCAACATTGAAAGGCCGAGAGAAAGAAATGTCTCCCGGACCAATCTCCAGAGAGGGCTGGTCCCCTTGCTAAATCTTAACTTTTGAAGACTAAAGTTGCAGGAAAGAGATAGGAAATGTGCAGAAAGAAATGGGAAATATAGCCACAGGCTGAATTTGTCAGATCTAGGAAAGCTTAGCAGTAGAAAAAAACACCTCAAGCACATGAACAACATATAGCAAAAGACAGTAACTGTTGGTCATCAAATTCGCACAGGAAAGGACTTTTGGTGGGTTTGCGCGCCCTGGACCTGCAACCAACATTGAAAGGCCGAGGGGAAGAGATGCCCCTCGTGCCAATATCCAAAGAAATGTCGGATCCTATACTAATCTACTTTTGGGGTTTGAGACAAGAGTGCAGGAAAGAAATAAACAGAGTAAGGGTTAGGAAAATAAATAAAAAGGGGTAAGGGTTAGAGAAAGAAATGAAAAGAGTAGGGGTTAGAAGATGATGATTTAAGGTGGGAGAGAACAGGAAGCACGATTACTCGCTAGCAACTTGAATAGCAGCAAGAAATACCAAGAATAACACGAAAGAAATGAAATGTCAAACTTCCTATGTATCCTCTGGATGGGTTCGCAGGGTTCTCCTTTCTCTCTCGCTGGAATTCAGGATTCAGAGTAACAGCGATTGAGATAAGGGAATAACAAAAACCTCAATCCACCAGGCAGCATAAAGGAAAGTGACAAGGCATTTTTCCTCTCCTATGTATCCTTCAGGGTGAATTTCAGGGGTTCAGTCCCCGATCGCACACCGGATTTAGGATTCAGAGTCTCAGTACGCGAACAAGAAAAGACAAAATAATTAAGCACAGAAGGTAGCATAAAAGAGAGAAATTGAGTATAAAAGTCTTTAGTATTAAACACAGGACATCAAGTTACAGCAGCTTTCTAGCAGAAAGTTCCCCCCCATTTTTCCTTACAATGCCTGGGTTTTTATAGAGGACCCGGGCCTCTGAGTCATTATTACATAGGATGGCGAAGTATGTTCTTGAGATTTGAGAAGTCGGCTTCTCGTGGCCCTCGAGACTGAGCTTTCTAATCCATTACCATAACGGGCAACTATGATCGGGTCAACCGTGGAAATATGCATTGATGAACCACCTGAGTATCCTTGGTGCAATGCTCGAGTGGCCGCCATGCTCGTCAAACTTCTCCTTCAGGGACTAACACTTTGCTTCCAATTGCCAAAAAAGAATAGCGAGCTTATTGGGCAAGAAAGAATGCATTTACAAGGCACTTGATTGTCTCAAGAAAATACCCATCTTGAAGCGTGTGCCCATCGCGAAAAAGCAACATGTCGTGATATCATGACATTTCTATGTCCTTGCCCTCTTTTGTTGTTTTTGGCCGCAAAAACGTGACATGTCACGATGTCGCGACACTTTTCTTCGTTTGGTCTTCTTTATCGCCTCGAGCCGCAAAAATGCGACATGTCGCGATATCGTGACACTTTTCCCTTGCTGCGCTTCCTTTGTCGCTTTGAGCCATGATTTTATGACATGTCACGATATCACGATAGTTTTCCTTCGTTGGCTTTCTCCTTGCTTTCGGCCGTGATTTTGCGACATGTCACGATATTGCGACACTTTTCTTCGTTTGGTCTTCTTTGTCGCTTTGAGCCGCGATTTTGAGACATGTCACAATATCCCGATAGTTTTTCATTCTTGCCTTTCCATGTGCTGTGAGCCATGAAAACACGATATGTCGCGATATCGAAACACTTTTCTTTGCTGGCTCCAAAGCTATCTTCTTTGGCCTGTTTGGCAGCGAAGCTTTTCCTTCTTCATTCTGTGTACAAGGGGATGGCATTGAAAGGCAAAATTGTTGCAACACTTACAAAAAGAAATAATCTTGCAAAAGGAAAGACTATACAAAATTTTGAAATTTTTTGATTTTTTTCTACCCCTTGTGTAATGTGACAAAATTGTCAAAATTCTTGGCGGTTTGCGAGGCATTTAGCTTGTCTGAATGCAAAGATCCCAGGCCTTTATCCATTGGGCAACAGAGTCAGGCTTGTTATCTTCTTCTCTGACAGTCCACAGACGGCAATTTTTTTTGTTGTTGTTTGTGCCTAAACTCCTAAGCAACACTTAGTGCCCTCGGCACTTTATTTACTAGCCGGATTATTTACAATTTATACAAAATTTGTGGCATGACAGACATACCGCCATCACAAACTCAGCCTCGGGTGTCTATCCGGTGAATCTGCAGTGCCCAGACCAGATCAGATTAAACTTTAGTTGATCTTTAAAGTCCGACTGGCTTCTTCCCGAAGTTGTCCATGTTGCAAACAAGAAGCAACGCAATGAGTTGTCACTCTTGCCAGTACCCACGCTGTTGATGAAAGATGTGGCAAAGAAGTTTGCTGCATGAGGGGCCTCTTGGGGTACTAGCTGTGGTGATGGCTGGAACCAGAGTACCGCTGAATCTAGTAGCTGCAGGTTGGGTACAGGTTCCTCCATCTTCTCGATGCGATAACAGGGCTCCTCCGATAATGAGAAATCTTCTATAATCTCCTCAGGTTCAGCCTCTTGAGGTACGCTTGATGGATTCTGGCTGAACACTTGTGTGTCGTGCACTAGGATACAAAAAGGGTGCAAAAATGGGCCCTCTTCGTTCTCAGGTTCTACCACTTGAGACTGCTTCTCTTCTTGGCCCATCTCCTGATGGAGACTGCAAGCGGCCATATCGTTCATTGTTGGGGCAAAGCTTGCATACTCCCATTGTTGGACTTGGATGAGATCTCCCTCTTGAGCTCCAAATGACTACATCTCAGGCCTCTGCTCAGTATGAGGAGTCTGCCATGATGAACACTGTGCAGGATAGACAGGAGCAGCAATTATTGGAGGAAGTGATGGAGATGAAGAAGATGGTTGTCCCTTCTCGGATCGAGCATGCACTTTTAAGGGAGCCATCTGGGTAGCATCCACTTCAATTGCCTTCTTCCCTCCTCTGGTAAGCACTGCATTCAGCTCTTCTTCGCCAATCGCCAGGTTCTGGATCATTTTCCTGATGACGTTGACCTGACCGCCATGACTACTACTTGCCAGCGTTTGTACATAGTGTTGGTGCAGCATGCAGGTGTTCTCTTCATGCAGATCATTGCATGTAGAGCACCAATATACACATTCGGGAGTGCTCAAAGCTTCATCAATCACAACATTTCTCATCGAAGCCTCCCCTTGCTGGACTGTTTGGTCTTTGGTAAGCACATGCATAAGATAAGACCTTCTTGGTAGAAATTTTTGTTGTGCTTGATTCTTCTTTACAATGGTCATGTCATTGGACAACGTCTGAACTGTGGAGTTTAGAGACTGCAACTCTTGCAGAATCTTAGCTTGTATATCATCGGCTTTTGGAACGAGTGGCAACGAAGCCATGGTCGGTATTAGAGGCAGGGCAGGATGTTGAGGTGGTGTTGATGGTACAGGGAATGCCAAAGTAATAGTGGGCTGCAGAGTGGAAAATGTGGGAAAATGGATTTATGGAGCTGTGATTTGAGAGACAATAGGATTCAGGTTCCAAGGTGAGATCAGGAGTGCAGAGGTTGCAGAGATCTGTAAAGCAGCTACGCTTCCATATTGGGATTGAGGGAATTCTGGAAGTATGGGCATCGAAATCCTTTAGGGAAGCTTGCCTAAAGCTATCAAATCCATTTTTGCCTTCTTTGCTAACTCATACAACTGGGGAAAGGTATTGATGTTAGAATATCTTACCATGATACTAATATCAGGGTTGAAAGCCCGAAGGAAATAGTATGTTACAGCTTTGTCGGTTGGCCGAAATCCAACTGGTACCCTCTGCCAGGTTCGAGCGAACCTAACATTGAAGTCTGTGATCTCCTCTTGTGGATGTCTCTGTATTGAAGTGAATTGATGCAGAAGAGTGATAGGATCAGAGGACTAATTGAAGTTTCCCATCAGCTACCCGGCTAACTGGTCCCATCCCGTAATAGCACTGAGCGGTAGAGATCTATACCAGTAGAGGAGTTTTCCTCTAAGGGACAGAACCAGAAGCTTTACCATCACTTGTTCCTCTGTGACATCATAGATCGTAGCCAGAGAGATTATGTCCTTGATGTGTTCCAGAGCAGTCTTCCCAGTTTCGTCGAACGTTGGGATGTTCTTTATTGCAGCAGGTGACACTTGCCCTTGTCTCGCTAGATTTAGTGGTGACAACGAATCCCATGATGGGAACGTCCTAGGTGGCGATTACTACTGCATTTGCTATTGTTGTTGTTGTCTAGGTGAACATAATTTTCTCCGCTTGTGAGGTCAAGGCTACTCACCGAACCTTGATTCCTCCGAGATGTCTTCTTTCAGCTTTAAAAGAAAAAACAGGCACCTACGATCAAGAAATCTGGATCTTAAGCTCAGTTAGAGTCGCCAGGTGATTTTTCCAGATGAAGGTAAGCCAGAGATTCACCAACTTGAGCTTCCTTAAAACATGGGGACTTTTGCCATGAAGGCACAGGTTTAGGTACTGGTCTTTACGACTTAGAGATTTTCGGGTTGAACAGAGTCGCCAGATGCTAAGAGTCTTTTGGTAATGATAGCATCGATTCTCACTACCACTCAGAAGATGAGACTGACCGGATCTCACCAGGAACTGCTACAACTATTGGCTCCGGTGAAGACGGGCTTGAGATTTTTTAAAGATATGAGACGTTAGTCCCATCGGGCGTGCTAGAAACTGTTGGTCATCAAATTCACACAGGAAAGGACTTTCGATGGGTTTGCGCACCCTGGACCTATGACCAACATTGAAAGGCCGAGGGGAAGAGATGCCCCTCATGCCAATCTCCGGAGAAATGTCGGCTCCTATACTAATCTACTTTTGGGGTTTGAGACAAGAGTGCAGGAAAGAAATAAACAGAGTAAGGGTTAGGAAAAGAAATAAAAAAGGGTAAGGGTTAGAGAAAGAAATAAAAAGAGTAAGGGTTAGAAGATGATGATTTAAGGTGGGAGAGAACAGGAAGCACGATTACTCGCTAACAACTCAAATCGCAGCAAGAAATACCAAGAATAACACAAAATAAACGAAATGCCAAACTTCCTATGTATCCTCTGGATGGGTTCACAGGGTTCTCCTTTCTCTCCCTCTAGAATTCAGGATTCAGAGTAACAGCGATTGAGATAAGGGAATAACAGAAACCTCAATCCACTAGGCAGCATAAAGGAAAGTGACAAGGCATTTTTCCTCTCCTATGTATCCTTCAGGGTGAATTTTAGGGGTTCGGTCCCCGATCGCACACCGAATTCAGGATTCAGAGTCTCGATACGTAAACGAGAAAAGACAAAAGAATTAAGCACAGAAGGCAGCATAAAAGAGAGAAATGGAGTATAAAAGTATTTAGTATTAAACGTAGGACATCAAGTTACAACAACTTTCTAGCAAAAATTTCCCCCCCTTTTTCTTTACAATGCCTAGGTTTTTATAGAGGACCCGGGCCTCTGAGTCATTATTACATAGGATGGCAAAGTATGTTCTTGAGATCTGAGAAGTCGACTTCTCGTGGCCCTCGAGACTGAGCTTTCTAATCCATTACCAGAATGGGAAACTGTGACCAAGTCAACCACAGAAATATGCATTGATGAACCGCCTGAGTATCCTTGGTGCAATGCTTGAGTGGCTGCCATGCTTGTCGAACTTCTCCTTCAGGGACTGACACTTCACTTCCAATTGCCAAAAAAGAACAGCGAGCTTATTGGGCAAGAAAGAATGCATTTACGAGGCACTTGATTGTCTCGAGAAAATACTCGGCTTGAAGCGTGTGCCCATCGTGAAAAAGCAACATGTTGCGATGTCGCGACATTTCTATGTCCTTGCCCTCTTTTGTTGCTTTTGGCCGTGAAAACACGACATGTCGCGATATCATGACACTTTTCTTCGTTTGGTCTTCTTTGTCACCTCGAGCCGCGAAAATGCGACATGTCGCAATATCGTGACACTTTTCCCTTGTTGTGCTTCCTTTGTCGCTTTGAGCCACGGTTTTGCGACATGTCACGATATCGCGACAATTTTCCTCCATTGGCTTTCTCCTTGCTTTCGACCATGATTTTGTGACATGTCACGATATCGTGACACTTTTATTCATTTGGTCTTCTTTCTCACTTTGAGCCGTGATTTTGAGACATGTCGTGATATCGCGACAGTTTTTCATTCTTGCCTTTCCTTATGCTGTGAGTCACGAAAACACGACATCGCGACAGTTTTTCATTCTTGCCTTTCCTTATGCTGTGAGTCACGAAAACACGACATGTCACGATATCGTGACAAATTTTTCATTTTGGCACTTCATTGTCGCTTTGAGCCGCGAAAACACGACATGTCGCGATATCGCGACACTTTTTCTCTTCAGCACTTTTGCCTCCTTGTGAGCCGTGAAAAAAAGACATGTCGCGATATCGCGACACTTTTCTTTGCTGGCTCCAAAGCTATCTTCTTTGGCCTGTTTGGCAGCGAAGCTTTTCCTTCTTCATTCTGTGTACAAGGGGATGGCATTGAAAGGCAAAATTGCTGCAACACTTACAAAAAGAAATACTCTTGCAAAAGGAAAGACTATACAAAATTTTGAAATTTTTTGATTTTTTTCTACCCCTTGTGCAATGTGACAAAATTGTCAACAGTAACATGATCTAATTACAACCTTGCATAGATTGCCTTCAAGATTGCATTCCAACACACTCTTCTTCACTGGCAATATTTAAATTCAGATACAAAATTTAAATCCCCACAACAGATGAAAATATGAGCATAAACGAGAAATGCAGTAAACAGAGGGAAACCACACAAAAAATTGCTCGTAGAATCAGAGGCCAAATATCTCTTATTTATGCAAAGGTTTGACAAGTTTTTTAGCAAAAGTCTCTCTTTCGATCCCCTTTCTGAGATAAACATTGATATTTATAGAGGTCTTGCCTCTCTGCAACATTCAAAGCATGAAACAGACTTTCTCGAGATCCACAACATATGTAACAAAAAAGAGAAATGATCCCCTTAATCCTGCCTTGGAGAAATCATAATTCAAATAAAAACAAGGAACCAGATGTCTTTCATTAAATGGTCATTCTCAGATCAAGCTTGAACTCTTGGAAAATCACGAACTGAAGCTTTTAATAATGGAGGCATCTTTAATTCTGGTGGCTTCAACAACTACATGCCTGAGCACATTCTTCCATCTTGCATGCATTGGAAAGCAGCAAAACATTAAATTCTATAGAGCTTTTAATTCTGGGAAATTGCAATACTTCATCGGGCCGCTGAATGGCCTCCTGGTGCGAAATCGTGACGGGTCGTGAAAACGCGACATGTCCCGAAATCGCAACATTTTCCCTCTTCGTACACTTCTGCCACTTTCGGTCATGAAAATGCGATGCGTCATGAAATCATGACAATTTTCCCTTGCTAGGCTTGTCATCTTCGTTAGTCACAAAATCGCAATGATTTCTTACTCTCTGCCTTCTTCTTCATGCATTTTCGCAAAAATGCGACAAGACGCGAAACTGTGACATGTCACGATATCGCAACAATTTTCACTCATCATCTTCATTATCACCTCCAAGTCATGAAAACATGACATGTCATGATTTCGTGATGTTCCGTACTATTCTGCTCCTTCCTTGCTTTGCTCCCGCGAAACTATGACATGTCACGATTTTGCGACGTTCTTTCCCCATGTTGTCCTTTTGCTGTTTTGAACCGCGAAAACGCAACATGTTATGATTTCTCTACATATTCCTCTCACTTGGCTTTCTCACTACTCCTCGTCGCAAAAATCTGACATGTCGCGATACCGTGACGTTTTGTACTTGGCTTTGTTTTTTCTACTTCTCTGCGAAAACAAGACAGGTTGCGATTTCGCGACATGTCGCGAAATCACGACAATTTTTCATGCCTTGTACGTTTCATGTCTACCTTTGCGAAAATGCAACAAGTCACAATTTTGCGACATTCTTCCATCGGCACCTTCGTTGTCATCTTCAGGTCGCGAAAACGAAACAAGTCACGAAATCGTGACAGTTTCTTTCAGTTGCTCACTCCTCTCTTTCCTGTCGCAAAAATCCGACATGTCGCGATATCGCGACAATTTTCCACCTTGCCCTTCATCCTGTCTTCAGGTCACGATTTCAGAACATGTTGTGAAATCATGACATATTTGCGTTGACTGTACCTCTTGCCCCTGTTGACCGCGAAACTGCAACATGTCGCGATATCGCGACAATTCCTGGACTTAGCTCTTTTCTGCATGAGACCTCGTGAAAACACAACATGTCGTGATATCGCAACAATTTTAATCTTCAACTTGATTCTTCGTCATGCGTCGCAATTTTGCAACACATCGTGATATCGTGACATTTCTGGCGACTTGTTCCATTTGACCATTTTGACCGCAATTTTGGAACACGTCGTGATATCGCGACATTCTATGACTTTGGCTTCTCTCTCCTCTAAAAACCCGTGATAGCGCAACATGTCGCGATAGCGCAACATGTCGCGATAGCGCAACATGTCGCGATATCACGACAGTTTTGAGCCCGTGCTCTCCATTTTGCTTTTGGTCGCGATATTGCGATAGTTTTCGGACTTAGCTATTTTGGCACCAAAACTCGTGAAAAAACATAGAGGAGTGAGTACTCAACAATTTATGCATGAATCAGCAACAATCAAAACAATGTGGCAAAAATGCCAACAGGGTTCTAAATCAAGGATCTTATGTTGATTACCCAAACAATAAAGAAACACAGAAAGTAGACAACATGATTATCTTGTTTAAGGATTAGATGTGTCCTAAAAAAAATTTAGTGTGTCTTGGTTCGTTGAGTATATAAACTAACTCCCATCGTGTTTGCAAGTTTGTTGATGATATTACTATGTTAATTTTCACCTGTATACTTGTAGCTCGACAACCGACAATTAAAGTCTGGTCACGTAAACCCACCAAAGTATGGAGATGAAGCCCATACCCGATCAGGGAGCACAGGTCTTGCCAGTCCTTACCTAGTCTCACTTGGTCAGCGTTATACCCTCCAAAGAGAAGTACATGCAAATTTTCCAAGCTATGTCAGTTCTTGGAGCTAGCCTTGACCAAAAATAGGGTTTGTAGGATTTGAGACAACGAATGGAGATGAAGCCCACCGTTGTTGGTATCTATTAGTGCTTGGGTATGAATTCTAACTCACTAATGTTTAAGTGTAACGTGGTGTGTGGTGGTTCTTTTTAATTTTACATGAAAATAAAATACATTATAGAGCACTCAAATAATTTTTCTATATGCGTAAAAAGAACCTTTCCATTTTAGAGAATGCATGTCTAAAAGCTAGATGATATTCAAAGGATGCAAGACTAGTTATGAAAAATGGCCTCTAATTGGGCCTCAAGCATGCAAACCCTAACATACAATCTAGACCACTGGAGACTAGGACGGATTACAATTAGAGACCATTTTTCATAGCAATGGCTAGTAGAAAACTTAAGGGATTTTATAAATTTTGCTTTAAAATTTCTCTATGTTCTCTAATTAACACTCGTATACTACATTCAAAAAATAAAAACACAGACAGAGAAGCAAAAATACAAAGAATTTCAACCAACATGAAATCCATGTCTGCTGATGATCTAGCTATTTGTTTTCTGCCAGTCTTTCTTTCGACTACTATCACTCAGGATGACTCTGAATTTGGCTATTTTCTTAAAGCGCGGCTAGGCTCTGCTAGCCACAATAAATCAGAGTGCCTACACCTATGTGAAAAAAACATGCAACAAATCAGCAAATAGTATAAATTTTGGGTGTCCCACCATGATCACCATATGTACAATGCTAGAACGCATGCACCTACTGTATTTGCATCATAATATCAAAGATAAAACAACAAAAAATATGACAATGAATTAAGAAAAATGTAAAGGCTCCTTTTATTAATTCATCAAGAAAATCAGTTACATGTACGTCCCTATTAGGTATACCAAATTTTTATACAATGAATACAAAGATATAAAGCCCCAAAATGGGGGTGGTAAAATTCGCATGCCTTCTATATTGAAACGAATTGATTGAGGGCTTATTTGATGCCTCCTTCTCACTTGTCCAGAGGAAAGATATTTAGATGTGGCTTTATCCTTTGTAATTCCTGTCACCTGTGCACAAAGCAACCACAAAACATGTCAAAAGCATATGGAACCTCTCATGATGAGGTTTAATCCAAGAATTTGCATGAAATGACATGAAAGCATGAAAAGCATAAATGTAAGCAAAGATGCGTAAATAAATGGTAAATCACCATACAAATGCATTGAAAATGATAAATATACTCTAATATAAGCTAATAAAGTTGGAATAAGTAGAAATCTAGGCTAATAACTAAGAAATAGTGAGTCAAACCCTAGCTGATATTGCTTAGAGAAGTTGGTTTTACTAGCCACTAACACCAACAGTGGCTGAGCTGTGAGCCACTATCAAAGACAACGATCGCTAATTGTGTATTATGACTCTTAAATCAGGGTCTACGACTCATAATTCATCAATTGAATTGATGGTCAAGGGTAACCTGTGTATCCAGAGATGGATTGGCGGTTGAAATCGATAGAAATTGCATTAGATTGGTGTGGAATTATAAGGTATGCTTCTCAATCCTTCAAAAGCTCCATTGTTGATTGCATGTTTGTCACTCCATAATTGGGTAGCATTTTGACACTCCTCAAGGGTTATCAAGTTATCCAATCTGGTAGAGCTTCACTACAATAAAATCGGGATCATAATTCATTCAAGGGAAGACCTATAAATAGGCTTTCCAATTCCTAATATTGGCTTATTAGAGAAGCCAAGATCAAGAATTGCTAGCTTGTGGTAGTTGGGAGGAACCTTCTAGAATATTCGCAACCATTATCCACCCAAATTAGTTAGAATTGTTGTTGGCACAACTGATTTGGCTCATCTCATAGGGCCAAGTCAATTTCAGAGCTAGCAATATCACTCAACATGGCTAGGAGTAAGCTGCTCCTAGCCACTATCAGTAGGCGTGGCTAGCTCTCAGCCACTCTAAGTGTCAATAGCTAGCCTGGCAGCTGCTTTGATCATTGGCAACTGAGCTTGCATAGGACTAGACTACCCTAAATGAGTGGTGAGAACCGTTGCCATCTCTTGGAAAGGTCCAAGATCATTCATATGGTCTGCAAAGGTGCACATGAGTAGTCTCCTAAAAATAACATGCTTTAGGTGTCTACACTTACAAAAATCATAGATTATCTAGCTCCAAGAAATTTGATTTTTGCTCTTTTTAGCCACAAGTGGGTTGGAAATTAACTTCATCATGTCCATCAATTTGCACATATGCATTTACCTAGTTAGCATTAAAAATATTGCTTTCATTGTCTTTTAATTTTGAGCAGTCACATCAGATACCCTACAAGACAAAGATAAAAATTGTAGGTATTAGAATTCATTAATGTTTTAATTTTTTTTATTTTATTTTTTGTTATATATATATATATATATATATATATATATATATATATATATAATTTATTTTATGTGTGCCATTGTCTCTCTTTCTACTTCTTTTTTTTTAACAATATTTACATATTTTTGTAATTATTTCCCTTCTTAGACAAATTTCTATAGTTTTTGGTGATTTTGAAGTTTTTTTGGTAATTTATGATTTTGTCTTATGATTTTAGCAATTTTTTGGGAATTTATATTCCTTTATGTTAATTTTTTTTATTTATGCACCTTTATCTAAAAATATCTAATGTTTTTACCAAAGTTTTAATCTCATCTACTACAAATGTCTAGCTTTTGACATGGTTAGTGTAGACAACAAATTTTAGTCACTTGTGCTCACATTTTCATCAATTCACCAAAATCCTCACCAATTCCTTAATTTCCTGCCAAAATCCTCAAATTCTCAAATTTTCCTCTAATTTCTATAAAATTCTCTAAATTCCTCTTTATTTTCTTAAATTTTCCCTAATTCCTTAAATTCTTCCTAAATCTTCCACTAATACTCCTAAATCCCCCCTAATCCTATTTCTTTCCTCTAATCCTCTATTGATCTTCTTAATTCTTCTAATCCAACTCAAAATTGTCATAACCTCACTTATCCACCAAATCCCCAATCAATTCCCTAATTATGCCCTAATCATCCCTTAACCTCAAGTCAAAATTCATAATAAATGTGCATTAAATCCCTAGGTCTCATTCACATTCCACCTCACAATATTTTTGAATTTAAAATTCTTGCATACATTTCAAGGCCACTATTGCATTAACATTCAAAACCGTTTTCACACTTGGAAAAACTGCTACTCCAAATCTTGGGTACCCTCCCTCTCCCTCAAAATTTTTAATAAATTCCTCCTATTTTCTCAATATCATGAAGGATGGAATAAATGATAGAGACACACTAATGTTGTCAAAATTGTGATAGGTTATAGTACACAATTTTATTTTTAGTTTTTGTTATTCTTTTATTTTGTTCAATATTTTTGTAGGTGTTACTAATCTATTTTCTGTTTGCATGTGTGCAAGTATTTCAAGGCATAATCCAACGGTGGTCACTACAAATCCACCACTCATGATCTTGTAACATGGAAGATATGGTATCAACATTATTGTTGTAAAAGGGATCATTCCATTGATTTTATACATTGTTGTGAAAACATCCTCCAAAATATATTTTGTATCAAAACAAACTTATTTTAATAATATAAAGTATTTTTATTTCTATTCATGCATGGTGCAATTTTTATAATTTACAATTGGTGATCATGGTGGGACTCAAACCCACAATCTCTCACAAAATCACAACTTTACCAAACACACAAAAATATCACAAAAAAAATGCATTTGCTTGTTTTTTTACTTACACGATGGTCTTTTTTTACCGAGGTAGCATCACTCTTTCACATACACTTTCTAAACCACAACCAACACCTTCAAAATATATCCTTCCTCATTCTTGCACTTCTCCATCCACTTATAGTCTAAATACAAATCCATGCTCGCACTCGGGAATAACCTTCCATGAGTGTTCTATCCAATTCCCTTCTCCATCCACTCCTACAACACATTTGGGGGAGATACCTTCCACATCACATAATACCTTAGCCACCATTTTCCCTCTTCTAAATCCAAAATTTGAGGCTCGTACTTGACCTTCACATTTCTCTCTAGACTTCATGTCTCAAGCCACCTCCCCTCCACCTCATATTTGCCACCTCTTCTTCCAACACCCTCCCTTCCAACTCTACTTCCAGCACCTCCTCTACCCCTTATTCTTCCAACACCTCCTCTAGAACCTCTTCTTCCAACACCCTCTCTTCCACATTTCCTTCCAACACCTCCTCTACCAACTCTTAACAAAACCTTCTCTGCTATCTCTTCTTCCAACACCCTCCCTTTCACCTCTTCTTTCAACACCATCTCTTTCGCATCTTCTCCTAAAACCCTATCCTTTATCTCTTGCTCCCCACATGGCTCAACACCCATGGTTTTTCCACTCACCCTATCCTCCTCCTCCACTTTTACCATCTCCATATTCTCATTTCCATCAATATAATCTTGATCCCATCCTCCAACCTTTTTGACCTATTCAACCCATTCCAATTCCACCTCCAATTAATCTCAACCAAATATCTGACCAACTCACTAATCTTCACCTAAAATTAGGTCATTAAAGGTCTTCTACATTACCCTTGTAATTTTTCTCAATACGACCATCCTCCACTCTTCTATATTCATCTTGACCTTTCAATTAACCATCTCATCCACATTATGCTCCACTATCTCCATTCCTCTTTGCTATCTTCCTCTTAGTAACTTGGCCTCTTTCCCCCTTGCATATCTTATATATAACCACCCATTACATTCATCCACTATAATCACACACTCCCAATTCACCTTATCACTTGCGTAGGATGACACTACCCCAATTAATGATGTCATAAATCTTGATCAATACCCCAACACCCATCTTGGAATCAACATCTATCCACTAACCTTACCTACAACTATCCTCAACCCTACTCTACTAGGTGAAAATGTAAAATTTATTATCTCAATCAAAATCTAATCAAAATATAGACTTTCTTTTTCATCACTTAGTTATTTTCTTTAATCACTTACCAAATCAAATGCACTTATCAATCTATCAACAACAAGGTTAAAAAATATTTATCCCTTCCATAATTGGGGCATCCTACATTGATCATATATTGAAACAATCCTAAGCCTCTTGCTCAAGTGTCACCTCGTCTCTCTACATCTAGAATCAACCATCCATCATCATCATCTCATTGCTCATCAATTTCATTCTTCCCACTATTTTTTCCTCCTCTAGCTTAGGGGACTCATTCACCCTTCACACAAATTTTGAATTGGGGGTTTATCCTCTAGTTTATCTTCTTCCTACCTTCCCCTTAGTCTGAGGAGTTGTCATATCTTCCTTCACATCCATTTCTATCACATCATGATTACAATAAATTACACACCACACATAAATAATACGCTAACATTCGATCTTCACTCGACTCACATTCACCCTTTTTCTAATCCATCATCTAGTTTGGGGGAGTTGCAACTCCTTTTCCCTCTAAATTTCTTGCATAATGACCATATTTATTATTTGGTTTTGTTTAGCCCATTTTATTTGGCCTTGTTTTGTTGTCTTAATCAAGGGTATCTTCATCATTGTATTTATATTGCCCATTCATATGCTCATTACTGTCATATTCTTTGCTCCCATAGTCATCTATCATAATCCTTAAATTTATAAACACTACCCATATGACACCTTGTCCATTTCAAGAGCTCTAGTTAAAATAATATTTAGGTTCTTTTGATTGCTCAACCATGCCTAGTGTCTCATTCAAACTTTCATTGAATATATTCTGGTCTGTGCATGTTATAGGCATTTTCTAGATACCTCGGGTATTTTCTTGGACCATACACAAATCACATATTAATCAAATTTTGATTTTAGGAAAGACAACACCATGTGACACTCTAGCCATAAAGCAAACAGTTTCCCTTACTCATCCTATCATGTGCATAATCTAAACCTGAGGATCCACGTGGCATATATGTTAGCAACAAAAAATCAAAAATCAAGAATCAAAAGTAAAAAAATCAATAATGCAACATATTGTCATGGATCCTTGGGTATTTTAGACATATCCATAGGGGATATATACGCTTGGCTAGCAGTGGATTAATGTTGAAGGATTATGGGGATATACCCATTAGGGCTATAGATGCCTAAATGGCAGTGGAGTATACCCTCAACATGGCGATATGTTTGCCATATTAGAGACCTTATTTTATACAAGCCTCTGACCATTTGTGGGTGAGCTAGCTTATAATGGTTTAAGTTGCAAATGGTTAGTCCTACCTCACTCAAAATTGGAAATGAACTTCATTGCACACACTTTGATCCTTGAGACCCTTGACTCATTGGATAGGTATCAGTATCTTCGAGCACCTATTTTATTAGAAGATGACTTTGATTGATGTCACTAGGGTTTTTGAGCTTCTTGAAAGCACTTTAAGATTATTCCTTCCTAGGAATACATGAGTTGACAAGTTATGTCACCTTCACTTCTTCATTTTGCTCACCCCATGCATATTTTACGTCTCATTTCCTATCATCCATTCTACAATCATGTCATTACCATTATATTGATGCCCTTGATTAATCCATTAAAATCATCAGTAGTGATACGTGTCTAAGTATTTTTCGAACAAAAATCCAATATGCATACATCTATTCTATTATATTTATTTCATTTTCTCTCATACATTTCTATCCATTTATTCTTAAATCCTCTCACACATTCATCATTCTTACATCATCATCCATACACTTTCACCTATCCAAGCCATGTCATATTTACCCAGTCTGATTCCCTCATAAAGCACTATAATCTGAAAATGCATACACCATGCCCTTCATATCCTCCCATATCACTAAATAAAAATAGTTCACCATGTATCCACCTACATGCCTCATCCTCATATCCCAAAAATAAAAACCAAAAAATGATGAAAAATGACTACAACCTAGAGGTCTTCAGGCCTCAACCAAAAAGATCATTTGTGCTCCTTTTTTGTTTGGGCAACAACACCATCACATCAATCCAACACAATGCATAGTGAGTATGTTCAAGGTCTTACCCCTTCCTCATAAGTCACATCAATCATTAAATTACTTGGGGGATGTTTCAGATATCCACCTTCCCCATTTAATCAAGAAAAAAACTTAATCAATCAATCAATCACACACATTGTCTCACCATACCAATTTTGGAGTGGTTTTCTGGATGCCATACAACATTAAATCAAAAAATTAGTTGCCAGGTTCAAAATATCACATCCTTTTGTCAAAGGTCACACCCTTTACCTCTCATTCACACCTAACACACATCAACTACCAAGTTCAAAAGGTTGTGTATTTTTATCAAATTTTATGCCCTTTGCCTCACATTCACATCTCAATACACATCAACTACCAAGTTAAAATGGTCATGTCCTTTTGTCAAATTTTGCACCATTTGCCTCACCATGTCAAAATTCAAATTCCAATTCAAAGCTCAAAAGGCACTAAATCCCTTTGGTCAACATTTTTTATTTTAGTTCAAAGGCTCTAGGTGCACCAAACTCCTTTGGTCAACATCTAGAATAGCTTTTTCTTTCTTATAATAGCTTAAGATTTACTTTCCTATCTTAGATTAGCTCTAGCTTAGCCTTTACTTTCTTTTCTTATATTATCTCTAGCATAGGATTTTATTTCCTATCTTAGCATAGTTTTATATTAGAATTTAATTTCTTGTCTTAGATTAGCTTTAGCTTAGGATTTACTTTCTTATCTTAGATTAGCTTTAGCTTAGGATTTACTTTTATATCTTAGGTTAGCTCTAGCTTTGAATTTTTTTTTGTCCTCGGTTAGCTTTAGTTTAGGGTTTACTTTCTTGCCCTACATCAATTACATTAACTCCTTGAGTGAGCCTCGTATCCTGTATTCTACTCTAGACACTTGGTGGTTGCAACAACTAGTTATCCATGCAATCTAGTAGAATGAGTAGATTACCATAAGGACACTCATCATGGTCACAATAGCATAGCTTTCCTTTCATGACATTTCTTATTTTTTCCTTAGATTAGTTTTTCTTTCCTATATTATAATCGATTTATTTCCATGCCCTAAGTGTTGTATTTCGAATAGATTTCCTTTTCATACCTCAAGCATTATTTTTACCATAACCTTCCATTTTAAATCAATTTACTTTTCATGCCCTACACATTGTTTTTAGGATAGCTTTTTAATTCACACCCAATTTACTTTCTTGTTTTGTAGATTAGATTTAATTTCATGTTTGTAGACTTAGATTTATTTCATTGTTTCCTAGATTAGATTTACTTTCATGTGATTTATTTTTTTTTTATATTAGATTTAATTTTATGTCATTTACTACTTTCATAGATTAGATTTACTTTTTTCTCATAGATCTGCTAGCCTTGATCCTTGAGTGACCCTTGTATATAATGATCTACTCTAGTCATCTAGCGGTTGTAGTGATTGATTATCTATGCAATCTGGTAGGATGGGTAGATTACCATAAGGACGCTTGTTTCAAAAATAATATAAACAAGCAAACAAACCAAAAAAAATAAAATACAACAACCACCATAATATCCCCTTCCATTTCATGCCAAACTTCACTCTTTGCACATCCCATTCTTCCATTGCCCTTTCCACATTTTTTTAGGCAACTCATCATTGTCATCCATTATGTCTTCCATCTACTCATCACTTGAGGGGGTAGACAATATCCATAAAAATTTGATCTCAAACAAGCTCAATAACCAAACAATTAATATTGGAGTCACATGTGTTCAAGATACTTTACCTAAGACAATCATAAACCCTACTCTATCAATTCAAAATGCAAAATTTCTCCTCTCAATTAAACTCTAATCAAATTTTATTCACTACACACCACACCTATGTATGGGTCTACGTGACTTATATTATAATTGAGGTGGAAAATCTATCGACCACCTATAATCAATTATAGCATCATGATGACACCTAACCATATGGTTGAATCTTTCACCACATCAAATAATATCATTAATCTATCAAAGGCAAATATTCAAAGACATTTGGGTTAACCTTACGTCACCCTACTCAAGCACCCATTCATTATTCTATGTCATCAATCCAACCAACTAGGTGTCTCTTGTGTTTGCACCGCATTTTGTTTTCACACAATGTAGTACAAAAAGGGGTATCTATAGACACCAAATTTTAGTCATTTATGCTCACATTTCCATAAATTCACCAAAACCCTCACCAATTCCTCAATTTTCTACCAAAACCCTCAAATTCCCAAATTTTCCTCCAATTTCTCTAAAATTCTCTAAATTCCTCTTTATTTTCCTAAATTTTTCCTAATTCCTTAAATTCTTCCTAAATTTTCTCTAATTCCTTAAATTATTCCTAAATATTTCCCTAATCCTCCTAAATACCCCTACTCCCATTTATTTCTTCTAATCCTCTATTAATATTCCTAATTCTTCTAATCCACCTCAAAATTACCATAACCTCACTTATCTACCAAATCCCCAATCAATTTCCTAATTACATTGTAATCATCCTTTAACATCAAGTCAAAATTCATAATAAATGTGCATTAAATCCCTAGGTCTCATTCACATTCCACCTTGCAATATTTTTTAATTTAAAATTCTTGCACACTTTCCAAGGCCACTATTGCATTAAATGCTCAAAACCCTTTTCACACTTGGAAAAATTGATACTCTAGATCTTGGGTACTCTCCCTCTCCCTCTCGCAAGATTTTATAAATTCCCCCTTATTTTCTCAATCTCATGAAGAATGGAAGAAATGACAGAGACACACTGATTTTACTAAAATCGCCATAGATTATAGTACACAATTTTATTTTAGTTTGTATTGCTATTTTATTTTGTTCAATATTTTTGCAAGTGCTACTTTTTTATTTTATGTTTGCATGTGTGCAAGTATTTCAAGGTATAATCCAACGGTGGTCACTACAAACCCACCACTCTCAATCTCGTAACATGGAAGATACGACACTAGAATTACTGTTGTAAAAGAGATCATTCCCTTGATTTCACACACTATTGTGAAATTATTCTCCAAATGATATTTTATATCAAAACAGAGTTATTTTAATAATATACAGTCTTTTTATTTGTAAAAATGCATGGTGTAATTTTCCTTGTTTACAGTTAGCTTCCAATTATCAAGGTTAATTTTCAATTATTAGGGTTTAAACTTTGTTGCTTCCATGATTCCCTGCAAATATCTAGTATTCTAGCCAAGGCTTTTATTTTATTTTTTTATGCTTCCCCACAAGTGTCTAAGTTTTAGACATTTGCAAATAAGCAATTTTACCACTAAAACATACAATATAACATTTTTAGCTTCTAGCATGGTTATATTCCAATTGCTAGGACTAATTTCCAATTGTTAGAGGCTAATTTCCAATTGTTGAGGCTGATTTCTAATTGTTAGAGATGATTTCTAATTATGAGGGCTTTAACTTTGTTGCTTCCTTATTTTCTTATAAATCTTTGAACTTACCTGCAAGGGTTTGTGCTTGCAGTTAGGGTTTTAATTTTATTTCCTTCAAGTGTCTAGGCTTCTAGGATTTTGTTTCCTCTCTTCTTACTTGACCAAAGATTTTGAAGTTTATTGTTGACACCATTGCCCAAACAATCTAGCTAGCTATCCTTTGGGCTTTTGGCAATACTTTAAAAAAAATGATTTCCCACGATCCAAGGACAACACTATCCAATTTAATTGGTTGACTTCACTTTAATTTTTTTTTTAATTTACATGGTGGAATTGGTAGCCGCCACAAATTCAAGCATGTTGTCCGACTTTTATGGATACCACAGTATTCTGCGTTGTTCACCTCGAAAGCTGCCACACAATTTTTTGTGCAGTTTACCCCTATAACCACCATGCCACAATCATTTAAACCTTTTACATCACTGAAAGCACAAAGAAAAGGACAAGATTTTAGTCTGGAAAGACCCGATATTTGAACCTTGGACCTTCTCCTCCCTTACGAGGTTTGGTTGAACCAATTGGTCTACACCTCAAATCGACTTCACTTTAATTTTTATTTCTATGCTCTTACTATTTATTTTTAGGTAAACAAAAAATTAATTTCTCCATCGCTCATTATTGGAGCTCTACCAGTTCTTAGTTTTTGTGCTTTATCAAGCTTCTTGTCAGGCTTTAATTCCATTGGCTTTTAAATTTCCCCATGGATATTTGGGATTTTGGTATTTCTAGCATTTCTAGTTATCTAGGTTTTAACATTATTTGCTTTTATATTTTCCATGAATGTCTAGACTTTTGACCAAGGCTTTAACTTCACTTTATTTTAAATTCCTCAATAGATTTTCCAGCGTATGGTATTTTAATTTGATCAAAACCTATATTTACCTTGGTCACAGTAGCTTGGATAGCCTATAGAAAATAAGCAATTTTAGGCATCAAACCTCCTCAAAACATAGGCAATTTTATATTTATTGGAAATCGTTTTCAAGAGGTATTTAATGTAAGTGGTTTCATAAATTTTACTAAATATTGAAAGAGATATAGGGTCTAGAAGTGAGTGTCACATGATTAGGCGGCCATTACGGTTAATAGGGAAACCACTTAGCATGTCATAAATAGGCCACCCAAGAGGTCAAGTCTTCTTGAAATATAGAAAAGTTTGTATATGCTAGAAATATCTTTTCGAGAGACATCTAATGAAAGTGGATTCTTAAAATTTTACTAAATTTTAAAAGAGATATACGGTCCAGAAGTGCCACCATACAGGTTGTTAGGGGAATTGTCATGTTTGTAGTGCTTGGATTTAAGCAGTTTAGGGGCTAATGATATCATACATAACAATAGTAATAAACATCATAAACATACATAATAGGTTTAAGAGTTTATTTTTTATTTTTTTAATTTTACCATACATAATAATAGCAATAAACATCATAAACATACATAATAGGTTTAAGAGTTTATTTGTCATTTTTTAAATTTTACCATACATAACAATAGCAATAAACATCATAAAAAACTTAAGGTATTAAGATATTGGACATCTATGTTTAGATGATGTCATATGGGAACATGAGATTTTGGATGATTGGCTATTATGCACAAGCCCAAGTAAATAAATTCATCAAAATTAGAATGAGTGAGTCCCATTCAATGCAAACTAAGGCATGTTGTGCAAGCACAACACCACTACCAAACATGTTCTTATTCTAAAATTCTAAAGTTATGTGTGAAAAATTTTACCGTACACTTTGTAAGCACTATATTTCAATTTAAAACCTATGTCATAAGTGTTTTAGGACTAAGCCTTAAAACCCTTGGCCCACCAAATACACTTGTATTTGTCAGACTTGGATGGACCATTTTTTACTCTTTACTTTCAAATTCACATAATAATAAAATAAAAATAAAATAAAAGCAAGGTGCTTAGTTTAAAAAAAATCCATGGATTTGTCTTTTTATGAACATGAGAATATTTTGGGAATTTTTTTTATCTTTTTTAACCTTCTATATAATTTATCTAGCTTACATTCACATTTATAAATGGAGCATTTTTTTACTCGTCTACATTAATTTTCTCCTCTTGTTTTTTTTAATAACATTTCCTAGCATCTATAATAGAGTTCAAATATATTATTTAAAAGATATATTCTTTGTTTTCTTTATATACATTTATTAAAGATATTAAAAATCATCATAAAATATCATTATATGTGATAATAATTTTTTTTAATTCTAACTTTGAAACCCTAATTGTTAAATTTTTAGAACTTAAATTATTATTGAAACTTTGTAGCATAGGAATATTGAGCTCCAACAAAATAAAGTCCCTCAATATTTTATTTTCAATACTTAAATAATTGTATGTGTGAATTAAATTAGTCTTTGGCAGCATTATGCATAGCGGTGAATCATCGGTAATTCAAAAATATTAGGATTTTTTATATTGAAAACTAGTGAAAATGGAGACCCTGGACATTGGTCCAATAACTCAAAATTTTTAGGTATTTTTTTTTTTTAGGGTCGGCTCGCCCCACTTTGATAATAATTTCACGGTTTTTATTTTAAATTGCCAACCAATTCTACCTAAATCATTGACCTTTCACCTTCAAATTATAAATAATTTTATTTATCCTACCAAATTTACCTCTTATACCACCATTATATATAGCTAACATGATGGTGATACTCATACATTTAAAACATTTATCCTCTCGAAAAAACCTATAGAGATCGCATAAGCTATTCGTAGAGCAGACACAAAAATCAACAAGGACAATAGATAGTGTCAAAAGAAAAGATGATCGCCATGCATAGCATTCAAAACAGCAAGCAAAAAATATTTAAAGTTGGAAGTAGACAACAAGCGATAGAGGCAACATACAAAGGGTAACAAACATCAGATGATAGGTAACAGGTGATAGATAATAGGGAATAGATAATAAATGACAAATAGTAGGCAACAGACAGTAGGTGATAGATAGTAGGTGATAGATAATAGGTGACAAACAGAAGGGGATTGATACCAAGCGAATCATAGGAGGTGATAGATAGCATGTTATAGACAAAAGGTGATAGATAGTAGATGATAGAAAAAAGGCAATAGATAGCAGGTGATAGACAAAAGCCAGCTTAAAATAAGCAATAAATAAAAGGTGATAGACACTAGGCGATAAACAAAAGGTGACAACTACTTGTATTTCACTTGTGTTGGTTGTCTTCCAATAGATTTTGCTATCTTCTATCCAAGTTTTTTGTCTTTGGTCCAAATTTATTGTCAGACATCTAGTGTTTTTTGTCATACAACCAGTCTTCTTGTCAGTCGTTCAAATTTTTTTTGTCAAATATCTAGTTTTCTTGACTTATAATTTTCTTTTACCAGTAATTTTTAATTTTTTAACATCATGTTCATATTTATATGGAAGAACTTTTAGATCTTGGTGCATTTCCTCCCTCAAAATATTTTTTTATTTTCATGCTTTCTTTATTTTCTATCATTGCTTTTTCTTTATTCCTTTTTCTCATACAAACATTGGTAGACTAGGCTAGTTTAAAAAGTGAGTTGCAAAGATCACATTTGATTAAGGATCTAGTCTTGATAAAATCCTGAAAGATCCTTTGAGTTTGTGTCCCATGATCCTTGGAATCTCAGACTATGCACCCTCATGGGGCATGAGCGTCAAATGCATCTGACAACCACATTGGATGATCACTATGCTCAACGCATGAAATAACAATTTTGTTGGTACACCTAGTAGGACCCAGATATAATCACACTGATAGTATATTTACATCACATGGTAAACCTATGAAGATGTACACAATGTAGTTTTATTGTCTTTCATTCGGTTTTGTTGTCAGACATCCAGTGTTTCTATCTTTCGTCCAAATTTTCTATAGACGTCCAATTTTTCGTTAATCATCCAAAATTGTTGCCAGGTGTCTACTTTTATTGACCAGTAATTTTTTTTACCAATAACTTTTTTTTTTTTAAAACCATGTTCATGTTCATATTCCTTTTATACAAGTAAAATGTTACCTGTTGGCAATGGAAAGAAAGGAGGTCAATCTTCTGGTAAAAAGAGAGTCCTAAAATAATTTTTATCATATATCGAAATCCAGTCAACCATCAACATCTACACAAATTCAAGGTACAAACGCCTTTTACCTACTAAACAATTAATTTTTGTATACTGTTAATTTTTTATATAATATCTTTCTTCATAAAAAATTATGGTTTTTTGGTTGATGGCTTTGGCCAGTGTTTATCTACCAAATTTTTGGTTTATAAAAATGTATTTTGTTAATTATTTAATAAAATGTGTGTTTTTAAATAAAAAAATGATATGGAACATCTTTGTATGCAGAAAACACTATTGACCTTGATATGCCTCCACTTCAAGATATCCCCGATAATGAAATGCCCACACATAAAAAATTTCTTAATGAAATGCAACAACAACATAAAGAGATTCTTGAAACTAGCACACCAAACAAAAAAGAAAATGATAGTTCTCATACAATCCCCACTTTTAAGGAATATTCTTCTAAGAAACCTAAATGTAGAAAGTTATCCAGATGGACTATTGGAAGAACATTTAAGCTTGAATGGTCATCAACATATCCATTTATTAGGCTAGTGCAGCGAGAGAATAGTAATGAAACACCAACATAATGTAGATGCATAATTTATAGTTGAAAACTCGAAAAGGATCATAGGATGCAACTTAAGCTAGATACAATAGAAAAATATTATGAAAAATATTTATCTAATAGTAAAATAAAGTGATGGAACAAATAAGAAAATAATTAGGTAGAAGGATGCATCTGAATACGTACATGTCAGATATCCACAAGAATATGAAAAAAAAATGAAACAACAACAAACTCTTGCTGAGAAGGGTGGAATGATTCCAGCCCAATTTTAAAAAATCATAAGACCACTTTAGCTTCAAAAAGTTTAAAGTTTGTTGTTGTATATACTATTCTTAAAAAAGGGTAGACCTATGTCTAATTTCATTGATTATAAACATATATTTCAACTAATTGATGTGCAGAACCTTCTCAATGCTCATTGGTTAGGTCGAAGTGGTTGAAAAATGGTAAAATTTCTCTCATTGATTGAGGAGGACCTTAGAGAGGAAGTAAAACATGCCAAATTCATTTCACTTTCAATTGATGAGGTAACTATTATTGAGAACACATATTGTATTTGCATGCATGTTTACACATTGGATGTGCTAACCATGGTATTTCTAGAAGGTAACTACTACATTCATATAATAATTAATAGAATACTATTTTATATTTTATTTTGTATTCGTTCCTCATCAAAGACCAAGTATACTTTGGATGTTAAGGTGAAGACGCACAAGTATGTGTTGTTGTTACAGAATTTTCTCCACAAGAGGTATTTGACTATTCTAAGATATTTTATCCATTGGTTGGGATGGACTTAGTCAGGATTATTCTCTTTATAATTACCTCATATGGACAGAAGGTACATTAGATGGATGCTAAGAGTACCTTCCTACATGGTGAGCTTTAGGAGAATATTTACATGTAGCATCCACCTAACTTTGAGTTTAAGGGCCCTACCCCTATAGTTTATTGATTGACTAGGCCCTTGTATGGACTTAAGAAGACACCTCAAGCTTGGTATGTGAAGATTTCATCTGTTTTCCTTAGTTATGTATTTCGACAATGTGAGGCCAAACATGATTTTTATATTAAATTTTAGGATGGGGAGAATTTAGTGATTGTTCTTTATGTTGACCTTCTCATTATTGACATCCATCCTACCTTTATATAAAATATAAATTCACAATTTTATTCCACCTTTGAGATGACAAATTTGGGGTTCTTACACTATTTTTTGGGGATTCAGTTTGATTAGACAAATTATGACGTCACCATTTTACATCCTAACTATGCATTTGATATTCTTCAACGTTTTAGGATGGAGGATTGTAAGTTTGCTTAGACTCCTTTCACTTCAATTTTGAAGCTCCAATCTGGTTATAGCACTCCTTTGGTGGATGCTACTTTGTATTAGTTTCTTGTGGCTAGACTTCTCTATCTCATTCATACAAGACCCAATATAGATTTTCCTATTGGTTATTCTTCTAGGTAGATGTAGAAACTTTGTAATATGGGTTCATATATATGGGATTCTTGATCCATTTTTATACCTTAATTGGAGTAGAAAATGGATATCCTAACCAAGTTAAGGCCATATGTGGGAGCTACTTGGTGTAGGAGAGTGTCCCTTAAGGGGGTGAAAAATAAGGGTCTCTCTCCATGTCTTCCATTCAGCTTAAGGGGATGTCAAAATATATGATGGTTAAGGCCATGGTAAAAATTTGTATTGTATTGTACATATAAGCCCCTTGAGCCCTTATAAACATTTAAAATTGTATTTTTATAATATTTTATTATTTTAATCCTTAAGGGTGATCACTTAACCTTGAACTAAAGATAACTTATATTTTGATATAAATACCCCATCATACCAACCAGTTTATCATCAATTGGAGTGCAATTCTATTATTTAATAGTAATATTATTTAGTGCCCATAGATACTTCCATATGCTATGTGCATTGTGCATTGCTTTTTGTATATTTCTTCTCAGTAATACTGGGTATTGTGTTTATTCTATTTATTTCTAGAAATTATTGTGAAATCTAATAGTGAGACTGTTGGTGGCAGATCCAACACCTAACAAGAAGGTAGGATTTGAGAAGCTTGATGCACCCATGGACTTGCACCAACATTGAACGATCATTGTGCCTAGGAGAGGCTGGACGGTCAATCTCTGAAAAAGGCTAGTTCCTTATGGAAAGTCCTAGCTAACTACCTAAAACTGAAGGAAAAAGGGGGTAAGAAAGAGATAAAAATGATTTCATAGCCAAAACTAACAAGGACGGGTATATCCTCATCAAGATATATGTGCAATAAGTAGACATCGTCACATAAAACACAAGAAGATTACCTAATAGATCAGCCAAACTTACTCTTGCCTACACTTCATCACCCTCTACTTGTAAGGAATTCTAGAACCAACAAATAAAATGCAAGAAATCCAAATAGTAGAAGTATTACATGCACATTCAACTAGCTTTAGCAGAAATAAACTTACAATATTCACACACATATGTATAATATTCAGTTTGAAGATCAAATAGTAAAACACTTATATTCATAGAACAATGTAAGTTTTAAACATGAATTATAATGGCTAAAGAGCCACCTTTTAGAATGGCTAACATTCTAGTATTTATAGAAATTCTTACGATAACTTAAAACTACAATCATTAATGGCATTAGGTGGGAAGTTGCTACTGAAACATATAGGCACTCAGTTGGTGCTCTGCTCCTTGGAAGAATGGTGGATGTTTGGAAGGGGTTAGGTGCTTCTGTATAAATTTGAGCCCTTGATTATTGTGACATTCTTGTTATATCATAAATTTTTATCTACTTTACCCCTTCAACCAGATGATGATCCTTTGGTCAAGTGAATGAACTAGCATTAATGACCTTGGAAACAGAGGATTCAAATTGTTGTCTTTGCACCCATTTTTAACCCGTACTTAGGCAACTAGGATGATTAATACTCTTCCTCAATATTACCACTATTTTCCTTTTACAAGCAGTTATTTTGGTACTGGGTGGATGATCGGGCTCAATATATCACTATTGGCTTTTCAAATTTTAACCAAGTGCAATATTATCAACTAGGGTGAGTAAATGGAATTGGTTTTTCAATGTCATCTTCCCAAAACTCCGCCCAACCTACCAACCCAAGCAAGGTGGATATTTGGGCATAGATAAACCTCCATTGTCTTCTAAATCCTCTTTTTTAGTTGAGGTGAGCCTTACTCGGTAAGCGAGGATAAGAGTATTGCCATCCCATTACTCCATCCAGTCGTTGGGTGGAGATTCAGGATTTTATTCTTCGTCTAGAAATTGGGGCAGGGATTTGGGATCTACCTTGAGTGCTTACTTTCCCAGTTTTCTGTTCAACACTTAGACTTAGTTGATTTGATAAATTAATTGGTCATGAGGCTTTGTCAATTATCCTCCCTTTGTGGCTATATCAAATGGTAGGTTCTTGAGAGTGCTCCTTGCCCAACAACAACTGGTTCTTCCACCCATACAACATCTGCTTTTGCCCAACTGAATTCAATGTGAACATCATCCACTCTTGTCTTCGAGACTTGCCTTAACCATCAATGCAAGAGCTCTGCTCCAAAATTTAGCCATTTTGAGAGGCCACCATTTTGCAAAAAGAGTGGGTGAAAGGATGTAAAATTTCACCCACAATCCTAGTGACTTGGAAAAAGGAAACCTAGGCAGAGAAGTTGAGTACATAACACTTTTGAACAGGGAGGGGAGAAGGGAAAAAATACAAGAAAGGATATAAACAAATGCAGCCAAACGAGACTACAAGATAATGGAGGAATAAGGGTAAATGGGAAAGGGGTACAAGGCAAAACATTATGAAAGGAAAGAAAAGAAAAGGAACCAAAATCATAAACAAGTAAAAACAGGAAATAGAAAAAGAGAGTGCAAGGGGAAAGAGGAAGACACAAGAAATAGCAGAGGCAAGAATATGACAATCACTAACTGAAAAGGTTAGTGACAACAAACGAAATGGGATAGCAGAGGAAGGAGAAAGATGCAAAAAAGTAACAAAACAGAAGGGAAATTAATATATGGGACACCCCATATATTAGATTCCCATAAACATATCCCACTGAGGCTCGAAGATCTTCCAAAAGTAAATAGAATACCAAAGGTACATGTCTATCATGCTCGAGCCTTTATTTTTCACATAGTCCAGCAAGGACCTATTTTTACTCATTGCCATCCACCATGGTGTCATTCTATCTTAGTTGTACTTTACAGCTTGCAATTTTTGAATAAATCTACAACCGTATATGGGATGCTATTTATATCATATTCACCTTGTTTCAAAAAGTATTGTCATGCACCAGATCGTGCAGAGGCTGCATCAGCACATGAGCCCCGATTCTAATACCCATGTTGAGGTGGTGTATTATCACACTTACATGAGTTCATGAATTTACTTCATGTGAGCATAGATTTTTGAAAATATCATGTGAGGCATTGGTACTTGTTGGTGGTATTTATTGGGCTACGGGGTCACACCAATAAACAAAAAAGAACAATAAATAAAAAATAAATAAAATGAGGAGAAAAACAAAGAAACTGAATGAAAGCATTATGTTTTCAAGGTACAACCTAGGGACTCCCCCCTACTCTTTTATTTAAAATCTCTAACTACTTGGCTAGTTGTTATCTTAGTACTGGAGTTGTTTCTCCCTGTAAGCCATAAACAAGATTATGACATGAACCAAGTGATCAATTTTTTACTACATAGATTTATTTACTTGTCATGTTATTTACACAAAATTTCCATGTGACAAGCATGCCTGGGCAATAAACATTATTGTAGATCATCCTATGAATCTGCATGTCGATCTTGGTACTATCTATGACCTCTTTTAGGTATCACAAACCACCACCCTAGTCTTGTACTTCTCCTCGAGACCATTAGACCAATGCCATAACCAATAAATATGGGGTAAGTGTCCATCCAATAAGTTTTAGTAGCTAATTTGTCTGGAGGGAGGTACGAGGGGTGCATTGTACCTGGATTTATCTAATTGGAGGCCCAGACCTAGTTCTAATTTGGTCCCATAACAACTTGAGTTATCATCCGACTGCCATGATAATCATTCATTAGCAAACATAGGACTTAAGAATCAACAACTAATTTTATATGGAATACTAAGGTATGGAGTGCCTCATGTGTCTAAAACTGAGGCAACCTTGTAGATTGTACCTCACTAGAGCTTGTGTTACTGCATGATTCGACTGGAAAAAGAGAATATCCTCCAATTAGATCATGGAAGAGCATCGTCCTTCCCTCTCCTTGCTTGGGATAATTCACTAGAAAAAATGGTCTCTACCTATTGATGGAAGGATTTGGAAAGGAAGGCACTAGTCCCCAAGCACTCATGCTTTGTACAAGTGGAAGCAAGGTTGGGATGTTCGGATCTTGCTCATAATGAAAAGTTGTCGGACCTATATTTTCTTTCGCCAGCCTCCAAGTTTCTGCCAATATTCCTTGCTTTTTCAAGGGGTTAGCAAGGTGCATGCTCATCATAGCTCTAACCATATTTGTCCTAACTTCTTCATAGAGTGGGGGTACGATTATGTTTGCTAGAAATGAATATGGAATATTCTTGGGTGAAATATTTCCCACTTGAATCAACATATTTTTTGTTTGAATGATCTCTTAGTAAACTTGTGGCAATCTCCTCTCTAGATTGCTAAATAATCAGGCTTATATCCATGCAATAAGCTCAGATATAATAGAGGTATGCCTAAATAGGGGATGGCTAAATCTCATGGGGAATCCTTTTCCAATATATTCTAAGGTAGATGTTGAAGTCGATGATGCTTTCTTTAGGATCGTGTTTGATGAATGAGAATTGATTGAGCATCAAGAGGGGTAATCCTGAATCATCAAACGTGTTGATGAGTGCTTTTGCCAGATCAAACCATGTGGATATACTTCCATATTCCAATTATTTATACCACAACAAGGCACTTCCTTCTATTCTTAAGATTCAAGAGCTTATACTTGATGTCATGCTTCATAAGCTTGATATTCAACCCCTGAGTTCCTGGTGGAGGGATTGACATTGGAATGTGGATATCCCTTTCAAGAACTACTTTTTTTCCTTGATTTATCAGCTTCTTAGTATTTTTTACCCTGGTGTTGACAAACTTAATGAGATATGGTAGACTCACTCTACCTCCTATACTTGGGTTGCTCATTTAAATTGTATCTGAAAGTTTAACCTTGAACCCAAGATTACATTTTTTCTATGATCTCTTATTTATCAAGGGCTTCCTATGGGAGAGAGACTTAGTAGGGTTGGTATTTCTAATTCTAAGTGTTTGGCTTGTGGTCATTTTGAGACTTTTAAACATCAGCTCTAGTTTTGTCCTCATTCTCAGTTTGTTTGGTCTTGGATTCACTCATTTTTCAAGCCCTTTCATCCTAAATTCTTTAGATGGCAGATGATATTTTTTGGAGATAGTAGTTGTTGGCCTACTTATATTGCTGCTCTGTGGATTTTTTTCATGCTATTATTTTTTTTCAACTTTGGAAACCTAGGAATGTTGTTGTCTATTCTGGAGATTCAATTTCTAGTTAGTTTTCTATGCATTAAAAGATTATGATATTTTTTGTTGTTATTATTCAAATCCATTTGCATGATTCCAAGTTGACTCATGAGTTGGCACATTTGATAAATCTTATCAAGTACTGGCGCGAGGCTCCCTACACTATTAGAAAGGTTTTGCCTAACCTCCCTCTTCCTCAAGGTCCCTATGTTTTGGTCTAGTAGGTAGAGGGGTGATGCAGGAGCATCCAACGAAGAAAAAAAGGAAAATACTGCCAAGGAGAACAACTGTCGCGATATCACGACATGTTTTGGCAAAGAAGAAAAAGTGTCGCGATATCGTGACATGTTGGCAAAGAAGAAAAAGTGTCGCGATATCACGACATGTCGCATTTTTGCGACCAAAGGAGGAGAGAGAAATCCAAGGAGAAAAAGTGTCGCGATATCATGACATGTCGTGTTTTCACGACCAAAGGAGGAGAGATAAAGCCAGGGAGAAAAAGTGTCGCGATATCACGACATGTCATATTTTTGCAACCCAAAGACAAGAGAAGGAGCAAGAGAGAAAAGTGTCGCGATATCGCGACATGTCGCATTATCGCGACCAAAAGAGGAGAGAGAAAGCAAGGGAGACAAAGTGTCATGATATCGCGACATGTCGCATTTTCGTGACCAAAATAGGAGAGAGAAAGCAAGGGAGAAAAAGTGTCACGATATCGTGACATGTCGCATTTTCGTGACCAAAATAGGAGAGAGAAAGCAAGAGAGAAAAAGTGTCGCGATATCGCGACATGTCGCATTTTCACGACCAAAAGAGGAGAGAGAAAGCAAGGGAGAAAAAGTGTCACGATATCACGACATGTCGCATTTTCACGACCAAAAGAGGAGAGAGAAAGCAAGAGAGAAAAAGTGTCGCGATATCGCGACATGTCACATTTTTTGGACCGAAAGAGGAGAGAGAAAGCAAGAGAGCAAAAGTGTTGCGATGTCGCGACATGTCACATTTTTTGGACCGAAAGAGGAGAGAGAAAGCAAGAGAGAAAAAGTGTCGCGATATCGCGACATGTCGCATTTTCGTGACCAAAGAGAAGAGAGAGAGTTAGAAGGAAAAAGTGTCACGATATCATGACAGGCTACATTTTTAGAGACCGTTACAGAGTGACAGTTAATAGAAGTTGGTACGACAGTTACAGGGGCCGTTACAGGGGTCGTTACGGAGGAGATATTTGAGCGATGGTTACAAAGAGAAATGATCATTATAAAAGGGCAGGCAAAAGGCATGCAGAAGGGTCAAAAAACTACCGAAGCAGAGTTGCAGAGTCGAAGGCAAGAGGGCCATTCTGGACCTGTTTTGCAAAAAATTTCTTCCATGGGCTGGGGGGCCTAGAATTTGTAAACCGATCGTCGAACGTGAGGCAGTTTACACCTGTAAATATTTTTTTGTAAATCTTTCTAAGTTTTTAAATGTAAATTGGGTTTTCTTTTTGTTGCTAAGTTTGGCTCTCCATCAAGTGGTATCAGAGTGAGTGTTCCTGAGTGTGTAAACAGATCGTCGGACATGAGGCAGTTTACACCAGGATCTGTGGAAGGGTTGCGAGAGAAGTGAGCAAAATGCCTCCACGAAGAAACCGTGGTGGTGGGAGAAATGTGGTACCTGAAGGAGATTTCAGAGCTTTGCAGAGACAAGTGCAAGCCCTGCAAGAGGAGTTACAAAGAGGGGTTGAGCCAAGGAAAGAAGACCGTAGTGAAGATGAAGCTTGGGAGGCTGATGATCCATCAGATGACAAAGAAGCAATGGATCCTGCAGAAGCTAGATTATTTAAGGCCATATGTCAGATCGGGAAGAGGCCAAAGTTTGATGTCTCCACGTATTCTGGGAATCTCAATCCAGAGGAGTTGATTGATTGGATCAATGATATAGAGGAGTATTTTGAGTATGAGGAGGTTGTAGATCCAAATCGAACCAAGTTTGAAAAAACGAAGTTGAAAGGCCATGCTAGCATATGGTGGAAATACATGCAACTAGAAAGAAATAGAAGAGGAAAGGAAAATATAACTAGATGGGGTCGAATGGTAGAGAGGTTGAAGAGACAGTTTATTCCTGCAAATTACGAATTGGATCTGTTGAGGAAGATGCAAATTTTGAGACAGTCAAGCAAATCTATCAAAGAATATACAAAGGAGTTTTACAAGATCTCAATCAGAACTGGCCATTTAGAGGCTAAAAAGGAGAAGGTAGCCCATTACATCAATGGATTGCGAATTAGTATTTAAGAAGAGTTGAGTCTGGTTAGGATGCGCACCATTGAGGATGCTTACCAGTTTGCTCTGAAAGTTAAAGAGAAGCTGAAAAGAAGGTTCGAGGGTAAGCATAAATGAAGAGATCGTGGTGGAAGAACTGGTGGAGGAATAGATGGAGGACGAGATGAGAAGAAAGAAGAAGCTAGCAGTAGTCAGAAGGAAGATAATGATTACAAATCTAATAATCAATGCAACTACCCAAGATGAAGAGGTAGATATAATCGAGGAAATGGAGAAAGAGGGTTTCGTGGAACATGCTTCAATTGTGGGGAAGAAGGACATCGAGCATACGAGTGTCCACAACATCAAGAGAGGACAAATAGGAGGCCTGAAGGTAATGCTCGAGCTACGGTCATTGATGAAGGTGTTGAATCTGAGCACTCTGAGGAGGCAGAGAGAGGAGAAGTTATGGTCACAAGGAAAACCTTGTTGAATGAGGAGAAGGAACCAGACCAGAGGAGGAGCCTGTTTTGCACAAGGTGAAAATGTTCAGGTAAGGTCTATAATGTTATTATCGATAATGGTAGTACTGATAACTTAGTATCTGAAGAAATGGTTACTAAGTTATAGCTAGAGAGGAGGAGACACCCGCATCCATACCGGATTGCGTGGTTGCAGAAGGACCATAGGGCATGGGTCAGTGAATAGTGCTTAGTCAATTTTAATATTGGGAGATACTAGGATGAGGTCCTGTGTGATGTTTTGTCTATGGATACTTGCCATTTGTTGTTGGGGAGGCCATGGCAATTTGATAGACGTGCGGCGCATGATGGGCATGTGAATACTTACTCTCTGACGAAATATGGAGTGCGTCACAAGTTGAAGCCATTGAAGGCAGTGGATGAAAAGGTATGCAGTAGTGCTAGAATATGTTTGGTAGATGGTCAAAATTTTTTGGATGGCCTGAAGAGAGATTCTATGTGTTATGCATTAAGTTTACCCAATAAGGCAGCCCATAGAATGTCTCCCGTGGAGAGTGAAGAGTTGAACAGACCAGTTCAAGAGTTGTTGAAAAATATGGTGATAGCACAGTACAAAAGTGAAGGTCACTTCTCAATCCACCCCGGTTGTCTGATGCAGGAGCATCCAACGAAGAAAAAGAAAAATACTGCCAAGGAGAAAAACTGTCGCGATATCGCGACATGTTTTGGCAAAGAAGAAAAAGTGTCGCGATATCACGACATGTTGGCAGAGAAGAAAAAGTGTCGCGATATCGCGACATGTCACGTTTTTATGACCAAAGGAGGAGAGAGAAATCTAGGGAGAAAAAGTGTCACGATATTGCGACATGTCACGTTTTCGCGACCAAAGGAGAGAGAAAGCCAGGGAGAAAAAGTGTCACGATATCGCGACATGTCGCATTTTCGTGACCCAAAGACAAGAGAAGGAGCAAGAGAGAACAAGTGTCGTGATATTGCGACATGTCGCATTATCGCGACCAAAAGAAGAGAGAGAAAGCAAGGGAGACAAAGTTTTGTGATATCGTGACATGTCGCATTTTCGCAACCAAAAGAAGAGAGAGAAAGCAAGGAAGAGAAAGTGTCGCGATATCGCGACATGTCGCATTTTCGTGACCAGAAGAGGAGAGAGAAAGCAAGAGAGAAAAAGTGTCGCGATATCGCGACATGTCGCATTTTCGTGACCAAAATAGGAGAGAGAAAGCAAGAGAGAAAAAGTGTCACGATATCACGACATGTCGTATTTTCGCGACCGAAAGAGGAGAGAGAAAGCAAGAGAGAAAAAGTGTCACGATATCGCAACATGTCGCATTTTCGCGACCAAAGAGAAGAGAGAGAGTCAGAAGGAAAAAGTGTCACGATATCGCGACAGGCTGCATTTTCAGGGACCGTTATAGAGTGACAGTTAACGGAAGTTGGTATGGCAATTACAAGGGCCGTTACAACGGTTACAGGGGTCGTTACGGAGGAGATCTTCGAGCGGTGGTTACAAAGAGAAATTATCGTTATAAAAGGGCAGGTAGAAGGCATGTAGAAGGGTCGGCAAACTGTTGAAGCAGAGTGACAGAGTCGAAGGCAAGAGGGCCATTCTGAACCTGTTTTACAGAGTTTTTCTTCCATGGGCTGGGGGGCCTAGAATTTGTAAACCGATCACCGGACGTGAGGCAGTTTACACTTGTAAATATTTTTCTATAAATCTTTCCAAGTTTTTGAATGTAAATTGGGTTTTCATTTTGTTGCTAATTTCGGCTCTCCATCAAGGGGGCGATGTTTTCTAGCCTCAAGTCGTTCTGTTAGTGCCCACAATAGGGCTCGATCCTTTGCCTAGTTATATTTTTTATTCATCCTTTTAAGGGTTGGTTTTGTTTTTGGTCTCAGACCTCATATTTATAGTGTTGATCGTTTGGGTGGCCTTGCACACCGAGCTATGATTTTTCAGCTCCTTTTTTATTGGAACCTCTCTTATTTTTATTGAATATAATTGTTGGTTGAAATAAAAAAAAGTAGATATGAGAAGCATGATATAAACCTACTTTTTATTGAATTGTATTTATATATTTATTAATTTTTTTATATAAATGAATAATAATAAATATTTAAATAAAATTTGTTTATTAAATTTTAATTGTATCTGTTAAAATTTTATTATATTTATAAAAAATATTATATAGAGAGGTTATAGGGATTGAAGCATCCTTATATGTATTATATCATGATCACATAATAATATTATAACTTAATTATTACCCACGTGTTGTAGGTGAGTTGGAGAGGGTAAGGAAATCCTCCAAGGGAGGTCCTTGGTTCGAATCTCCACCCTACCAAACGCAGATCAGGTACACAAAACCTAGTTGATAGTGCTGGTGCGGTTAGAGACGAGCACGATTCCTAGGTGATTTTAATAGTGTAAAATCCCCTGGTCGTGGTTTCTCAGACCAAGGTGGCCCCACAAGGGGTTTTTTGCTAAATTCAAAACAATATATATTATAACTTAATTATTGTGCATACTTTTTTCTTTTTTTTCATACAGAGGAGTTGGTTACAGCCACACTATTTTTAGTAGCTGACAAGCGCAGGGTTCAAACCATAGGAAGATCGCAAGCCTATTCCATCTCATTGTTGTTGACCCAACATGAGGGAGACCACCGATCGCTTGGGGTATATACCATTATCATCGATCTAGCGTGCACTTAGAGGATTCAAAGCAAACTACTACCTTTGCAAGGTGGCACCCCCAAGGTTTGAACATAGGTCTCTTCTTGGTAAATATCTGGCCATACAAGCAATTACCAATCCATCTAGACCTTGGGAGCATTATTATGCATACATCACTAAACATGTATATTTTCCTTAAAAGGATGATGAATTTAATTAATTGAACTAATATATATATATATATATATATATATATATATATATATATATATATATATATATATATATTACATGGTGGAATTGGTAGCTACCACAAATCAGGCGAAGCTATCTGGCTATTGTGGCCACCACAGTATTCTGCGTTGTTCATCCCGAAAGATGTCACACAGTTCTTCGCGTAATCCGCCCCTATAACCACCATGCCACAATAATTTTAAACCTTTTATGTCACTGAAAGCACTAGGAAAGAGACAAGTGTTTAGTCCGACGAGGCTCGAGATTTAAACCTTGGACCTCCACCCCCCTTATAGGGTTTGGTCAAACCAATTAGTCTACACCTCAAACCCCTTTAAATTTTTATTTTTTAATATTGAAGATTCAACTTACCAATTATTTAAGCATTGTAATTAATTAACTATCAAATGTTCAAATACTATTTAATATTAAAAATACAATTTTTAATTATAAATTTTATTTAATAATATATATTAAAAATATATTAAAATAATAAAATAAATAAATTTTATTTAATAATATATATTAAAACAATATTAAAAATAATAATAATTTTTTTTTTCTTTAAGAAGCTCATAACTACCTTCATTTAAATCCCCGTCGACATAGAAGTGAAGGAACCAACCTCTGCTTTGTTCAGAGATAATAAGGAGCAGAAGCAGAAGAATTCGATGATCTAGATTAACCCTTAATATTTATAATATATTATAAATATATTTAAAAATAAACAAAGAAGATGCCTCTACTGTGTTAACTCTGAACAAGAGACAATCTCAAAATATTCAATTAGCTCTTTCTTTCAAACAAGGTTGTCCATTGGTGCCTTCTTTGTTTATTCTTGCTGTTGAGGCCTTTGGTTATCTTCTAGCTCATATATTATAATATATTATATAATATATATTGTTAATAGTGTTAATATTATATTAGGGGAGGAAGGGAAATAAATTTCCTTGATCAATCCTTAAGAAGATCTATGAGCTAGAAGATAACCAAAGGCCTCAACAACAAGAATAAACAAAGAAGGCGCCAATGGACAACCTTGTCTAACAGAACAGGCTAATTGAATATTCCGAGATTGTCTCTTGTTCAGAGTTAACACAGCAGAGGCATATTTGAATAACATAAGTACAGTCTTGAATATTTTTAAGGTTATGATATTTGGCCCTTATTTATAATATATTATAAATATTAACAATATTTTAATTTTATTTTAATAATAAATTTTATTTTATTTAATATTTATAATATATTATAAATATTAACAATATTTTAATTTTATTTAAATAATAAATTTTATTTTATTTTATTTTATTTTAATAATAATATTCTATAAATATATAATCACTATTTGTTTGACCTCTTTTCCTTTTAGGTTTAGTACGACCATTTGTTGAGATTTTGTCAAAGTAGGTTAATTAAAAAATATAAATAAAAAACGAAAATATAGGACTTACATAAAATAAATTTTATTTTATTTTATTTTATATAAGCATATTTTAAAAATAAAATATTAAAATTACTAATCTAAAAATCTCTTTATAGGTATGTTTGTACTATAAAGATAATAGATTGTAATTGTTAGTTTAGAAACTTCAAAAGACATGTTTGTATTTTGAAGATAAGATATTACAATTGTAAAAATAAAAACATATTCATATAATTTAAATAAAGAAATTGGTCTATGAATATATTTCCGAAATAAAATATATATAAATTAAATGGCATTAAACAGTTTAAATCACTAATTTTAATTACTATTGCATATAATTTTACCAAAATGTTATATTTATAAGAATGAAATTTGATTTTTAAAATATATTGAAAACAACTTTTTATTATTTATTTTTAATTATAATTTAAGTATTTAAATAAAGTTGTATGGATTTGTTTTATTTATTTATTTGGTTAGTGTAAGAAATTTTAAGTTGCATGGATTTAAGGTGCAAAAAGTAGGGGATATTTAACACAAACCTTTAAATTTAAAATATATTTATGAAATGGTGGAATATAGATGGGATGTAAAGATGCAAAGATATAGGACATATAAGGATGCAAGATGTGTGAGATGCAAAGAAAATAGAAGATATGATATATAGGGTGTCAAGATAAGAGTTGGATGTAAAAATAGGAGAGAGTATATACACAATACAACATTTAAAGTACACATTAGGTATTAATTTGTATGTGTGTCTAAAGTCATGTTTATTAAAGATGAGGAGCAAGTATTCAAACATCACGACTAAGCACAAAACATTAAATTTAAACTCATAACTAACACCACAATGTACTAAATCTTTGAACTTTAGAGAATTTAATGCCTAAGACTTTAAAATGGAAAAACTAAACATTGGGTGTTTTATCCAATGAGATTAGAGTAGATCCCCACTATGTCATCCTTATACAACTAGTGTCACTTTAGAAAGTGTTAAATTTACCAATGTATTGGTTTCATTGTGGTCCCTATGGGTAAAATGTTGCATCTTTTCATTCACTCTTTTTTCAAGATTATGACCTACCGAAATGGCTAAATTTTGGAGCAGAGCTCTTGTGTTGATGGTTAAGGTGGGTCCCAAAGATAAGGCCAGATGGTGTTCACGCTAAATTCAATTGGGTAGAAGTAGATGTTGGATAGGCAAAAGAACCAATTATCATCGAGCAAGGAGCGCTCTAAACAACCCACCCTTTAATGAAGCCACAAATGGTGGAGGATCGACAAAGCACCCTAATCAATTAATTTATTAAAATCAACTAATTCTAAGGGTCGAGCAAGAAATTTGGTAAGTAAGCAAAGAAGGCAGATCCTAAATCCCCGCCCCAATTTTTGGGTGGAGAATGAAATCCTGAATCTCTACCTAGCAGTTGGAAAGAGGAATGGGATGGTAATACTCTTATCCCATCTTACCGAGTAAGGTCCACCTCAACTAAGGCATAGTATTTAAAATATAGCATTGATTTATGCCCAAATATCCACCCTGCTTAGGGTGGTAGGTTGGACGAAGTTTTGGGAAGACGACACTAAAAAACCAATCCTAATTACCTGCCTTGATTGATAATATTGCACCTGCACAAAAATTTGGGAAGCCAATAGTGATAATATGAGCCCGATCATATGCCTAGTACCATAATCACCATCCATAAAAGGAGAAAAATGGTAATCCCAAGGAAGAGAATAAATCATCCCAACTACCTGAGTACGAGATAAAAATGGGCATGAAAGCAATAATTTAAATCCTCAATTTTCAAGGTAATTAATGCTAGATGTTCATTCACTTGATCGAATGACCATCATCTGGTTGAATGGGAAAGGAAGATAGAAATTATGATCTAATAGGAATTTCAGAATAATCAAGGGCTCAAATTTATGCAAAAGTGCCTAACCCCTTCTACACAATCACCATTATTCCAAGGAGTAGAGCATCGACTGAGTGCTTATCCATTTCAACAACGTATTTCTGCCTAATGTAATTAATTCTTGTAGTTTGAGTTTATCATAAGAATTACTATAAATACTAGAACGTTTGTCATTCTACAAGGCAACTCTTTAGTCATTACAATTCATGTGTAAAGCTTACATTGTTCTACAAATATAAGTGTTTTGTTTTTTGGTCATCAAGTTGACTCTTGTACATGTGTGTGAATGTTGTGATTTTATTTCTACTAAAGCTAGTTGAATGTGCATGAAATAATTATGCTAACTAGATTTTTTGCATTTCATTTGTTGGTTCTAGAATTCGCTTGCAATAGAGGGTGATGATCAAGAGTAAGGTTGAATGATATATTAGGTAATTCACTTGTGTTTTATGCGACGGTGTCTGCTTATCGCGCATGTCTTGATGTGGATATACCCATACTTGTTAGTTTTGGCTACGATCTCCTTTTTATATCTTTCTCGCCTCCTTTTTCCTTTAATTTTAGGTAGTTAGCTAGGAATTTCCTAAGGAACCGATATTTTTTGAAGATCAACCACCTAGTCTCTCTCGGATGTGGTGGTCATTCAATGTTGGCATAGGTTCATGGGCACATCAGGCTTCTCAAACCCTGCCTTCCTGTTAGGTGTCAGATCTGCCACCAATAGTTTTTGGCACACCCGATGGGATCCAAAAGATCTTATCCCTATAGAGTCTGGTGAAGCTTTGGTATGCAATGTCCATTTGTTCACCTAACGGCTCTACTCATAATAAATCAGGTTTCCTGTAACCGGTTGTCTTCAAAGTGAATTAGAACTTGGCAACTCTTCTTGGGATCCAAAAGGTCTACATATTCAAGGAAATTAGAGTTTGGTGATTCTTTGGTTTACCCATATCTTTCTCAATCACTTGGTGACTTCTCTAAGTGAGAAATATGAATATGATGACCAATTGCCTCTTCAATGTGTTGAAAGATCTACATCTCTCGAAGGATTCAAGATTTGATGGGTAGTCTTAACCTTGCTAGAGAATAAAGTATGCTCATCTAGCAACTCCAACCTGAAAAGATAAACCAGAGCCTGTAATAATTTAGTGTCGTAATGGCTTATTGCAAGTGTCCTTGGAATTTCATAGGACCTCTAAATATTTAAAATCTCCATGATATTCCTAAGGCTTCTTTGAAGTTGTTGCCATGTTTTGATGGGACAAGCTCAACTACACTTGAGCATTGTCAGGATGTGCCTTTCCTAATAGTGATCCGTAATATTATCCATGAAGATGTAATGCTTAGGCTACTCATCCTCTCTCTCAAATGAAAGGACTTATTGTGGTATAAATCATTGGAATATGGAAGTATCTCCACATGGGTTGATCTAACCAAAGCACTCATCAACATGTTTGATGATTCTGAAGACCCCCTCTTGATGCTCAATCAATTTTCATTCATCAAACGTGATCCTAAATAAAGCATCATCGACTTCAATATCTACCTCAGAAGAGATTGGAAAAGTATTCTCCATGAGATTCAGTCATCCCCTCCTCAGGTATACCTCTATTATATTCGAGTTTTTTTCATGGATATAAGCCTAATTATTCAAAAATATGGAGAGAGGATATTTCCATAGGTTTACCAAGATACCATTCAGGCCTAAAATATGTTTATTCAAGTGGAACAGATGTCACCCAAAAATATTCCATTTTCATTTCTGGTAAACACAATCGTAACCCCACTCTATGAAGAATCTAGGATGGATTTGGCCAGAGCTGCGATGATCGTGCATCTTGCTAACCCCTTGAAAAAGCAAGGAACGTTGGTGGAAACTTGGAGGTTGGAAAAAGAAATTATAATCCTAAGGGCTTTTCATTATGAGCAAGGTGTCAACATCCTAGCATTGCTTCTACCTATGCAAAGCATGAGTACTTGGGGACTAGTGCTCCCCTTGCCAGATCCTTCCATCAATCAGTAGAGGTAATTTTTTCTAGGTAATGATACCAAGCAAGGAGAGGGAAGGATGGCACTCTCCCACAAGCTTTTATGAGGCACGATCTATAGGGTCACTTCATTTTAAGCCATATGAGGCACTCCATGCCTTAGCATTCCCTAGAGAATCAATTATTGATTCTCAAGTCCCATGGATACTAATGAATGATGACCATGGTAGTCGGATGATAAATCAAGTTGTTATAGGACCAAATAAATACTAGATATGAGCCTTCGATCAGATGAATCTTGGTACAATGCACCCCTTGTACTTACCTCCAGATAGCTCATCTACCAAAACTAATTGGATGGACACTTATCCCATGTTGATTGGTTATGGCATTGGTCTACTAGTCCTTAGAAAAAGTATAGGACCAGGATGGTGTTTCGTGAGACCTGAAAGAGATCACAAACAATACCAAGATCAGCATGAAGAGAAGCTCATGTTAGGGGTTATCTAGTTTGGACATTACATATTCACAAGATGATCTACAACATCACTTATTGCCCAATCGTACTTGTCACACCAAAATTTTATGTAAATAATATGGCAAGTAAATAAATCTGTCGTAAATATTTGATCGTTTGGTTCATGTCATCATCTTGTTTGTGGCTTGCAGGGAGAAATATATCTAGTACTAAGATAACAACTGGACAAGTTGCCAGAGATTTTGAAGAATAGAGTAGGGGAGGAGTCCCCAGGTTGTACCTTGAAAACATAATGCTTTCATTCAATTCCTTTGTTTTTCTTCTCATTTTCTTATTTTTTGTTTGTTATTTGTTATTTTTTGTTTTTTGTTGTTGTGACCCCGTAGCCCAATGAATACCACCAACAAGTACTAAGGCCTCACATGATGTTTTCATAAATCTATGCTCACATGAAGGAAATCTGTGAACTCATGTAAGGGTGACAATACACCACCTCAACATGGGCATTAGAGTCGAGGCTCATGTGCTGATGCAACATCCGTACGATCTGTTGCATGACAATAATATCAAACCATTGTGAATATGCAATAAATAGCATCCCATACGCAATTGTAGATCTATTCAAAAATTATAAGTTGTAAAGTTCAACTGAGATAGAATGACCCTATGGTGCATGACAATGAGTAAAAATGGGTCCTTGCTAGACTGTGTAAAAAATAAAGGCTTGAGCATGACAGACATGTACCTTTGGAATTCTATCTACTTTTGGAAGATATCTGAGCCTCATTAGGGTATGTTTATGGGAATCTAATTTGTGGGGGTGTCCCATGGATTAACTTCCTTTTAATTTTATTACTTTTGTGTCTTTCTCCTTCCTTTGTTCTCCCATTTCGTTTATTATCACTAACCTTTTTATTTAGTGGTTATCATCTTCTTGCATATGCTATTTCCTATGTCTTCCTCTTCATCCTTGCACTCTCTTTTTCTAGTTTCTTGTTTTTTCTTGTTATTTCCACTTTTGGTCTCTTTTATTTTCTTTCCTTTCGTGGTGTTCTACCCTATCCCCCTTTCCCCTTCGCTTGTCTTCCTCCATTGTATTACAGTCTTTTATAGATATATTTTTTTATCTCCTTCTTGTATTTCTTCCATTCTCCCCCCTTGTTTAAAAGTGTACTCAAATTCTCTGCTTGGGTTTCCTTTTTCCACAAGTGGAAATCCCTTGTGAGTTGCTAGGATTGTGGGTGAAATTTTATGTCCTTTCACCCACTCTTTTTGCAATATGGTGGCCTATCAAAATGGCTAAATTTTGGGGAGGAGCTATTGCATTGATGGTTAAGGTGGGTCTCGAAGATAAGGGTGGACAGTGTTCACACTGAATTCAATTGGACAGAAGCAGATGCTGAATGGGCGAAAGAACTAGTTGTTGTCAGGTAAGGAGTGCTCTCAATAACCTACCCTTTGAAAAAGCTACAAAGGGCATAGGATCAAAAAAGCATCCCCACCAATTAATTTATCCAATCAACAAAGTCTAAGGGTCGGATGGAAAATTGGACAGGTAAGAACTCAAGATGGATCCTAAATCCTTGCCCTAATTTCTAGGTGAAGAATAAAATCTTGAATCTCCACGTAGCAGTTGGATGGAGGAATGGGATGGTAATACTCTTATCCTTGCTTACTGAGTAAGGCCCGCCTCAGCTAAGGTAGAGGATTTATAAGACAATATAGGTTGATATATGCTCAAATACCTATCTTACTTAGGGTGGTAGGTTGGGCAGAGTTCAGGAAGATGACACTGAAAAACCAATTCTAATTCCCACCCTGATTGACAATATTGCACTTACGCTAAAATTTGGGAAGCCAATAGTGATAAAATGACCCTGATCATCCCCCTAGTACCAAAATCATTGCCCGTAAAAGTTGAATATTGGTAATACTAAGGAAGAGTATTAATCATCCTAATTGCCTAAGTACGGGCTGAAAATAGGTGCAAAGGCAGCAATTTGAATCCTTGATTTCCAAGGTAATTAATGTTAGCTATTCATTAACTTGACCAAAGGATCGTCATCTGGTTGAAGTACCAAAGTAGATAGAAATTTATGATATAACAAGAATGTCAAAATAATAAAGGGCTCAAAATTATGCAGAAGTTCCTAACCCCTTTCAGACAACTGCCATTCTTCCAAGGAGTAGAGCACCAGCTAAGCGTATGTTCGTTTCAACAGAAACTTTCCGTTTAATACCATTAATGCATGTAGTCTAAATTTATCGTAAGAATTTCTATAAATACTATAATATTAGCCATTATAGAATGTGGTTATTTAGCCATTACAATTCATGTGTAAAGCTTACATTATTATACAAATATAAGTGTTTCACTGTTTGGTATCCAAATTGACTCTTGTACATGTGTGTTGTGAATGTTGTGAGTTTATTTCTACTAAAGCTAGTTGAATGTGCATGCAATATTTTTTCTATCTGGATTTCCTACATTTCATTCACTGGTTATAGAATTTTCTTGTAGTAGAGGATGATGAAGCATAGGCAAGAGTAAGGTTGGTTGATCTATTAGGTATTTTGTTTGTGTTTTATATGATGGCATCTGCTTATCATGCATTTCTTGATGCATATATACCCATCCTTATTATTTTTGGCTATGACCTCCTTTTTATCTCTTTCCCACACCCTTTTCCATTCAGTTTTAGGTAGTTAGCTAGGACTTTCCATAAGGAACCAACCTTATTTGAAGATTGACCGCCTAACCTCTTTCAGTTGCGATGGTCATTCAATGTTGGTGTAGGTCCGTGGGTGCATCATGATTCTAAATTTCTACCTTCCTATTAGGTTTTGGATTTACCACCAACAATACCACTATTAGATTTCACAATAATTTCTAGAAAGAAATATAATCAACACAATACCCAGTATTACTGAGACGAAATATACAAAAAATAATGCAAAATGCACATAGTATATGGGGGTGTCAATGGGCACCAAATAACCTTACTATTAAAGAATAGAATTGAAATCCCACTAATGACAAAATGGTTGGTATGATGGGGTATTGATATCAAAATATAAGTTATCTTTAGTTCAAGGTTAAGTGATCACCCTTAAAAATTAAAATAATAAAATACTAAAAAAGTACATTTTTAAAGGTTTATAAGGGTCCAAAGGGCTTATATGTACAATACAATACAAAATTTGACCATGGACTTAACCACCATATATTATGACATCCACATTAAGCTGGATGAAAGACATGGAGAGAGACCCTTATTTGTCACCCCCCCTTAAGGGACACTCTCCTACACCAAGTAGCTCCCACATATGCAAAAAAAGAACCTCAAACATACTTGGTTAGGATATCCATTGTTTGCTCCAATTAAGGCATAAAAAATGGATCAAGCATCCCACATACATGAACCCATATTACAAAGTGTATACATCTACCTAGAAGAATAACTTATAAGAAAATATATATTGGGTCTTGAATGAATAAGATAGATAAGTCTAGCCACAAGAAATCAATACAAAGTAGCATCCACCAAAGGAGCGTTATAATCATCCTGAAGCTTCAAACTTGAAGTGAAAGGAGTCTAAGAAGAATTATAATCATCCATCCTAAAATGTTGAAGAAGACCAATTGCATAGTTGGTATGTGAAATGGTGATGTTATAATTTGTCTAATTAAAATGAATCCCCAAAAAATAGTGTAAGAACCACAAATTTGTCATCTCAAAGGTGGAAAAAAATTGTGACTTTGTATTCTATATCAAGGTAGGATGGATGTCAATAATAAGAATATCAACATAAAGAACAATCACTAAATTCTCCCCATCCTATAATTTAATGTAAAAAACATGTTTGGCCTCACACCATCGAAATAGATAACTAAGGCAAAAAGAGTGAATCTTCTCATACCAAGCTTGAGGTGTTTGCTTAAGTCCATACAAGGACCTAGTCAATCAAAAAACTAGAGGGGTTGATCCCTTAAGCGTAAATTTAGGTGGATGCTACATGTACATCTTCTCCTAAAGCTCACCATATAGGAAGGCACTCTTAGCATCCATCTGATGTACCTTCTATCCATATGAGGTAGTTATAAAGAGAATCATCCTCACTAATTCCATCCCAACCAAAGGAGTAAATATCTTTGAATAATCAAATCCCTCTTGTGGAGAAAATTAATTAACAACGACACATACTTGTGCTTGTTCATCTAACATCCAAAGTATACTTGGTATTTGATGAGGAATGAAAGACAAAATAAAATATAAAATAGCCTTCTATTAAATATTAAATGCATGTAGTAGTTTCCTTCTAGAAATACCATGGTTGGTTAGCACATGTAAAATGTTTAGGTAGCTTATATAAAATCCATTAATGGAAGTCAACTTTTACCTACAATTAATTTGGCCTTATCTCTTTTTCTCTTGAAAGGCAATCAACTTGTCTATATATAGATATTAGGAATAAAGCAAGCACATTTGGATTTTTCTTATCAACTTGTATCAAATCCCTGTTCAAATCTATGGGGTCTAGGTCATCGACACTTTGTGCTTAGGCTTCGCATTTTGACCTTTTTACACCAATATTTTGTAGAAATGTTCCCGTAATTTGGAATTGGAGAAAAATCCAAATTGGTTGTTCCAATAGGCCTCTTGTTGTATTTAAAAATTTCTTTGCATATTACATTCATTTGCAACTATTGTTTTCTCTTCCTTTAAACTAAAATACTTCTTTGCATCAAAGACACTAATCTAAGTGTCCTTCAACAACATCCCAATTACTGACACCATCTCATAGCATGGTGTTTGCTTTAGCAATGCTTTATTCAAGGCAAGAGCATTCAAATATTATGTGTCTCGGTTCTCCACAGCGCTTCGTAGGTTCTAATCAACCCCCAACTTCTAAGTCAATTATTCTTTCTCAAGATTTTTGATGTACTTAAAAAGCACCAGTCAAACCCACCCATTGTAGAAGAATAATCCTCGCTTAGCCTTGCTTTACCTTTCATATAAGCTCAAGATGAATTTATTTTATCTCCTTAATGCAACAAAATTCATGCATTCTCTAGGTTGAACAATTATCATCCTATACCACTCTAGCAGGTTCATGACTCCTGCCATGATTATCCCATTCAAAGGTCCAACTCCACCAAAACTTCACTAAACACCAGTGTAATTAACATTGGGGCTGATTATAACATTGGGATTAGGGAAGAAAATAAAGTTCTAGTAGTGCAAGAAACAGAAGTCAAACTAGACGAGAGCACCTCACACTTTCAGGTATATCTTGCATATTATGGAGGTATTTTGTGAGGTGTCACATTTATTGGGATGCATCACCCTTGCACTAGAGGAGATTTTTAGGGCTTTATTCATAAGAGAATGTGGTGAACCCATTTTGATATGCCCCACTCACAAGATTTATGAAAGCTAGTTCAAGTTCATGTTAAATTTATTGCTAGTCAAATATATTCTTTGTGTTGTAAACCTATGCCTAATGGCCTCCTATGGGCACCGTTTTCTTCATCCTACACATTAACATATTTCTTCTTGCAATTTTTCGTATTGACCCTGACACAGGTGTGCTTTGCCCACCAGCCACCACAATAAAATTCACCATCAGCCTAAACATTCCCAAAATTTTACCACAAAAAAATATTCTTGTCAATTTTTTTACCACTCATTTGAGTCATGTTTATATTATTGCTCTCGATATTTGAAATTGTGCATCTCTATCTCAAAAAAATCATAGGTCTTTGTTGCACCTCTACTATAATAATGAAATCACATAGCTGAATTGCTATTGATGAAGCACTAAGACATACTATATCTAGATTTAGAGTAGTCGAAAGAGGAGGAACCATTGTATGAGGTTTTGTCACCATCAACAAACACTATGGAAAAAAAATACAAGGATAAAAAAGAGTGAGTGAACACCTCCCTAGGACACATGACCCTCTCCTTGATTTGAATGCATTCCCATGTGCCTCCCCTTCTCCCCCTTCTCAATGCATGTGTGAAAATACATATGCCACACGTCCCCACTCACCCCTACCCCTCCCATGGCCACGTGTCATTAAAAATAAAAAAGGTATCCCCATTTTGCACACCATGCACGTTTGCATGCTTATGTTTTTTTTTCTTTATTTTAATTTTCACTCTCCCTCCCGCCTTTCTTTTATTAATTTTTGCTTTCCAAAAAAAAATAGTAAATTTAATTTGGAAAAGAATCATCTATCTTTTTGTTTTTTTTGAAAAGACGTTGATTTCATGCAATTCTAAGCATCTATTATTTCCCAAACATAGGCATATATATACTCATTGGAAAGTATTTTCTAAGGTCAACCCAGTGGTAGCTAAATTTTTTAGTTTTGTAAAAGTCTAATATTCCTACTAGTGCATCAAAATTCCTATTGTAATATAGAGTGAATTTTTGATATTACTCGACACTCTTAAACACAAGTACTAATCTACTTTATAACACATATCCCATTTCAACCTTCCCCATAACATTGACTAGAAGGGTCATGACATGACCATTTTATTTAACTTTTTCCTCTAGTTTGTCTCACTCTCCTTATTCGTCTTCTTCTCAAAATTCTTCTCCTTTCTTTGATATTAAGAAGTTATGTACTTATTGTAAGAGGAAGGGTCATGAAAAGTCTAACTATTTTTTACTAAAGAAGAATAATTTGATTGTACAGATGCCCAATGATGAGGAATGAAAGAATATTCTCATTGAGGCTTATGGAGAAGACATAACATATGATAATTTAAAAGGTAGACTCAACAATATCACCTTACTTAATAAGTATTCTTCTATAGAGGACTGAATCTTTATTCATCACACGAGCTCATCTTGCTCATGATATTTTTTTAGATTGTATCAATGACAATGACTAGTCAAAAAACTTGAATATGAAGTTCATTACCAAAAGTTGTAGTTTCCAATAGCACCAAATCCTCACCCCTAATCACTTGGATGGAAGAAAAATAATACCACCTTGAAAGTCACATACACCTATACTAGGTCCTTTGCTTTTGGTCCAAAACTTGTGGATACTATCACCTACAATGTGACTCCCATGGATTATTTTGGCTTGTTGCTTAGAAAACCCTATCAATATGATAGGAAGGTTTGGTATATCGCATATAATAACACATACACTTTACAACATGAGCACAAAATCTTCCTCATCAGATAAACCAAGAACATCACATATTTGGTCCATACCAATCTCCATCAGACACAAAAAATTGCATTAGCTTTTAGTAGGAAATAGTATGACACACAAGCAAAAATCCTTCTATCCACTTAGTATGTTGTACCTCTTAAAAAACATATCAATTGAGCACTTGTAATTACTTATATTCCCCTTCTTGTTCATGTTCCTACTCCTGCTCCTACTCTAGATTTTACACATTTTTAGCATCGTGCCCCTTCCACCTTACATAATTTTTAGATCCAAGAGGCATGATGGTCACTTCGGTGAGCCACCTGCACTGCCTCCTTTATAGAATTTTCCATCTACCCATTTTCTTTAGCAAAATATTCCTCCATAACAACCACCATTCATGGGTACTCATCATGTTTAGCATGAAGGCAACACTTGGCTTTACTTCAACACTTGTCATCATGAATATTTTCTAGACCCACCTTAGTTCTTCTAGCACCTCATTCATTATCATAGTGCAAGAAGTAGAAGTCAAACTAGATGAAAGCACCTCACACTTTTAGGCATATCTTGGAGTTTTCTATGAACATTTTTTGTGAGTCGGTGTCACACATTTCTCGTGATACATCACTCATGCTCAAGAGGAGACAAAAATTATTTTTGGGGCTTTGTCTATAAAATAATGTGGCAAACCCCTTTTGAGATAACCCACTCCCAAGATAGTGCAAAATATCATTCATGTTAAGTCAAATTTATTGCTAGTCGAGTATTTGTTTCGTGTTGTAGACATATGCCTGAAGACCTCTTATAGGTGTCATTTTATTCATACAACACATTAAAAAAAAGAGCACCCCTTCCATGCACTTCACACTTTTATGCACCCATGCATATTTTTTTCTTTTATTTTATTTTAATTTCCCCTCTCCCTCCAACATATTTTTTTTATTTTTGCTTTTTAGAAAAAAAAAAGAGATTTATTTGGAAAAGAATCATATCTTTTTGTTTTTTTGAAGACAGTGATTTCTCACAATTCAAAGCATCTATTCTTTTCTGAGCATAGACGTATTTATACTTGTTGGAAAATATTTTTTAAGGCTAACCTAATGGAAGAAGATATTTTCAATTTTGTGATAGTGTAATATAACTAGTAGTGCATCAAAGTTTATATTATTACATGAAGTGTATTCTAAGTAGTACCCAACACTCCTAAAACATAAAGTTATGATCTACTTATAACACCTACGCTATTTTATAAATTTGGTCAAACATCCTCCCTGGAGTTTTCTAGAAGGGTCATGGCCACCAATTTGGTAGAAAATATGGTGGAGTTAGCTACCATAGTTAGTTCATTAGTGGACAAGGTCATTAATATTCATGTCCATCTAGATGTCAAAATCAACACTCATCCTTAGACCAAATGTGAAGCTAAAATATATGATGGATTTGGGGATCCCAAAGTTCTTAATAGGCTCCTTGAGTCAAATTCCTGAAGAGGACGAGGCCCCTTTTCCGATTTGAAACTTTTTGGAGTTGCTAAAATCCTAATATCTAAGCAACAACAAGCAAAAAAAACCTATCACCATATGAGATAAATTAGTTGCTGCATTGAAGGCCTTTTTAATCCCTTTAAATATGATGATGATTTGCTCATTAAGTGTATTTTCTTGAGACAAGAAATCCATAAGTTTATGCAATATTATATCTACCAATATAACTTTGGCTCTTATCATGAAGTATAAGAGTAAACTTCAAGAGAATTTGTTTAGAGAGTTGAAGTACACTTTATTTGTGACACTAGATGCATCTTTCAATCAAGTATAATTAGAATAAGATATTCTTAAGACACAATCAAGGGGATCTCGATAGTCTATCTCATCAAGATTTTTTGAACCCTCTAGTCAGTAACAACTAGCACCAAAGACAAAAAAAAGTATACCTCTTTCTCCCCTTATTTTTATATTTCTATTCACCCTATCATTTTCCACCCTCTTCTTCTTCATAATATTCTTCTCAAAATCCTTATCCTTTCAAGTTTTGTACTCATTGTAAACAGAAGGGTCATGAAAATTCTAACTATTTTTAGCTAAATAAGAAGAATTTGATTATACAAACACCCAATGATGAGGAATGAAAGAATGTTTTCATCAAGGCTTATGGAAAAGACAACATATGACGAGTTAAAAAGTAGACTTAACAATGTCACCCTACTCAATCATCATTCTTATATAGGAGAACATGACTCTTTATTCATCACACATGCTTATCTTACTCATGACTTTTTATAGATTGTATCATTGACAATGGATCACATAAAAATATGATTCTAAATTTTTTTTTCGATAGGTCAAAGCTGCTAATTGCTCACATCCTTATCCCTACTCAATTGGATGGAAGGACAATAATTCCACCTCAAAATTCACACATGCATGTACCATTTCCTTTGCTTGATCCAAAATTTATGGATATTGTCACCTGTGATGTGACCACCATGGATTATTGTGGATTTTTACTTGGAAAACTATTAATATGATAGGAATTCTTGATATGATGCATCAAATAACAAATATAGTTTATAACATGAGTAGGAAACCTTCCTCATCCAATGCACCAAGAACACCAAACATCTGGTCCATATCAATCTCCATTAGGCACAAAATATTGCAATAGTATTCAGTGGAAAATGGTATGAGTACATATAAGTAAAATTTCTTCTATCCATTTAGCATGTTGTACGTCTTCAAGAAATTTTTAACTGAGCATATGTAATCACTCATATTCCTCTTCTTTTTCTTGTTCCTAATCCTGCTCCTACTCTATATTTTGTACACATTATGTCCCTTCCATATTACATGAATTTTAGATCCAAGAGGTATATCTTATATTTTATGGTGGCAATTTTGGCAAGCCACCTACACTACCTCATTTGTATAATTTTTCATATACCCATATTCTTCAACAAAAGACTCCTCCATCATAGCCACAATTCATTGGAACCCATCATATTTAGCATGGAGGAAACACTTGGCTTTACTTCAACACCCGTCATCATTAATATTTGCTAGACCCACCTTGGTTCTTTTGGCACCTCATGCATTCTTGTAGTGCAATAAGAAGAAATCAAACTAGATGACAACACTTCACACTTTTAGGCACATCTTGTGGATTTTCATGAACGTATTTTGTGAGCAGGTGTTACACATTTCTATCGAAATCAAACCAGGTGGCACTAGGATAGATTAACAATAAAATAAACTCAAATTAATCAAATTGCATTAACCTTCACGCAGCCATTACAACACTCAAACATAAGAAATCGTGACTAATTTATATGGAGAGAGTAGGGAGGAAGTCGACGGAGAGGAAAGGAAGGGGAGGTTGGAGGAATAAGGGGAAAGGGAGTTGGAGGGATAAGGAGGAAGAGGGAATAAAGGAGGAAATGGAGGGATAAGGGGAAGAGAAGAATTTATTGATTTAAAAACCTGTCGACATTTTCCGACAACGCTAACCTAACCTAACCACTAAAAGTGTTCACATTTGCTACATTCTCCCCCTTAAAGTTGAGAGGTCTGACAATACAGTCTCTCAGCTTTACAAATTGAGCTTTAGCCGGCGCCTTGGTGAAGATGTCCGCAACATTCTCCAAAGTGGGGCAATAGTGAAGCTCAACAGTTTTAGTTTCCACCATATCTCTAATGAAGTGGTACTTCATATCAAAATGCTTTGATCTACTATGGTGGACAGGATTGTATGCCAACTGAATGGCACTAATGTTGTCACAGAATAACCTTGTTGGACCACTTTTCTGCTCTCCAAGTTCTTCTAATACCTTTCGTAGCCATAGAGCTTGAGTACTAGCATGAGTGACTGCTATATACTCAACTTCTATTGAAGATAGTGCTACTACTGTCTGCTTCTTAGAACTCCAAGTTATTAGTCCTGAACCCAGACTAAAACAGTTCCCTGAGGTTGATTTTTTGTCATCAATGTTGCTACCCCAATCACTATCACTGAAGCCTACAAGCTTGATAGTGTTACATTTCTGGTAATGGATTCCAAAATCCCATGTACCCTTTACATATCTAAGAATTCTCTTAGCTGCCTGCAAATGCAACTCGAAGGGTTAGACATAAATCGAGAGACAAGAGAAACAACATACTGAATATCAGGTCTGGTGTTGGCGAGAAACATCAAACTCCCAACCATGCTTCTGAAAGTGGTCACGTCAACTTTTGATGCTCCATCATCTTTGCTTAATTGGATCCCATGTCCAACTGGAGTTGCAATCGGTTTGCAATGCTCCATAGCAAACTTCTTAAGCATGTCCCGAACATACTTATGTTGACAGATGAAGATCCCCGTATCCGATCGATGAACCTCCATTCCAAGGAAGTAGTGCATTAAGCCAAGATCCTTCATCTCAAACTGCTCCATCATGGAGTGTTTGAACTTCATATTCAGTTTTTCATTACTACCCATGAATATGAGATCATCCACATACAAGCAAACTATGAGGATGTCATTTCCTTGTTGTAGGTAGTAAAGAGTGGGTTCATTTCTACTTCTGGTGAACCCAAATTCTTTGAAGTACCCATCAATGCATGAGTACCAAGCTCGTGGTGCCTGCTTGAGGCCATAAAGTGCCTTCTTCAGTTTGTAAACAAGATGTTCCTTGTCTTTTTCCTCAAATCCTTGTGGTTGCTCAACATACACTTCTTCTGTCAAGTAACCATTTAGAAATGCACTTTTCACATCCATGTGTTGGACTTTCCATCCCTTATTTGCAGCTAAGGCAAGAACTGTTCTAATAGTCTCTTGTCTGGCTACAGGAGCAAAAGTCTCTTCATAATCAATTCCATATTTTTGAGTGAATCCCTTTGCAACTAGTCTCGCCTTGTGCCTTTCAATGCTACCATCAGCATTAAACTTGGTCTTGTAGACCCACTTACATCCAACACATTTCTTGCCTTTAGGAAGCTTTACCAGCTCCCAAGTGTCGTTGTTTTTATAGAGGTTATCTCCTCTTTCATGGCATCTTGCCAAATTTTTTGAGTACATGCCTTCTCAAAACTAGAAGGTTCAAGTTGTGCACTAGTTAACAAAGCATAGTTAACTTGATCTCCCCTAGGTTCTTGCTGGGAGACATCATCACCATACAAGTGCATACTTTCTAATCTGTGTAAAACAGAATCCATTTCACTAGCTTGACTCCTAGTGTATCTTCTTGAAAAAATTTTATCCAACATCTGAGATGATGGATGATACTGTAGAGTTCTCTTACCTTTGGATGGAGAATCAATGTCCATTGGTGAGGAACGTACAGATCGTTGTGGAGAAGGACTTGGTGAAGAAGAAGAATCGAAGATGAACTTGGACTTGTTGGAGGAGACTGCTTTCCTTTCTGTGGTGTCTCGTGGTTGCACTCGCTGAGAAACTACATCGATGGATTCAACATCACTGAATATTTGGGGCTTACCCCATTCTCCCCCTTCATCAAAAATTACATCCCTGGAAATCACAAGCTTTCTAGTCCGAGGATTATAAAGTCTGTAAGCTTTTGTATTCTCACAGTATCCTACAAAGATACATGCCTGACTCTTTGGATCGAGCTTCTTCCTAAGCTCATCAAGAATGTGAGAATAGGCCAATGAGCCAAACACTCTGAAATGCTTAACATTTGGCTTTTTACCATACCATGCTTGGTAAGGTGTCAGTCCTTTCAAACTTGAAGTAGGACTCCTGTTCAAGATATATACGTTGGTCCTGGCTGCATCTGCCCAATATGAATTAGTCAAATGCTTCATCTGAAGCATAGATCTTGCCATCTCCACAATAGTGCGATTCTTCCTCTCTGCGACACCATTCTATTGTGGAGTGTAGGCAGTAGTGAACTGCCTCTTAATGCCATGTTGCTTACATAAATTCACAAACTCATTAGAGGAATATTCTCCTCCCCTATCCGATCGAAGACATTTTACAAAATGTCCACTTTCACTTTCAACTCTTGTTTTGAAATTGAGAAAACATTCATATGCTTCATTCTTATGTTTCAAAAAATATATCCAAAACATTCTAGTATAATCATCAATAAAGAGTAGAAAGTAAGAGTTGTTACCCGGACTCTGTGTTCTGCATCGGACCACAGATGTCGGTATGCACTAGCTGGAGTGGATAGCTGGCCCACCATGCTTGTCCATGAGGAAACTTTGATCTGGCATGCTTTCCAAGAGCACACCCTTCACAGACTTCTTTACCATCCTGAACTTTAGGAAGTCCAGTGACCATGGCTTGGGAAGTTAGCATTTTCAAACTAGCAGAATTCAAATGGCCATATCTCAAGTGCCATAGAACACTTGGATTGGAAATAGCAACACTTGCTAACTTATCTCCCCCTGGTTGACCAAAATTTAAAGGAAACAATCTATTCTTTGACATTGGCACTTGAGTAATGATTCTATTATTGTTATTTTTATCAAAAATAGTGCATTTACCCTCATCAAAAAGCAACTTGTAGTTCTTTTCTAACATTTGTCCAACACTTAAAATATTATGTTGGAGATGGGGTGTATAATAGATATCACTTACTTGTTTGACTCCTTCTTTAGTTGGAACTGCCATAGCTCCAATGCCTTCGATTGCCAATGATTTATCATCTCCCAATTTGATGTTGGATTTGTAGGAGGAATTTAGAGTAGCAAAGAGCTCTTCTTTGCCACTCATATGGTTTGAACACCCAGTGTCCAAGATCCATGTATCATTCATGTTTTGATCTGCTTGACCATATGAGAGAAAGAGATTTGTGGCCTCTTCCTCTTCTCCAAAGTTTCCAAACTGACTGCTCTGGCTGCTACTAGCTCCCTGTGAAGTCTTAGTCCAATAGTCACGAGCATAATGGCCAAGTTTGCCACAATTGTAGCAAGATTGTTTTGACTTATCTCCTCCTTTACCTCTTCCTGATTGTTTCCCTCTATTTTGTTGTCCTCCTCTATTCTGTTGTTGTTCACTGTTGTTTGAGAATCCTCCTCTGTTTCGATTTCCTCCTCTGTTAGGAGTTCCACCTCTCTGATTATTTTTGCCTCTTCCTCTAGACTTTCCTCTGCCATGACCTCTACCTCTGCCTTCTTGAGAAGCAAAGGCTTTATCATCTCCTCCATAACTTGTGGAAGGAGATGGTTGTAATCTCTCCTCATGTGAGAGAAGTGAGCCAATGAGGGTTTCAAAAGACAGAGAAGTTAGGTCTTTAGATTCCTCTATAATGATGGCTACTGAATTCCACTTAGGAAGAAGTGTTCTCAACACTTTCTTCACTATAACTTCAGGCTTTACATCTTCTCCTAAAGTGACCATCTTATCTACTACGGCTTTCACATGCACGCAGTAATCACCAACCTTTTCATTTTCTTGCATTTTAAGAGTTTCAAACTCTCTTTTCAAGGTTTGGAGTTTAACTTGTTTGATTTGGTCACTACCCCTATAACTTTCTTGTAAAGCATTCCAAGCAGATTCAAGCAGTTTTAAAAGAAGCTATTCTAGGGAAAATACTTTTATCAAGGGCGGCGTGAATGTGATAAAGGGCAAAAGAATTATTCTTCTGTGCTTCTTTTCTAGCCCTTTTATCAACACCACTCAAAGCTGCCCACTCAGCAACTGAAGGTTCAATATATCCCTCTTCAATCACATCCCAAAGACCTTTGCCAATCAACAAAGTTTTCATTTTAATTGACCAATACTCGTAATCACCACCATTGAATTCAGGGATTGGTAAACTAGTATTGGAAGCCATTTTAGAAAGCAACTTTTATTTCAACTTCAAACAAACTGTACAAAGAAGTACAAAATAGATTACTGATTTAAATCAAATCTAGCTTTCTTAAAATGCTCACTGATTTGGCGTTCTTCTTCTTGAGGATTTCCCAAAACTGGAAAGGTGAAGTTGTCTACTTCATCGTCACTGATGATAATGACTTCTTTTGCTGTTGCATCGGCTCAAGACGCCTTTTGAGAACAACTCGTTCTTCAATTGCGGGTTTCACCTCCACTGGTTCTTTTTCCTCTGCTTCTGCTTCTGCTAGTTCTGAATCAGGAGAGCGAGGTGTATAGCTCTCACTCGTTTCAACTTCAGGCACTGCAGGAGTATAACTATCACTTGATTGTCCTTCAGGTACTGTTTCAACCGTCTCGGATTCAACTACTCTTTGCCCGAAGATATTATCTTCAGAATCCGCCTCGTATCCAGAATCTGGTTTTCTCTGATGTGCAATCACTTGGTTTTCCAACTGACAAAACACAGTATGAAGTCCACTCTGCTGGACTTTCCTGTCAAAGGAATCAGGATTCTCTCTTCTCAACAGAGAGAGCAATGCATAATAGCATCCAGATGACCGAATCATCTACTCAAAAATTTCACCGCATGCACTGGGTTACAATAATGATGCTAAAAAAAAACTTTTCACCCTTTTTTTTAAACAATTTTTCAAAATTTGTTTTAATAAAGCCCTTTAAAAAATTTTAACAATTTTTTATATATATTTTAAATTAGTTTTTTTAAATAAAAGTTTATTTTAAAAAAACTTAATAAAAAATATAAATAAAAATTATTAAATAGTTAAAAAACTTTAATTAAAAAATCAAATAAGGAAAAAATTGAATAAAAAAACCTTTTGTTTTTTTTTTCGTCGCGAAATCCCCGACGGGATTTGAACGCAGGACCTCCGCGTCCTACCCGCAGCAACTAGCCGCTACACCACGCGGCGCCGGTGAGACAAAAGGGGACGTCCGCCGTTTTAAATTCGTCGACGTCCGAAGATTTAAAAAAAAACAAAAAAAATTGTTTTAACTCCCGACGGGATTCGACCCCGGGACCTCTCCTCCGCCAGCACACAACACAACCGACTGCGCTACAGGGTTCGGCGGGTAAGGAACGGAACCACCTGTTCCTTATACCATTGACGGGCGGAGATTTAAAAAAAAAAACAAGTGGATTTATCCCACATGCAGTGGGAAGAAGGCAGAGAAGCCTTCAAATATGCGCGAAGGCGCATAAACTTTCGATTGCCTTCGGGCAATCGCTCCTCACCACAATGCTTGCTCGGCCAATCTTCGTTCGCCACGTAACACCCTCAGACGAATCCGCGTCCGCCACGTGGACAAAACAAGTTTTGCCTCGTCACCGCACACTCGACCGCCACGTCACCTCAGCTCGCCATGTCGACCGCCACGTCAGCACCACGTCGACCGCCACGTCAGCTCTCTGTCAACACCTCGCCACGTGTCGGCTGCCGCCACCTCAGCGTCCACCTCAGCACCTCGATCCGCGTGTCCACGTCAGCTGTCCGCTCTGCGACTGCTCTGCCATGTGTCACCTCGAAATCCATGCCCAGCTCTGCCACCTCCTCGATCCGATCGCCAGCTCCTCGAACACAGTGCACCCTCGGGATGCATGCCCAGCACGCTCGCCAGCCAGTCACCGTGCGTCCTCGAGAATCGTGCCCGTGTGACCTCGAGATTCGTGCCCGTGCACGCTTGCCCGGTTGGCTCTGATACCAAATATCGAAATCAAACCAGGTGGCACTAGGATAGATTAACAATAAAATAAACTCAAATTAATCAAATTGCATTAACCTTCACGCAGCCATTACAACACTCAAACATAAGAAATCGTGACTAATTTATATGGAGAGAGTAGGGAGGAAGTCGACGGAGAGGAAAGGAAGGGGAGGTTGGAGGAATAAGGGGAAAGGGAGTTGGAGGGATAAGGAGGAAGAGGGAATAAAGGAGGAAATGGAGGGATAAGGGGAAGAGAAGAATTTATTGATTTAAAAAACCTGTCGACATTTGCCGACAACGCTAACCTAACCTAACCACTAAAAGTGTTCACATTTGCTACAATTTCTTGGGATGCATCACCCATACACTAGAGGATATCAAAAATCTTGTTAGGGATCCCTCTATAATGGAATGTGGCAAACCCTTTTTGATATGCCCCACTCAAAGGATAGTTTAAAATTTCATTCAAGTTTAAGTCATATTTGCTATCAATTGAGTATTTTCTTCATGTTGTAGGTTTATGCCTGAAGATTTATTATGGGCACCATTTTCTTTATCTAGCACATAAAAACAAAGTTCCCCCCTTCCATGCACTACATATTTACAAACCCACTCCTCCTTTTTTATTTTTTTATTTTCGCTCTCCCTCCCACTTTTTTTTTGCTTTCTATAAAAAAGTGATATTTATTTAGAAACAAAATCATCTAAATTTTTATTTTGTTTGAATAGATGTTGATTTTTCGTAATGCGAAGCATCTATCCTTTCTTGAGTATAGACATATTTATACTCAAAAACATCTCAAGTTTGATCTAGTGGAAGAAGATATTTTCACTTTTGTGTTAGTCTAATATTCTTAGTAGTGCATCAAAGTTTCTCTTGTTATATGGAGTGTATTATCAGTAGTACCCAAAATTCATAAAACACAAAGTAGTTATCTACTTATATCACCTACCCTATTTTACAAATTTTGTCATACATCCTCTCTAGCATTGACTAGAGGGTCCATGGCTACCAATTTGGTAGAAACGATAGTAAAGTTAGCCACCATAGTTAGTGCATTAGTGGACAAGGTCAATAATATTCATGTCCATCCATATCTCAAAATCAACACTAACCATCAAACCAAATTTGACGTTAAAATCTGTGATGGCTCTAGGGATCCCAAAGTCCTTAATAGCTACATCCTAGATATGGAAACTTGGTTATCCTTTAGTCCAATGCATAAAGAGGACATGGCCTATTTTCCAAGTTGAAATTTTATGGAGTCGCTAAAATCCTAATCTCTAAGCTACAACATGCAAAAAGTGAAAGAGAAAACTAGGGCATCAGTTGGGTAGATTAAGAGATTTCTGGTTGCTGTGGAATTAAAAATAATACTGTTGCCTCAGGAGGGCCCAATGGGGACACCTTTAGATCATATTTTATATAGACATAGTTCTTTTGCATATTTATTAAAGGATAAAACTCCAGTAGAGACTGAAGAAGCACAAAAAACTAAATTAAAAATTCTCTTTACGACTGTTGGAAATAGATCAACATCTCAACGAGTTAATGGATGCATACCATAATCAGAATCAAGGCTAAATATTTTCATTGAGCAAAGGATGGTAGAAGAAGTAGTTTATATAGATCCAATCATGATTTGATCTGTAAATTCATGGGTATTCGCCCTACCCTAAGTTTTTTTGCATTCCTAGGTTTGGCAAACTTGGGAGCCTCTTGGTGAGTATTCTTTGTGGTTTACCAACGATGGATAATTTATTGTTAGTTTTTATTCACTTGTCAATAGAAATAGAGCTTTCAAATCAAAAAAGAGGAATCATGGTTTAGTACGATTATTTTTTCAACCCTGGAAAGTGGGATTTGATCCTCGAATTGAACTTGCTATTGTCCTGGTTTGAATCTATTTGTATGCACTTATAATGGAGTTTTGGAGTGAGCAGGTATTGGAAATTATCGACAATTTCCTTGGAAGATATTTGGGTATTTTCAAATATACAATGGAAGGAAACACATTCGTTTATTCTATATTATGCGTGGAAATGGATCTTAGCAAGCCTTTGTCGATAGAGGTTGAACTCAAACTTATAGAACTATCTTGGATTCAACAACTAGATTATGAGACATTGCCCTTCAGGTGCAGAATTTATAACAAATGTGGGTATTTGGCCTGATCCTGCCCAAATAATATGAACATAAAAATGGAGACTTCTCTGGGAATGTCTAATATTCCTGAGGGTATGTCAACAATAAATAAAGAAACAACCAATATTTCTTAGGATAAAGAAGCACAAGGAGATGATTTTGAACAACCCAAAAGAAGGAGAAGGAAAAATAAAAAAGATGGTAAAGAGCAAACCCAACTCAAGCCCTCCAATAGGTATAATATCTTCAAGACATTATTGGACCAAGAAGAAGAAAAATGTATGGAAGGAGTGAATGTGAATAATAAAAACAATAACAACCATGTTCAATCCCCTCTTTGACCTCCTCCCATCCTAGAGGAGGTAATTGAGTACAGTAAGTTACCGCAATCAGATATTACAAGGGTATTGATAGTGTATAACCAAGAGTACTAGATAATTAAGGATGTCATCATGGGTATAGCAAAAAAGAACAGAGAAATACCAACTCTAGGGATAACTCAAGTGGAAAAGAGAAAAAAAATATCAACTCTCAAGGAGTGGGTAGAAAATCAAATAAGAAATTGATAGCAATTCAAGGAGATAAATTGATCACTAGAGGATAAATGAGGCCAATAGATTTTTACTGCTCTCAAGGTAACCAATTATTATACAATTATGAAATGTTAGGGGTTTAAATAGTAGAATCCATCAACTATTATTTTAAGAATGTAAAACAATTTTTTTGCTTATCCAGGAGAAAAATGTCATTGGATCTTATGTGTAAAATAGTAAATAGACTTTGGAGGGGTGTTGCTCATATGGAAGTGGCTACCCAAGGGGACTCTAGGGGGATAGTTACTTTTTAGAACTCTCTTGAATGGATGGCAATAGAAAATATAGCTTGGAGGGGTGTCCTCGCATCACATTTTAGAAATAATGTGATAAATATGCAGGTTTTAATCATACATATTTATGGTGCTAAAAACCTAGATGGTCAGATGCACCAATGAAAAGTGGTGCATAACATGAAAAGCCTCGAGGGAGGAGTTATATTAGATTTTTACTAGGGATTTTAATGCTAAATTATCCTCTAGAGATCAGGAAGGGGGAACCCCAATTTTATATCCAGGTCCAAGTCTATGCATTACACTTGGTGGATATTAAATTCCCTGGAACCAACTATACTTGGACTAATAAGAGGAGGGAGCCACATAGGAAGAATGTGAAGTTAGATCATTTTTTGGTTTCAGAGGAGGAATTTGTGAAATAGAATATTAAATTTTAGATTTTGGAGGGTCCAATTTCATATCACTTTTCTATTTTGTTGGAAGGGGGATCAAGACAAGGCAACATCACAAACCATTCAAATTTGAAAACTTGTGGTTACAAAAAGAGGAACTTCAAAAGAATAGTCTACAGTGGTGGAAAGAGGGTCGCCCATCATATGGGACAATGATGTTTACATTCCACAATAAGCTTCATTATGTCAAGGATCAACTGAAACAATGGAAGTAAGCTAACAAGATAGACTTCCAAGTCCAAAGAGCTCCATTGGTGGCCAGATGGAATGAGGTTAAAAAATAATTCAAGGAAGGAATAATCACAAAGCAGCACAAAGAAGAGGATGATGTATTGCATAAAGCAGTTGAAGACAATGACGACCAAGAGGAGATCTACTGGAAACAAAGAGCAAGAACCACTTGGTTATTAGAAGGTGATAAAAATACCAAAAAATTTCATTGGGTTACTTGTGCTAGGAGATAAATTAATAACATGGAAGCTCTTCAAGCTGAGAATGGATACTCCTTTGATACAATTTCAGCTATGTATTTCCATTCAATGGATTATTTTTCTAAACATTTTAAGGAAATTATGGTGCAATATAAACATGCTCAAAAAGAAGTTTTTGTTGTCAAACCCTATGTTATCTCTAAAGAAGAAAATCAGGCCCTACTTAAACCCATTGATAGAGAGGAACTGAAGAAAAAAGTATTTGGAATGAGCACCAAAAAAATTCAGGTCCATATGGCTTTCCAATTGAGTTTTTTAAGCCTTTTGGAACAACTTGGAGGAGTATGTAATGGTTGGTATATAGGAATCCAAAGGTAGTAAAATAATGCTTAAAGCATTAAATCATGCTTCCATTGCCTTAATTCTAAAAGGGGAGGAGGGGTGCATATTTTATATTATAGACCTATTACCTTATGTAATGTCATATATAAAATAATCACAAAGGTAATGGTCGAGCGGCTAAAATCTCTTCTACATAGCATTATCTCCTCGGAGGAAGGGGGTTTATAAAGGGTAAGCAGATTTTGTTTGTGTAATTCTAGCTTAGGAGGTAATCCATTCAATGCAAAAATTTGGTAATAAGGGAATGTTCATAAAATTGGATATGTCAAAGGCTTATGATAGGGTGGAGTAGATCTTCTTACCAAAGATAATGATATCCTTTGGTTTCTCTCAGGATTGGATAAAATGGGTTATGAGTTGTGTTTCTACTCTGACATACTCAGTGTTAATCAATGGCCTTTCCTCACAACCATTTGGAGCTACTCAAGGCCTTCATCAAGGAGATCCTTGTTCCCCTTATATTTTTCTCATATTGGCTAAAGATTTGGGTAGACTCATCTTGAGGAGAAGACAACAAGGTTTGCTAACATGTATTAAGGTGGGTGAGGAATTTTTGACTCACCTATAATTTGTGGATGATACAAGATTGGTGGGAGTGGCCGAATTCAGGGAAGCAAGAATTATTAGAGATACACTTAATATCTACATTAGGACCACAAACCAAGTCATCAATTATAAAAAAATCCAAAGTGGTCCTTTTCAATATTGATCAAGGGCTTCAGGATAAAATTTTAGAGATCTCAAGATTCACAAGGACTTCTCTCCCAGTGGTATACTTGGGGGTCCCTTTGCATTTAAAAAATAAATAAAATAGATATCTAGAGGAAACTTTTGGATTGTATCAAAGAAAGAATCAATCATGGGTCTCAAAACTTGTTAAGCAATGGGGGTAGATTAACCTTTTTACAGTCATTCATTCATGCCATGCCAATTTATAAATTTTCTGTCCTTGTTGCCCCACATACCATATGGAAAGAGTTGGACAAGATGGCTAGAAAATTTGTATGGGGAGGAGTAAAATGAGAGAGGAAATGGGCCTTAGTAGGTTGGGATAAAGTAGGCCAACCCAAGGCAAAAGGAGGTTTGGTACTAAGGAGATCAAAGTTAAATAATAAAGCTTTGGATGGAAAGCTTTACTAGAGGTGGATTTCCCAACCAACTTGTTTATTCAATAGATCTTTAAATAGTAAATTTAATGATAGGTAAATCCAAATGAGGTGGGTCATTTCCATTTGGATGGTAATAGGTCCTTAGTGTGGCAGGCTCTAAAGTTAGGGTCTTAGGTAGTGAAATATGGATTATTTTGGAAAGTGGGAAGATAGGGAAGGTATGATTTTGGACAAATTCAGGGGATCAATACCCACCTATCATTGTTGAATTTCCAGAATTGTAACCAATAAAAACAACCATGGAAACTAGGATTTGGGTCCAAATTGAAAGTTATTTCAACACTAGTAAGCTAGGGGATTATAAGTTTAAGCAGTTTAAGAAGTTGGATGAGTGGCCAATTTCAATCCCTCTAAAATTGACATCCATCATGACTAAAATCTTGGCAAAAATATTTCTCACGGGTAGAGATGAGGAGGATGAATTAGCTTGGGGCTATGGGAGACTTGGTGTCTACACAGTGAAGGATGGATATGATAATATCCTTCCATAGTCTCCTCCCCGTGCATATTAGGTTGAAAATTGGAGAAAGATTTGGTATTCCAAGGGTTGGTTGAAAGTAAACGTTTTTGCCTGGCAGATCATGCATAATATAATTCTTAATTTTGATAATCTCAAATGTAGGGGAATAATTTTTCCATCTCAATATGTTTTATGCTACAAGAGTTAGGAAACATCTGACCACTTGATGGTTGAGTGCTCATTCACGTGTCAGATCCAGGAGAGATGGTGTTTATCTTATAAAATTCAAGTTAATGGTGATTTTAACTAGACTAATATTTGGGAAATATGGAAAAAGGGTAAATTTAAATATAAAGCTCTTTGTATTGGTTGGGAGCTTGGATTAAACTTCATTTGGTGGCAAGTGTGGTTGGAAATAAATGGTAGAATTTTTAGAGAAACATTTTCATCTTTAGATGGAGTTTGGCAGGTCATTTGGAGCAAAGTCAAAAAAATTGTGGTAATGCATGCTAAAGAGGAAACTCGGGCTATTATAGGGACAATGGAGAAGGAAAATGAGGGTGCAAGAGGGGTAGGACAGAGCTAGTTGGAAACCACCCCCAAAAGGTTATATTAAAATTAATATTGATGGAGCTACAAAAGGCAATCTAGGTAGAGATGGGATTGGAGTTGTTTGCAGAAATCATGTTGGGACAATGCTCTATTAGGAACTACAAGGCCTAAGAAGAACCACAAAAAATGAAGTAGAAGCCTTAGATATCAAATCTACTTCTATTTGGGTAATAAAACAAGGTTACAAAAGGATAATCCTAGAATTAGATTCTCAAATAATGGTATGAGCTTTGGATTACATGCTTTGAAGACATGGAGGTTGAGGATTCTTGTCACTCAAATTAAGGAATTTTGGAGGGAATTAGATGATGTGATTCAATTTTATGTGAGTAGATATCTAAATAAAGTGGTAGACTTACTTGCAAAGATGGGTACTAAGAAGTAGGTAGGGGTTCAATGACACAATGCCATATGGATATTGAGGATGAGAGGATTAGGTAGGTTGGTGAGCAAATTCAATATTTAGCTAATTTGGAAAACCATTGTAGAAATATGATTTAAGAAATTTGGCTCCAATGTAGATCTTATTTTACAGTTGTAAACAGGTGAAAAACCATTACAAAAATATGGTTTAGGAGATTTGGCTCCAATGCAAATCTTCTTTTACTATTGTAAAAATGTGTTCTCTTTGGCTAAGGCAAGGATAAGTCTTATACAAAATTGTAAATGATCTCTCTAGTGTCCTTGATTCTTTCATTGACCTTTCCAATCCATTTACTCATCCATTAGTTAAGTATTCTATGACCCGATGTTGTTGGACAATAAATTCATGTTGTTGGACCATGTGAGTTTTTTATTGGGCCATCTCTTTTATTTGGTAGTCCATATGTGTTTGCAATAACTACACCACTTTAGTGAGGTTTGATACCTCCACACTCGTCTCACTCTCATTGTGGGAAATCTCATTCACCCTTATTTCATGTTGAGGTCCTTTTTGCTTTAGATTTGTTCATGGCCTCCTTACAAGTCTTTCAGTGTCTTCCTCCTCCCTGCCTCTCGTAGGATTTCTCTAGGACCCACATCACAACAACCATGTCATTTAAACTGTAGGTGAAAGAGGTAGTGCATTAGTCTAAATTATCTAATATAACTCACAATCAGAAAGCACAGTCTAAAATATCTTTTGCTCTGATACCATATGTAACAATTTTGAACCAACTTCATATCTAGTTGCCCAAAGAAAATAAGGAAAGAATAGAATTTTTTTTTTCTATTAAGTTTTCTAAACAAACCTAGAAGTTGAAGAACTAATTTTATTTAATTTGTTTTCAAATAATCCAAGCGAATAAATTTTTCATATCACAAATATATCCACCACGTTTGAGTTCAAGACTGTTGCAGCCAATCACCCAAGTGGACGAGATCGGCATTTTTTGTTGAAGTCATTTTGTGAATTCTATCATCTTCATTTATCGTCTATATTTCCTCACATGAGGTTTGAACCACGACAAGGGTTATCTTCTAGGGCCCATAACACCGAGAGGGAGGACGATTTCTTCCTTTTCCTCTTCATACCAAACCTTTGATAATCTTGTCAACTTGTTTCTACTTAGCATGGAAGAGGTTAACGTATTTATGTCTCTGTCACTAACTGATGACTCCCTTATTCTTGGAGGCAGTTAGTGCCAAGTCAATACCCTGATATTAGACCACATTACTCATACTCATTGTAACTCACAATGATTTATCCCATACCAAACCTTGTGGCTGTTTCAGCTAAATTCAATGAGTATGTAATGGGCACTTGTGCTATCTGAGTCCAACTTGAAAAAGGTGTCCCATACCACCCTTCTCATTCCTGCCCTAATCAAGTCATTTTGATCAATTTCATAATAACTAGGCTATCTCAATGCTCGTTGCATGCATTCTCGCACCTCAACATACTTACATGTTCTTTTATTTAATTTTTCGATTCAAACCTTCTAAGGATATTTTTGAAATTATTTCATTGACAATCTATTCCCAAAGGATGTTAACTAATTTATCCTTATGATCACCTCTTTTAAATGCACAATAGAAGAATATCATAATAGTTTCTTACTATTAGGCTATTCACACTATATTGGGTTATAATCCACTCAAGAACATAGTTGTACTTCCAAAATATCTATTGGTCTATTGTTTCACAAGAAGATATTTGGAAACATCAGCTGCTTATACAAGTATAGCTTTAAATAACTTTATTTTCTTTGAAGTAAAGTTTGGTAGTAGATCCCTTAAGTTTTCCGAAACAAATACACTATTTAAGTTTTTAAAACTATAATTACCAAGTTTCCCCCTCAAGGATCAATTTCCAGTTGCATCCTGCTATCACGATATTGCATCTCGCTATCACGGTACTAATCATCCTATCAACAAAGTATATATAATAAACATAATATTGGTCTTAGATTATGTCATGTAATAATCAAATTGAATATGACTTGTTTACTCATCCGGTTAATCCATGAACCATCAAGATTAAACTGGATTTGCTCATTATTTATCACACACAAGTGGTCCAAAATTGCAACATACCAAAGGAGAATTCGAAACCAAAATAAAACCTTTAATTAAATAAGGATATAAAGTTTCAATACAAAACATATGCTTCGTTCGATAACACTGAAAATACACAAAGCCACTTTCCAAATACATTTACATATTTTGTAAATACAGTATTACATGAGGGCTTTCCCTTTCTACCAGGTCCTAGACTTCATGCACTTACTGCTTAATATTTAAACTATTCTCATCTCAAGGTTTGGTTCGACCAAAACAAATCTTAATTATTTTTTCCCTATGATTATGCACCATTGTCCAGGCTTAGAGCAGTAAAACAATATATGTTCGTTGTCTTGGGTTCCGGCACCCATTCTACAACAACTATGGGGTAGCGTTCCTCACTGTAAACTTTTGGCAAAGTACTTCCCAAACTCGCTCAACATTATACCCTTGGCTTCCAAATGGTTAACAGTCCATTCAGGGAAAAGCTAGGAGTCATCATCAGGGATCAAATACAGCTCTAAAATAGGGATTAGATACAACTTTTAACATGCACAGATGGAATTTCTCTAACACAGACAACATACAAAAAAATACTAATCTTCCTTTCCCGAGATTTGTCCAAGGAATTTATCAAAATGTTTCCTCTGTTACAAATTACCTACTTACATCGGGTAAGACTCCATGAAACCTGCCTCCTTCATCAAGAGGTGTTTCCCAGTTCCTAGAGAAGTGTAAGTTCTAAATTTGTTTCTTTTATTTTGTTTCAAAAGAGAAGTGCAGCTCACACACAACACCCATCACCTCATTGCTTCCAATTACAAGGTTTACAACAACACAGTAATATAACAACATATTATTTCACAATAATGTAATGTTTCCAACATTATCAACACAACATAGCACAATGTTTTATCAACACTACAATACTTTCCATAATATGATTTAATTCCTCAACATAACAGAGTTACACCTACAGTTCCATTGTTTTCATTTTCTATTTGTTAACACAACAACTTGGTAATATTTTACACAACAATACGTCTACTAATATGGCAGTGTTACACCAATAATTTCATTGCTTTCGTTCACCATCTATTCACGCACCAACATAGCAATGATTTACATGATGAAAATAGACATGTTATACATACCATGCAAACAAGTAGAACACATACATTGCATTAGAAGCTATGGAACAATTGACCTATTTTCTCACGCTTTCCAATATCACCATTTGTTGTTCCTCCAATTCCATTTCACCATGTCTCGCCCGGTCTCCCCTCTCTTTAGCCAAAAAAACTTTTCTTTCCTTTTGTTTTTTCCTTACCTAAAATGATATGCGAAGAATTTTCAAGTTGTTTTTCTTTCCTTCCATGCGTAGCGCCAGATTGTCGAGCCTCCTCTTGTCGATCCTCCTCTCCTCTACATCGTGCGCTTACCAAGTTATCATGATCATTTAACAATTCACAACAATTTACAAGAACCATGGAGAGTGCGTCTATCATGGACTTTTTAATAAAACTTAACTCTGCCAAACTTTTTAATCATTTCTTTAATGTTCCATGCAAATCTATTTGCATAATAGTGTAAACTATTTTTCACACATTTTAAAATAAAATAAGATTAATAATATTATGACATATCTTCTTATATTTCAAAGTAATGCAACAATGATATTCGTTAAGACTTCCATACATGGTAATCCTATTTATTATAATAAATTTACATATAATCAAAAGATCATTCTAAATAATAAACTCTTATGCCATAACAAGCAACCACACACACATGCATTTCTAAACTAGTGGCTCCCATCATCATTGCCACCTAAAACAACATTTCACATTTCTTGTCACACAAGAAATATTCGAATCAAATAAACCCATGCAAAGATGCAATATGCAATGCACCTAAATGATATGCAAGCGTGAGTTTCCATGTTGTTCTCGAAAGCCAAACCATCATTTTCTTGTCTCACCTTTTTCCCCTGAATTGTTTTTGTTCATTGCCATTATGCAATTGTCCTGCACTCATAGAAGTCGTTAGCAGTACCAGGAATCATAGAAAAAGGTAAGTGTATACATATTTCAATATCTTTCATAAACCGTGCGAGGAGGGTCATTACACCTCTACTGTGGTTAAAAATTAAAAAGTTTAACATGGCAAATATCAATGGAAAGTGGTACATAAACAATGGATTAAATCCATTGTTTTATATATATGATTGCCAACCCCAAGAATATTTTTCGACATCAACCAATCTGACAGGAAAGCTTTAATGAAAGATATCAACTGATGGTGGTTTCTTCACTCATTCTATCATTCAAATATGGATGCAAGATTCATATAAACCTAGAGTACTTCCCCTTCACAGTCACAATAATGAGTATTTTCATGATCGGAAAGATTGATATATTATTTTACCCTATTAACCTTCAATGAGCTTTAATTATAAAATTCAAACTGAGTTTGTTGATTTTATGAAGTTTATTTGCTCCTATTTGCGGAACAAAAATTGAAAACAACAACACACAATAATAACATCTACATTCCTTCTAACCAGCCTCTAACCTTCGCATATCATTTTCCCCTTTTCCCATTAACTGATAACATGACTAATTCTGATATATTGTAAAGATCACGTGCCTTCCATTCTTGAGACCAAAAAGTAACTTTAATTTGGAATGTGGAGCTTTTGGATGAATGTTTTACGGATGAATGTTTTGAGACATTGTCTTTTAGAGTTTGAGATTCAAATTCCATCTTCTTCATCAAGCACCTTGAGCAAAAGAGTAATGGAAATATATTCAGGATATGCATGTCAACTCAAAGTGATTTTATTCTCAATTCCCCTCTGTTCCTCTCCCAATCTATTATATAAAGCCATTTTTGTCCTTCCAAACTTTTCAGTGTCTTTTTCTTGTAGTTCTAATTCCTTTGCAATTGACTGCTCTAACTTCTCTATTTTTTTTTCTCTAATCTGGTCAACAAATGTGGGGCAGGGCCCCATGAGTTGTTTGTTATCTTGAACTTTTTGAAGTCCATTTCCATCCTTTCTGCAGTTTTTCTATCTCAGGAACAATGCTGGATGGAAAACTAGACTCCTCGCATAAACAACACTACCTCCATATCCTTCCCATGCATCTTTTTTTCCTACATATACGTAATCATCTGGTTTATTTTCTATTTTGGATGAAAGTATATACCTACAAAACATTTCACATGACCTTAAGTAACAGTTCAAAATGGCAGGGAAAAAAAAGAGGGTTGGGGGAGGATAGCAATAACTTGACTAGAAATCTTCAAAATTACGTTCAAGTTAGGTGGTATTAACTATTATAACTGTGATAGAAATCTTCAAAATTATTGCATTCTCTTCATCACAAAACTGTTTTACCCTTAATCTACACTGCCACATCTCCTAACCAGTTGCAAGAAATCCAGAAATTTTTTTTTATCGACTTTATCTATTATCTATTGGCATGACTCACCACCCTAAACACCCCACGCTGTGACTTAAAGCGGTGCTGATGTTAATTACACTTCGCATGTAGAATTGATTTTTAATCTTAATTCTCTAAATAAGATATACAGCTGTGTGCTGCAAAATGGAAGCCAAATACCAAGGCTCCGTTGCATTAGGTATGCAATTGGCTTTGCAAAGCTTCTATAAATAAGAGGCCTAATTAGCAGGATAACTCCTATTAAGGACAAGTAGTCCCTATTGCAAAAGAACTACAGAGTCTAATATAACTTGTTGAAAGTGACTTTCGAATGTGTCAGATGCTGATCAACCAACAACCTATGGAAGTCTACTAATTCCTGGCAAGCTATGAAAGATATCAAACACTTGTACTGTTAAGCTGCTTAAGTTGTGGAAGAATCTGGAGTGCTAGAAAACAAGAATCTTTAAGTGATTGTCGTGAGTCTAGTAAGACCCAACTTTGTGAAACCTGCGAGTTTCCAAGATTGAAAGCTAAGAGGACTTGCAAGAAACGTTACAGCTTTCACTCTCACTTTCTGCAGCATAGAGATGCCAAGGAATTGTTGTCCTGGAAGACAAATAACAATTTAGAAATTTTTAAGTTTAGTTCTTGAAGGTTGGCACAATTCATATTGCAGAAAAGGCTCCAGTTGCTGAAGACAGGAGTTATGAAGACCTCTTCCATTGTGCCATTAGATCACCCAATGGAAGAGCCACACAGATGTTGGTCTCAAAAGAAAGACTGTTTTCGTGTGACACTAGCTTGATGCTGGCATTGGCAGTACATGGATGGATGCCTTACAGTTATGAAATGAAGCAGATTGTCAGCAATTTGGGGCACCATTCTTAATGGGGAAGTGAACGTGAGCTTGAGGATGATGTGTGGGGCCCTTTGCCTTGAATCTGTCCATTCATGTATAGCAAAGAACCTCTCATTTCCATTCATGGTTGTTTTCCTTGTTGAATTATTATAAAACTGTAAGTATTTCTATTTTGGGTATTTGGGTTTTAGGGACTAACTAGCTGAGACCCATGCAGAAATACTTGAAGCATAGAAGGTGAAACTTGCATCTCAGTAAATTTTACCAAAGTGATTTCACAGAAGAAAGTCTCACAACTGAAGCAGGTTACTTGAGTATTCATGGTCACACAATAAACCCTGAGTGTTTGTTACCTTTCTCAGCTGGAGATCCATAATGGAGTTGGGGTAATGGAATTGAGGAATTCGCTAGAGAGGATCCAACTTGGTCTGTGACGTTGTTGGATGTCCCTCTCTTTTCACACAGCAGCAGTCAATGTACGTAACCTTTATGAGGACTCTCATTACTGAGGTTTTGTGATGCCACCCAGAATTGTACCACAGGCAAAACACCTATTCAAGATTTTCCATTGTAATGCTACAGTCGACAGGTAAAGTAACAACCCTAACAAAAAAGTTAGAAGAGCACAGTTGGAGCATCGCATTGCAGGGAGACTTCCCTTGAACTAATGCCCACCTTACCTCAAGGAGAAGAATGGGTGACAAGGGGTAGAAAAGTTTGATATTAATGTTTCATACCTAATAACATGAGCTCCCTGAAACTTGATCCCAACTACAGAGTAATTTTACAGCTGAAAACCCCCTTAGCTGAGGCAGTAAGTTCAGTATAGAGTGTTCTGTTTTCCAGGATTAAGACTGACACATATAAGAAATACTCTACAACCATAAGATACTCAACTATGGCAGTCTCCTAGAACAAGTAAGTTTGAAGTACAAGGATTTCTTAGGTGACTTAGAAAGTATTCTTTGCAATCCAAGCTGAACACGTTTTTGTGGGAAAAACGATCCCCACTAAGATTTCAGGTTAGTACCAAGAACAGGAGGGACAACAAGTTTGCTAACAAATCACAAAAGCAACACTAACATTTAAGATAGAACGGTATATGAAGATGCATTGATATGTCCTTCGAAATATAGAATTTGCAAGAAAATTGACAATGACTAACATAAATTTGACAATGAATAACATGAACATGCAATTTCCAAAATGGCCAAAAAAAAATACTAATGTTTCAGGTTAATTCATACGAAGCTATGTTATAGAATAGACTTCATAATTCAAAGTGAAAATAGTATCAAAATACTTATCATAATTAGAAAAAATAAAATAAAAATAAAAATAATTTAACATATCAAATGCAAGACAAAAATACCATATTGAAGTTTATGAAGGGCAAGAAATGTACTGTTGAAAAGACATGAAAATAAAATCAGGAATCATCTGTTAATACGGTCATAAATAACATTGTAGACTTGGATGGTTAAAAGAACTTGAACTGCATTTGTTTTTCCATAATATCTAAACTATGATTTTCAGATGGTTTTCTATGTTTATCATAACATTTGATGCAACTATTTGAGTGAATAATATAGTAAATTGAAGTGGATAAATGGCAGGTTTGATCTTACTTAGGCAATTGATGACCAAGATCTCCTCATTTAGGTATATCCATTTATTGTATCAAGGGCTAAACAATAGGGAAGCAATGTTGGCAATAAATTGACTAATTTCCATCCATGATCCACTCATGAAACCAACTTTGTTGTTAATAACACAAATTTTGCAAGGATTACTAACATAATTCTATAAAACCCCAAAGAGTGATGGATTTGCTAGGTACAAGAGGAATGTTTGACTTTCTAAGTACAAAAGCAATGTTTGATTAGCACATAATTTTATTTTGGAATCTAAACGAAGAATGTCCTACGTATAAAGGTGGTGAGCAAATGTACATCATATGATAGTAAAAAATGTTGACTCCTGTATACATGAATGAAGACCACTCATGCATTATACCCTAACTGATATTCATGCAATTTAGTGGTCTCAATGTAAATGCACTACAATGCCTCATCTATTACTAGACAAGAATGGATGTTATCTTGATCTATTTGTATCTAGCCTAAGGTCATAAAATCAAATGTGATGCATTACATACATTTTGAATATATTTTTCATTGATTAGGCTTAAAACCTTCCGGTGGTATTTTATTCTTTTCCCTCTCAACATTACCTTATAAGGAAGAATATAGATGTTACCATTATGTGTTATTGGTGTCATTTTTTTGGAAAACCTTAGGCAAATAGAAGGAAATAAACCCTATAAAATCAACAAACTATGTTTGAATTCTATAATTAAGATTCACTTCATTTCAAATAGGTGATAGGTGAATAGTTTGAAGTAATATACCAATCTTCTTGATAATGAAGATACATGTTATCATAATTTTGAAGTACTCTAGGTTTATATAGATCCTGCACCTATCTCTGATTGATAGAACAAGTGAAGAAATCATCATTAGGGGTTGATATCCTTCATGAAAGTTTTCTTGTTTGATTGGTTGATGTTGGAAAACATTCTTGAGCTTGGCAATTATATGTATCAAACAATGGATTTAATCCACTGAATATATACCACTTTCCATTGAAAATTTCTATGTTAAAATTTTTAACCATGGTAGAGGTATCTGGAATAGGGAATATCTCTTCATCATGTTTATGAGGAACACACTTCTTTCTTCACACTACACATTGATTGAACTGGTCTACTACACTGTTCTCAAATAGATCTCCATATTTTCACTGCAAACATGTTTCAATACTTAGAATTAGTAATAAAATTAGAAGGATGAAGGAAAAAATTTAACATTACAAAAGAATAATGATGGTTAAATAGCTTCTATATGTGTCATACATGAACCAAAGCATACTCAAATGTGTGTGAGAGAAACACTCTATCTTATCGGGGCAACTATTTTATATTTCAATTCAAGCAAGATTTGTTGCACAAGCCAGATCTCCAATGCACCATGACAATTCCACCCTAAACATTAAAAATATAAACAAAATAAAGACTAGGCACATCCATAAAAAAGAGAATTAAAAAGGTTAAAACTAGATAGTTGCACTTGCAACAAATGAAAACATTGATTCACATAGTGCAATTTTATAATGTACTAGTTGCATGTAAAATATTCAATAAATTCTAAACATTGTATACCAATGGAGGTATACCACTACCATAGCAAGTGCTTTTTAGAATTACTACAATCCAAAATTTCTGAAGCAAAATATTTTGAAGAATCAGATATGCTTTTAATATTTCCTCTTAAAATAATGTCTGTCTTTATAAGTAGTGAGTCTAAGTGATTGCTTGCTTCACAACTCACACTAAAGGTATTGGGGAACACACCCTCAGCCTTTCACAGTGATGTGGGAGCAACAACCAAATAAAAAAGAGTAATGGCTCAATGATGGTTGGTGAATCATTCAACTGTACTAAGAAGGAAAAACAATGGGGCAAAAGATAATGTGTATGCGAGAAGAGAATGGTGTGAGAGAAAATAAGGGATGAGAGGAGGGTTGGAGAAAAGAATTTAAAAGCATGTACAAGGAGACATGAAAGATATGCAATATGTATTGTAATAGTGTTGTTGTAAAATTGATTGTGCAAGTCCATTAATAATATTATCTCCCTTTAAATTTCATCCTATGCAAAATGTGTGTGTTGGAAATTTTGAGTTAGTTGTATTGTCATTGATGTCAAGAGTCAGTGTCAGGAATCAGTACAGGACTTGGTAGAAGAAGGGTTAAAATATTTATATTTTAATCTCAAGAGGTTTGATCTAAGAGCTCCAATTGGTTGGTCAAAAGGATGGTTAAATACCCTGAAGAAAAAGCTTAAAGAAAATAATATTATAATATTTATTATTATAATATTAAAGACGGTTAGAAAAGGCCAAGGGCGAAAGAGGAAATCACCTAGGCCCAATGGAAATAATATTATAATATTTCATTATAATATTAAAAATTTAATTATGTCCAAGGGAGTTTATAAATAATTTATAATATTTATATTATAAATTTATTTATAAAATAATATTTTTTATAACCCAAAGTTGGGTTGGGCACCAAAACAATTTAATTTTATATCTCCGTCGACAGAGAGGGAGGCATATGGTATAAATACCATAGCCTTTCCCCAAAGGAAAGTAAGTCTCTAAAAAAATTCAAGCACATGCAAATTAAGAGGGAATGCGACATAATTTCGTGAGCAAGCAAAGCTAAGGAGAAAGATTTAATTTTTATTAACCTTCGAGTTCTGCGAAAGTCAAAGCGGTGAAAGTGGAAGGGACCACCAACCAACGACGGTTGGGCTAGCAGTGATTTTAGAGTGTGCAAAGGTTTTGAAGAACGCGAAGGTGCTGCGTTCGATACCTGTTGGCGACGTAAGACGAGCTTTTTGGCTCTTGGTGGGCAAGGGAGAGTCAAAGCGCTTTTAGCGCCTTTGACTCCCACATGAGTGCTTAGCTCACACAACTAGGGAGCCATGGCTAAGGCGCTGCAGACGCTTCGATCGATCCCACGGGAGCGCACAAGGAGGTATTTAATTTTTAATTATATTTTGCATTGCCCAAGGTCTTTGATGGTGCTAAGGCGCATGCATTTTTGCGCTTGGACTATAGTGTTGAGGGGGAAATTATCAATGTGAGTTATTTGATTTTGCTATAAGTGTTTGAGGGAGTTATAAGGTAAAGAGAATTAAAATATTTTATTTTTGATTTTTGGTGATTGAAATTTATTTTATAAGTTTGGATATTATAAGGTGTATCAAGGAAATTGTGGTGTATTTTGTTATTATGAAAATGATGACTTATATTGTGTAAGTTTGGAGATTATAAGGTGTACTAATATTTTGTATGAAAAATAATTATTGGGAAAATTATTTTGAGGAGATATTGAGATAGGTTATGGCTGCCTAACCCTAGTGTTGGTAAAGAAAATTTAATTGTGATTAAGACAAGTTTTGAAGATATATCTCCATCAAAACAAAAGTATGGGCACATTTTCCGTGTGAGTCAATTAATGTTGGATTGGATGTTGTAAATGCTAATTTGAAGTGAAAATGATTGTTTGATAAGCATTGTTGAGTTTGGTTTTGAGATATCCAATATTGATTGATGAAGGTTTTTTTGTAATAAGAGTTGATGTTAAAAAACTTGTTTGATAAGCATTGTTGGAAATATTGAGTGAGCCTTCATGTGCATGATTAGGATTTGTGAAAGATCATGAGTATCATTGTTATGTGAGGTTTTTTTTATAAGCATTGTTGAATAAGCCTTCATTGAGTGGTTGGTTGAAAGGAGTTGATTGAGCTTAGTTCATTGGAAGTGTTGGAGTGATAGTTCAAGTTCTGTAAAATAAATTATTCTTTATTCTTAATTGATTTGAAGAGAGTTTGAAAGTGATTGAGCATTGTTGTGAGTGTGAAGCATATTGAGTCTCTAACAATTCTCTATATGTTTTTGTGGTAAAACAAGAAAGTTTGAAAGTGATTAAGCATTGTTGTGAGTGTGAAACATATTGAGTCTCTAACAATTCTCTATATGTTTCTGTGAGATTAAACAAGTTCTAGAGTGGACTTAAGGATAAATTTGTGTGAGCTTTTGTGGAAGCTTACAAGTAGATTTGAGGTAAGTCTTGGTGAAGACTTGTTGAGCAGATTGAACAAGTTCTAGTGAGGACTTGTTGAGCAGATTTGAGGTAAGTCTTTGAGAAGACTTGAGAGCAGTTTGAGCAAGTTCTAGAGGGGACTTGTGGACAGATTTGAGGTAAGTCTTTGAGAAGACTTGAGAATAGAGTTGATTGATTGATTTGTTCAAACCTTGAGTTAAGGTTTGGGACAGATCTAGTAGAGTTGATTTATGATTGGATCAAGCTTTGTGTTAAGGCTTGAGGATAGATTTGAGGATAGAGTTTGGTGTAGATTTGAGGATAGGTTTGTGCCAAACCAAAATAGATATTGAGTAGATTTGTGCTAGATCGGAGCACTATGTTTAGTGCAGATTTGAGATGTGTTTAGTGCAGATTTAAGATAGAGCTAAGAGCAAGCTTTGGAGGTGACAAAGTAGAGAACAGTAGTCTTCAATGGATAGAGATCCATTAGCTAGGATAGTGAGGATAGAGATATTTTGAGTGACGATAAAGTCTTCTATGGATAGAGATTGACAAGCCAGTGCAGTCGAGGCAATAGTCTTCTAGAGGATCACTAGCTAGAGCAAAGGAGAAGGAGTTCTCCTATGGATAGAGATCCATGAACTAGCTGAGGGGATTGGTGTCTCCTATGGATAGATATCCATGAAATTGATTAGGATATTGGTGTCTCCTTTGGACAAAGGTCCATAAACATTGTAATAAGGAAAGGATTCCCAAGATATTTGTTGAGAAAATTTTAGTAAAATATTTTCTTCGTGGAGTAGCCCACATTGAACCACGTTAAATTGATGTCTCTATTGTGTGTGGTTATTTGTGCATTGCTTTGATTACTATTATTGATATTGTCATTGATATATTGCATAATATCGTTTGGGAAAGAAAAGTAAAAAGAGGTATTATACTATTCATCCCCCCTCTCAGTATAATCTTGTGTTCTTCAGTGTGCATAATGAAATCTAGGTTGTGAGACTATGCATAACAATTTTTGATATTTTTGATTTATTGTGTAGGAAATGCAATATTGAAATGGTATTATCATCCAAGAGAGATGTCATTTGGTGAATGGGTCATAGCAGTTTGAGGAGACATTATCATATGAGTGTCGATGTGTTGTATGTGTTATTACCATACATGCACTTGATGTATAACCATGAGTAGGGTGCCCCTCAATTGACCCAGGGTGTTGTTCAAGAGGGAGAACCCTAACCACATGATTAGTCTGTCGTTTAGACATGTTGTCATGCAAGGGAAAAGGCAAAATGAGGTGTCATTCAAGTGGTGGACATGTACACTATTCAAATAAAGAAGCTTTTGCAAAGTTATTTAGTTGACAAGTGGAAGTACTATTCAAATAAGAGTGCCAGAGATTACCTTTTGCCATTCAAGTTGTAACTCACCTTGACCTTCATGTGAGGAGGGAATTGGCCATCTAGATAAGTCATTATATGAAGATGAAATGATGGAAAGTCATTGATAACTATCCTTCATTTGAATGATACAACTTTATGCAAAGGAAAGATTCCAATTTGAAAAGACTGTCTTGAGACTATCATACAATAAAGGAACCTACTGTACAATTGAACGACAATCCTACAAAATAAGTATCCTATAAAAGAGAGTGTTGTACAACTATATGATACTGTACAAGGACTATAGAAGGCCACAAAGGATATTTTATCAGACGATGAATTTGTTCATAAAATAAGAAGACATCTTCATAGAAGGGAAGTTGTGTGTTGTCTTAATAATTTGCTTGTTATCATGAGACCTTGATCGCACGTATGATCATCGTGCATCCTAAGGTTATGAATAGAAGAGGAACGTTTCCTGCATGAGAAGGTCATATATAAGACTTCCTTATCATGTTTGTATCATTTGGTATTAGAGCAAGTAGGTCTCTGAGATTTGATACATCCCAAATGAAAGATGGCAAAACAAGGAAGAGGAATACCATGAGATCCTCAAACCATGGATATAGTTGAGATGTTGAGAGGGACCATTGCTCAGTTAGATGCACTTAAAGCTATCCAAAGGAGCATCATTCAATGAAGATGAGGATGTGGACCAATCAAAAGCTTCTAATGATGGACAAGAATGATATTAAGAAGAAATATTAACTTGAGCAATTTCTAACATGGGTAGAAAGCCAAAGCTAGAAACCCCATCTTATAATGGAATTTTAAACCCTAAGGAACTCATTGATTGGATTGCAGAGATGGAGAAATATTTTTCTTTTGAATAGATAGAAAACCCCAAGAAGGTGAAGTTTACCTATATGAAATCGAAGTGGCATGCATCCTTGTGTTGGGGTCATATTCAAACAGAAATACAAAGAAAATGAAAATAAAATATTAAGACATGGGAGACAATAGTTACCAAGTTGAAGGTCAAATTTCTCCAATTGTATTACAAAATAAGGTTGTTTAGAAGACTTCAAAACCTCATGCAAAAGGAGTTAGGAGTGAAAGAGTCTATAGAGAAATTCTATAAATTGACCATAAGGGTAGGTCACATTTAAGATGGTGAGAAGAAAGTGGAAAGATACATAAATGGACTAATATTGTCTTTACAGGATGAAATTGGTTTGTCTGGATCAAAACCATTGAAGAGGCATATTAGTATGCATTCAAGGCGGAGAAAAATTTGTGTAGACAACAAAATAATGCAAGAGGAAGAGGACAATTCTCTAGAGGAAGAGAACAATAAATAATGGTAGAGGGCAAGACGGATGAGAAGGAGAAGTTAGTACTTCTCAAAGTGATTTCAACCTAAGTACCTAGGAAAAGGGTGAATCGTCAAGAGGATGAGGTGGATCTGGTAGATGTAGAGGACATGGTTTTACTGACAAGTGTTATAAATGCTTGGAAGAAGGACATAGATAATATGAGTGTCCTCAAACACAACAAATTAGCAGGCATGGAAGGGAGGCTAGTAACTGTTAGGATAGGTTATACTTACCTAGGTTATTTTATTATTTTCACATATGTTATTCACTTCACAATATTAATTATAGTGAATATATTCTTGTTAGGCTATCTTAAGGCTTGATTTATTGTTAGCCTATGTTTATTTGTTGTTAGCATTATTCACTCACTTGTTGGCGCTAATGTTAGCAATCAATTTGTATTTATATTACCTACATCTAATGAAATGCAGTTGATCATGCTCCATCAGTGGTATCAGAGCAACTCCACAGTCTTGGCTTGAAATTTGTGTTTTTCATAGCTTTGACTCACGTAGTTTTGAACTTGGGCATAATTCCCAAAAACTTGGCCAACTCAGGCACATTTCGTAAGGTCAACACAAATCAAGGATCGATCTACTAGAGCGGACCGGATCGCTGGATGTGATCTGTATCAGATTGCTGACCTGGCACACAGGCTGAGGTTGCAGACCCAACTAAAGGACCCAGTATAGATGGACGCTGACACAACCAACCAGCTAGATGTTGAGGTGTGACTTGGACACTGGACATCTGATATCCAGGTGGACCGACCTAAGCCAGGACTAACTAGTGTGAACTGATTGACTTTGATCACTGACACGACATGGGATCCAAATTACGTAGAACTCAACATGGACTGAATCGACCAAACGGACGCTAACACATGGGACCTGACTCGACCAGGCGGATGTGGGTGGACTACGCTAAAATTGGCAGCCAATAAAAGGTCATTTCATAAAAGGTCAACTACTAAATGGTGGTCGATAAGATAAGGGAGGCTTCTTCCTTATAAAGCTCTACAATTACTTTCCACGTCCCATGTGGGACTTTAAAAAAATGTGAATAACACTAAGCCCTACTGCAACCTGTGGAAGACAGTTATAGTCGATCGAAAGGTATTGTCGTATGCCCATCATTTTTGTCCTTACAGTGGTATTTTTTTATCCATTGCTAACCAGATATTTTTTGCTCAGATTTTCTATTGCTGATCATCGAAAGGTATCTGTGTCAAGACGCCATAGATCTCGATCTATTCTAGCCTATGCTGGGAGATCTTAATCTGTTCTAGCCTACGCTGGGAGATCTCGATCCATTCTAGCCTAAGCCGGGAGATCTCGATCTAAAGGAGATCAAGAAAATTAAAACCATTTTTCACGTCTAGATCTCTGCTTGAAGGATATAAAAAAAAAATTTGGAATCGTTGCCGCCTGATCACAGAGGTGGCCCCGCCATCGGAGAAGCACCGCCCGAAGGTGGCAGTGCTGTTGGTGGAGGCAGCGCGTCTCTCTCGGCGGTAGAGAGGCACCACTAAGGCCTTCTAGCGGAGGAGTTCATGATAAAGAGCACAAGATGCTCTTTACTTTTCATCGGCGGAGGTAATTGGGACAGTCGAACTCTAGCAGCTAAGGCGTTGCTTGTCAACCGATCGTGGGTTCCCATTGATCCAACAAAAGATATAATTATTTTTTAATTTTTTTTCTTTTATTTATTTTTATTTGTTAAAGATACTTGTTTGATGTTTCAAGTTTTGTTTAATTAAATGTTTTTTCTTACTTTTTTTTTTTTAAATAAAAAAAATACTTCAGAAACATTTTGTTTAATTAAATTAATTTGTTTGTTACATTAGATATTTTTTTCTTTTTCAAACTTAAAATTAAAATAAAATACCTTTTGCACCACAACCACAATTTCATCCTATTTTTTTGCAAAATCAAGGGGGGACATTTTTTATGTCCATTTATTGCCAAATTATCAAATCAGGATGAAATGGGGGAATAGGGAGTGATTTTTCAAGTTTGAAAAACATTTTGGTATTGTGATTAGGTGCATTTTCGGTAGCGACCGACACCTAAAAATTTCTTTTTTTTGTGGGCACTTTTTTTTGTTAGTTGCATTTACATTTCCATTTCTGTTTTTGCACTACAACATTAAGTAAAATCAAACACTATTAAGTCCCCAAAAATTAAATCCATCCGTGCATATTTATTTGCACCGTAGTGTTCGGTATTTATCTCTTATGGTTGGTCTCTTATAGCAACAAAGGAACACACATAAAAGCAAAACAGTGAACATGCATCTAATTGGATGCTATCTATTTTACAAAATATTCATTCTTGAACATTAGATAAATCAGCAATAGAAGCATTTTAGACCAAGGTCTTTTCCCCACCAAATAAAGTGCCATTCCAGTAAGATTTATCATGACGCTTTTACTAGCCAATAACATCATCATGTTTTTACCTTACATGATTTTCAGAATTATGAACCTGAATTAAGACATGCAAAGCCATGATCTAAAAATGTTTTCAAAAATGCAGTCAAGAGGCACGTTGTTCTGAGTCCTGTAAAACTTGCTTGCTTCACTTTTTAACATCCTACAATTTAATTATTTTTTTCCTTGTCAGCTTCCTTCTCAAAAGATTCTGATTAACTTTGTTTAAAGGGATTTTGTAAATTTATGCTTACTAATTTTGTATTCTTGATTTTTCTTTGGAACACTATTTACAGCTCTCTCCAGACTGTTGTTACACAATGTAGTATTTGAGTCCAAATACCTTCTTTGATCATTTACGGACATTAAGAAACTTCCTTTCTTTCTAAGTAATTTTCACTAGTATGAGTAGGGTCTCTCTTTGTTACTCTTTATGTTATTAAGTGATCTACGCTTATTAAATCAACAATCTTTATCCCTCACTTGTAATTTTAGAATACTTTAACTTTTGTTTTAATCTTCATAGAACAGATTGGCTGAGGACTTGCTTTAGAATACTGTAATTTTTGCTTTAATCTTCATTTGTGGAAAGTCAAAGTCATCATTTTCAACAATATACTAAAGAACAGAATAAATTTTTATTTTTTATTTTTTATTTTTAGTCTTTCTTTTGGCTGAGGATGCCCAACCATGGGGGATGGCTGGGGCCCTTTGGGGATGCTCAGGTTATCCCTAGGGATGGATGGGAATCCTCGGGGACGGTTGGGCACCTTCTAAAGGTTCCCAGCTGCCCCTAGGGATGCCCAACTGTCCTTAGGGATGGCCTGAGCGTCCCCAAAGGGATCCAATCACCCCCGATGATAGCTAGCCATCCCTAGGGATGCCCCAAAATAGGGGACGTCTCAGGGACGGGAGGCCGTAGGCCTCAGGCATCCCCAAGGACGTTTCCCAACCATCCCCCTATGCTGGGGGACGCGGGGGACGGGGAGACACATCCCTCAGGGGGGGACGCATCCCCATGGAACATTGGTTTTAGGTATTAAAGTCTCTAAAGCTATTAGGATCCCATCCTAACCCTTAATGTAATAACTTCCATGATGTAATAATTCCTAAATAACGTGGGTAGTACCCATGATTAATATTTTGTAATGTTCTAAGTTTTAGCTTATATAGTGCCTATGACAAATGGCACCCTTTTTATGTAACACATGGTAGATAGGTTATGTAAGGTGGCCTTGTGCATGTAATTCGAGTGGCATTGTGCATGTAATTCGAGTGGCACTATGCATGTAATTCGGGTGGCATTATGCATGTAATCCAGGTGGCATTTTGCATGTAAGCCAACCATGGAAGGGAACTCTTTAAATACCCGAGAAGGCACCAATGTATTCATATTTTTGCAAATTAATGAAGTGTTGAAGGAGGTTGCCCCCTCGAAGAGGCCTGCGATTCTATCTTATTGTGAGATTGTTCCTTTATGCAAATTTTTGTTATAATGTGTATTTTGTTCTGAATATTAATATGATGTTTATGTGAGTTTATTTCCAAGCAATTGTGTGAGAGTGTGTTTATTTGAGTTTATTTTATAGTAGGATCCTAACAAGTGGTATCAGAGCGCTTTCCAAGGCCAAGTTCTGCTGCAACAGTAATGATTCTTGCCTGTTAGGTATAATCCTCTGTTATTTTCGTGTAATTTTTTTTTTACTATTATAAAAAAAAAAAAGACAAATACCAGTCAAAAAAATATATATAGTCTTTTTTAGTTGAGTAGGTAGAAACCCTGTGCCGAGGGTTTTAAAATATCATGAAGGATCTGTCATTATTGGCTAAGCTAGATAGCCCATACAACATCTAGTGAAGTGAGGGGCGATCAGGCTCCAATACCCAGGCCTCAGATAGAACTCGCGCACGGACTTGAGCTCCCACGCATCTTCGGGTGTATCGGGAGACCATTCTAGGGTTAACAAAATTTTATCTAGTAGGAAGCTTATCGGCCTTGTATCATCCATAGTCCATGGGACACAACATCCCGGACGATTACCCTCCCGTACTGTCAAAGAGGCAGATAGTGTGCTCAAGGGTATGTGTGGAATCCTCCTTGGGTAGTGGCCTGAAATATTGGTCCGAGCACTATTGTTCGTCACTGCGGTATAACAGAGGGCCTATGGGTGTTACATACTCCTTTACTTAGCATACCCTGGTTCTGTTAAAACTTCAACCTGCAACAAAATCACAAACCAAAACTCCCTGTTTGTAAACCTGCATTCCAAATTCCCAAAAGTGAGCATATGAGAAAGGAATCCTCTACCAAAAAAAATAGCATACATTGCATGAATTCGGGATAGAATATGAGGGTGATAGTTAAGTTGATAGTCTGGAGAATAACAATCAAATTTACAGTGGCAGTAATAGTCAGGTCAGTCAAGTCAGCACAATCAGGTCAAAAATTGCAGTTTTTAGTGTCAGAACAGAACTGTCATAACAGTAACCTACACAATACAGAGAATCTTCAGACTAGTGAGGTAAGCAGTGTCGAGAGACTATCCGGGCTGAGCAAAACATTGAGCGAGTGACCAGAGACCAATTATAGATAGTGCTCCAGTACCCAACTTTTGCACTGTAGCTCAAAATCAAAAACTGTAAACACCGTTAGACTCGGCAAAATAGGAGATAAAAAAAGTCTGGGGTGCCCAAAAGTAGTGTTGTGGGATATAGCTCATTGTGACCACCTCTTCGATCTGATCATTTTGATATATAGCACCCAAGCACTTTTTTGGACACTTACTAAAAATAGTAAGTCCTGAAACCCAATTCTAATTTTAGTAATTGGTCACAAAAGGTTCCAAAATGGCCCAGGGTACCCGTGGACATCAAAAAGAGCTAGAACAGATGGACTCCTTAACAAAAGCCATTGAGAATTTGAACTTGGCAATTTTCTCCATAAGGGAAGAGGTCCAAGGTCTTCGTCTAGATCATGAGGCCACTAGCGCTCGCTTAGAAGAAACACTGATAGATGTGGGTAGCAAGTTACATAAGGGACCACTCAAAATAGAACACCAGGCTGAAAACTCTACAAGGAATGACCATGACCCATCCTTTAAAATGCCAAAATTGGACTTCCCTCGATTTAATGGGAAGGATGTTGATGGGTGGTTATGTAGGGTTGATCAATTCTTTAGACTTCATAATGTTCCCATATATCATCGAGTTCAGATGGCTTCCTTCAATTTGGAATCTGAGGCTCTACACCGGTTCCAGTGGTTACGTAATTCCAACCCAAATCTCTCTTGGGAGGACTTTGAGTCCCAACTACTGACCCGATTTGGGCCTAGTGAGTATGAGGACTTCATAGGGGCCTTGACCAAACTGCAACAAACATCCTCAGTCCGTGACTACCAAACTCAATTTGAAAAATTGGCCAATAAGACAAGAGGATTGATGGAAGGGTTCTTCACGAGTTGTTTTATCAGTGGGTTAAAAGGGGATCTCCAAGCTGAAGTAAAGATGTTGAAACCACATTCCATGATGGAAGCTATCAGTTTGGCCCATCTGGCCGAATCTAAACTCTCAAACCAAAGGCGCCCCTACGGTTTCCTCAAAATCGACCTTCATTTCCTTTTCGAACCCAAAATTCAATGGATAGTAAACCTACTACACCCAAGCGACTGACTACATAGGATATGGATGCACGTCGTGCCCAAGGATTATGTTATAATTGTGATGAAAAGTTTTTTAAAGGACATAAGTGTGCAAACAAAAGACTGTTCTTGATAGATGTTGAGGAACCTGCTAACACTGACTAGAGTGATGAGGATGAGGACCCCCCTGAAACACCTTCTCCATAGGAAGAAGATACACAGGGGTCTGAGGCAGAGATTTTAGTCCATGCTCTTGCAGGAATTACCACTCCACAAACCATGAAAGTTGTGGGATTTTTCAAGGGCCAACGTCTTACCATCCTTATTGATTCAGGCAACACACACAACTTCATTGATCCTCGAGTTGCTAAGCGGGAAAATTGCTATATCCACACTTGTAATTCATTCGAGGTCATGGTAGCCAATGGGGGAACATTACCTTGTAAAGGAAAATGCCGCAATGTCAAGATCAGGATAGGGGACTATGAACTCAAGCAAGACATGTTTACCCTCCAGTTGGGAGGATGTGATATGGTTTTGGGATCTCAATGGTTGAGTACGTTGGGCACTATCAGTTGGAACTTTGTAGAACTCTAGATGCAATTCTCCCAAAATGGACAAACACACTTACTCAAGGGCTCCCCTGCAGGAACACCTCACCTCATTAGTTCCAATCGTATGGAGAAAGTGCTAAAGAAATCAAAACATGGGGTCATTGCACAACTCTTCTCCATCCAACCAACCACTTCACTAATGGCTGAAATTCCATCAGACCTACAACTAGTTCTACACAAACATGATGTTGTCTTTGTAGAACCAACTACACTACCACCACGTCGCTCTCACGACCATGCTATCCCATTGCTCCTGGGTAGTGCACCACCAAATATCAGGCCATATAGGTACCCTCATGCCATGAAATCAGAACTGGAAAAATTGGTACAGGAATTACTCAAGGTTGGTGTCATCCGGCCTAGTACTAGCCCCTACTCCTCGCCTGTCCTACTTGTTCCCAAGAAATATGGCTCATGGCGCCTATGTATTGACTACCGAGAACTCAACAAGACTACGGTCAAGGATAAATTTCCTATTCCAGTGGTTGATGAATTACTCGATGAACTACACGGGACCATGTATTTCACCAAGCTTGATCTCCGCTCTGGGTACCATCAAATCCGGCTCAAGGATGAGGACATCCCCAAAACTACCTTTCACACTCATGAAGGTCATTATGAATTCTTGGTAATGCCATTTGGTCTCACAAATGCTCCTTCTACATTCCAAAGTCTTATGAACAACATCTTCCGGCCCTTTCTACGGAAGTTCATCCTTGTGTTCTTCGATGACATCTTGATTTACAACCGCACATGGGAAGAGCACCTCAATCATGTGGATCAAACTTTACAGCTGTTGGTCACCCATCACCTTTTTTCCAAAAGGTCCAAGTGTTCCTTTGGTCTGATTGAAGTAGAGTATCTGGGACACATTGTCTCATAGGATGGCGTCAAGGTTGACCCTAAGAAGATTCAAGCAGTTCAAGAGTGGTCGAAACCTCGCACCCTCAAGGGACTTCAAGGATTTTTAGGGCTTACAGGCTATTATCACAAATTTATCTACAATTATGGGAAGATAGCTGCCCCCCTCACCTCCATGTTGAAAAAATATTCCTTCACTTGGACAGGGCCTCGCTGACCAAGCCTTCATTGAACTCAAGCATGCTATGACCACCACTCCCATCTTAGCCATGCCAGATTTCTCTAAACCATTTGTCATTGAAAGTGATGCTTCTGGTCGTGGTATTGGGGCAATATTGATGCAAGAAGGACGACCTGTGGCTTTTACTAGCAAGGCACTCTCTGATCGTAATCTGGGGAAATCCACATATGCTAAGGAAATGTTAGCCATATTGCATGCAGTCACACATTGGTGACCTTACCTCATTGGGCGTCACTTCTCCATCAAAACCGACCATCAAAGTCTCAAATATTTTTTGGAACAAAGAGTTGCCACGCCTGACCAACAAAAGTGGGTGTCTAAACTCATGGGCTATGATTATGATATCACCTACAAAAAGGGAAAGGAGAATATTGTGGCTGATGCTCTTTCTCGACCAAATGGAGACCGTAAGTATGTTGTGTGCCATCTCAGCACCACTTCCCCAATGGATTGATTCCTTGCATCAAGAAGCACGTCAGGATGCATATTTGCAAGCTTTGATAGCCTCACTAATGGATGATCCAGATTCTGCACCAGGGTATAATTGGAATGGCCATGATCTACGCTACCATCAACGCCTGGTTCTACCTCATAAGTCCCCACTTTGAGAGCTCCTCATGAAGGAATTGCATGCCACTCCCTCTGCAGGCCATTCAGGGTTCCTTAAAACATATGAGCGACTCAAGCGCACCTTCTTTTGGAAAGGTATGAAACGTGACATCCGCTCTTTTGTTGCTGCCTGTGACACATGTCAAAGGATGAAAGGTGAAACAATGTGCTCTCCGGGCACTCTTCAGCCATTGCCTATCCCGAATCAGGTTTGGACTGACATTTCCATGGACTTTATAGAAGGGCTCCCTAAATCTAGAGGCAAGTCAGTTATTTTTGTGGTAGTGGACCGCCTTTCAAAGTATGCTCACTTTTGTGCCCTTGCCCATCCTTATACAGCATCCATTGTTGCACAAATTTTTCTTGACTCCATATTTCGCCTTCATGGCATGCCCACCTCCATTGTATCTGATCGTGATCCCACCTTCACTAGTCATTTCTGGCAAGAGTTGTTTAAGTTGCAGGGGACTCAACTCAAAATGAGTTCAGCCTACCATCCACAAACGGATGGTCAAACAGAAGTTGTTAATAAATGCTTGGAAACCTACCTTCGCTGCTTTGTCTCAGATCATCCCACTCAATGGGCCAAATGGCTATCCTTGGCCGAATGGTGGTACAACACTTCCTATCATACCGCAACCAAACTCACACCATTTGAAGCAGTCTACGGGTACCTTCCACCTACGCCTTCCTCTTACATTCCTGGAAGCTCCAAGGTCCAGGCCATCGACAACACTCTGAGTCAACACACCGAGGTCCTTCGCCAACTTAAGCAAAATTTGAACATGGCCCATAATCGGATGCGCCAACAAGCTGATCAACATCATTCTGAGCGTAGTTTTGATGTAGGTGATATGGTCTTCCTTCGCTTGCAGTCGTACAAACAATCATCCCTACAACTTCACAGGTTCCAAAAGCTTGCTACAAAATTCTATGGTCCTTACCAGGTTCTACAAAGGATTGGCCCCACAACTTACAAATTGGCGCTCCCACCTACTTCCAAGCTTCATCCTATTTTTCATGTTTCCGCTCTCAAGAAAGTTGTGGGCACACAGGTACAGGTTCAATCCACACTTCCTGAATTGGATGAAGAAGGCTCCATATTACTTGAACCTGAGCAGTTGTTGGATCGTCGGACTCGCACTCTTCGCAACCGTACAATTACAGAGATCCTGGTTCAGTGGCATGGGCTTCAACCTGAAGATGCTACATGGGAATCTCTCCACCAACTCCAGCAACAGTTTCCTCATTTCAGCTTTGAGGACAAAGCTTCTTCAAGGGGAAGGACATGTTAGGATCCCATCCTAACCCTTAATGTAATAACTTCCATGATGTAATAATTCCTAAATAACGTGGGTAGTACCCATGATTAATATTTTGTAATGTTCTAAGTTTTAGCTTATATAGTGCCTATGACAAATGGCACCCTTTTTATGTAACACATGGTAGATAGGTATGTAAGGTGGCCTTGTGCATGTAATTCGAGTGGCATTGTGCATGTAATTCGAGTGGCATTATGCATGTAATCTAGGTGGCATTTTGCATGTAAGCCAACCATGGAAGGGAACTCTTTAAATACCCGAGAAGGCACCAATGTATTCATATTTTTGCAAATTAATGAAGTGTTGAAGGAGGTTGCCCCCTCGAAGAGGCCTGCGATTCTATCCTATTGTGAGATCTAGTACTTCATGGTGTTAGTTATGAGTTCAAATTTAATGTTGTTTGTATTTAGTCATGATTTTTGAATGCTTACTCTACATCTTTAATGACTTAAACATAATTTTAGGTACACATACAAATTGGTACATAATGTATACTTTTAACATTGTATCGTGTATATATCGTGTCTTATTTTTGCATCCAAATTTGATCTTCAATATTACATATCATATATTATCTTTTCTTTGCATCCCATACATATCGTATCTCTATATATCTTATATATTTGCATCTTTACGTCCCCATCTATACTCCACCATTCCATAAATGTATTCTAAATTTAAAGGTTTGTATTAACCTTACTTTTTGTACCTATAAATCCATGCAACCTTATTTAAATACTTATATTATAATTAAAACTAAATTAATAATTTACCTAAAATCATGTGTAAGTCATTAAATATGTAGAGTAAGCATTCAAAAATCATGACTAAATACAAATTGATACATAATGTATACTTTTAACATTGTACCGTGTATAGGTCCGAGGTGTAGACCAATTGGTTCATCCAAACCCCATAAGGGGGCAGAGGTCCAAGTTTCAAATCTCGGGCCTCGTCGGACTGAACGCTTGTCCCTTTCCTGGTGCTTTCAGTGGCGTAAAAGGTTTAAAATGATTGTGGCATGGTGGTTATAGGGGCGGACTGCGCGAAGATCTGTGTGGCGGCTTCTAGGGCGAGCAGCGCAGAATACTGTGGTGGCCATAAAAGCTGGACAACCTGCCCGGATTCGTGGCGGCTACCGATTCCACCATGTAAATTCAAAAAAAAAAAAAAACATTGTACCGTGTATATATCATGTCCTATTTTTGCATACAACTCTTATCTTCAATCTTACATATCATATATTATCTTTTCTTTGCATCCCATTCATATCATATCTTTATATATCTTATATATTTACATCTTTAAGTCCCTTCTATACTCCACCATTCCATAAATGTATTCCAAATTTAAAGGTTTGTACTAACCTTAGTTTTTGTACCTATAAATCCATACAACCTCATTTAAATACTTATATTATAATTAAAAATAAATTAATAATTTTATCATTGTTTTCAATATATTATAAAATTAAATTTTATTCTTGGTAAAATTATATGTAATAGCCGCTAAAATTAATTATTTAAATCTTTTAATGTCATTTAATTTATACATATTTTATTTTTAGAATTGGTGCATAATATATACAAATAACATAAACATGTATACTTTTAACATTGTATTGTTTCTATACAATATCCTATTTTGCATCCAACTCTTACTTGGCACATACTCTCACTTGCATGGATTAGAAGTTAGTCTCCAGAAAACAAAAATCATGACATTCAACCTACCCAAGAAAGATCTCTCTTCTGTTAACATCATATATAAATGGAAGGGTGTTGAGATTGTCACATCGTACACATACTTGAGAGTTCTTTTCACAGGACCTACCTTCAACTTGATCCCTGCATCTCAAACAAGGTTTAAAAAAGGTTATGCTGCCCTAGCCTCTCTGGATAAGCAATGCTTTCAGCTACATTTTTAGGACATCAGTACGAAGATCAAACTCTTCCACACTCTTGTTACCCCTACATTGCTCTATGGTTGTGAAGTTTGGAGCCCTAGCCTTAGACAATTGGGTTTCTCTCGTATTGAAAGGGTCCTCATCTCAATGTTGTCCAAGTTCATTCGTTCCAAAAGAACTGCTCCACATCCCATCATTCTAGCTGATTTTGGTGCTCGTCCATTGCTTACAACAACAATATTTCTTATCTCTTTACAACATAGATTTCATTGTATGCCGGACATGAGAAGATATCCATATTTAGCACTACAATCCTCAATACAGTTGGTAAATCAAGGGGTCAGGAATTGCTGGTATGCTCAAACTACTACTCTACTTCAATCTCTTGGCCTAGACATCATGAGACCTCCTCCTACTAAAGCATCAATCAATGCACCATACTCCAATAAGGATATTCGAGATGAGATTTACTCAGCATATATAAAAACTACAAGGACTGATCCAAAAGAACCTTTTTCACCAAAACTGCTCCATTACTCTCACTTTTATCTCCAACTAGAGAATGGATTGATCACTACTCCAAAATATAACTTATACAGATATCACACAGTCTCAGGTTTCCTCTAGATCAGCTACGAGTTTACTCCCACCAGCTGCATATTGAAACAAATCATCACCTCCCCAGAGATCAGCGTATTTGCATATTGTGCAGTCTTTATGTGGAATCTGAGGAGCATTTCATTTTCACCTATTGTGTCTACTACGAGATACGAGGTAGATATTATTGCTTATGCAAAGACACCCATACACTAAAATCTTGGATTAATTATGAAGATCAGAGATGCATTGCCCTTTTTATCCAAGAATTATTCAATCTCATGAAAGAAGAGATGCATTGCCCTTTTTATCCAAGAATTATTCAATCTCATGAAATAAGAGATGCATTGCCTTTTTCATTTGGGAATTATTCAATCTCAAGAAAGAACTACTCAGTAACAATTTGCAAAAGATAACAGGATTTCGACTTATCACTTCATTCTTCCAGCCTTCAGAAGCAATGACCAGGAAGTGCCAGGGTGATCAGAGAGATACAACAATATCAACTCGTCATCGACAATAAACATCTATGACGACATCCAACTCTTACATCACTCACTTCTCTTCAGCCTTGAATGTTGGAAGTAATCCTTGATCCACAGATTTTGTATATCATATATCATCTTGTTACTATTTTTCGTACTTTGTTTTTTGTACTTTATTTTCTCTAGAGCTACATTAGGCACTCTTGTTGCTTTGTATATGTCTTACTTTATAGTCTTATTGACCTATTTTGGTCACCGATGGACATTAATACAAAATTCAAATTCTTATATTCAACCTTACATATCATATATTCTTTTTTCTTTGCATATTTACATCTCATTTATACTCCACAATTCCATGAATGTATTCTAGATTTAAGGTTTAAACTACTCTTACTTTTTGTACCTATAAATCCATGCAACCTTATTTAAATACTTGTATTATAATTAAAAATAAATGAATAATTTGATCATTGTTTTCAATATATTTTAAAATCAAATTTTGTTCTTATAAATATAATTTTACCAAAATTTATACGTAATAGTCACTAAAATTAGTGATCTAAATATTTCAATATTATTTAATCTTATATATAATTTATTTTTAAAATAAGTTCATGTACCACTTTCCTTATATAATTTTTTTTTATACATAGAGGAATTGACAACTACCTTTCCTTTTTGAACAACTGGTCATAGGGTCAAGTCGCATTGCCTCTTATCATAGCGTCAAATCATGGTGCTACCACTATAATACCTATCTCGCCTCGGTAAACACGACCCAGAGTGAGGGAGACCCCAAGTGGCTCAAGGTTGGTACCCTTGTCATCAAGTTGACGCACACTCAACAAACTCAAATCAGACTTCTACATTTCCCCTAGATTGGGCATGCCTACGAGGTTTGAACCTAGGTCTCCTCTTTGTAAGTGATCAACTTATTACCAATCCACCTAGCCCTCATGGGCATTCTTTATAAAAATTATATGAATATGTTTTTCTTTTGGAAATTGTAATCTCTCATCTTCACAACACGTCTTTTGAAGTTTTTAAAATAACAATTATAATTTATTTATTTATTTATTTATTTATTTATTTTGGTTACATAGTATATTTGGTCATAACCACATTATTTTTAGTAACTGGCAAGCGCAGAGTTTAAACCACAGGGATTGCTCCTATTAAATTTACTCTGCCTCATTATTGTTGACCTAGTGTGAAGAGGACCACCAATCACTTGGAATTCATATCATCATCATCGATATGATATGACAAATGCACTTAGAGGATTCTGATCACACTACTACCTTACAAATAGGTTGTGTGGGAGGTTTGAACCTGGGTATCTTACAAATATACAATTATTTATACATGAATAGATTTTTAGATTAATAATTTCAATCTTTTTATCTTTAAATTATAAACATATCCTTTATATTTTATATTTATTTTATTATTATAATATTTATTTTTGTATAACATATATTATTTAAAAATTATATTTTCAATATTTAATTGGTTAAATTTTTCATCTTTTAAGGAGAACTTATATGTTCAAGGATACATGCATAATAATCAAATTATTATTATTATATCTAGCAATATCCTCTCAACCATGACCCCTCATAGAACGAGATCTATTCTTATAAACAGGTAATTTAACACACACTTACCCCACACACTCGCCCACACCGATAATAAGTTATAATATTACTATGTGATTATGATGTAATACCATGTGATTATGTCATTTATTAAGAAATATATATTATGTGATTATGATGTAATATAGATAGTACTGCTTCAATTTCATATAACATTTCTATATAATATTTTCATAAATATATTAAAACTTTAATAAATATATTATTATTAAAATATTTATTATTATTCATTAATGTAAATTTATCCCGTGAAACGTGAAGGATACTCTAGTGGTATATCTTTGCATTTTCATTCAAGATACTTAAGTTCAAATCTCGATATAAAGGAGCCCAAGGTCACTTTTAGAAATCCATGCTTTATCCTATGAAGTCAGCCATCGGGAACAAGGGCAGTGAATATTTCAAGTTGCAAAATTGAAATTACAAATATATGTCAGCCAAGATTCGGATGATGGGAGAAGCAACAGAGGGCTAGGGCTTAAGTGAGTCAAGATATTCTATCTTGGCATACAATTTTTCAGCTAATTTTCTTTTTTCATTCTTTATCTTAGAAATTTTGCTTGCAATTTATTATTATTTTTTAATCAAATATTATATTCGCTATAAGATGTTATGGTAAATTTTAATATATTTCAAGTTTTAGTTTCCTTCCCATGGATTGATTTATAGCTAAATATTTAAAATCATTTCTAGTAGTAGAGGTTAGTGAAAAAACCATAGAGGATTGATCCTTATTACTCAAAGATAAGATAGTTTTTCGTAAATTTAATGGGTAAATGCCAAGGGCTTTAAAGTTGAGAAAATAAATTGATAGGAGTTGGAAATCTCCAGGAGTGATTCTATCATTTCTTTCCAAATGTTTCTTCCTAGCCATTTTTTGTTTTAAAGAAGAAAGAAATAGAATCCTAAAAGGAAGTCATTGGTTTATTGTAAGAGCATGACTCTTCCTTACCCATGGGTATGAAGGTTTTTCACCTAAAAAATATAAATATATCCCTAGTAGCAATATGGGTTACCCATTAAGTTTTGGAAAATTGATACCTTCAAGGGAAAATAGGCAACACTGTGGGGGGATTCCGTGAGATTTCAAAAACTACAAAACTTGACTTGTTGGTTATTTATGCTCAGTTATTGATCATGATTTATATAAGTAAAGCTTTACCATAATCAATCATTCTTAAGTAAACATATATTTTAGATGTAGAATATGTCATGAGGTGGAGCATATTGAGAGATAATACCTTAAGAAGAGTCAAGATGAATCATTTGTAGAAAACCACAAGAGAAACTTACAAATTGATATGAATGAAGATGGTTTTCAACTTTCAAAAATAGAAATAGACAAATGAAAGCAAATAAATAGTGGAGACCAATAAGGAAGGATATTGAAAGAAATACCAACTCTTTTGAGGCTTTAGCCTATGAAGAAAGGGTAGATCAAATATTAGAGGATAAAATACATTAAGTTCAACATATTAACAAGGAATCGTCTATTCAATATGATCTTGATTTAGGGACAAACATTCTCGAGGCTTTAGCCTATGAAGAAAGGGTAGATCAAATATTAGAGGATAAAATACATTAAGTTCAACATATTAACAAGGAATCGTCTATTCAATATGATCTTGATTTAGGGACAAACATTCTCGATGAACCTAAGATATGTGTCAAATCATATTTTAAAGACTCTCTTGAAGTACCATGCACCATTCAAGATAAAAAAATTGGCAAATAAAATACAATCTTAGATGTTAATACATCTACCATTAATAAGGAAATATCAAAACATGAGTAGGACAAGTCAAATGCTTCCATAGTAGGGCCAGGAGAGGATAAATCTAAGGAAAAATAAAGTTGTGAAAGAATATTAAGGGATAGAATAATAAGACATTTTGAAACAGGAAAGGCAAAAAGAGAGAAACCCTCAAATTATAAAGCAAGATCTAGAGAAACAAGAGTAAACATAGATAAAGGAACATAAACTAATTTAGTTGGATTTCTCTTTACCAAACAATAAAATGATATTGGTAATTTGCAGGCAGGACCAATAGCTCCTAACGAGATATGATTACCATATCATAGAATATAAAGGACGCTAATACCCCCTCAAGGCAAAGGTGTATCAAGGACCTCTTTATAAGTAATAAGCCTGAAATCCTTTATAACCAAAAAACTAAAATGAAAAAATAAGTATCTAAAACTATGAAAACGGTATGGGCGAGATTTGAATGGGATGCTATAGATTATGAAGGAGAGATAGGGATATTTTAAACTTGTTGGAATACTATTAGAACCTCCTATGTAACCATCTATAAAATTAGGTATTGGATAGCCTCTTTAGTCACATTCTTATTTGTAGATATTTGTTTCATCCTTATCAATGTCTATGGACCTACAACTCAATCAAGTAGATTAGAAGTTTGGAGTGGGATTGAAGCCTTTATGAGAAGTAAAGACCATGAAACCCGATTCATGATCATAGAAGATTTTAATGCCATAACCAAGTTGGATGAAAATTTGGAAAAATTAGAAAATTAACCCAAAGTATGAGACATTTCTCATCTTTTATTCAAAACAATAATCTATCAAAGGTTGAGTTTGAATAAGATAACTATACATGGACCAACAACATGAGAGGCCAAAATCTAATAGCAAAAAAAATAGATAGATTCATTCTCTTAGATCAGTGGCTAGATGAAGGGACTTCTAGTAAAATTAATACCTTGACAAGGATTGATTCAGAACAGTAGCCAATAAAACATAAAATTGTGGTAAGTGAATTTAAAAAAACATCATATTCTAAATATGAGCAAATGCAGGAAGACCATATCAATTTGTTGATATGATAGCACAAACATGGAATTCTTAAGGAAACGATGGATTGTATACACTTTCAAAATAAATTAAATTAATGACATCTAGATTAACAAAATGGAACAAGAACAATTTTGGAAATATTTTTGAGAAGAAATAACTAAAAGATAAACTTTAAAAATTCTAAAAAGGTGATCATAATAATCCAAGCTTGGAGGAAAGTGAGTTACTTAGTGAATATCAAAATATTTTGAGTAAGGAAGAGAAATTTTGGAGGTTAAAATCAAAACAAACTTGGTTAAAAGGAGATAAAAACACAATTTTTTTCACAGGATGGTAATAGTATAGAGATCAGCATCTAGAATTAGTAGAATTAAATTAGTATAAGAGGTTTGGATTAAAGACCAGAGTGAAATCAGTAAGCAAACAAGGTATTTTTATTAGAATATTCTAAGATTATAGGAGTTTGAAGTTCTTAATGATAAACTTCTACAAGAAGTTCCTTAAGTTATGATAAATGAAGACAATAGAAAACTGATGGAGCTTATTTCTCTAGAAGAAGTTTGTCTAGCTCCTTACTCTTAATGTTAGGATATGAATTCACTATCTATATCTCTAATGATTTTTAGCAAAAGGTAGCTCCAGACGTCTAGACTGCAAACATCTATACTATAGACGTCTAGACTGTAGATGTCAGACATCTAATCTGCAACATCCAGTCTGTAGACATCTAGACTACAAATGTCTAGTCTGCAAATATCTAGCTACAAATGTCTATTTATAGATGTCTAGTATGTAGATGTCCATATGGGTAGCTACAAACATCTAGCTTCAGACATCTAGACAGGTTGTTTCGGACGTCTAGCTCCAAACGTTTAGATGGGTAGTTCTATACGTCTAGCTCCATACGGATAACTACTAAATGTGTAGCTCCAAAAGATAAAACGAACAATTTTAGAAGTCTTCCTTTGGGAGAGGAAACAAACAATTTTCAGAGCCTTCATTTATCTATAAAATGGGAACGATGTCTGGCATGTACACAAATTGTGTGAATGTAAAGTTTGCTAAAGTCAATAAAATAAAGAAGTTGTCATCGCCCTGTGCTTTTTCCTGCTCACTGCAAGTTTCCACGTAAAATATATGTTACTATAATTTTCTGTGTTATTGTATTTTCTGTTTGTAGGTAAAATTTTAAGTTTTACTAACATATGGTATTAGAGCCTAGGGTTTTGTGTGAGTGGGAGCTAAAATAATGATAGGAGGTGTAACCAAGTTCGATATTGGAAAATTTGATGGTAGGTGAAGAGTAATAAAGTGCCCCGATAAACTAAATTTGAAAAGCAATAATAACAGAATCAGAAGAGTAAAATCATAGATTCACATATTACACAATATTTATCCTGGAAATCCTCAACTGGGAAAAAACAACACAATATTATATTATTATTGCATTAAATTAACCGTCTCTAATATAATAATTTCTTCTTCTATCTCCCTAAAACCCTAATGCAAGTGTTATATATATAACAAAGGCACATACACAGATTTTTTTACAATATCATGGGAAAAAAAGAATGGGTTCAAATATAGTCACCCTAAAAGCCCATAAGGGTCTAAGCCCCGAACCTCGTCAAGTATAGGTAATGACTGTCCAGTACCTTTTAGTGTTAACCTCACCAAAATAATATGGAAAATATTCAACATATTTCTAACATTCTCCCGCTTGTTGAATACTTTCCATAGAGGCTAACAACTGCCATTGTCAAATATCAAGGGTAACCATACCCATAGATCTTCTACACTAAGAAAATTTTTGAGCAGGTACAACCTTTTTTAATGAATCAATAATATTCTTCTTTATATCAACTTTCTCCAATATTTCTCGGTTCTACTCAACCATCTCTCTCACAAAATGATACTTTATATCAATATGTTTTTACCAATCATGAAAACTAGGATTGTTTGCTAGAAATATTATGCTCTAATTGTCGCTATTAATTCTCACAGCCTTCTATTTAATGCTAATCGTTTAACACAACCTTTGTAGCCACACTTCTTCTTTACTAGCATAAATTTCTACAATGTACTTTGCTTCTATAGTGGATAAGCAATAATTGATTGTTTTTTATTCATTCAACTTACTGCCCCTCCAAACAGCCTAAACATATAAGCACTCATGGATCTTCTCTTGTCAAGATCTCTAGCCCAATCATCATCCACAAACCCTTGTAGATTTACAATATCATTATCTCCATATTTTCCTTCATAAAAGATAGCATAATTTGTAGTTTTACGCAAGTATATGAAGATCCTCTTCACAATAGTCCACTATTCCTTTTCTGGATTTGACATATATCTGCTAACTACTCCCACTACATGTGCAATATCAGGTCTAGTAGAGACCATTGCATACATCAAACTACCCACAACACTAACATAAGAAACATAAAACATTTCTTTAATTTTCTCATCTTTTTTAGGACACTATTCAACAGATAACTTTTGACCAACCAGATATGGAGTACATACTGGTTTACAATCATGCATCCTAAACTTTTGTAGTATAAAATCAACATATTTCCTTTGATTTAACCACAAATTTATATTTGCATGATCCCTTATTATTTCCATACCCAAAATAAACTTTTTAGCACCCAAATCCTTCATGTCAAACTCAAAAGATAACTGAGATTTTAGTAACTTCCTTTTTGAAATATATATATGGATTTGCTTTGCTTTTTCCAACCCCAAGTGTCAAGACAAACCTGTCAAATTTTTGGTTCCACATCCTTGGAGACTGCTTCAACCCATAAAGAGACTTTTTTAGCTTGCATGTCAGGTCCTCATTACCTTTTACCTTAAAGCATTATGGTTGTGACATATATATCTTCATCAAGTTCACCATGTAGAAAATTTGTCTTTACATCCATATTTTCTATTTCAAAATCAAAAGCAACAAAAATAGCCAATAGAAATCTGATTGAAGTTAGTTTAGCCACAGAAGAAAAAATCTCACCAAATTCAATTCCCTCAACCTAAGAAAATCCTCGGACCCTAGTGAGTATAGGTATAGACTGTTTATTACCTTTTAGTGTTAACCCCACCGTAATAACATGGAAAATATTCAACATATTTCCAATAGTAGGAACTTCAGTCTATGGAAGATGAAGGTGGAGGATTTAATGGTTCAAAATGACCAAGCCCTAGCCTTGAAAGGGATCACGAGTAAACCAAACAACATGAAATATGAGGAGTGGGCAATGCTGGACAAAAATATGATTTCTACAATCTGTCTTTGCCTAACAGACTCTGGATTATTCAATGTTGCTGAAAAAAAGACCGTAAAAGCCCTCTAACAAAAGCTTTAAAATTTGTATGAAACAAAATCAATAACAAATAAGATTTTTCTAAAAAAAAACTTTATAGCCTAAGGATGAAGGAGAATTCATTTGTAGAAGATCATTTGAATGAGTTTAATACCTTTATCAGTAAACTGGTTTTAGTTAGTATGAATATGGAGGATAAGGACAAAGCTATCACCCTACTTTGTTCCCTCCCGAAAACCTAGGATCATATGGTGATGATCATCAGTAATGCATCATCACGAGCTCTAAAATTTGATGTGGTAGTTTCTTTGTTGATATAAGAGTTTAGGCAAACAACAACTTTGGAACCCTCAACCAATGAATCCCTATCTGTTGGAGGTCGATATTTTGAGAAGATTAAACAAGGTAGATCACAATCCAAATCTAAGTCTAAAGGACACAAGCAGAAAGAGAAGTGTTGGTATTGTGGGAAGCCAGGGCACTCAAAGGACTATTGGTAATTAAAAAATAAAAAGAATGGTGAAAAGCAAATTCAGCCATTAGTTGAGGCTAGTATAATAGATTTAGGAGATATGGCAACATGTGAGGTTTTATGTATCAACAAAAACATATTTGTTTTATATACCTGGGTATTGGACTCGGGTGCATCTTTCCACATGTCTCCTCACAAAGACTATTTTGAAAATATCAGCGATACTGTGGTGGGATGGTCTACTGAGGTGATGATCATCCTTTATAAATTATGGGAATAGAGGATATAAGAACTAGGATAGACGATGGTAGAGAAAGAATGTTATGTGATGTACGACATGTGCTTGATTTACAAAAGAATCTACTCTCAATCAAGATGATGAATAAGCTAGGGTATTCTATCACTTTCGATAACAACTACTGCAAAATTACTAGAGAAGCTCTTGTAGTAGAAAAGGAGAATCATATGGTAACTTATACCATTTATGTGATGATACGATGACAAACCATGCAACAACAGTAAATTATAGAAATGCTCAGGATGCAGTAATGTTATAGCATCAACACCTAGGAAATATGAGTGAAAAAGGTCTGAAAATTCTGCATGAATGAGGTATGTTTATTGGGATTAAATCTTGCAATTTAAACTTGTGTGAGCACTATATTTTTGGTAAAGAAGAGAGGGTTCAGTTTACTACAAGCCCTGGTAAGAGTTTTGATTTTATACAACTTATACATTCGGATATATTTGGACCAATCCCCACTCAATCCTTAAATGGTGCTATATATTTTCTAACTTTTGTATATGATTATTCTAGGAGAGTGTGGGTTAATTTTCTGAAGAAATTGGAAGCTTTGCAGAAATTTAAAGAGTTCAAAGCATGAGTAGAGAAAATTTTGGGCAAGCCTATTTTAAGTATCATGTCAAATAATGGGAGTGAATATTGCTCCAAGGAATTTGATAAATTTTATACGTAGGAAGGTATTAAGTACCAAACGACTGTACCTTATACTCCACAGTAAAATTGTGTGGTTGAGAAGATGAATCGCACAATCATGAAACGTGCAAGAAGCATGCTCAACGCATCCATGTTGGATAAAATATTTTGGGCAAAGGTTGTTAATACAATTGTTATCTTATCAATAGGTCACCTACAACTGCGTTGGATGGACAGATTCTAGAGGATGTTTGGTGTTGTAAGCCATTTGATTACTCTCATTTGTGTACCTTTAGTTGTGATGTGTTTTCCCATGTGCCTAAAGAAAAAGATCTAAACTTGACCCAAAGTCAAGCAAATATATTTTCTCGGCTATGGATATACAATGAAGGGGCATAGACTGTGGAATCCTATTGCCCACAAGGTAATTATTAGCAAGGGTTTTTTTTTGATAAAAACATCCATGCAAAGGAATGAGGTACAACAAACTCCTAATGTTGTACCAGTTGAAGTAGATATGAATGAATATGAATATGAAAATCAACATGCTAAAGTTTTTGATTAGCATGCAGAATATCAAGTAGAACAACAAGTAGAGCAACCACAATGGTCATAAGACCAAGAGCCACAATCAACAGATTGTTGGGTTAGAAGATCTACATGTCCAAAAAAAGCGTTCGAAAAGGTATTCTCCTGTCTATCAGTCCTTCTTTGCTTTGTTAATTGATGATGGTTAGCCTAGTTCATTTCAGGAAGCTAGAGAGTCTAAAATGCAAAAAAGTGGAGGAAAGCCATGGGGGAGGAAATCGAGGCACTTCATAAGAATAAAATAAGGGAACTTGTGGATTTCCCACCTAGAATAAAGGTTGTTGGAAACAAGTGGGTGTACAAAGTAAATAAGAACAACGACGGGTTGTTGGAACGCTATAAAGCTCGCTTAGTAGCAAAATGTTATGTGCAAAAGTTAAGTATAGACTTTAATGAATTTTTTTCTCCAGTTGTGAAGATGACTATTGTTAAAGTTTTACTTGCACTTATAGCAACATCGGATTTAGAACTGGAGCAGCTTGATGTAAATATTGCTTTCCTACATGGTGATCTCAAGGAGGAGATTTATATGGATCAGCCTGAGGGCTATGAAGAAATAGTTGAAGATAATTTGGTTTGTAGACTCAAGAAATATCTGTATGGATTGAAACAAGCGCTAAGGATGTGGTATAGAAAATGTAACACCTTCATAAAGAGTCAAGGTTTTAACAGAAGTGAAGGTAACCATTGTGCATACTATAAGAGGTTTGATGAAGAAAATTTTATTATTTTGTTGTTGTATGTTGATGATATGCTAGTTGCAAGCTCCAACATGAAGAAAATCATTGATCTAAAGGCTCAATTGGTTAGGATATTTGAAATGAAGGATTTAGGAGCAGCAAACCAAATTTTAAGGATGAAGATACACACGGACAATATAGGAAGAAATATTTGGTAAAGTCAAAAATCATATATAAAAAAAAATAGATTTTGCAGCGCTTCAATATGCAGAATGCAAAACCAGTTAGCACCCCACTTCTTTCACACTTAAAATTATCTTCTAATTAGTGTCCTAGAATAGAAGCAGAGAAGACAAACATATCTTGTGTACCGTATTCATCACTAGTAGGAAGCCTCATGTATTCCATGGTGAGCATCAGATCGAATATTGCCCAAGCAGTGGGAGTTATCAGCTGGTACACGGCAAATCCTGGTAAGGAGCATTTGAATGTAGTGAAGTGGATACTTAGATATATAAGAGGCACTTCAGATGCTGCTATTTTTGACAAATCAGATAATTTGGAAGTTATAGGTTTTTTGGATTCTTATTATAGTAGAGATAGAGATTGGACAAAGTCCACTACAGGATATACTTTCACTCTTGTTGGTGGCGCTATGAGTTGAACTTCTAAGTTGTAGTCTTTGGTGAATTTATCAACCACTGAAGCAAAATACATTGCAGCGACTCAAGCCTACAAAGAGGTAATATGGCTAGAGTGATTGTTGGATGACTTTAAGATAATGCAGGAGAAAATTACATTGCATTGTGATAGCCAAAGTGCTATTCAGCTAGTGAAGAACCCAATATTTCATGATCACATGAAACACATTGACGTTAAGTACCATTTTATAAGAAATATGGTGGAAGAAGGTAGTATCATGTTGCAAAAAATCAATATTGAAGTGAATCCTGTAGATATGCTTACAAATTCGGTCAAGATAAAGAAGTTGACGTGGTGCAAAACTTCTCTAGGCTTGCTGAAAATGTAATACGGGTGACATTAGGCAATTGGAATTGGATGGAAAAACATATGCAAAGAATTCTAGTATACTGACTTCAAGTGGGAGAATGTTAGGAGATGAAGTCACTATCCAGATCTCTAATGTTCTTCAACAAAAGGTAGTTGCAGATGTCTAGACTACAAACATATAGTCTGCAACATCTAGTTTGTAGATGTCGAGACTGTAGACGTCTAGACAATAGATGTCTATCTGTAGACGGGTAGCTAGAGACATCTAGACGGGTTATTCCAGACATCTAGCTCCAAATGTCTAGGCAAGTAGTTCTAGACGTATAGCTCTGGAAGACGAAACAAACAGTTTTCAAAGTCTTCCTTTGGGAGAGAAAATGAACAATTTTCAAAGACTTCCTTCATTTATCTATAAAAAAGAAATGGCTGCTTGCATGTACACAAGTTGTGTGAATATAAAGTTTGCTGAAATCAATAAAATAAAGAAGTTGCCATTACCCTGTGGTTTTTCTTACACATTGCAGGTTTCCACGTAAAATCTCTGTGTTACTGTAATTTTCTTTGTCATTGTGTTTTATGCTTGCAGGTAAAATTTTAAGTTTTACGAACATTAATAAGGATAAATCCTCAGGTCTGGATAGGCTCTGTAATATTCTATCAACATAATTAGGATATAGTTAAGGATTCTTTATTGGTGGTAGTGGAACAATCTAGGGTAAAACAATGCATACCTTATAAAATAAATGTAACATATATTACCATGATTCCAAAAAAGAAGGATGCAAAATTGTTTGATTCATTTCAACCCATAAGCCTATGTAATATGGCATATAATATTATCTCCAAAGTGATGGCAAATCGGTTAAGACCATTGTTAGGAAAAAATTATTTCAAAAGAGAAAGGAGGATTTATGAATTAGAGATATATTTTGGACAAGATCATAGTAGCTCATGAAGTTATGCATTTAGCAACTTCAAGAGAAGAGAAAGTAGTGATCTCAAAATTTGATATGAAAGGCCTATGACAGGATTAAATATAATTTTCTTTTTGCAGTATTAGAAAAGTTTGGATTTGGAAAGAAATGGGGCATATGGATTAACGTTTGTGTCTCTACAATTTCATATTCAATGTTGGTCCATGGGTTAGTAACATAGTTATTTAAAGCCAAGAGAGGCCTTAGCCATGGAAATCCTCCATCACCATATTTGTTCATTATTTTGGTATAGGTTTTAGGTAGGCACTTGAAGAAGGCTTATAAATATGGGCTTTTAAGTGGACTTAAGGCTAGTAATAACATCAAAAACATCACTCATTTGTTGTGAACGTGTCTTCTCATACCATAAATCATTCAAAATATCAAACATGCATTCATAAATAAATTGTACAATAAATTGCTCACAATAAAATAGAGATTGATTATACCCTTGAGGTAGGGCAACATCGTACAATGCTCCTTTGAGAAGGAAGCCACTTCGCAAGATCTCTAGATCCACGAGCCAAGACTTCTCTTAGAATACATCATAGATACCCATTACAATGGGGGTACATCTCTCTTTATACAAGAGTGTGATGGTTCACCTTCCATGAGTTACAAGATCACCCATGTGGTGGTTCACTTTCTATGAGTTACAAAGTGCATAATAATATGACAATATTTCTTGCGATTACATATGACAATATTCCCCCAACGGTTGCATATATGATTCTATGACATACCTATTTCTCATTTGACATGTGGTCTTCTTTACTCAATAATTAATTTATGGATCATACAATTATACAATACAATATTAAATTATTAAATATTAAATATCTATCTTGGGTAACTAACATCATCAACAATTTGTAGATGCTACAACCTTTTTTGGGAGGGTAAAGGATAAATGACACCAAATATTTGAATAACCTATTAAAGGAATACGAAAGAGCATCAGACCAAAAAGTTAATAGGAAAAAATCCAAAATTTACTTCCTAAACACCCCAACTAAAATCAAAGCAAGGACATGAATGTTACTTCAAATGGAGGAGATAAATTTACCAACAACTTATCTAGGGATACCCTTATTCGAGGAGGGAATGATGATAGAATTATGGAATCCAATTATAAATAAAGTTCAGCATAGACTACCAACATGGAAAGGTAGATGGTTATCGTTAGTAGGAAGAGTGCAACTAATTAAATCAGTCTTACAGGTCATTTAGTCTATTATATATCCTTGTGTATTATACCAAAATCGATAGAAAAACATTTAATATTTATTATGTGGTCATTTTATGGTTAGGATTACGTGATGAAGGACATTTCCTTTGGTGAAATGGAGCAAGGTGTATGGTGATAAAACTAGGGAAGGTCTGTTTAAATGTTCTTATGGATGCAAACTTAGCTCTTAGGGGAAAAGTAATTTGGATATTGTACAAAGAGAGTCAAAGACAATGGGTAAGAATTCTTCTAAGTATGTTGAGCCCAATGATCCAATCTTAAAATTTATTGCATTCTCTCTACCAAATAGTTCTGCACTATGGAATGGTTTAAAAAAATTAATTGATCTAGTGATTAAAGGTTTAAAATGGGTGTTGGGAACTAGAGAAAAAAATTTATTACATTCTCAAGGGTTCTTCTTGGATATCTCTTCATCATCATCAATTTATGTGCACATCTTAAGGGTTTTTAATTGGTTTACCCACAACCATATCGTAAAAGGGTTTTCTTCTTGCTAACCCATAACCACCACCAAATTTCATTGTGGTCTCTTTTGACCACCTACATACTTTGTCATTCCTCCCAACCACATCCGTATTCATGGTTATTCTTAACCACCTTCAACCTATGCAATTCCTTTCATCCACCTTCATACTTTTTTTTTTTTTTTTTTGTACATATCCAACTCCATACCTGTGGTTGCTCTCAACCACTTCCAAATATTTTTTATGGTTTACTCATAACCATTACTTGCATGCCAAATTTTCATTTCATTTTAAAATCATCTTATCTTCATAGAATCTATCACTAAACATGTAACATTTTAAAGATATCATATACATCAATCATAAATCCCAAATACAAAATACTTCCAAGTGTTTTGTATTGTTTACTCATAACCATTACTTGTATGCCAAATTTTCTCATTTTAAAACCACCTTATCTTCATAAAATCTATCACTAAACATGTTACATTTTAGTGATAACATATACCTCAATCCCAAATACAAAATACAACACTTCTTTAACTTAATATAAAACTAAATCAAATAAATTCTCAAAAAAATTAAAAAATACTAAAATATCCTATCATTCATCGTCCTTATATACTTTAACTATTTACACTTTATTATATAAATTTTTTAACTTATATTTATACTATTACATAACTTTCAAATGATTTTTTAACTCAGTTCAGTAATTTACCTCTTATTTGACTCGCTACTTAAACCATATTATTAAGTCTCGTACAACCTACTCAGTTCAGTAATTTACCTCTTATTTGACTCGCTACTTAAACCATATTATTAAGACTCACACAACCTACTCAGTTCAGTAATTTACCTCTTATTTGACTCGCTACTTAAACCATATTATTAAGACTCACACACCCTTGACTTAGTCTTCCCTTAAAAAATATATATATATATATTTAAATAAAAACATTAAAATTTTTATTAATGAATAAAATAAAGAAGATTTTAAATCGGTATAAAAAAACAAACAACTATCCCACATGAGACTATAGAAAACATGTATACCCTCTGCTAGTGGCGGCACGCGGCCGCAACATGAAGCAGACCAAAGAAGGGGAAACCAGACTCGATCCGTGCAAAAGTGTGGAAAGTCCTCTTGTCCCCAAAGGAGGGGAAACCAGACTCGATCCGTGCAAAAGTGTGGAAAGTCCTCTTGTCCAGTTTTCCGAGAGTAATAACATCTTGGGTAAAAAAAATTGGAACTTTGAAAAAAAATAGAAAATTTGTATATATTGGAAAGGTGTTTTAGTGGTGAGTCTTTTGATTAGGAGATTTAAGTTTAAATTTGATAAGATCTCTCATAAAAATCTGTCGGTTATCTTAATAATTTAAAATTTTAGTTCTCTTTCAAAAAAAATCTAAAATTAAAACCACAATATACCATAAAAAAATAGTTATTTGTTAACAAGAAGTCCAAAATTATTACTCTTATGTAGTAACTAAACTATATATATATATAAAATAATTGTATATTATATTTCTATAACTAAAACATGCTTAAAAGATCAGTTTATATTATTCATAATCTTATAAAAATCAAGCAAGTTGTTAAGAATGGAGTCTAATTAGAAACTGTTTTCGGATTTATAGGATAACGTTTAGTGAAAGTTAAATGCAATCGTCAAGAGATAAACTTTGGTTTTTATCCCACAATTAAGGACTGGGAACTTAGCGTTGGAGTTAATCTGCAGATTAAGACCTGTATGCTTTGAGACCTAGTTATGGATTTATTGAATCTCATGCTTTGAGATATGGCTGTAGATTGTATCGAATCTCATGCATTGAGAACTAGCTATAGATTGTATCGAATCTCATGCATTGCGAATTGGTTGTAGATTGTATCTGCTGCATTTATTTTGAGATCTATAGATTTTTTATTTTTATAGTTGGGAGAAAAATAGAGAATTTGGGGGTGTGCGTTTTATACTGGTGTGTTTTATTGTGTGTTTCTTTTTTTGCTCCTTTATTGTTCTTCTATATTTTATATTTTATGTAGTGAATCCTAACAAGTGGTATCAGAGCGAGGTTGGAATTCAGGATTGAGTGGGAGCTCGACTTGTGTGGGAGCTATGGTAGAAGAAAGGAAGTTCAGAGTGGATGATGGCGAGAACTATCAGTTGTGGAAGATGTAGATGAATGATTATCTATATCAGAAAGAACTCTATCTACCTCTGGAAGGTAAAGTGAAGAATCCATCAAACATGTCAGATGAGGAGTGGGCTCTTCTAGACAAAAAGGCATTGGGTAATATCTGGTTGTGCCTTGCAGCTTCAATGGCATTCAACATTTGAGATGAGAAGACTACGAAAGGTCTTATGGACATACTGAAAAGGTTGTATGAAAATCTCTCAACTTCAAATAAAGTTTTTTTAATGAAGCATCTTTACAATTTGCAAATGTCAGAAGGTAGATCTATAGCTAGTCATTTAAATGATTTGAATACGGTTGTTAGCCAGTTAGCCTCGGTTAAGATTAAAATAGAGGAAGAGATGAAAGTCATTCTATTCTTGTGCTCATTACCAGAAAGCTGGGAGAGCTTGGTTATGGCAATTAGCAATTTTATTTCTAGTACTCTTGCTTTTGATAATGTGGTTAGTGTAATCCTTAGAGATGAGATGCAACGGAAGAGCACAGTTGAATCATCATCTGGTGTGGCATTGATTATCAGAGGAAAACAGAAGGAAAATGGAATGAGTTTGGCGAACCGTGGAGAGAATGGATCCAAGTCCAAAGGAAAGATGGAGTGTTGGCATTGCGACAAGAAGGGACATCTGAAGAAAGATTGTTGGTCTCAAAATGGAGATGGAGGAGGAAGATCAAAAGTAAACATAGCAGGTGATGTGTTACAAGAGGCTTTGATACTTTCTTCTGAAGATTGTATTGATCTTGATTGTAGAAGACCGAAGATTGGCCAAGCAGTGGGAGTTGTGAGTAAGAGGCATGTCCAGGGGGATGGACATGACACCGATCTTGATGCATGATTGCGAGATAGATCACATGATGTGGTTGTGGCAAGTCGCATTGTGTGAGAGCTGCTATGTGGGCAGACATGGTATGTGGATCTTGTCACAGATGGTGATGGTTGTATCATCATGATGCATGGGCAATCGTGGAGATGTTGAAATATCACGGATTTGTGGTAGGTAAGATTGTGTGTTGCTTGTTGATCACAGGAAAAGTGCGTGGATGACACATGTGATGGTTCAAAGCATGGTTACAACAATCTAGAGGAGTTGACATTCCTTGTTTGGCTTGAAAATGTTCTTTGACGGATGCAGCAGCGGTAGAGTTGTTGTGGATCAGTCCTTGGTTGCAGTATGATGCAATGGAATTAGTCTCCAAGTGGGAGATTGTTAGGAATGGAGCCTAATTAGAAATTGTTTCCGGATTTACAGGAGAATGACCAATGAAAGTTAAATGCAATCGTCAGGTCCGTTTTTTATCCCGCAATTAAGGGCTGGGAACTCGACGTTGGAGTTAATCTGCAGATTAAGACCTGCATGCTTTGAGACCTGGTTGTAGATTGTATTGAATCTCATGCATTGAGACCTGGCTGTAGATTGTATTGAATCTCATGCATTGAGAACTGGTTGTAGATTGTATCTGCTGCATGCATTTGAGATCTACAATTTTTTTTTTTTTCTTTATATTTTTGAAAGAAAAACAGAAAAGTTGGGGGTGTGCATGTGTTTATACTGGTGTGTTTACAGCAGGTGTTTGTTGTAGGTCGCATCCTTTTGCTACTCGAATTGTTTAAGTAAAAATACTGGAATTCTGATAAATGTAGTCTAATGGGTGAACCACGGTCTCATCTATTGTGTGTTTCCCTTTTTGCTTGTTTATTTCTCTTCTGCCTTTTATATTTTAGGCGGTGAATCCTAATACACGTTTATGTAGTGTATCTTGTGGCCATTTGCCATGTGTGCTAAATGCCCATTTGGGCTTACAAAGATTGAACTGATTCTATTCAAATATACGACATAGAGAGAGGAACACTTTACAATGACAGTCTTCCTTGCTGGATCTTTTCATATATTTACAGCCTCCCTTTCTCTTATTTTGTATTCGCCTGAGCATTTCTAACCTTTGCTTCTTATTCTCAATGTTGATGCTTTCACACAATGCACGAAGATGATTGAAAGAAAAAAGAAAATAAAAAATTATTGAAGGTAAGAGTGGGCTGGTTTCTGGATTAATTAAAGTTCTTAGCGCACAAAGGGAGAAGGATCCTTAGAACTAAATGCCAAGACCACAAATCACTTTGGTCTAGTAACTAGTCAGGTACGTTTGAAACCCCTATTAAATGCTAGGCTTACTTCCAAAATAATAATAGCATGCATTCGTATATGAAATTCCTACTCTCCAGGATTGTGCAATTGAAGAATTAGTAATAGAGGCACCTCTTTACACTTTCCACTGCTAAAATTTATAATCACATACCTGCCTACATACATATATCACCCTTATTCCCTCCCAAAGCAAAATTTGGACGCTTCGAAAATATTTCGGATTTGTTTTCAAATTGTTTGTGATAAAACTTACAGTAAACAAATTAAAAAACGATAACGCATAACGCTGAGAAAAAAAACATAAAGCCGAACTTACACGAGTCATGAGACAGAGTATCCAAAATGCTGACCTTGAGTAGTGGAATTACACCGCAGAAGACTCGTCTAATTTATCCACAGCATACTGAATAGGAAAAAACCTCTCTATATTGGAGAGGACAGCTGCTGGTTTTTGGGCACTGGTAGGTGCAGGTTCCGCACACGATTTGAAAACAAAATGTATGGGGACTCTTTTTAAAGCCAGGTTGTTCCACCTCAAACAACTCACGATTGGAAGTCTTAATCCAGTGATGTACATGTCAGATTTTGCTAGATATCAAGTCCTAAAGCATGTGATGTACATTTGGCACTAATTCTTTAGGTGGTCCCACCATGTGATGTACATTTGGCACTAATTCTTTAGGTGGTCCCACATGTAAAACTATTCAATGTTTTTGAAGTTAGATAGCATAAAAACTTTGTTTGTTAGTTGGATATGTGGTAGTCCTTAGGATTCTACATTTTCATCATCCGGTGGTTGAAGGTAGTTAGCCTTCTTACTTTTTTAAATTTATGTAATGTTACTTTTTTACAAATAATTTTATTTTTAATAATATTTCCATTTTATTTTTTTAATAATCATTTTTATACACATCCATTATAAAAAATACTACAAATCATAGTCATTGTCGGATAAAAATACTCGGCCTGGCTGTAAAGTGTACTGGGCATATTACTGCCTCTTTAATGGCAGCAGAAGCTTTTGTTTTCGCGACTCCAAAACGCAAGGTAAGGGATCTTTTTCCGAAGCTACTTTGTAACAACCGCCAATTTTTTTTTTTTTTGTTTACATTCAGTGTCTTATTTTACTTTTAAAAAGGTTTTATTTACAGTTTTATTTTACTTTTAAATAAAATTTAAATCTTAAATACCTCAGACTTTTTGAAAAGGTTCACATAAAAAATAATATACCAATACCATGTTTTAACAAATATTTTAGTTATTTAAAATATAATTAAATAATTTTTTAAATTATCATTTATTTTAATTTAATATTAATTATTTTATCAAACAAATATAGTCACGAAATGCTTTATTTTAGTAACTCAAACACTACTCCAACTCTCTATGAGCTCCTTTAATAAGTTTAGCGATATTTAAATTTTAAATGATTAAATTTATTTTAATTTTTTTTTAAATAAAAATATAACAACTTTTTTTTATATTTATTATCATTAAAATTTAAATATCTAGGCATGAAAATTGTCTTATTGCAGGGCTTATATGGTAGACATACGTCACAAGGCCTATAAAGAGATTCGAATAAGGACAAACTGTTGCGTGGGGCATTGAGACACCCTGAAAGGAATGCAAATGGAATCTCACGGAATGGAAAGGGCCTGGGCCATGTGCTGCCAAGTTTTCCATTTTTAGAGCAATAGCTGCCATTTAAAACATCTTGTTAAAATTGGTGGGTGGGGTTTTATAAAACATTTAAGGCCTTGAAGTCGAAAGATTCAGCTTGCAGTGGGTGGGTGTTGAATATGTAGTAATTGTTTTTTTTAATTATTTATTTACTTACTGTTGAATTTTTATTAAGGTTATTTAAGTTTAAATTGTAAGGAGGGAGGTAGTTGTGCTTTTAACCTGGGTGTTGTAGGTGAGTTGGAGAGGAGAGAGCAATCCTCTAAGGGAGGTCTCAGTTTCGAATCTCCACCCTACCAAAAATTTGAATTGGGTACCCAAAATCTAATTGATAATGTTGGTGCGGGTAGGGTCGAGTGCGGCTCCCGGGTGACTTTGATGGTGTAGAACCTCCTGTTCGTTGTCTCTCAGACCAAGGCAGCCCCACAAGGGGTTTTTTGCATGTTTTGTATTGTATTTTGTCTTACTTCAGTAAATAAATAAATAAAAATGTTTCAAGGGGACAGTACAACCGTATAGGTTTTGGCTTTTTTTTCGGAAGGTTTAAAGTTCAAACCGCAACGTGAACGAGGGTGTGAGGGGATGGTTGTGTGTATGGTTATGTATTTAGTCCTTATTGATAAGATTAGCTTTCGATCTTATGAGGGTGGGAATGCCCAGCCCTGAGCATCGGTTGTAGGGGTTTCTCACACTATCCTAACCAAAAAAATAAATAATAAAAAAATGTATATTTTATTATTTTAATATTTAAAGTTGTTTACTTAACTTTTTTTTTTTTTGGTATATAGAAGCAATGGTTACAATCACGATTTTTAGAAACTACCAAAGACAGCTGGTAGGGTTCAAACTATCTACGAAGGCTCCCAAGACTTCAATCTGGCGCACCACTCAGAGGAATAGATCTGGGCTACTGTTTGTGCATGGGCAAGCCCGTGGGATTGGAACCTAGGTCTTGTTTACTTAATTTTGACTTAAAAGTAACTTTTATTTGAATATAAATACATCATATAAACTATTTTTTATTGGTTAAAAAATAATTTGATTATTTTATAGTGAGATAATTTGGTGTTCACAAACACTTTCATATATAGTTTGTATTTCTTTTTAGCAAATGTAGATTGATTCCATTTAATTTTGGAAACTATTATGAAATTTAACATGGTATCAAAGAGGATGTAAATATCCCTTTGATTGCTTATTGTCAATAAATTAACTTGTACAACATCTCTTAAGGATAACTATGTTTGGAGCAACTAAGAAGATTTTTTGTAAAGCTAACAACAAAATTGGAAAAAGGGTTTCTTGACAAAAACCTTAAGTGAACTTGGATTGCAATAATCTCATGAGATTTAGTAGATTTGCTTTAGGAGATATGTTCATCAATAGATTCCTTTGTTGGTCTTTTATCGGCACTCAACTCTTTATTGTTTTTTTTTTTAATTTCTAAGGATGTCATAGTTTTAGAATTGATTTTTTCATGGTTTTTCAAAGACCTTGTTTGTCTTTTACACATTTTTTCAAAAAATCAATTTCCTTTTCTCTTTTATCATTTCGTGTCTAATAACAACAAAAATGAGAGAATAAACTCTTTGTTTGTTGACAAGGATGAAAAGAAGAGGCTTAACATTTTTTGACAAACCCTTGGTATTAGAATAGTTATTGATAAGCTTCCATGCATGGCAAAGACCTCTGAGCCGCTTAATAAAGTTGCTAAAATGGTCTAGCAACTTTTTGTTGCAAAGACATGAGAGAATGTCTTGATTGGTAACGTTCAAAAAAAAAATTGTGTAGGGAAAAAATGTGGTATATGCAAACAAATCATAAACATTTTTTTATTCTTTGTAAAATTTCAAGGGGTCACAATTTAACACTTTGTTTTAGAATTTACCTCCAAGTACTATTTTTTTGCTTTCAAAATTTGAGCAATTTTCCTCCCAAAAAAGAAAATTTGAATTTAGATTTTAGAATATTCTATAGGGACAATAAGAAAAAACATGTGGATGTATCCATCATGTTGATGTCACATTCACAATAGTCAAATGGAAGCACTTTGTAAATGAGAATAATTTAAGGGTCATTACCCCTTTATGCATTGAAGGCACCTCTACCATGTTGGTTAGTAGAGGTTGTGTGAAGGTGCTTGGCCTTAGAGAAGGCCACAAGTCCAAACCTCCCCAACTACCAAACCTTCTAATGACTTATGAAGTCAATAAATGTAAAGATGAGATGAAAAAGGTTGATGACATTATCCCTTTTAAAGAAACATACGAATTTGACACCTGATGATGTGCCACTCGATGACATGGTAGCATATGAAATTGATGTGGCATGACATGTGGTGAGTAACATGGCAGTCCATACAGTTGACATGGCAGATGATGTGGTGCAACATGTGGTAGGTGACATGGAAGTCTATATAGCCAACATAGTGATTGATGTGAATGATGACATGGCAAGTAGTACAAGGGTCAACATGGCAAGCTATAGAATAGCTAAAATGGTAGGTTCTATGTCACTTCACGTGTATAAACACTTGATTGCATCTATCATCTAATTATGTTTGATTCTACATGTATAAATACTTGATCACATTTACCATCTCATTAAGATTGATTGTACATTTGCATAATCAATAATAAACATGACAAAGCATGAAATTTAGATAAATCAAGATTTGACAAATAATGAAATGTAGATCGTAGATTGCAGAGCTAATTAGAGCATGAAAAGTGACACAATTTGATTCATTTGTACCCTGCCTAGTGGCCTGCATAGCCAATTCATAGGTGGTAACCCCCTAATCATGATAAGTGGTGTCACACAATTCTATAGTATGTTGTCTAGTTAGCATAGTTGGCACCCCCAACACTCACATAGTGACATGTGACAACCTCCACATTCGTTGTATGTTTTGAATTTTTTTTAAAGGTTTTAGAGGTATTTTTTGGCCAAAATTTTTAGGGTATAAATTTTACATGAGAAAGTAATTTGACTATTAGCTAAGGTGTTATGAGAAGGATAGGAAGCTATGGAGAAAGAGAGGAACATTGAACTACTCAAAATTATCTTCAACAATATTTTAGAGATATATGAAATAGTTGTTTTATTTCAAATACTTTGAGTGTACTTTCCTAGTTTCCCTACACCACCAATTGATTAGGTATTCAAGTACTTTTTACATCATCAAGTTAGATGACAAAGGCATAAGGGTAATTCTATCATCAATTAGGACCATCTAAAGGAAGCTATTGTTAAATATCAAACTAATAAGAAACCAAATCAAAATGAGAAGAAGCCCAAGAAACTCTTGAAAAATCCAACATGTGAGTATCACAAGAAAGCAAAATTTTACTGGATTGGCATTAGGAATCTTGGGGAAGTAGCAAAAAAAGAGGGTATTGATGTTGTTCTCGTCTATGCATGGGGTGATGAAAATTTTGATGGAGAGACCTCAGAGGAACATGTAGTTGTCCATTTAGCATATTGGACATCCACTTCTTCTTATGAGTGGATTATAAATTTAGGGGTAACTAGGCACATGATAAAGTAGAAATATCTCCTATATGGGTATAATAAATCATGTTCAATAGAGTTTGATATTATTAAAGATGAAACTTCTTTACAGGTTGTAGGATGTGGAGAGATTAACATTGGATCTTCTTATTTTGATGAGGTACTCCACATTTATGTTGGACATTTTGAGCTCATTTAGTTGTCATTGATGTCAAGGTGAAAAGTTGTCATTGATGCCAAAGTGAACACATGAAGTTGTCATTAATACCATGGAGTACACCATCATTAACACCAGGAGCAATGCGAAGAGTTGAAGAAAAGTTATCAAAATATTATTCTATAAGGGTTTTTGTTTAGACATCTTGATGGCAGAATTAAGGTTTTTATTAAAACCATGGTGGCAGAATAATTTTCATCAAATCAATGGAGTACAAATAAAGGTTTAAATTTTATCTCAAGGAAGGCTTTAATTTTTATTAAAGTCAAAGGTTTATAAATATAATTTATAAAATTTAAATTCTTTTAGAATTTAAATAATTTATAAATTATAAAAGGTTTTAAAAAGCGTCGACGTCATCAAACTTAGTGGAGCACCGACGTCTATGGCAAAAGGTGGAACTCATGTATAAATACCATGCCAAAGGACATTAAAACTTACCTTCATCGATTAATATTTTATGCGACCAAGAGAAAGAGTAATTCGTGCAAATCATTGAGGAAGAAGATAAATTCGTGTTGTCTTTTAGCACTAGGGAAAAGATGAAAATGGAGGGCTTAAGGCCTCACTCCCATTGGATAGGGTGGTCCATTGGCAGTGCACGTTTCGCAAGAGCGTTGGGAGTGGAAGTGACCATGATCGATTCACGTGGAGGTTAGTTGGCATGTTCGTCTTGAGCGCCAAGGGGAAAGCCTTTTGGCATGCACTCATTTTGAGCGCCAGGCTTGGAAGAAAGAGCACGAGGTGCTCTTAGTGTTCCAAGCATGCGTCTAGCACATGCGGTGGTCAAGCCCATGGCTAGAGCGCTTGAGGAGGCAATGATTGTGGGTTCGAATCCCACTAGTGGCAAAGGTATTTTTAATTAAAATTTTATTTGCCTAATGTTTTCTTAAGGTATTATTTGGAGTTATAAGGGTTTATGAAAGGTTGTTTGATTGATAATTGATTTATGTTATTTGGAGTTATAAGGGTTTATGAAAGGTTGTTTTATTGATAATTGATTTATGTTATTGGAGTTATAAGGAAAGTGGATTTGATTTTTGCCAAAGTTCTTTTTGCTATTAAATCTGATTAAAGAGGTTTTGAGTTAATTTTGGTGGATGTTAAATTTATTTTAATTGGGAGATTATAAGGTGTTATTGGATAAATATTTTATGTATGTTGATGGTTGTTTTGAAAGGTGGAGTGATAAGGTGTAATTGAGTTTTTGCATTAAATTGTGAGAAAGATTTATCATCTAACCTCTTTGAGTTTGGCAATAGAAGTGTTTGTGGTTGTGGCAGATTTATGAGATCCCTTCATCATCAAGAAAAAGGTATGAGCACATTCTTCCATAGTTGAGTTGATTGATTGGTTTTCTAGAAAATAAGTTTGGAGTGAAAAGGACTTGATTAGGGTTTCCTATTGAGTGTGTTGAGTTAATGCTTCAAGGTTTTCTGGAATAAAGAATTGTTGTTAAAACCTTGTTTTATAAGCATTGTTGTTGAAGCCATTGGTTGAGTGAAGAACTTGAATTAGGGTTTGAGTATCTTTGTTTTGTGAGAGTTGTTTTATAAGCATTGTTGTTGAAGTGAGTTGTTGAGCAAAGAACTTGAACTAGGGTTTGCAAAGATCATGAGTATCATTGTTATGTGAGATTTATTGTTAAGCATTATTGGAAATATTTTGAGTTGGTGTTTATATGCTTGGACTAGGGTTTGTGAGAAAGGGGTGTTTCATTGAGTGATTGGTTGAGTAGAGTTGGTTGAGCCTAGTCAAGTGGATGTGTGAAGTGATTGTTCAAGTTCCATAAAACAAACTATTCTATATTCTGAATTGAGTTGAGAAAGTGATTGAGCATTGAGTTGTATTTGAAGCATATTGAGTCTCTAACAATTCTCCTTATGTTTCTAAGAGAGTGATTGAAAGTGATTGAGCATTGTGATTAGTATAGAACATATTGAGTCTCTAACAATTCTCTTTATGTTTCTATGAGATTGGACAAGTTCTGTGTGGACTTGTTGAGCAGATTTGAGGTAAGTCTTTGAGGAGACTTGTGGACTAATTTTGTGTGAGCTTTTGTGGAAGCTTACAATATATATTTGGATAAGTTCTTGAGAGGACTTATTGAGAAATTGAGCAAGTTCTAGAGAGGACTTGTAGAGCATATTTGAGCAAGTTCTAGAGAGGACTTGTAGAGAATTTGAGCAAGTTCTAGAGAGGACTTGTAGAGCATATTTGAGCAAGTTCTAGAGAGGACTTGTGGATATATTAGTGTGAGATTTTGTGGAAGCTTACAAGGCAGATTTGAGATAAGTCTTTGAGAAGACTTGAGAGCAGAGTTGATTGATTTGTTCAAACCTTGAGTTAAGGTTTGGGGTAGATCCAGTAGAGTTGATTCAAGCCTTGAGTTAAGGCTTGAGGATAGAGATCGAGGATAGATTTATGCTAGACCGAAGGACTATGTTTAGTGCAGATTTGAGAGTAGAGTTTGGTGCAGATTTGAGGATAAGTTTGTGCTAGACTAGAGATAGATATTGAGCAGATTTGTGCTAGATCGAAGGATTATGTTTAGTGTATATTTGAGATAGAGCTTTGGAGGTGACAGAGCAGAGAGGATAGTAGTCTCTAGTGGATAGAGATCCATTAGCTAGGGTAGTGAGGATAGGTCTTCTGAGTGGGGATAAGAGTCTTCAGTGGAGAGAGATCCACAAGCCAGTGTAGTGGAGGCAGTAGTCTTCTAGAGGATCACCATCCATAGTAGAGGAGAAGGAGTTCTCCTATGGATAGAGATCCATGAACTTGATTTAGGGGATTGGTGTCTCCTTTGGATAGAGGTCCATAAACATTGTAATAGGGAAAGGATTCCCAAGAGATTGATTGAGAAAATTTTAGTGAAATATTTTCTTTGTGGAGTAGCCCACATTGGGTGAACCACGTAAATTGTGGTGTCTCTATTGTGTGTGATGATTTATGCATTGATTTGATTACTATTATTGATATTGCTATCTATACATTGCATAATATTGATTTGGAAAGAAAAGTAAAAAGTGGTCTTATACTGTTCACCCCCTCTCAGTATAAGCTTGTGTTCTTCAATTGGTATCAGAGCGGGTTCCTTCAGAAGAGTTTAATAACTTGAAGGAAAATCTAACAAGAACACAATGGATTCTAAGAATGTGTCCTCAGATAATTCAGCACCAGTATTTGATGGAAGTGACTATATATATTGGAGTATGATGATGAAGATTTACCTGATGGCACTTGGCAATGAAATTTGGGAAGCAGTTGAATTTGGATACGATCCTTTAATTAATCCTCCTACAGATAAGGAAGGTAAGCTCCTACAACATTACAATTCAAAAGCAATGAATGCACTTTTGAGAGGTTTGCATAGAACAGAGTCTATGAAAGTTATGCATTGTCAAACTACAAAAGAAATGTGGGATAAATTGCAAAATATATATGAAGGAGATAAAAGTGTCAAGAAAGCAAAGATACAAAATCTCAAAGGACAATTTGAAGCATTAAGAATGAAGGATGAAGAAAATATTAGTACTTATCTACTTCGAATTGATGAGGTTGTTAATGATATGCAAGGACTTGGAATGAAGATTGATGAATCGGATGTTTGTGATAAAGTCTTAAGAACTCTTCCAAAAATATTCAGTGAAAAGGTTTCTGCTATAGAAGTGTCAATAGATGGTGATACTTTGACAAGAGATATGTTTCTTGGTATGCTCACAACATTTGAGATAAGAACAAAATATCCTATTCCCCAGAAGGAAGCAACATTCAAAGCAATCAAAAAGACAAAGGGTAAGAAGTCAAAATCAAGCAATGAGTCATCCAGTGATGAAGAAGCTAATTATGGTAGAAGAGATAAGGATTATAGAAGATCCAGAGATCTAAAATCTATTAAATGTTTCAATTGTGGAAAGTATGGACATTTTGCAACAGATTTTCAAGAAGCTAAGAATAACAATGGTGAAGAAAAATAGGATCACAGGAACAGGGAATCAGAAAGATATAGGCACCAAAAGAAAAGCAAGGATGGACAAAGCAGACAAGGAAAGAAGTTCTTTCAAAGACAAAAGAGGAGCTACTATGCGGATAAGGCAAGTAAGTACTCAAGTGATAGTGATGCTAGTTTTTCAGACAATGATAGAGATGAAGTCCTATTTATGATTGAAGAAAAAGAGCAAGTTAAGAAAAGGACTCCAGTAATTCTCAAGTGTTTTAGATGTGGTAACTTTGGACATCTTGAAGATAGTTGTACAAGGGATGGTTATAGTTTTAGTGATGATGAATATGAAGATACACTTGAAGGACTAGAAGAGAATATTCTAATGGCACTAGAAGAAGGAAAAGATGATCCTACAGAAGATAAGCCAATAGAAAATAAAGATGTGGACAAAGGTAAAAAAATAGAGGAATATTCAGAAAAGGATGGATATGATCTCAAGGGAGAACTTATCTATGCTCTTGAAATAGTAAAGAAGGTAAGAAAGCAAAACTCTAAACTTGAGTTTCAGTTTCAAGAATGTGATGAAGAGAGAAGATTGCTTATAGAGGATTTAGAAAAATCAAAGGCTAAGGCAAAAAGGTTTAAGGATAAGTTAGAAGCAAAGATCTTAGAATGTGAAAAGTTAGCACAAGAAGTGGCACTACTAAGAGAAGATTTAGAAGACTCCAAATTCAAGATAAAAGGGTTCAAAAATAGCTCAAATATTGTGGATAAGATGATCAAGGTACAAAGAAGGTCAACAAACAAAATAGGTCTTGGTTTTGAACAAGCTCAAAAGAAACAAGAAGAAGAGTCAACCTCAAGTTTTGGAGGAGAAGAAACTTCAGATGAAGATACTTCAGAAGAAGATAGTGTAAAAGAAAGTGAGACATCTGAGGATGAGTTGGACAATAGAGAGTTCAACAAAGATAGGAACAATGCACAAAGAAGATACAGATGGAACAACAATCAGAATAGGTCAAGAGAGACTAAGAGACCAATGAGGTCAAGACAAGGAAACTTCAATGGAAGATGTTTTTCATGTCACAGGTTTGGGCACATGGCTTCACAGTGTAGGACACATGAAAGATAGGAATATGGGAACATATAACTTTTCCATGGGTATTGCTACTCATGTAATCAGTTTGGTCACAAGGCAATGAATTGCAGGGTTCATGATAGAAGAGGATATGGCTTCACTAGGAGAAATCCTAAGACATTTGCACCTCCAAGGAATAATAACATTAAGTGTTATAAGTGCAATAATGATGGTCACACAACAAAGTGGTGTAGAGCAGACATTCCAAAAACAAGTATGAACAAGAACATGGAATAGGAACAAGAACATGGATATGAATAGGAATAGGAATAGGAACATGGATATGAATAGGAATAGGAACATGAACAAGAATGTAGACATGGATAGGAACATGGATATGGAAAGAAATAGTCAGAGGAATCAGAAGGATCAGATAAGAAGGAAAGAGGATAAAGGTAAAGAACAATGCTTTCTGGGAGTAGAAATACTCCCACCCTAGAATTAACCACCTCAAGAGGAGGTGGGGGAGGGGCTAAGCTAAGAGGCTCATTCTTAGCCTCGAGCCCCAAAGGTGACCCTTTGCCATTGATGTCAAAGGGGGAGAGATTTGAGTAAGGGGGAGAGATTTGGTATTTGAGAAAAGAGGAGAGAGCATTGAGCCAAGGGGAGCAATGTCCCAGGGGAGCAGAACAAAGGAAAGGTCAAGTTTTTGGTAAAAATAAGTTGGGTTGCCATCAATGACAAAGGGGGAGATTGTTGGACATTTTGAGCTCATTTAGTTGTCATTGATGTCAAGGTGAAAAGTTGTCATTGATGCCAAAGTGAACACATGAAGTTATCATTAATACCATGGAGTACACCATCATTAACACCAGGAGCAATGCGAAGAGTTGAAGAAAAGTTATCAAAATATTATTCTATAAGGGTTTTTGTTTAGACATCTTGATGGCAGAATTAAGGTTTTTATTAAAACCATGGTGGCAGAATAATTTTCATCAAATCAGTGGAGTACAAATAAAGGTTTAAATTTTATCTCAAGGAAGGCTTTAATTTTTATTAAAGTCAAAGGTTTATAAATATAATTTATAAAATTTAAATTCTTTTAGAATTTAAATAATTTATAAATTATAAAAGGTTTTAAAAAGCGTCGACATCATAAAACTTAGTGGAGCACCGACGTCTATGGAAAAAGGTGGAACTCATGTATAAATACCATGCCAAAGGACATTAAAACTTACCTTCATTGATTAATATTTTATGCGACCAAGAGAAAGAGTAATTCATGCAAATCATTGAGGAAGAAGACAAATTCGTGTTGTCTTTTAGCACCAGGGAAAATATGAAAAGGGAGGGCTTAAGGCCTCACTCCCATTGGACAGGGTGGTCCATTGGTAGCACGCATTTTGCAAGAGCGTTGGGAGTGGAAGTGACCATGATCGATTCGCGTGGAGGTTAGTTGGCGTGTTCATCTTGAGCACCAAGGGGAAAGCCTTTTGGCATGCACTCATTTTGAGTGCCAGGCTTGGAAGAAAGAGCATGAGGTGCTCTTAGTGTTCCAAGTGTGCATCTAGCACACACGGTGGTCAAGCCCATGACTAGAGCGCTTGAGGAGGCAACGATTGTGGGTTCGAATCCCATTAGTGGCAAAGGTATTTTTAATTAAAATTTTATTTGCCTAATATTTTCTTAAGGTATTATTTGGAGTTATAAGGGTTTATGAAAGGTTGTTTTATTGATAATTGATTTATGTTATTTGGAGTTATAAGGGTTTATGAAATATTGTTTTATTGATAATTGATTTATGTTATTGGAGTTATAAGGAAAGTGGATTTGATTTTTGCCAAAGTTCTTTTTGCTATTAAAATTGATTAAAGAGGTTTTGAGTTAATTTTGGTGGATGTTAAATTTATTTTAATTGGGAGATTATAAGGTGTTATTGGATAAATATTTTATGTATGTTGATGGTTGTTTTGAAAGGTGGAGTGATAAGGTGTAATTGAGTTTTTGCATTAAATTGTGAGAAAGATTTATCATCTAACCTCTTTGAGTTTGGCAATAGAAGTGTTTGTGGTTGTGGCAGATTTATGAGATCCCTTCATCATCAAGAAAAAGGTATGAGCACATTCTTCCATAGTTGAGTTGATTGATTGGTTTTCTAGAAAATAAGTTTGGAGTGAAAAGGACTTGATTAGGGTTTCCTATTGAGTGTGTTGAGTTAATGCTTCAAGGTTTTCTGGAATAAAGAATTGTTGTTAAAACCTTGTTTTATAAGCATTGTTTTTGAAGTGAGTTGTTGAGTAAAGAACTTGAACTAGGGTTTGCAAAGATCATGAGTATCATTGTTATGTGAGATTTATTGTTGAGCATTGTTGGAAATATTTTGAGTTGGTGTTTATATGCTTGGACTAGGGTTTGTGAGAAAGGGGTGTTTCATTGAGTGATTGGTTGAGTAGAGTTGGTTGAGCCTAGTCAAGTGGATGTGTGAAGTGATTGTTCAAGTTCCATAAAATAAACTATTCTATATTCTGAATTGAGTTGAGAAAGTGATTGAGCATTGAGTTGTATTTGAAGCATATTGAGTCTCTAACAATTCTCCTTATGTTTCTAAGAGAGTGATTGAAAGTAATTGAGCATTGTGATTAGTATAGAACATATTGAGTCTCTAACAATTCTCTTTATGTTTCTATGAGATTGGACAAGTTCTGTGTGGACTTGTTGAGCAGATTTGAGGTAAGTCTTTGAGGAGACTTGTGGACTAATTTTGTGTGAGATTTTGTGGAAGCTTACAATACATATTTGGATAAGTTCTTGAGAGGACTTATTGAGAATATTTGAGAAAGTTCTAGAGAGGACTTGTAGAGCATATTTGAGCAAGTTCTAGAGAGGACTTGTAGAGTATATTTGAGCAAGTTCTAGAGAGGACTTGTAGAGAATATTTGAGCAAGTTCTAGAGAGGACTTGTGGATATATTAGTGTGAGATTTTGTGGAAGCTTACAAGGCATATTTGAGACAAGTCTTTGAGAAGACTTGAGAGCAGAGTTGATTGATTTGTTCAAACCTTGAGTTAAGGTTTGGGGCAGATCCAACAGAGTTGAGTCAAGCCTTGAGTTAAGGCTTGAGGATAGAGATCGAGGATAGATTTGTGCTAGACCGAAGGACTATGTTTAGTGCAGATTTGAGAGCAGATTTTGGTGCAGATTTGAGGATAGGTTTGTGCTGCACTGAGAGAGAGATTGAGCAGATTTGTGCTAGACTGAAGGACTGTGTTTAGTGCAGATTTGAGATAGAGCTTTGGAGGTGACAGAGCAGAGAGGACAGTAGTCTCTAGTGGATAGAGATCCATTAGCCAGGGTAGTGAGGATAGGTCTTCTGAGTGGGGACAAGAGTCTTCAGTGGAGAGAGATCCACAAGCCAGTGTAGTGGAGGCAGTAGTCTTCTAGAGGATCACCAGCCAGAGCAGAGGAGAAGGAGTTCTCCTGTGGATAGAGATCCATGAACTTGATTTAGGGGATTGGTGTCTCCTTTGGATAGAGGTCCATAAACATTGTAATAGGGAAAGGATTCCCAAGAGATTGATTGAGAAAATTTTAGTGAAATATTTTCTCCGTGGAGTAGCCCACATTGGGTGAACCACGTAAATTGTGGTGTCTCTATTGTGTGTGGTGATTTGTGCATTGCTTTGATTACTGCTATTGATATTGCTATCTATACATTGCATAATATTGATTGGGAAAGAAAAGTAAAAAGTGGTCTTATACTGTTCACCCCCCTCTCAGTATAAGCTTGTGTTCTTCAATTTCCTATATTGGCCCTAATATTCTGTCTATTTATCGTATTACTTATACAAATAAAAAATAGAATTATGGCCTTATCATTGGGTAATTAAATATATAGACAATTGATTTAAAAATATTGTTTTTGGTTATTGTGATAAGCTAAACCAAATGTATAAATAGGGTGAAAGATGCATTTCTTAAAAAATTTCTCCTAGGAAGGAATAAATTGTTGATATGGTTATAAATGTAGATGATGAGAGTCAGAGATGGCACCATAGGTGTAGACACGGAAAATTGACCCACTTTCAGTGGGCAATCTTCCTTAGAGCCCCTAAGAGGTCCCTAACCCTTGCCTTAGACAAGGGTAAGCCTCTTTTCCCCCTCCCTTGCCTTTCTTTAGCCTTTTAGCGAAATCGCACCCGATTACGACGAGGCGTGACTTCGTAGAAGCGATATCGCACCCCATCAGCATGGGGCACGATTTTACTATTTTAGGGTTTTAATTATTAAAACCCGGGTTTAAACCCTTCCAACGTGTTTTGCATTGGCCTGTGTTTGTTTTCCCGCCCCTTTCACCTCGAATTTCATCTATAAAAGGAGGGGTTAATCTCACTCTTTCAATAAACAATGGAAAATTTTTGGGATACACGATTAAGCTCAAAATTCTTATGATTGACTTGTGCTCACATTTTTACTTTCGCTCTGCTTCCTATTTCTTCTACAAGCTAACCCCGAAGTGCAAATTTTAGATTTGATCTTCTGTTGCATTGATTTGGATTGTTGTGTGGTTGGTGGATTCATGTTGTGGTCCGAAAGGAAAGAGAGTGCCTATTTGGATACCTCGATCTCTTCTGTTTGCTTTTGCACCATCCATCAGGTTCTGCATACTTTGTTTCTTACATTTATTTATGTTCTGCATTTATCTTTTATTTTTTATGTCTCTGAAGTGAAATCGTGCCCTGTCCTAGTGAGGCATGATTTTGCTAACCCTAATTTAGGGTTTTCGCTCATAGAAGTGAGATCGCGCCCCATTCTGATGGAGCATGACTTTGCCTATAGCATTATCACACCCTCTATCTATGAGGCACGATTTTTCCTAGGATTGAACTAGGGGTATCTATCAAATTCTAATTGCATGAGTATTTTCTAAATCACATCTAGGGCATGATAGCATAATCTATTTTTTGTTTCTCTGTTGTTGCATTGTTGTTTTATGATTAATTCTCCAAAGGTCAATTTTCGCTTTTGTTTTCAAAGGTCATCTAAAAGGACCTAGGGGGCTTGATTGCTGCACCTCCAAGAATTGTTGTACAATGGCCTAAGCAGGCCCCCTAATGCTAATCCCATTTTCAAGTGTTTCATAAGTTATCTTGCAGAAACAGGTATTTCTGGATATCATTGGACAAGAGGTAGAAAAAGCTAGATCAACCACCGATCAAGATAAGTGTTCTAATTATTTTATTGGTTGAAGATCTGATCTGAATATTGATTCTTAGGCATCTGAAAGTGAAAAGCATATAGTGTGCATCTAGGGTTAATATTGTGCATTTATCTTGTGCCCTTGCTTTAAAGGTTTTCTGGATAAAACCCTAGGTTAGCAAGCATTCAAAGGAAGAATCATATTAGGTTAGCTCTTGTATTCTTGCATTCTATTTTTTGCATTGTCCTTTATCTTTCATAGCATAGATCTAGAAAGGCCAAACTTAGGTGATTGCTTGAAATTGAATACATCAAACTATCCCAAAATCCTGAGGACTTGGAGCGAGTCCTTAAACCATTCCTGGTGAACCCTTCCCCCTAGCACCGAGTGTAGAGAACAACATACCCCCTTGGTTCACCCCATAAGGCTTTCTATCTTTCGTGGATCCAACCTTTTTGGGAATTGTACATGGTAGGGCAGTTTTCCCCCTCTACATCTTTGGTGAACCCGACGTGAACACCTCCTTTCTTTTGAAAACTCTAAGCAAGATCATTAATTCTATTTGAAAACTTTTTAATAGATTAAAATCTGTGTGTTAGTATTTTTCCCTAACTATTTTCACTACTTCTAATGGCTCCCTTCCATAGAAGTCAGAGGAAACAATTAGAATCTGATTATGTTCCTTTGGAAGATGATCATATTGATAGGGAAGACCCTAATGTAGGTCTAGAAGAGCAAGAAGAGGTAGATATGGAAACTGAAACTAATCTTGATCCTTATGTTGGACCTAATGGTAGCTTTGTCTTCTCATCATTTGATCATATTTGGGAATTCATGAAAGCTCATAAGGAGAAGCTATTGGAATATGTAGAATGAGAAGCTCATCTTGAAAAGGAAGATGCTACTCCTTCTCCTCCCATTAGGTCTCCTATGCTTAATCATGATAATCCCACATCTCAACCTATGTATCTCAGTAATCTGAAGAACCAAGTAACTGGTGCTACTACTAATACCACCAATGTTGGATGGAATCCACCTGTTCCTCTAACTAGTAATGGCACTCAAAATTATTTTCAATTTCCTCCTTCATCTTCTAATGTCAACACTATTGCTTTTGTTCCACCACAAGTAAATATTCCATTCTCACAAGGCACCACATATAACAATAACCTTCTCATGTCCAACCTAAGTCAAGGGAATATTGGAAACACACATAATCCAGAAATGCAAAATTTGGCAAATATAGTGAATCAGTTGGTTTCAAGGATGGATATGATTCAGCCTTCAGGGTTTACATACAGTTATAAGGAAATGTGTAGTCAGCCATTGGATCCTATTGTTGCTGCTAGACCTTATCCCAAGCATTTTCCTATGCCAATTTTACCAATCTATAAAGGGATAGAAGATCCAATAGAGCATCTAAGAGGATTCAGGATAGCTTGCCATGATCTTGTTTATGATGATATGCTTCTATTGAAAACATTTCCAAAGAGTCTTGTTGGAGTTGCATTAGAATGGTATTATCGATTGCCCAACTATTCTTTAAAGAGCTTTGAGAAGACTATAGAGATGTTTGTCCATCAATTTAGTGCTTACATTGAAAAGGAAGTGACAATGAGAGACCTATATGATCTGAAGCAAAGTAAAGAAGAAAGTTTTTCAGAATTCTTAGCTCATTGGAGAAGTTTAGTTGGCCGATTAAGACAACCTATGTCTTAGAAATATATGCTTGATATATTCATTAGTAATTTGCAAGAACATATATCTTATGCACTAGAAACTACTACTATCACATCTCTTGATCAAGCAATTGAGTTAGCCAGAAAAGTGGAACAAGCTCTCATTAGAAGAGGTCAGCTTAAGACTAAAGAAGAAAAGTCTACTAAGTCTCAACATAAGAATAAGCATACATGAGGTAATAATGATAGTAGGCCTGTTAATAATGTCACCAACAACCTACAAAATATTGTACTTCAGAAACCTCCTCAAAGGAATTTTACCAGACTTAATATACCTATGGAAGCAGTTTTGAAACAACTATTGGAAGCTAAGGCAATTGAACTACCTCCTATAAGACAACCAGATACTACAACTCATTGGTACAAGGCAGGTCAATATTGCACATATCACAGAGTAGAAGGACATTGGACAAACTCTTGTAAGAAGTTGAAGCATGTGGTTCAAGATTTGATTGATGCAGGATGCATTGATTTAAGAAATTCCCAAACTCCAAGTAATCAGGTTCCTATTCAACAAGCTCCAACAACAAATCAAGATATGGGAATATTCAAGGATCCATTACCAAAGCATGATCAACAAGCAGCCAATCAGGTGGCTCATCAAGATGATTCCCTACGCCACAATAATGTGGTTGGTATGGTTGGGGTAACTACAAGGAAACAAGCCCAAAATCAACAAGGACAGAGTTCAGCACCACAACCTAGTTCAGTTTTAAAAGAGAATCAGAGAAAATATTCAGCTACAAGAGTTCCACCTATAGTGTTGAGACCACAGTCACAGATTTCATTTGATCTTCAGAAGCAGTTAGCTAATACTCCAACAAAAATATCAGTTTTAGAGCTTTTGCAGACTTCTCCTGATCATAGAAATGCTTTAATGGAATTCTTAAAACAACAATCAGTTTCTTCAGACATTGCCCCTGATGCCATAGTTGATGCCATAGGTTCTTTTGGGATACATCATGTCTCATTCTCATATGATGATAAACCTTCCTCAAACTTACATGGAGATTCATCACTTTACATCATTGCACTTATTGGGGATACCCTTATCAAGCGAGTTCTGATTGATAATGGCTCATCCCTCAACTTGTGTACATATCAATTCTTTCAAAAATTTGGATTAAAAGAGGAAGATTTAACAAAATATGATATCCTTATTAAAGCTTTCAACAATAAGTCCCAAGAGGCCTGTGGTGTCATATCTCTTCCATTAAAGGTGGGGCCCAAAATATTGGATACTTTGTTTTATGTGGTGTCTTGTCCTGCATCTTTTAATCTTCTTCTTGGGTGACCTTGGATTCATGCAATGAAGGTCATCCCTTCTACTTTTCATCAATGTCTCAAATTTGAATTCAAGAATCAAGTTATCACCATTCCGGGCGATCCTCGACCATTTGAATTCTGTTCAAATATAGAGTTAGCTCAATCTGAATCTTATTCTTGTCCTTCTATCTCTTCAACAATTTCTCCATGTTCCTCATCTCAAATTTTAGAGCATCTTCAAAATTTAAAAGTGAGTGAGGAACGTACACCCTATTCTTCATCCTTGGATCATGATAATCAGTTTCTTCAAGAGCCTCTTCTGGATCTAGCCAAGCTACCACCATCACCTCGAACTATGGGTTTGCCCCATAAGAAGGGTGATGTTGTGCACATTGGCACATGTACCTTTGTCTTCGGAGGGACTACCTTCGAAGAAAATATTCATGGTAGCAACCCATCTCCTAGTGAGCGCTCTTTTGCTCAATGTTATCTCACTAATGATTATCCCCTTCCTAAGCAGATCCTATCTAGTATGGGATATGCAGGTAAAGGATTGGGACCACAACAAAAAGGTATTCAAGAACCTTTGGATGTTGAGATTTGGCCTGGGAGATGTGGTATAGGTTTTATACCTAATAAAAATCAACCTTTGCCTTTTGAGGATGATGACCATCTTACGACTTATGCAGAATATATAGAATATCAAAAGATGATAATAGCTGAAAATAAAAGTGTTAATTGTGCTTCTCCTCCAAATCTAATGTCTTGTAATATGATCGATTCTGTTTGTTCTAAAGATGACATTACTTCTATGCGAGAGAATGATGGATCTTTCTATAATGTTTGTTTTACTAAAAAGAATGATGTTGTTAGAAGATGTGTTGATTATCGTGCCATGGATGTCCAAAGAAGGGCCCTAGAGGAACTTTCCCATGATTTTTATCATCGAGAAAATGCATTCCTTGGGGATATCTTCGATCCGACACCCCATGGCACACTCATTTATTTTAATAAGATAAATGGTGCATTTAGAGTTTGCATTGATTTCAATTTTGTAAAAAAAAAAAAAAATTCATGTAGTTGCATTTGCATTTCCATTGCATCCACTTGCTTGCTCATATTGCACTGTTTCTTGTCATCCTTGCATGATTGCTTGACATCTAAAGAACACCTTGCATGTTTGCCTATCATAACTGCATGATTGATTGTTCATGACTGCTTGCTCATATAGATTTTTGAGGATTTTGCGATAATGGCATGTGATGATACCTAGTTAGGTCATAGCTCACATGCATTGCACTTCTCACTAGGACTCTGATGCCTAGAAAGATCCCCCCTAGGGATTTCTCCCTTCTTTCTTCTTATGATTGCTTCTTCTCCTTCTCTCAATTTCTTTATCATGATAATGCTTTCATTCACAAAGTCTTTTTAAGATCCCTATCTGGGATAGCACTTGCATACTATTTATCTACATATTACACCCCACATGGGATACTTATACATCCTAGTGGGTATTACATTGTCTACGATCTTCTATCGGGTCATACTCTCTTTTGACTCAGTAGGCTTAACACCCCATTACAGGATAAGCTCCTTGGTCAGTTTAGTAGACCTCGACATACATCCTAGTGGGTAAATGCCTCATAGCAGTCAATAAGGGAGCAACCACCCATAGCGGGTTAGACTCCACACATATTTTTACACTACTACAAGTGCTAAACCTATAGCGGGTCTAGCTCTCTTTCTAAAATGATCTATGGTATCTAACTACACTGGTTCCTCGCAACCTACGCTAGTTCCATGCTATGGGTCATTAGTTCTTCTCCTTTTCAGATGGTTGACCTTTGGATTTTCTTCTTCTTCTTCTTCTTTTCTCTCTCCTTTTCTCTCTTCTTCTTTCTTCTCCTCTTTCTTTTGTTTCCTTCTTTTTGATTGTCTCCTTCATCCTTCTCCTTCTTCTCATTTATTTCCTTTTGCATCCATCCATTTTCATATAGTTTGCATTAAGATAATTTGCATACATAAAAACACATAAATAAAAACACATTACACATATTACACATACAATAAAACAACAAAAGCAACTATATATTACTCAAGAGGAAAAGAGAAAAAGAGTACATCATAATCATGTCAGGTTGGTGTACCACAATCTAGACTCGGTACACTCAACCTAGGGATGCACACCACAATCCAAAAATTGGTGCATCATCCTGATCCCTAGTCCTCTCTCTCTCCTAGCTCCGAGAGCTAGCTCCCTCTGGCCCATCCTGAGGAGGAGGCAACCTAGGTTATGACATGGACTATCATGATATCGATGTCATCCATGATTGAGATCATGATCTGCTCATTGACTATAGGGATGGAGGAAGTGGTATCCTCTAACCTAGTGGGATAGCTGCATAGTAAGCCATCTCATAAAATATAGCCCATTGAAGGGTTATCTCCAACCTCTCTCTCATCTATTATAGCTCCACTTGAAGAAGCTACATCGCGCCTCCTACCTGGCTTCTCTCAATGATAGCCATCCCCTCTACCCTAGATCTCTAGCGCTCTCCATCTAGATGAGCCATCTCTCCTTAGAGTTAATCGATCTCTGCCTAAGCTACATCCCTCTCAGCCTCTGTGGTGCTCAATAAACTTTGTAGTTCCCCTAGCCTCTTGGCTCTATCCTCCTAGACCTGGGCCATCTGGATCTATAGAGAGGCTACCTGTGCTCATAGCTCCTCTATCTCCCTCCTCTCCTAGATCTCGCCAACCACTATTATAGATGTGGAGGCCTCTCCAGGATCTCTGATCTATGGCCTCCCTATCTATGGGGGCATACCTCACCCCCTCTCCTATCCCTACCACCTGGATGGCCTCCTCTACCACTAGGATCCAAAAACAAGCCGATCTCTATCTCAAAGTGATGGGAGTATATTGTGCCCTCTCTGTGGCTCGGTGAGCTACCTCTCAGAATGCTCATTGCATGCTTGGGTCCATCACCTGGCACCTCTATATCGGTACTGGTAGGGATATCCTTTGGGGCACAACTCCTCTATACCATCACCTATACCTGATAACCACTCCTACATCATCTACCCTCAGGTTAACATAAGGAGGATCATCCATATCCTCCTCGGCCCACCTGGTGAGGTATGGCTCATCTCCTACCCCTACTGGATCTCAGGTCACCCTTTGGTACCAGTAGTCCCCAGGTTTAGGACTCCTTGTAAGATCCCATGCTATCAAAGGACTCGATCAAATCTGAAGACCTTCGGCTCCCCCTTCTTCGACCTTAGCCACCTAATCCTTCGCTACCTACTTCTCTATATCTATCTAGGGTGAAGCCACCATGGTTGCTATATGATCTTCACCTCTTGAAGCTCATCAATCACCCACCTCGCTAGTGGTAGGTTCCCTGCATAGGCCCTCGTGGTCCTCTCTAGGGACCTCGACCACTTGTATGTTGCTGGTCACTCTGAGATAGGTAGTGGGTTTGGTAGTACCTTCGGTATTTATACCATGATGTGCTCCCAACACCACACCTGGAGCAATATCGTACATACCAACCCTGTATGTTGCTTATACATGATGTTGTACAACATCCTATATAGGTGGGCCAACACATATGGGCCCCATGTGAATCGAACCTCTTGATCATGCATGTCTACCACTACTCCCACCATCACCCATGGTAAGTGCCACCTACTGGTATGGCACATCAGTAGCCCAACCATAACCCCATAGAGCATGATGATCAAAGGATCTACCCCATAGCGACCCACTAGATCATCGACTGATATGGTGCTCTCTCACACCTGGTGGGTAAAACCTATCGAGAACCATTGTAGTGTGGCCACCCATCCTCATGCTCTATAAACTATTGTCCCTTTGATAGGGATCCATAAGATCCACCACACATCCTCTAGTGTGATGGTGAGCTCTCCTATGGGTAACCAAAAAGTAGAGGACTCTAGGTACCACCTCTCTGCTAGGGCTATCAACATAGCCCTATCTATCTCAATGTGAGGCATCCTCGCTAGGTGGTCTAGCCCCACCACCTCTAGTCGATCCCTCCCTACCTATCCTAGTGCATTCAACTCTACCGCTAGAGATCCTGCCCTCCACTCTCGACTCTCGAGGATACCTAGCTGCATCCACAAACAATTAAAATCAAATCAGTTTCATAAATTAAAATAAAAATAATAAAATCTATAATTTCAAATTAAAACACAAATATTGATCATAATTTTGTAATTCGCACTTTGTAGTTGCTTGTTTTCCCTCTTTTTCCTCTTGTGTTTGTTTTTGCTTTCCTTTTTTTCCATTTTTGGTGAAATCGTGCCCTCCATTTTAGGAGGCATGATTTTGTCGCACTTCATCTAGAGCAAAATCATGGTCGGGCTACAAAATCACACCTAGGTCGAGCACAAGTTTCACCATCAAAATTGGTGAAATTCCCTGATTCTACCCTAAAAATCCATGAAAAATAGAGAAAAATTTGCATTAGGAGGGAGGAATTTGGTACTTACCCACTCTCGTGCCCTGGCTTCACCCCTCGTGACCATTGCTCGATGAACTGGTAATACCATTTCTTTTTCTCCTCAGAGCCCTTTCTCTGCCAATGCGTGATGAAAATGAATTAGGGTTTTACCCTTTTTCACCCTTTTTAAACTTTGTTTGTTACCCTTGCTTTCTCTAGTTTTCGTTCTTTCTCTCTCTTTCTTCTTCTATGTTAGTTCTTTCGAGTTTTTATGAGATATGTCATCTTCATAAAAACTCGAGGGGGCACCCTGGCCTACAGAGGCATTAATGTCCCTAATGCCTCGATTTGCATGCAAAACAAGAAAGTGTCTAGAATGACACCATTTTTGCACCACCCCTTTCTTCTAAACTGGCCATCCCATTTTTTCTTGTTGTCTTCTTCCAGTGAGTGTGCCTACATCCTTTCTTTGATGCATTTACTTGGCCTTAAATGCATCAAAGAGGGGGCAAAATGTAGACACGAAAAATTGACCCACTTTCAGTGGGTAATCTTCCTTAGAGCCCCTAAGAGGTCCCTAACCCTTGCCTTAGACAAGGGTAAGCCTCTTTTCCCCCTCCCTTGCCTTTCTTTAGCCTTTTAGCAAAATCACACCTAGTTATGATGGGGAACGACTTTGTAGAAGCGATATCGCACCCCGTCGACATGGGGTACAATTTTTCTATTTTAGGGTTTTAATTATTAAAACCCAGGTTTAAACCCTTCTAGCATGTTTTGCATCGACCTGTGTTTGTTTTCCCACCCCTTTCACCTCAAATTTCATCTATAAAAGGAGGGGTTAATCTCACTCTTTCATAAACAATAGACGATTTTTGGGATACACGATTAAGCTCAAAATTCTTATGATTGACTTGTGCTCACATTTTTACTTTCGCTCTGCTTCTTGTTTCTTCTACAAGCTAACCCCGAAGTGCAAATTTTGGATTTGATCTTCTACTGCATTGATTTGGATTGTTGTGTGGTTGGTGGATTCATGTTGTGGTCCAAAAGGAAAGAGAGTGCCCATTTGGATACCTCGATCTCTTCTGCCTGCTTCTACACCATCCATCAGGTTCTACATACTTTATTTCTTGCATTTATTTATGTTCTATATTTATCTTTTATTTTTCGTGTCTCTGAAGTGAAATCATACCCTGTCCTATGAGGTATGACTTTGCTAACCCTAATTTAGGGTTTTTGCTCACATAAGTGAGATCGCACCCCGTTCTGATGGAGCATGACTTCGCCTGTAGCGTTATCACGCCCGCTATCTACGAGGCACGATTTTTCCCAGGACTGAACTAGGGGCATCTATCAGATTCTGATTGCATGAGTATTTTCTAAATCACATCTAGGGCATGATAGCATAATCTATTTTCTGTTTCTCTATTGTTGCATTGTTGTTTTATGATTAATTCTCCAAAGGTCAATTTCCGCTTTTGTTTTCAAAGGTCATCTAAAAGGACCTAGGGGGCTTGATTGTTGCACCTCCAAGCATTGTTGTACAGTGGCCTAAGTAGGCCCCCTAATGCTAATCTCATTTTCAAGTGTTTCATAAGTTATCTTGCAGAAATAGGTATTTCTGATATCATTGGACAAGAGGCAGAAAAAGCTAGATCAACCATCGGTCAAGATAAGTGTTCTAATTATTTTATTGGTTGAAGATCTGATCTGAATATTGATTCTTAGGCATCTGAAAGTGAAAAGCATATAGTGTGCATCTAGGGTTAATATTGTGCATTTACCTTGTGCCCTTGCTTTAAAGGTTTTCTAGATAAAACCCTAGGTTAGCAAGCATTCAAAGGAAGAATCATATTAGGTTAGCTCTTGTATTCTTGCATTCTATTTTCTGCATTGTCCTTTATCTTTCATAGCATAGATCTAGAAAGGCCAAACTTAGGTGATTGCTTGAAACTGAATACATCAAACTATCCCGAAATCCTGAGGACTTGGAGCGAGTCCTTAAACCATTCTTGGTGAACCCTTCCCCCTAGCACCGAGTGTAGAGAACAACATACCCCTGCAGTTCACCCCATAAGGCTTTCTATCTTTCGTGGATCCAACCTTTTTGGGAATTGTATGCGGTAGGGCAGTTTTCCCCCTCTACATTTTAGGCATCTCAACTATGGATCCATATGATACATGAATTATTGACAAATGGTCATTGAAATTTAGAACATATCCCCTCTAAGTGGTGCATGCAAGGGATTTATTCTTGGAAAACATCATAGGGAAAATTATCCAAAAGGGACTATAATATGGGCTACTCACCCCTTGAATATCATACATAGTGACATCTATGGGCCTAGGGTACACCATATTTATATAAATATATAATTCCTCATTTTTAGTGATGATTTCCTTAGACATGTGTGATTGTAAACTATTCATATTGATGATGAGATCTTTGAGATATTCAAGACCTTCAAAACTATTGTAGAAAACTAGTTGGATAGAGAAAATAAAATTCTCAGGATAGATAGGAGAGGTGAATATATAACTTTTGATAATTTTTTGTCTCTTCATAGGATTACATATTTGAGGACAACCAACTCTTATCCTAAGCAAAATGGTATGGCTAAAAGGAGGAACAAGGTAATCATGGAAACGATATGGTGTATAATTCATGCCAAGGGAATGGAGAACAAATTCTAGGGTGAGGTCATCATTTTTGTGACATTCATCATAACAAGGTTTCCACCAAGGTCGTTCAAGTCATGAAACCTCTCCACAAGTTAATAGGATATAAGCCTAACATGTCTCAATTATATATCTTTGAGTTTATAGAATGGGATTACATATACAAAGAACTTTAGAAGGAGGAGGTATAAAAGAATCATAAATGCATCTTTATGGGGTATTTAGTTACCTCAAAGTATTATTGTATTATGACCCTCAAATGCATGAGGTTTTGATTCAAAGAGATATCATTTTTGATGAGGTTCTTTTCCACAAATTTAACTTTTATTAGATGGTTTGTATGATCATTTGACTAATTTAGATTCCATTGTTTCTTTTGAGATTTTTGATAGGTTGTATTCCCATTAGAGCATCTTCTTCATTCTTATTTGAGTGAATGTAGATTACCTATTTATTTGATCCCTTCATGGGAAATTCCATTGATAGCACCGTTTTTTATAGATATAGGGTATGTTGAGCAAGACACATTAGTTTAGATTACTTTAGTATTGCATGATCAAATGAGTGGTGATTTTGAGTTGGATTCTTCAATTTTGAATTCTAATGTTACTTTACCATAGAGTGCATATGATTCTTCTTTAGTTCATCCAACACCCAAGTGATTTAAGATACATTTGAAGGATGCTCAACATAGTCTATATCCAGAGCAACACCAAAAGACTCCTCAAGAATTACTCTTGAAGGTTACTCATTATAATAACCCTCTTACATAATCTCAATATAAGGACCTACATGATTGGGAAGATGCTATTCTTGTAGAGTATGAGGTCTTAATGAAGAATAGAACATGGAAATTTATTTCTCTTTCGAAAGGAAAAAATGTAGTTATATGCAAATGAGTTTATAATTCCATGTATAGTTTGGATGTTAAGGTAAAGAACCACAAGGTATACCTTGTTGTTAATGGATTCTCTCAACAATATGGATTTTATTATTCCAAGACATTTTCTCCATGGGTTGGGATGGTCTTAGCCAAGATGATTTTCTTTATAATTGCCTAATATGGATAGAAGGTACATTAGATGGATGCTGAGAGATCCTTTTTACATGGAGAGATTTAGGGGAATATGCACATGATATATATAAGTGTAAAAAGTAAACTTGAGAAGTTAAATATGTAAGGAATGAAAGTACAATTCAAAAAATAAATTAAGTTCAAGACCATAGCAATATTAGTGTGTAATTAGTCTAAGTATTTAAAAATGCTCAAATAATGTTAGTATGGCAAAGCTTTTGAATAACATGCAACAATAGAAGAAAGGACTAACAAAAGGTGAGAAGGGAACACCATAAACATCATACATTCATAAATCAAGATATCAAAATAAGTTTACTCCATAAATACCATGCACAAACTTTTCATTAATTACCAAATATTTAAAATCGTATAAGGTAAATCATAGAGTGTAGCTCTAGTTTTCTCAAATGGCCAAAAATCCTTACAAATGAGACCATGCATATTAACCCACTTTTTCTAAGTAAAACTAATTTACTTTTATATTCACCACTAGAAGATAATATTCCACTTTTAATAGTTCCCTCGGGATTTATGCTCCAAAACTTGCTACTTTGCACTTAATTAGCCATCCTACAAATTGTTGATTTTTAATGAATCAGTAACATGCTAACAAATTACATGGTAGAATACAAGTTATTTTTTTCCATACGTCAACAATTTTATGATCTTCATTATATGTTCTTTAGCCTAGGGTTCCTAAATTTGCTATGACCAGGGTTTATAGTGGGTTCAAAATTCTGACTTTAACCATAATTTTCAAGATCTACCTTCCTTATTTGCTAACAACTTCTACTCGAAGTACAAAATTTGAAATTCAATATCAAAATAATAAGTAATTGGGCACTATATTTCTAATAACTTGTAGTAAAATCAAGATTGATTGACATTAAAATCCATATTAGCCTTACTCTGTTGGGATATAAAGTCATCAAAACTGTAGAGACACCTTTTCATTTTTTGGAGCATGTTTTGCAATACCTTCCACTTATCATCGAAAAGGATTTGAATTTTCTTTGTCTAGGATAAGTATTATAGTGAGGTCATCATTATCTTCCTTTAATAGATCCTTCTTAGTTTTGGAAATTGGCTTGATCCCTTCTAGTAGCATCTTTATATTTGAGATGATGTTTGAAATATTGGTTGTTGTCTTTGTGGTAAAAGTTTGATCTCCTTATGTTATCTTCTGTTCTTTGTTGAATAAATTTAAATAGTGAATGTTAAGAAAGATATCTTCCAAGTCTAAAAGGGTATTTGGAATTCCTCCTTGTACTATTTCGTCAAAATCACTCTTTATATTCTCTACTACATCCTTAATACTATCATAGGAGGCCTTGTTGGTTGGCAAAGTTTTTTTCTTTAAAAAAAAATTAGTGAGACACACTTGAAATTTTTGTTTTTCTAGGAGATCTAACTGTTGAACTTGTTGGTTTGTAACCTTGTGAGTGCACCTTTTCATTTGCATATAATTTTTGTTAGAGGCCAATTCAAACTAGGTATGATTAATGGTAGTTTGGTATTTGGTCAAAAACTTTTATACTCTAGACATGTCGCAAAGAAATATGTATTTCACATAATTCAATACTTGGTCCTAAAGATCCATTATGATATCAATGGATGAAACCTTTATCTTCATTGATCTGGTTCTTAAGGCTCTTATTGTATTGTTTGAGACTTAATTTTAACATCCTTTTATTTTAAGGTTTCAATAGCCTTTTGCCTCTATCTCCATATCCCTTACAAAGTTAAACTTTTCTACTCCATATTTTATCTCTCTTATTTTCCTTGTTCTATCTATTACCTTAACCTATCACACTCCAACCTTAAGGTCTTCAATTCCTCCTCTAGTTAGGAGATATTTTTCTCCCTCCTAGATTCCACCTTTTTTTCTATCCAATGCCACTACTAATTCTTGATTTTGCTTTTGTACCCTTGGTTCTCCTTGGCTAATTGTTAGGATTCACTATCCTAACCATTATCATTAATTAATCACTCATATTTATTAATTCATATGGACCATTGTGTCTTTTCACTCACAACCCTAGAATAGGTATATAATATAATTTGATAGGGTGTAAACAATCATCCATGAATAAGAATATATATTTGTTTATTTGATACATTGGAGGGACCCCTTACCAGTGAAACCATGATCCTTTTTCAAACCGTGATTCATTTTATTTAATATTTTCATTATTTTTATTGTTCAACCATAAGTTAGGATCCAGGATCCTAACATATGGTATCAGAGCGGTTATATTCTTGACTTCCCCATCGTCTCTAGATGTTTTCTTCTCCAGCGATAGCCTTCACAACAAGCCCTACACCACATGCTATCATTGTTAAAACATCGTCCAATCAAAACTCGACATAAGTGAAGACACAAGAAATCATTTGATTAATAAAGAAATTCACAGACACTCAATAAGTATTCGACATGGTAGAAGTAAGTTTTTCAAATTTATAAACAACTCAAATATTCTACTTTTAAAAATCTGCATTAGCAAACATTTTGTCGAATCAATCCAGGAAATAAAACACCATCTTCGATGAATGACAAGGAAACCAGTGAAATTAAATTAAAAATTAAAAATAATAGATAAGGTTGAATAAAATTTCAATCGTCAAAATTTTATTTTACAACATTGAAATATCGCGATTGGAAAAGCTTTCTAAAGTTGATGGGACAATAGTCCCACATCAACAAGGCAAAAGCATTTTGGAGGTTTAAATACACCAAGGGACATATAAAACATCATGAATTCGACCATGCTCTCTCTTTAGCTCATCGTACGATGCCCTTGCCCACTGTCTAGCCATCTCGAATCTCACCCTTTCCTGCATCTCGTGCTACATGCTCCCATTGGTTTACCTTCGTGTTTTGTCATGTCTTAGCTTCACCTCTTATTGACCATCTTCTCGTCTACCACTGACATGACATAGCCTCTTTCACCATACCCATGTATTGCCTCATATTTAGCGCCCTTCACTCATGCCTCGTCTACTTTGTCATCACTTCCTTGACCACCTCGTCTATCGTGTTGTCTACCTCATCTATCATGTTTCCTACCTTGTTTATCCTCTGCTCATGCCTCGTCTACAACTGCTTTGTGTCACTTGTCCTGTTTCCATCTCACTAGTTGTCCTATCTACTATTGCACCCTTCACTAGTATGTTTCGTGCTATTTAAAATTTGGCCATTGGAAGACCCCGTTCATCTGTTTCACGCCATTTAAAAATATGACCGATGGGAAGGCTCAAATAAAAAATCAAGTTTCTAAAACAAAATTTTTAGCCAACCATAGTTAAATTATTTACCAATTTTTTTCTAATATTAAGTTGCTAAAAACCAATTTTTGGAGGGCAATTATATTTAATTTTTGCTAAATTTTTTTTTAAAAAAAGCAAAAGTTATCCCTAATTTATCACCATAGATCATTCAAATTTCAATTAGAGAACCTTCTATCAATATTTTGTATAAATATGCTCTTTTTTTAATATTGCAACAATATTAAACTATCAACATGGCAGATGAAGGACGATCTCATGATCCCAACATGTTTTCACCGATTCATATCACCACCCTTCATCAAATCACTTTCATGCATGAGTATCAAAATCAATTACAACATCTTATCAATCACATCTCAAGGTTAGATGAATTGTTTCTCATAAGTTGCTTTGTCAATGGACTAAAGGATGAGATTAGAAAGTAGGTGGAAATATTCAATCCTCGCACCCTGATGCAAACCTTAGAATTAGCTTTATTAGTCGAAGATAAACTCAGTAATCAACGTCAATTAGTAAAACTACCTATGGGGAAATCACAAACCACTTACACCACCCCCAAACCTAACCGAAATTTACCAATTAAACATCTCATCTTTGAGGAGATGAAGGAATGAAGAGCGAAAGACCTCTACGACACTTGTGATGAGCAATTTGGACCCCACCATAAATGTGCTACACAAACATTGTATTTATTAAAGGTAGTTGATCCTTTTCAATCCATAAAGGGTGAAGATGAGGAAGATGAGCAATAAATGACCGAAACACCTGATCATAGCCAGGAAGACAATGAGGTCAATGTACAAGAAGTGATCAATGCACTAAGCAAGGATGAGGTAGAGATACACGAAGTGACCAATGAAGGCTAGACATACACTCTACATGAACTACACACAAGTTCCTCACCAACATTGAGTTCTCATCATATAATCAACATGATTTAGAAAGGAGGTAAAAGAGTGAGTGCACCTTTATTTTCCCTTCATTCTACATAGGAAAAACCGGTTAAAGTGGATGCTCATCATCATCATAATTCTCCTAAGGAAGTTTATACTATTATTCCTGGCAACCCCCCACTAAAGCTCTAACCCTCAAGATATCCCTACCTCTAAAAAAGTGACATTAAACTTGTGCAAATACTACTTGGAAAGCACCTAATCAATTTCAAAAACAATTTCCTTAATCCCAACTTTGAGGACAAAGCTCCTTTTAAGGAGGGTGGCATGTTAGGATTCACTATCCTAACCATTATCATTAATTAATCACTCATATTTATTAATTCATATGGACCATTGTGTCTTTTCACTCACAACCCTAGAATAGGTATATAATATAATTTGATAGGGTGTAAACAATCATCCATGAATAAGAATATATATTTGTTTATTTGATACATTGGAGGGACCCCTTACCAGTGAAACCGTGATTCATTTTATTTAATATTTTTATTTTTTTATTGTTCAACCATAAGTTAGGATCCAGAATCCTAACACTAATTGCATGTAATTCGATGACATCACCAAATTTTCTTGCTCGAAGAATTAAACTATCACAAAATATCTTATAGATTGTAGATCCAAGGAAGTCATCCTAGTAATGTATTTAAATACAACTATGGTTATTTTATTGGCATCTAATGGATGTACCTTTACAAATAGTATTTATCTCTCTCCCTAATCCACTTGTGTTCTTAATGCAAATAGTCCCACTATGATCATGAAGTTATCTAAAGTAATTTTAATAGATATATTCTTGTGCTTTTCTTAGGTGTTTGTGTACCACATACATGCCCTTAGTAATTGGTAGTATAATAGTTTGGATGAGTAGTCAATATATAGCTTGTGATACTTGAGCTACCATATATTTACTTATCACCACATGCATAGGGATAGGGATCATACTAGGTTACATAACAATTTGCAACCCTTCACCAAGAGTTACATTCATTTATTCAATGATTAGGCTTGTTGTCTAAGAAAATAATAGTTATGTGGAAGGAGCTATAATTAGTGGGGAAGTGTCCTTTAGTATTGCCTCACTAGAGGACTTAACAACCTCTACTTGATTTAGCTTCCCCAACATATAGTGTTGGGTGGTGTAATGAGTATATCCCATGTGAGGAGCCAAGTGGAAGTGGTTTATATGGTGATGGAAATGGTGGAGACATGCAAGGTGGGAATGAATGATGTGGTAGGACTTGGTAGCATGGTGGTGGAAAAAATATGGGACTAGAGGGGGTTGTGGAAATTTGTGCTACTGTAATGGCCATGTTTATCCTCTCTAAATGCTTAGGAAAAGAAGCATATCCTTTGCCTAATAGTGATGGCTACAACTATTTATTGTTCCAAAGGTGCAATAGAAGAAGCAAAAGTAGTAGAAATGGGAAGTTTATTAGAAATAATGGAATTAAGAGAGTGTAATGATAAAATAATATGGATAAGAAGATATGATCATAGATAATATGATTGTGTAATATTCTTGAGCCTTCAAAATAATAGCCTCTAAGTATGACACTTCATCCTTGGTAGGTCTAGTTGGTAGTTCCTAAGCAACTTCATTGGTGACCATTTTTATCTTTGGTATTTTCTCTTGGCTACTTATAATTTTAATTGCTATGTCCATGATAGCTTCCTCTTCTATTTAAATTTATCTCTTCTTTTTAGTAGCTTCAAGGTCTTGGGTTTGTTCAGCTTCCATATCCTACCTCTTTTTTTAATAGTGGTACACATTAACACATATACATAAATTTATTCCCTTGCATGTTCGATCATCACCTTAGCCATTGTTACCACTTTTATAGTTATTTCTTGGTTTTTGGGTTTCTAAGAGGACAAGACTTGAAGCTAAAACGATTCCTATTTATGTCTCCTTTCTACCTCATGTTGGTATTGCTCATGCCAAATTCAAAAGAACTCCTCGTCGAACCTTTAATTCAATAATTGGTCATGGATTTTTTTACCTATTTTATACTTCACCCTATCTAGCATATAATCATATCTTTTTTCAACCAAATAACTGGTATTCTGATGATTAATATGTTGGTATAGGCCATACTCTTCTTTTATTTTCTTTCCTATCACATTTCAAAATTTCCATGTAGAAACAAAACCATGGGAATGGATTTTATTTCATGGTATTGCATTTGTCCTCCTAGGCCTAATCCAAATCTATTTGGTTCATGACCTCCTCCTTGCTCAATTTTTATTGGCTTCTAGATTTAGCTAGTGCTTATGGATGTAAATAGTATAAATACCTTTCCCTATCAATGCTTTAATAAATACAATGTCATAATCATAGGATAATTTGTCTCTCATTATTACCATCCAAGACCTCTTAATATTTCTTTTAATGTTTTCTATATAATCCTTAATCAGTTAGGTCATATTCAAAAAACTCCTCTCATGGTGTATAGGTGATATGCTTCTTTTAGCCTTTGCCAAACTACCTATCTATAAGGTCCAAATTTATTGTCACTTCAAGGATAAAAATATTTTTGGGTACATATGTTTGTAGCCTATAAACCTCTCTCAAAAACCTATATGTTACAAATGAAGAATATATCCCCTAGTGAAAACCACCTATCTCATTTCCTAATGTAGATATATGTACCCTATATTCTAGTGACAACTTGGGGAGCCCATCCTATATCTATTATATAATGGGTGTATATCCATATATATTAAAGTAATATATGTATATACTAGGGCTATTGTATGGTATATTTATATAGTCAAATATGAGCTATGAGTAACCTTGGTCCTCTTGTATTCAAGTCAATATTGGAAACCCAATATTTCCTTTGGTGTATGATCAATCATAGCAAGTATGAGGAGAAGTTAAAAGTCCTAAAATCTTCAAAATATTCCAACTATAGGTTTATCATTTTTAAAATATCGATGATGTAGTCCAATAGTTTTGGATACTAGGCAATGTATTTGACTACATGGAGAATGCCCATTTGCTTCTTCCTGGCATATTTATCTCAATCCAATCCCATGATAAAAGTGATGTCCAAAAGCACCTGTTCCACATTCTCCTTAAATATATCAATATTTAGTGGAAGTCTTTAGTGTTTTATGTCTAGTTGATTTGGGTTACCAAGAATCCTCCCCACTCTTCCTTTCTCTTGTTGTCAAAGAACTTGGCTTATGCCATTTATAAACAAGTGATCCACCCATTGTACTTATCATCAATATGCATCAACTCTTGAATGGCCATGGGTATGATAATGATCATGGGTACATCTCATTGGTTAGATATAATGGCTTGTTGTTGCTTATTGTATAATCTAGTATAAACGTGCACCAAATATAACAATCCTAAATACATGATGCCAAAAATAATCCCACTCGTAAGCTCCATAACCTAGTTACAATCTAGGTTTACTTAAGTTCATGTTATTGTTGAGGAAGATTACATTATTTGGTAAATGCTAATGTACATCCATGGTTAAGTATATAGGTTAGAAGTGTGATTTATATTTTCTCTTTTATGTAAGTGTCAATGTGCAAGAAATGCACAAGTGTCATGTAAGTTAGAGTGCAAGTGTAGATTGAGAGAATGTGCACAAGTGTTGTGTATGTAAGAGTGTAAATATGTAATGTGAGGATATATACAAGTGTCCTAGATTAATTAGGGGTGCATGTAGAAGTGTAATGGACATGTAGATGTGTGAAAGTGTTGTAGAGTCAAGTGTCCATATAGTATACAAGTGGTAAGATGATAATCCAAGAGTCATGAGACTTAGCATATGGAGAGCAATAGTTAGGTATTTGAAGAGTCATATTACTATGACTATATTATAGAGACAATGCTCCATGAGAAAATAGAACTAAGAAGATTTGATATTCATTATATGATTGTAAGATGAAGGAAAGTAATAAAGCTTGTATATGGATTTTTGAGAAATTAATATTGTAAGTTTTCTTCATGCATAGTTCATGAATTATTCAAGCTATTTACATTAATATTTAATTATATATATATATATATATATAAATTTGCTCAAATATTTTTACTCTTATATTATTATATTGAGCTTTATTATTGTGTCTATTTTATATTGGGACCTATGATATTTTCTGGTAGTAAGGCTTAAAAACCCAACAATGGTATCAGAGCTACTACCAAACTCTATCCATTTTGATAGAGTTTATTTAGCCACCATTATTAATTTACTTTACCCACTTTTGATAAATATAATTTAAATTTTGTCCACTTTAAAGAAAGTGAAGACTTGGACTCTATTTTTAAAGGTATTATTTAGTAGAAAAGGCAAGGGTCTTTCCACTTGGTTGAAGGAAAACTAGAAAATACTGGGAGTAAGTTATATTGAAGAGAAGGACCAAATAAGAAGAAACGTTGGATATTTGATATTGGAAACCAACTCATATAAAAGTTGGATATTAAAGTTTGAATATTTGAATATCGAATATTGAGGTTAAATCAACTCAAAAGATAGTTGATCATTCAGGGATAGAGCCACCCTAACATTAATATTTTAGGTTCTCTAGAAAATAAGAGAATCATTATTGATAGATTAGGGAAGAATCAAATCAGAAGAAAGTTGATCATTTAGAGACATTTAACCACTTTGACATTAATATTGGGTTCCCTAGTAAGCAGGATAATTATATTGGGTTCTTAGGTGTGACCTAAGACATTGAAGTTTTCAGATAGAGGGAGAGAGAGAGAGAGAGAGACAATAATACTATAGATGTTTGAGAAGCTTCCTACAAAGATAGAGAGGAATTTTAACTTCTAAGTATAAAGATAAGAAATAAATAAAATAAGAAGAAAAGAAAGTAGAGAAAATAGAAGAAGAAGAATAGTTAAAGTTACAATGGATTGAGAAGCATTCAAAGCTTCCTAAGAAAACAAAAATAAGAAATTACAAAGCATAAAAGAAGGAAGTATCTTCCTAGGATACATTGATGAACTAGGCTGACTTGATATATCTTTATATCATTTCAGTCTTGGTCATGGATCATATTTTGAAGAATAGTATTCAAGGTAGACACATACTACAAAATTGAGAAAATGGCCTATATTAGTAAAGGAAGTTTAGGAGGCCTATATATAGAATAAAAGGTTCAAGAATCCTATATTAATGAAAGCATATAAGCTACATTTGATAAATAGAAACTAGAGAAACATTCAACATTCTACAAGAATAAAGGAAAGGACCCTAGTGAAACTAAAGGTAGCCATCCCATAAGAGCAGCATTCTACATTCTACAAGCATAGAATAAAAGGGTCATAGTGAATCTAAAGGTAGCCAACCCATCAACATTAAGAAATAAAGCAAAATAAAAGAGGATAGAGTTATTGTTTATCACAAAAAATTAGAACACCAAAAAGCATCATAACTAGACGTGCATTATTTAAAGTCTCCAACCATAACTAAAAGATCATTGTTTATAGCTTCTAGTCATAACTAGAAGTGCACGAACCAACATTATTCAAAGATCGTATAGTAAACAAGCAACACTTGCATTCTTCATAATGAAGAAGCAAAAGAGAACAACATGATGAAGAAAGGATATTAGTAATGAATACCAACATAAAGGAGGAGTAGAGAAACCAAAAAAGTACTACAATGAAATAAACTAGGTATATACAAGTGGATCATACCAACTAAGGATATCAAAAGATTAACTAAGGAGTTTAGCAACACAGTGAAGGAGACTAGATACATACGACGATATAGAACCAACTAAGGATATTAGAAGACTAGCTAAGGATTTTAGAAATGTAGTGAAGGAGATCGGCAATACATCAAAGAAGATAAACTAAGGAGTTTAGTATTAAAAGAGATAAACTAAGGAGTTCAGTAGTCAAAGAGACCAATTAAGGATTCTAGTGATGTAGTGAACCAATGATGAATACTGACAATAAAAATGTAAAGGAAACAGTGACAATGAAGGAGAAGTGAGTGAAGGAGAAGAATCCAGAAAGTGAAGTGACAATGTATAGACTATAACCCGAGGAAATCAATTAGGATTCATAGAAGACAAGTGTAAGAAAAGTGCATGATCACTTATGATAAGTAACAATGTAACGTAATATTATTGCTTATTATTATCCTAAGTAATGAATGTTGGAATCAGACAAAGAGAAATAAAATGTTTCTAACATTAAGCATGCAAATTTCCATGCAAATGTAAGTTTTTGATTGGCACAAATAACTTAAACCAATATGCAATAGTGAATGTTCGGTGAACGTTGAATGCATCCAAAAGAACATCAGAAGCATTAGTGCTAGTGAGCAAGTGACGCACGAATTGGAGAACAAGATGTCTAAGGAGAAGTGTAAGATTAGTTTATTAATCATTTTTAATTAGGGTTATTGGAGTTATAAGGTGATTACATATTTTAAGGAGTTATAAGGTGATTATAATTTAATTAATAGGAGTTATAAGGTTTAGTTAATAATATAAGGGTTTTATTTTTTTAATTTAAAAAAAGTATTCAGTAATAAGGGTTTTTACTTTAATTAGTTTAATTTGATTATTCAAAGTTTTTTATGAAGTTTCTTAAGTTAGAATATTTATTTTCTTAAGTTTTTGAAGAAAATTTGAAATTAAAAAATATTGGAAGTTTTTTAAATTTTGCAAATTTAATATTTAGGAGTTAAAAGGTTTTCAACATCAAAGGATTAGAAAATTTATAATTTACAAATTTCATATTTGAGTTATTATTTTAATTTGGGAGATATAAGGTTTTCTACTTCAAAGGAAATAAATCATTGAATTGATATCATGGAATATATTATTAGGAATGCATTCAATGAATATAGTGATGAAATGGTGAATAATTTAAAGTCTTATTTTCGAATTTTAGTAGAATATTGATAAAATAAATAAAATAACAAGATCACTATATAATATTGAGAGCTCAAAATTAGATCTTATTACTACTAAATCTCAATTTGATAGAACATCAAAAATATATTCTGTCACATAACCTATATCTACTCAGAATGTCATAAATTATCAAATCTTGCAACTTATTTATAATGTAACAACCCAAACAATCACACATTGGTTGTAACATTCAAACACACCTAAAGGTTGGACAAACTAAGAAGGTATCTGATAGAGGTAATTTTTTTTAAGGTTTGATCTTGCACCCCTTTTTGTAGTAGTACGTAGCATGAAAAACCACTTTTGAGAATTTGACCACTACAGATAACCTTCCAAGTGGACGAGACTGCTCAGGTCCCATAGAAAGTGCTATTTAGTGATTCCATCTCTCACCCAATGTTTTTGGTGAGTCACGAATCACGATGTGGGTTATCCTCTAGGGCCCATAACACCTAGAGGGGGGATGCATAACTCTCATCCTTACATGTTTAATAGTAACTATTGACAATTCTGTCACATTACATAGGGGGTAGAAAAAAATCAAAAAAATTTCCTTTTGTAAAGTGTTTCTTTTGTTGCTTCAAAAGCATTTGTAAGTGTTGTAGCAATTTTGGCTTTCAATGCCATCCCCTTGTACATAGAATAAAGAAGGAAAAGCTTCGCTACCAAACAGGCCAAAGAAAATTGCTCCGCCAAAGGAAATAAAGGTTGTTGTGATATCGCGACATGAAAACGGTCGCGATATCGCGACATGTCGCATTTTCGTGACCGCAGCAAGAAGAAGGAGCAAGCAGGCAAAACTGTCGCGATATCGTGACAAAACAACCGTCGCGATATCGCGACATAAAGCAAGGAAGAGTATCCAGAGGCAAAGTTGTCGCGATATCGCGACATGTCGCAAAATCACGGCTCAGAGCAAAAGCGCATGAAGAGAGAAGTGTTGCGATATCGCGACGTGTCACAAAATTGCGATCAAAAGCGAGGAGAAAGCAAAAAGACAAAAGTTGTCGCGATATCACGCATATCGCATTTTTGCGACCAATCAGCGACAATGGCGCAAGAACAGAAATGTTGTCGCGATATTGCGCATGTCGTGTTTTCGCGACCAACAGCGAAAAGAGGAGCAGAGCCGAGAATGTCGTCGCGATATCGCGCATGTCACGTTTTCACGGCCGACAGTGAAAAGAGAAGCAGAGCCGAGAATGTCGTCGCGATATCGCGCATGTCGTGTTATCGCGATCAAAAGTGAGAAGAAGCATCAAAGGACAGAAGTTGTCATGATATCGTGCATGTTGCGATTTTGTGACTGACAGTGAAGAAAAGGCACAAGAACGAGAAAGCGTCGCGATATCGTGCATGTCGCGTTTTTGCGGCCGACAACAAGGGAAGAGCGCAACAAAGGAAAGTGTCGCGATATCGCGACACATCGCATTTTTGCGACTCCAAGCAACAAAATAAGACAAAGGCATAGACATGTCGCGATTTCATGACATGTCATATTTTCATGATGGGCACACACTCCAAGTCGGGTATTTTCTCGAGACCATCAAAGTGCCTCGTAAATGCATTTTTGCTTGCCCGATAAACATGCTACTTTTTTCTGACAATTGGAAGCGAAGTATCAGTCTCATGGCGGCCACTCGAGCATTGCACCCAAAAACCAAGGACGCTCAGACAGTTCATCAATGGACCTTTCCACGGTTGACTTGATCACAGTTACCAGTTTTGGTAATGGATTTGAAAGCCCAGTCTCGAGGGCCGCAAGGATCCGACTTCTTAGGTTTCAAGAACATACTTCGCCATTCTGTGTAATAATGACTCAGAGGGTCGGGTCCTCTATAAAAACCCAGATTTTATAATGTAAAAATGGGGGGGAACTATCTGCTAGAAAGCTGTTGTAACTTGATGTCCTACGATTAATACTAAGATACTTTGAGCTCATTTATTCTCTTTTATGCTGCCTTCCATGCTTGATTCTTCCATCTCTCTTTGTTTGTAGATCGAGATGCTGAACTCTATGTCCGGGGTGCAATCAAGGACAGTGTCCTGAAACTCATTTGGAAGGATACATAGGAGTAGATAAGTGTTGTGTTGACTTTCTTTTATGCCACCTGCCTCACTTGATTCTTCCATCTCTCCTCATTTGTAAACTGAGATGCTGAACTCTGCATCCGGGGTGCGATCAGGGACAGTGTCCTGAAACTCGTTCGGGAGGATACATAGGAAGGTTGATACCACATTTCCTTCGTTTTACTCTTGGTGTTCTTTGCTGCTATTCAAGTTGCTAGTTGGTGATCATGCTTCCAGTTCTCTCCCACCTCAAATCACAACTCTCTCTTCCCTTAACCCCTTTTTATTTATTTTTCTAACCCTTATCCCTTTTATCTCTTTCCTGCACTCTTGTCTTCAAACCCCAAAAGTAGTTTAGCATAGGAGTTGGCCTCTCTCTAGAGATCGACACGAGGGGCATCTCTTCCCCTTGGCCTTTCAATGTTGGTCATAGGTCTAGGGTGCACAAATCACCGAAAGTCCTTTCCTGTGCGGATTTGGTTACCAATAGTTTTGGCACACCCGGTGGGACCCAACTATATCTGTCCTGGATAAATCCATAACCAGTCAAGGTCCCAATTTTTTAACTCAATCCCATTTCATCGGGGCCACTAGTTCTAATCAGTTCCTGGTGTGACCCGATCAGTCTCACCTGAATAGTGGTAGTGAGATCTAATGCTCTCATTATCAAAAGACTTATAGCATCTGGCGACTCTGTTCAACTTGAAAATCTCCAAGTCATAAAGACCAGTACCCAAATCTGTGCCTTCATGGCAAAAGTCCCCATGTTTTAAGGAATCCCGAGTTGGTGAATCTTTGGCTTGCCTCCATCTGTTAAAATCACCTGGCGACTCTGACTAAGCTGAAGATCCAGATTTCTTGATCGTAGGCGCCTTTCTAAGTTGAAAGAAGACATCCCGGAGGAATCAAGGTTCGGTGAGCAGCCTTGACCTCGCAAGCGGAGAAAAGTATGTTCACCTGGACAACAAATGCAGCAGCAACTGCCACCCAGGACGTTCCCATCATGGGATTCGTTGTCACCACTAAATCTAGCGAGACAAGGGCAAGTGTCGCCTGTTGCAATAAAGAACATCCCAATGTTCGATGAAACTGGGAAGACTGCTCTGGAACACATCAAGGACATAATCTCTCTGGCTGTAATCTACGACATCACAGAGAAACAAGTAATGGTAAAGCTTCTGGTCCTGTCCCTTAGAGGGAAGCTCCTCTACTGGTATAGATCTCTATCGCTCGGTGCTATTACAAGATGGGACCAACTAGCCGAGCAGCTGATGGGAGACTTCAATGAGTCCTCCGATCCTATCTCTCTTCTGCATCAGTTCACTTCAATATAGAGACATCCACAAGAGGAGATCACAGACTTCAATGTTAGGTTCGCTCGAACCTGGCAGAGGGTACCAGTTGGATTTTGACCAACTGACGAAGCTACAGCACTCTATTTCCTTCGAGCTTTCAACCCCGATATCGGTCTCATGATAATATACTCTAACATTGATACTTTTTCCAAGTTTTATGAGTTAGCTAAGAGAGCGGAGATGGATTTAATAGCTGTGGGCAAGCTCCCCCAAAGGATGTCGATGCCCATACTTCTCGAATTCTTACAACTCCAGTATGCAAGCATAGCCGCTTCGCAAATCTCCACCACCTCTACACTCCCGATCTCACCTTGGAACCCGAATCCTATTGTGTCTCAAGTCTCCTCTCCACAAATTCATTTTCCCACATTTTCAACCCCACATCCCGCCCTGCCTCCAATACCGACCATGGCTTCATTGCCATTCATTCCAAAAGCCGATGACATACAAGCTAAGATTTTGCAAGAGTTGTAGTCTCTGAGCTCCACAGTTCAGATGTTGTCCAACGACATGACCATTGTAAAGAAGAAACAAGCGCAACAAGAGTTTCTACCAAGAGGGTCTTATCCTACGTCTGCGCTTACTAAAGACCAAGCAGTCCAGCAAGGGGAGGCTTCGACAGAAAATGCTGTGATCGATGAAGCTCCGAGCACTCTCGAGTGTGTATATCGATGCTCCACATGCAAAAATCCACATGAAAAGAATACCTGCATGCTGCACCAACACTATGTACAAACGCTGGCAAGCAGTATTCATGGCGGTCAAGTCAATGTCATCGGGCAAATGAGTCAGAACCTGGCGATTGGCGAAGAGGAGCCGATTGAGGTGCTTTCTAGAGGAGGAAAGGAGGCAATTGAAGTGAATGCTACTCAGATGGCTCCCTTAAAAGTGCATGCTCGATCCGAGAAGGGACAACCATCTTCTTCAACCCCATCACCCCAACCAATATTTTTTGCTCCTTTCTATCCTGCACAGTATTCATCATGGCAGACCCTTCGTACCGAGCAGATGCTTGAGTTGCACTCGTTTGTAGCTCAAGAGGCGAGTTCCATCCAAGCCCAACAATGGCAATATGCAAGATTTTCTTCGACAATAAGCAATATGGTTGCTTGCATGCCTCATCAAGAAGCTGAGCCCAAGGAGATCTTGGAAGTCGATTTATCATAGGAAAAGCCCTATCATCGCAGCAAGGAGTTGGAGGAGCTCATATTCAAGAGTCCGCAACCGATGGACTCTCTAAAATGGTGGTATCGGTTCCAGTCATCACCACAATCGGTACCCACAAAAGACCCCCATGTGGCGAACTTCTTCGATGCACCATTCATCACTAGTATGGGTACTGGCAAAGGTGATAACCTGCCACGTTGCACTTTGTTTGCAACATGGACAACTTCGGGCAGAGGCCAACCGAAATTCAAGGATTAGTTGAAGTTCAATCAGATCTGGTTCGGGCACTGCAGGTTCATCGGATAAGCACCCGAAGCTGGTTTTATGGTAGCGACATTCCAGCCATGTCACAAAATTTTGTGTAAATACTATAAATAGCTCGGCTAGTAAATAAGTGCCGAAAGCACTAAGTGTTACTTGGGAGCTTAGGCACAAGCAAAAATATGCTGTCAGTGGATGGTCAGAGAAGGAGATAATGGGAATGAATCTGTTGCCCAATGGATAAAGGCCTAGGATCTTTGCATTCAGACTAGAAAAATACCCCGCGAGCCGCCAAGAATGTTGACAATTCTGTCACATTACATAGGGGGTAGAAAAAAATAAAAAAATTTTCCTTTTGTAAAGTGTTTCTTTTGTTGCTTCAAAAGCATTTGTAAGTGTTGCAGCAATTTTGGCTTTCAATGCCATCCCCTTGTACACAGAATAAAGAAGGAAAAGCTTCGCTGCCAAACAGGCCAAAGAAAATTGCTCCGCCAAAGCAAAGAAAGGTTGTCGCGATATCACGACATGAAAACGGTTGTGATATCGCGACATGTCGCGTTTTCACGATTGCAGCAAGAAGAAGGAGCAAGCAGGAAAAACTGTCACGATATCGCGACAAAACAACCATCGTGATATCACAACATAAAGCAAGGAAGAGCAGCCAGAGGCAAAGTTGTCGTGATATCGTGACATGTCACAAAATCGTGGCTCAGAGCAAAAGCGCATGAAGAGAGAAGTGTCGCGATATCGCGATGTGTCACAAAATCACAGTCGAAAGCGAGGAGAAAGCCAAAAGACAAAAGTTGTCGCGATATCGTGCATGTCACATTTTCACGACCAATCAGCGATAAGGGCGCAAGAACAGAAATGTCGTCGCGATATCATGCTTGTCGTGTTTTTGCGTCCGACAGTGAAAAGAGGAGCAGAGCCGAGAATGTCGTCGCGATATCACGCATGTCGCATTTTTGCGATCGACAGTGAAAAGAGAAGCAGAGCCGAGAATGTCGTCATGATATCACGCATGTCGCGTTTTCGCAGCCGACATAGAGCAAAAGTGCCAACAAGAAAAATGGTCGCGATATCGCGCATGTCGCGTTATCGCGGTCGAAAGCGAGAAGAAGCGCCAAAGGACAGAAGTTGTCGCGATATCGTGCATGTTGAATTTTCGTGACCGACAGTGAAGAAAAGGCACAAGAATGAGAAAGCGTCACGATATCACGCATGTCATGGTTTCACGGTCGATAACAAGGGAAGAGCGCAGCAAAGGAAAGTGTCGCGATATCGCGACACGTCGCATTTTCGTGACTCCAAGCAACGAAAGAAGACAAATGCATAGACATGTCATGATTTTGCAACATGTCATATTTTTGCGATGGGCACACACTCCAAGTCGGGTATTTTCTCGAGACCATCAAAGTGCCTCGTAAATGCATTTTTGCTTGCCCGATAAACACGCTGCTTTTTTTCGGCAATTGGAAGTGAAGTATCAGTCTCATGGCGGCCACTCAAGCATTGCACCCAAAAACCAAGGACGCTCAGACAGTTCATCAATGCACTTTTTTGTGGTTGACTCGGTCATAGTTACCAATTCTGCTAATGGATTTGAAAGCCCAGTCTCGAGGGCCGCAAGGAGCCGACTTCTCAGGTTTCAAGAACATACTTTGCCATTCTGTGTAATAATGACTCAGAGGGTCGGGTCCTCTATAAAAACCCATATTTTATAATGTAAAAAGGGGGGAACTATCTGCTAGAAAGCTGCTGTAACTTGATGTCCTACGATTAATACTAAGATACTTTGAGCTCATTTCTTCTCTTTTATGCTGCCTTTCGTGCTTGATTCTTCCATCTCTCTTTGTTTGTAGACTGAGATGCTGAACTCTGCATCCGGGGTGCAATCAAGGACAGTGTCCTAAAACTCGTTTGGAAGGATACATAGGAGTAGATAAGTGTTGTGTTGACTTTCTTTTATGCTGCCTGCCTCACTTGATTCTTCCATCTCTCCTCGTTTGTAAACTCAGATGCTGAACTCTGCATCCGGGTGTGATCGGGGACAGTGTCCTGAAACTCGTTCGGGAGGATACATAGGAAGGTTGATACCACATTTCCTTCGTTTTACTCTTGGTGTTCTTTGCTGCTATTCAAGTTGCTAGTTGGTGATCGTGCTTCCTGTTCTCTCCCACCTCAAATCACAACTCTCTCTTCCCTTAACCCCTTTTTATTTATTTTTCTAACCCTTATCCCTTTTATCTCTTTCCTGCACTCTTGTCTTCAAACCCCAAAAGTAGTTTAGCATAGGAGCCGACCTCTCTCCGGAGATCGACACGAGGGGCATCTCTTCCCCTCGGCCTTTCAATGTTGGTCGTAGGTCTAGGGCGCACAAATCATCGAAAGTCCTTTCCTGTGCGGATCTGGTTACCAATAGTAACCTGAGTAAACTATAACTCCATATGTTACCAAATATGTAAGGGGTCTAGTGTAAGTGTGGTAGTGCTTAACTGGATACCATGAATCACCATGGGCAATTAAGGTCGATCATTCACATAACTATGATCATGGAATCCTTGATGACATTGTAGATACATTGATATGTCCCATTTCATACCATTGAGGAGTTTATCCAAGATTACCAAATCTCCCACCAAGATTTCCCTACACTGGATAATTCTCACCAAAGACCTGGTCATCCCTTCAATGAAGAACACATGCTTATACTGAGAGGGGCGTGAACAGTATAAGATCAACTTTTACTTTTTTCCCAAACAATATTATGTAATATTATCAATGACAATATCAATAGTAGTAATCAAAGCAATGTATAAATCATCACACACAAGAGATACACAAATTTAATGTGGTTCACCAATGTGGGCTACTCCATGGACAAATTATTTATCCTAAATTTTCTCAACAAATCTCTTGGGAATCAATTCTCTATTATAATATTTATGGACCTCTGCCCAAAGGAGATACCAATCTCCTATGCTCTGATTTGTGGATCTCTCTCCACAGGAGAACTGTATCCTCTTGCTCTGGTTTATGGATCTCTCTCAACAGGAGAACTATATCCCCTAGCTTTGGTTTGTGGAACTTGATCTAGGAGAACTCTATCTCCTCAACTAGTTCATGGATATCTCTCTACAAAATAACTCTATCTTCCTAACTGGTTCACGTATCTCACTCCACAAGAGAACTATTTTCCCTTTGCTCTGGTTCATGGATCTTTATCCATAGGAGAACTCTATCCCCTTTTCTCTGGCTAGTGAACTTATAGAAGACTTCTACCCTCATTACTTTGTCTTGTGGATATCTCTCCACAATAGACCTCCTTCCCCATTGCACTAGCTGATGGACCTCTATCCACTAGAGATATTTGTCCTCTCTACTCTATCACCTCCAAATCCTACTCTCAACTCTGTCTCAAATTTGCACCAAACTCTATCCCAAGTCTAGCACAAATCTGCTCTAAATCTTCTCATAAATTTGCACCAAAATTTGTCCCAAGTCTAGCACAAATCTACTCTAACTCTACTCATAAATCTGCACCAAAATCTATCCCAATTCTACTCTCAAGACTTGCTCAAATCTGCCTTCAAGCCTTCTCAAAAGACTTGCTAAAATATGCCTTCAAGCCTTCTCAAAAGACTTGCTCAAAACTACCTTCAAGCCTTCTCAAAAGACTTGCTCAAATCTGCCTTCAAGCCTTCTCAAAAGACTTGCTCAAAACTACCTTCAAGCCTTCTCAAAAGACTTGCTCAAAGTTGCCTTCAAGCCTTCTCAAAAGACTTGCTCAAAACTGCCTTCAAGCCTTATCAAAAGACTTGTTCAAAACTACCTTCAAGCCTTCTCAAAAGACTTGCTCAAATATACCTTCAAGCCTTCTCAAAAGACTTGCTCAAAACTACCTTCAAGCCTTCTCAAAAGACTTGCTTAAATCTACCCTCAAAGTTGTTCCAATACACCTGCTCAAATATTTCCAAAACTTGCATACAAACAAAGCTTAAATCTCTTTTAGAAAATATTTATTCAAACATACAAATTCTACTTAGAATTTGTTTAACCTCTGGAACATATAGAAAATTATATGCTCTATCAAAACTAATATGTTCTTCACACTCACAAATCTTGCACTCAATTAATCCAATCAAATCAAAATAGTGTATAACTTGTTTCACAAAACTGGTCTATTTTTCTTGCAAGTTTCCTCACAAATATCAATCACACTAATGCACAATTTTCCTTCACAAAATTGATCCCAAACACTTTCACAATTGCTATCAATATCTCTCAAACCAATGTTCAAAGGTTTCATAATGATGTACTAAGTTGTCTTCAACCCTAGCACAAGTAGTTCACAATATCTAGTAAAAATGTCTCAATGTCTTTCACCAATGAAAGCACACTTTTTCTCAAAATCTATCCCAAATATTTCCAAAACCAATCAATAATGAATTACACGAAGATCTTCAAACTCTAATGCAATTATTTTAACTTTATCTCAACAATTGATACACATGTAGGTCTTAAACCCTAACTCAAATAATTTCAACAATGCTTACCAAATAACCCTTTTATCTCCACCTTATTTTTTAGAAACATTCACTTCAACCAGATTACTTTAATAAAAAATTTTGTACCCACACCTCTTAGTTTGCCCTTATGGAGATATGTCATCAAAAACCTATCTCACAAACAACTGATTTTTCTTGTGCCACTTCAAGGGTTAGATAGGAAAATACTTTCTCAAATCATCACATAAATATTCTTCTCAAAAATATATGCTCAATTTAATTCCAAACCGATGCTCTATAACTCCTTTTTTTTTCAAAATAAAGCATTAAATCATGAACCAAGTTCTTTTAAATTTAATGCCACTATTACAAGCAATAAAAACACATTTTACACATTTTATCTCCCTACTTTCATGAAATAATTTCCAAACCACTTAATGACCCATAACATTGATTTAAAAATTTAAATCAACCATTTGCACCTTATCACTCCTACTTTTGCATATAAACATAAACTTTTAATGATAGCAATATCTTCAAAACATTTGGTAAAAATAAATTATCCTTATACCTCCTATTTGCCAAAAACCTTTATACCATAGCACACCCATCAAACACCAAGTAAAGGAAATATTAAAAAACATTAGCGCATACCTTTTTCAAAAATTATTAATGCTGGTACAGACATGAATCAACCCTTCGACCTCAAACTCCTAACATAGTCGCTTAACCGTGTGCGCTAGCCAAGCAGTTGAGACCTATCATGTAAGCCTCCACATTTGTTCCTTGGCACATTCACCGAAAATAATAAAAAACTTTTCAAAACTGCATCTAGGGAGAATTGAACCTCAGACCTCCACCTTGAAGCATCTTAACACACGCCTAGCCATCAATGGGCCACCTCGAAGGATGATATCAAGGAATGGATGAACTTCACTTTAATTTATCCTCCTATGCTTCAAAACCAACACTATCCTCTTGTCCTTATTCGTTGTCACACTTGCACGATTGCTCGAATGACCACATTATTAACACACACATTTATTTCCAAAAATATTAGGGTATAAATATGCTTTTTATGGACATTTTAGACGTTGGTCCATCTTTGAAATTTATTTAAAAATAATTCAATTTATTTTTGGTGCCATGCAATTTTAACCTTAGGTTTTATAATATTTTTAATAAATATTATATTAAACCTTTTACCTTGGGTCTTTTCACCAATAAGAAGTAAATCTTTTGCCTTGTCAATTAAAATCTCTCTTTCCTTTTTATTTACCAAATGAAGCCTTTCTTATTTCCAAATCTCCCTTAATAATATTTAAATATCATAATTTAGATATTATAATATTTTCTTCAAAATTCTCCTTGCGTGCTTTGCATTTATTGTTTCAACCTTACAAAACTCAACCTTTTCACCTTTGTCATCAATGCCAATAAAATTTGACATCAATGACAAAACTATACTCAAAATTTCCAACAATAACCCCCTTTGTCATTGATGGCAACCCTTTCTAAAAATTCCTTGTCAATCACGGCTTACTTGGACAAGCTTGCACAATATTTGAGGAAGACTTATAGCACATATATTCTAGAACATGATTTAGTGTGATTTCAATAAAATCATTTTTTTTTTAATATTATGACCTATCTTTCTGTATCACCAAAAGTAAAAGCTACCACTATTAAAGTTGAGATTTACTATAAACTTATTCCAAGGCAATGGGTTTCTAGGCTACTTTTATGCCATAGAAAATCTACATAAACTCACAAATTTTAAGTTATCCATTGCTACATACTTTATTGATTTATCAAATAATTCTAAAGCATAATCTCACAATAGATCATTGCCTTACTAGCATGATCAAACATAACATTCCTACATACAGATATAGAAGATAAAACATGTTTCTGTATTTTCTTGAACTCCACTACTAACTTCTTTCCACTTGCCAAATTCAGCAACCAAAAACATGCCTCTATATTTCCCATCTAGGCGATTTTATAGAACAAATGAGGTTGCTGGAATGCATGAAGGGGTCAACTCACCATGATCCCACTAGGTGGATAGGTAGGGCTTCTACCAATTTTTCTTTGTCAAGTGGGGAAACAAATAAATCAAGGACTTTTATGTCAAGTGGATAGGTAGGGCTTCTACCAAGTTTCCTTTGTCGATTCTATGAGAAGGTAACACTCATCCTTTTTTAATTTATTAATTATTTTATTTAATAATTATAATTAATTATTTACTTTTTATAAAATTGGTTATATTTTATAAATTTTAAACTACTTCTTCCCATGATAAAGCAAAGTAGAAAATGACAACCAATCAACACAACATATAATCAATGCATACACATACACTAATCATGCTAGCACAAATTCATAATGTATCTACATGAGTGCCATTAATTCAGCTTCCATGTACTCAGGAGCCACTTCATCACTTTCCATTTTAATTCTCGAGGACCTATACTTGCAAAACAAAGACTATCAGCAGTACTATATCTCGAGAATATTTAAGCATAATAAATAGTAATTATAAAATGAGATGCTTAATAATGTAAACAATAGTATCATAAAGCATGCCTTGGGGAGGACGGTTACATATAAGGAAAATAAAGAAATAGTAGCCTTGGTTGTGCATAAATGGTTACATTGTTTTCTTAAGGAAATAGAAGATCTTGAAGCACTAACAAGGAAGCATAAAAAGAATAAAATACATTACATTCAATTGAAGTGCAACTATTGTAATAGAATTTTTCGTGTAAGAGCTAATTGCTGGAATATTTATCCTTGTAAATATTGTGGAAGAAAATCTCATTCTCCAATATTTTGTTGGTGCAAAGAAAAATATTGTGGAAGATTTGAAAGGGTACTATTGTTCAGATTAGGCAATATTTTTAAAAAAATTATTTCTAAAACATCTTCTAACAATAGAGCAAAGCGTTCAATTACTAAAATGAAGGAAGGAAAAACATTTTATAATAAAATATTTAAAAAGCAAGGAAAAGAAAAATGGATCAATTATGGTCCAAATTTATCTTATAGAGTCATTAGAAATGAATCATACATATATAAGGTTAAAGACAAAGAATAAGTTCAAGCTATTTAATTCAAAGACGAAGCTCAAGTAGTTGGTTATCTAGACCATGGAGGTATAAAGACTAAGAATGACAATGAAAAAATTAGAAAAAAATTCAAGCAAGAGGATGTACCAAAGAGTTAATATGAACTTGAAGCTAACCATAAAAAATTTGGAGATGAGTTCCAAGCAGAGGTTCATGAGCAGTACAAGGTCACATGGAGATTGAAGACAAAGATGAAGACCAAGATTGAAGACTAAAATCTTGAATAACTAAATAATGTAATACAAATAGGTGTTGAGGAATATTACATTATTTGGTATATGCTAATGCACCCCCATGGTATCTTCATGGTACATTTGTAAATATTTAATAGATTAGGGTTGAGTCTATAGTTTAGAAGTATGATTTATATTTCCCTTTTTATGTAAGTGTTAATGTGTAATAAATGCACAAGTGTCATGTAAGTTAGAGTGCAAGTGTAGATTGAGAGAATGTGCACAAGTGTCCTAGATTAGAAGTGCATGTAGAAGTGTAAGATTCATGTATATGTGTACAAGTGTTGTAGAGTCAAGTGTCCATATAGTATGCAAGTGGCAAGATGATAAGCCAAGATTCATAAGACTTGGCATATGGAGAGCAATAATCAAGTACTTTCAGAGTCACACTACTATGACTATATTATGGAGACAATGCTCCATGAGAAAATAGAACAAAGAATATTTGATATTCATTATTTCATTGTAATAGGAAGGAAAGTAATAAAGTTTGTATACATATTTTTGAGCAATTAATATTGTAAGTTTTCTTCATACATAGTTCATGAATGATTCAGGCTATTTACATTCATATTTGAATATGTAAGTGAATGTTTATTTCAATATTATTATAAGTTTTCATATACATATTAATTTGCTCATATATTTATACTCTTATATTATTAATTTGACCTTTAATATTGTGGCTGTTATATTAGAACTTGTGATATTTTATGGTAGTAAGGTTTTAAAAGCCAACAATTATATCTCTTCATGTATTCTACCAAAAAGGCACATGAGTTGTACTTAAAGAGTCCTTCATATACTAGGTCATAAATGATCTAGAAGGTTTATATGGGCTCTTTCTTCTTCTTCTTTTTATGTTGGTGAGGATCACTTGCCCACTTTCCATATTGTGAGAGGGGTCATCCTATCCTCTAGATGTACTTAGTTGTTCACTAGCCTCTTTAAATAAGGTCTTGTGGGATTCTTCAAATTCTTTCCCTCTTTGATTCAATGTTTATAATTTTATATAATTGGGTCTATGGAAGCACCTATTGGATTCATAACTAGTGGTTCACACTAAATCTCTTTGTAGAAAGCTAAAAAAAATAACCCTAAAAGTTTTACAATTCATCAGCTTGGCCAGAAAATAGCTAACTTGTTAATGAAGATTTGCCATAGAAACTTAATGAAGATCAAGTATGTGTAGACAAATCATTTTCATGTGATATCAATAAATTGAGAGCTATATTCATAGATAACGAAATCCTAAAATTTAGAAACATTAGAATTGAATGTTTGGGTGTTGATAGGCCTGGATGTGACTTACTAAGATTGTTAATAGATTAGAGGCACCACTAGAAATTCATTAGGCTTTTAGAATTACAAATTATATGTTTTTTCCATTATCATTTTGTGACTTAAGTAAACTTTGCAATCCATTTACCCATGCTAAGGTGAATAGAATAAAGTATGAGAATACTATGACAAAAATGCTATTGAAAGAGCATCAAATATTTTACGGATCAAATTTAGTTTGTAACTAAGTTCATCATCAAATTTGCACTACTAGTCAAACCTATCCATAAGATGTTGAATAAAGATGTCAACTTTGCATAAATAGAAGGTAAATAAGTCTTTTATGATATTAAAGATGCAATTACTAGTGCATTTGTCTTAATCAATCTATATTTTTGCAGGGATTTAGGTTGTATGTGTTCAACAGTGATGAGAACCTTACAACAATACTGACTCAAAAGGATAACAATGAAGAACATCTAGTATTATTTATGAGCCAAATACTCCATAAATATGAAGAGTGTTACACCATAATTGAAAAATAGGTGTTCCTAATGATTAAGAAACTCATAAAAAGTAGGTAATATATATCCAAAAGCAAGACCATTGCTTTTTTAGTTCACCTAAATGTGATATCTGTGATGTTGCATAGTGACTTGGATAGGAAAAGAAATAGCTAGATTAATAAAATTTAGGAGTTTGACATTTATATCAAGCCAACTAAGCTAATAATAAAAATAATTATTTGTGAGAACCTAGCTATGTCTTATCCCATCAAAATGGTTGCACTATTATGAGTCAATCTAGATAAGCAACTTGGGTGGATGAATGATACAAGGAAAAATATATGATAATTGGGGAGGTCCAAGGAACTTAATGGTCAAGGAAAGGGATGGATTCATAATAAAGCCTATGAAATATAGCTAACTTAATAACATATTGTTTTTTAAATCATATGATGGAGTACTTCTAAGTTGTGTTGAAAAAAAAAGTGAAGGGCTTATTAAGAGAATATCATAATGAAGGTTGTAATTATTTAGCTCAAACAATTACCCTTAAGAAATTTAAGGTAATATAATATTATCCCATGATGTTCACCAACAACTTATAATAGGTAAAATATGTATGCATCAAATCCACCTCCTAGAAGAAGAAGAAATAACTTGGATTTGCACAATTTTATCAAATGTTCAATTTTATCTAATTCTATAGTGTAGGGTGAAGAACACAAGATTATACTGAGAGGGGGGTGAATAGTATAAGATCACTTTTTACTTTTCTTTTCAATTCAATATTATGCAGTGTATAGATAGTAGTATGAATAGCAATAATCAAAGAAATGCACAAAACACCATTCACAAAAGTGACACAACAATTTATGTGGTTCACCCAATGTGAGCTACGCCATGAAGAAAATCTTTTGCTAAAAAAATTTCAATCAATCTCATAAATCCTTCCCAATTACAATGTTTATGGACCTTTGTCCAAAGGAGATGTTGATCCCCTAAATATCAAGTTCGTGGATCTCTTACACATGAGAACTCTTTCCCCTTCTGCTCTGGCTAGTGATATTCTAGAAGACTATGTCTCTCTACTGCACTGACTTGTGGATCTCTCTCCACTTGAATACTCCTCACTCAAATTTGTCTTCAATTGTCCTAGCTACTAGATCTCTATCCACTGATACTCTATCCTTTATACTCTGTCATCTCCAAAGCTCTATCAATAGGTTCACTCATAACCTCTTCAAATATACTCAATAGGATCACTTAGAACCTTCTCAAATTTTCTCAATAGGCTCACTCAAAACCTACTCAAATATGCTCAATAGGCTGATTCAGAACCTGCTCAAATCCACTCAAAAAGCTCACTCAAAACCTGCTCAAATCTGTTCAACAAGCTCACACATAACTTGTACAAATATGCTCAATAACTCCTCTCTAGGACTTGCTCAAATCTGCACAACAAGCTTACTCAAAACTTGTCTAGATCTGATCAACAAGCTCACTCAGAACTTGTTCAAATCTGCTCAATAAGTCCTCTCTAGGACTTGCTCAAATCTGCACAACAAGCTCACTCAAAACTTGTCCAAATTTTCTCAACAAGCTCACTCAAAACTTGTCCAAATCTGATCAATAAGTCCTCTCTAGAACTTTCTCATATATGCATAGCAAGCCTTCACAAAAACTTACTCAAAATCAGTCCACAAGCCTTCTCAAATACTTGCCTCAAATTAGCTCAACAAAATCTCAACTCAATCTCATAGAAGCATAAAGAGAATTTTTAGAGACTCAATATGTTCTATACTCAAATCCCAATCTCAACTCAAATCAATCTCAACTCAACAATATCATAGAAGCATAAAGAGAATTGTTAGAGACTCAATATGTTCTATACTCAAATATCAATCTCAACTCAAATCAATCTCAACTCAACAATCTCATAGAAGCATAAAGAGAATTGTTAGAGACTCAATATGTTCTATACTCAAATCCAATTTCTTTCTCAACTCAACTCAAATTATAATATAGAATAGTTTGTTTTATGAAACTTGAACAACCACTTCAGAAAATAACTTGACTAAGCTCAAATAACTCTACTCAACCAATCACCACAAGGAACAACTCTTTCTCACAAACCCTAGTCCAAGCATGAATCAACCAACTCAAAATATTTTCAACAATGTTCAACAACAAATATCACATAACAATGATACTCATGTTCTTCTCTAACTCAAGTTCAAGTTCTTTGCACAACCAATGGGCTTCAACAATAATGCTTATAAAATATTATTCACATAACAATGATACTCATGTTCTTCTCAAACCCTAACTCGGGTTTTTCACACAACTAATGGCTTCAACAACAATGCTTATAAAACAAGGTTTTAACCACAACTCTTAAACCAAAAATCCTTGAAGCATTCAACTAGCAACTCTCAAAAGGAAACCACAATCAATCCTTTTCACTCCAATGATATTTTCAAAAATCAACCACCCAAAAAAATCAATGGAGAATATTGCTCATACCTTATTTATGCCAAGAAGTTGTCGACAAAATCTGTCACACTCAACACACTTTTTTTTTCCAATATCAAAAAGGGTTAGTGGACTTCAAATAATAAGCACAAGATAAATTATAACTCAATTTACACCTTTTTACTCCAACTCAATACTCACATCCACAAAAGTCCCTCTATAGAAAAACCCTCTAAAAATAATAATCAATAAGCCACTCTTCAATTTCTACTTTATTCAAAACCTTTATTTCTCTTAAAATAATACTCTCAAAAATTCAAATAAATACCATAAGGCTCAAATAATCATCTATGGTTTTCACCAACAAAATAATTATTTAACCTTTTAAACACAACAAAGGTTTTACAAAATAAAATATTTCCTAACCCTTATCACTCCAAACTTTAGAGCATTCAAACAAATTTTAATTAAAAAATCACATACCTCCCTCAAGATGTTTCAACCCCTTAACCTGCCTCACCATGGGCGCCTTAGCCGTAGCTAAGGTAGCCAAACGAGCTACTCGCTCGTTCGCAATGCAAAAGGGACACGACTTCTCTTTATATGTTATAGGCCCACGTGCCTTAAATAAACCGTGTGCCCTTGTCGCTTCTACCACAAAGCATAGCAAATGAACCTTACCAAAAATTGAACACACGACTATGTGCTACCAAATGCCTTTACACTGCCCGAGTTGCCAACATGCCACACTGCCCAAGGTGACTTGGGTTTTGCACGCCATTCGATTTATTCATTGCTTCCACCACTTAAACTTTTTTCGCACGAGCTCTATTCGCTTTCCAACAATCACATTAACCATAATACCAAGGAATATTTATTTTAAAAAATTTAATGGCATATATATATGCCTTCTCTTATCTTGGAAACGTTGGCGCTTTTGAACCTTCCTTTATGACGTCGATGAATATTCTTTTAATTTAATTTTAAAATTTTAATTTTAATTTTAAATAAATTAAAATTTAAACTAAACCTTTAAAATTAAATATCTCCATCATTGGGGCACATTTTTTGATGAAACAAAAAGCCAACTTGGGTTTTAAGAAAAACCCATTTCAAATTTGCCATCCATGGTTTTAAATAAAACACTTTTGCTAAGCTTCCCTTGAAGCTCCCTTTAGAACCAAATGCCATGCATCCCTTCTTGAACCTTTGATCAAAACCTTTGCTTCTACACAAACATAGTGTTAGCTTACATAGACCCTTTTGACATCAATGACAACTCTTAATTTAGGAACTCAAAATGTCCAACAATCTCCCCCTTTGTCATTGATGGCAACCCATATCCTTTTAATGAAATTTGACCTTCTTTTCTGCGCCCCCTGGCTCAAAGCTTTCTCAAATATCAAATCTCTCCCCATATCAAAACTATATTCAATATACACAAATCTCTCCCCCTTTGTCATCAATGGCAAAGGCTCACCTTTGGGGCTCGGGGTTAAGAATGAGCCTCTTAGCTTAGCCCCTCCTCCATCTCCTCATGAGGTGGTTAATTATGGGGTGGGAGTATTTCTACTCCCATGAAAGCACTGCTCTTTACCTTTATCTTTCTCTCTTCATTTATGAGTTTTTTGAACCCTCTCACTGTTTCTTTCCAAGCCATCATCCTTGTTTTTGTTATCATTTATGTTTCTGTTCATGTTCCTATTCTTGTTTTCATCCATGTTCCTGTTCCTATTTTTGTTCCTATTCTCATCTATGTTACTGTTCCTGTTCATAACTGCTTCTAGAATATTTACTCTACATCATCTTGATGTGTGTCCATCATTATTGCACTTATAACACTTAATTTTATTATTCCTTGGAGGTGCAAATGTCTTAGGATACCTCCTAGTGAAGCCATATCATCTTTTGCCATGAACCCTACAATTCATTGCTTTGTGACCATACTCATTGCATGAGTAGAAATACCCATGAAAAGGCTATCCTTTTCCATATTCCTGTCTTTCATATGACCTGCACTGTGAATCCTTGTGCTCAAACATGTGATATGAGAAGCATCTCCCATTGAAGCTTCCTTGCCTAGACCTCATTGGTCTCCTATTCTGATTGTTTTTCCATATGTATCTTCTTTGTCCATTTTTCCTTTATTTGTTGAACTCTTTGTTGTCCAACTCAGCCTCTGATGTCCCACTTTCACTTAAATTGTCTTCTTCTGATGTATCTTCTTCTGAATTTTCTTCTTCATCAAGACTTGAAGTAGATTCTTTTTCTTGTTTATTTTTAACCTTTCCAAAGCCAAGACCTATTGAACATGATGTTCGTTGTTGTCCACAGATGAACTTATCCAAGTTATTAGAGCTATTTGTGAAACTCTTCATCTTAATCTTGGATTCATTTAAGTCTTCTTTTAGAGAAGCCACTTCTTGTGATAACTTCTCACATTCCAAAATCTTTGCTTCTAACTTATCCTTGAACTTGCTTGCCTTAGCCTTTGACTTCTCTAAATCCTCTATGAGCAATAACCTTTCTTCATCACATTCTTGAAACTGACTTTCAAGCTTGAAGTGTTGCTTTCTAACCTTCTTTACTATGTCAAGAGTATGAATAAGTTCTCCCTTGAGATCATAACCATTCTCTACTGAAAAGTACTCTATTTGTTTGCCTTTGTCCTTATCATTACTTCCTTGTGGCTTGTCTTCTATAGGATCATTTACTTCATTTTCTAAAGCCATTAGAATATTCTCATCTGGTCTTTCAAGTGCATCTTCAAAACCATCATCACTGAAACTATATCCATCCCTAGTGCAATTGTCTTCAAGATGTCCAAATTTACCACATCTATAATATTTGAGAATAACTGGAGTCCTTTTCTCTTTATCCATAAATAGTACTTCATCTCTATCATTGTCTTAAAAACTAGCATCACTATCAATTGAGTACTTACTTGCATTATCTGCATAGTAGCTTTTATTTTGCCTTTGGAAGAACTTCTTTCCTTGTCTGTTTTGTCCATCCTTGCCTTTCTTCTAGTACCTGTGTCTTTCTGATTCCCTGTACCTATGATCCTATTTTTCTTCATCACTGTTGTACTTTGGATCTTTGCACTCTGTTGCATAGGATCCATAATTTCCACAATTGAAGAACTTAATAGATATTATATCTATGGATTTTTTGGAACCTTTATCTCTTCTACCATAGTTAGCTTCTTCATCACTAATGACTCACTGCTTGATTATGTATTTTTACCCTTTTTATTTTTTTCCACTTTGAATGCAACTTATTTCGGAGGAATAGGATATTTTTTTCTTATCTCAAAAGTAGTAAGCATGCCAAGAAAAGAATTCCTTGTCAAATAATCACTATCAATTGATGTTTCTATAGTAGAAACCTTTTCACTATACCTTTTTGGAAGAGTTCTCAAGATCTTATCACAAGCATCAGATTCATCAACCTTCATTCCAAGACCTCTCATCTCATGTACAAGCTCATCAATATTACTGAGATAATCACAAATATTTTCATCATATCTCATTCTTAAGTTCTCAAATTCTCCTTTGAGATTTTTGATCTTAGCTTTCCTGACACCTTTATCATCTTCATATATGTCATGAAGTAGATTCAACACATATTTTGTTGTTTTACAATCCATAACCTTCATATATTATGATCTACCAAATCCTTTTATAATTGTATTCATAGCTCTTGAATTTTCATGCATTAGAAGCTTACCTTCCTTATCTGTAGGAGGATTGATTGTTGAATCATATCCAAGTTCCACTGCATCCCAAAATTTATTTCCAAGTGCCATCAGGTAAAATCTCATCAGCATACACCAATGCAAGAAGTCAGTTCCATAAAATACTGGTACTACATTATTGAATGACCCATCCTTTTGATCCTTGTGATCCATTGTGTTCTTAGACAGCTTTTCCTTCAAGTTGTCAAACTCTTCTGAAGGAACCCGCTCTAATACCAATTGAAGAACACAATATTATACTGAGAGGGATGGGTGAATAGTATAAGACCACTTTTTACTTTTATTTTCAATTCACTATTATGTAGTGTATATATAGCAGTATCAATAACAATAATTAAAACAATGCACAAAACACCATCCACAAAATTAGCACAACAATTTACGGGGTTCACCCAATGCAGGCTACTCCATGGAGAAAATATTTTGCTAAAATTTTCTCAATCAATATCTTGGGAATCCTTCCCAATTACAATTTTTTTGGACCTATGTCCAAAGGAGATGTTGATACCCTAAATCTCAAGTTCATGGATCTCTTCCACATGAGAACTTTTTCCCCTTTTGCTCTGGCTAATGATCTTCTAGAAGACTTTGTCTCTCTACTGTACTGACTTGTGGATCTCTCTCCACTTGAAGACTCCTCACTTAGATCTATCTTCAATTGTCTTGGCTGCTAGATCTCTATCCATTGAGACTTTGTCCTCTATACTCTATCACGCCCAAAGCTCTGTCAATAGGTTCACTCAAAATATCTTAAAATCTGCTCAATAGGCTAACTCAAAATATGCTCAATAGGCTCACTCAGAACTTGCTGAATAGGCTCACTCAAAACCTACTCAAATTTGCTCAATAGGCTCACTTAGAACTCGCTCAAATCTGCTCAACAAGCTCACTCAGAACCTGCTCAAATTTGCTCAAAAAGCTCACTCATAACTTGTCTAAATCTACTCAATAATTCCTCTCTAGGACTTGCTCAAATATGCACAACAAGCTCACTCAGAACTTGTCCAAATCTACTCAACAAGCTCACTCAGAACTTGTTCAAATCTGCTCAATAAGTCCTCTCTAGGACTTGTTCAAATCTGCACAACAAGCTCACTCAAAACTTGTCCAAATCTGCTCAACAAGCTCACTCAAAACTTGTTCAAATCTGCTCAATAAGTCCTCTCTAGGACTTTCTCAAATATGCATAGCAAGCCTTCATAAAAGCTTACCAAAATCAGTCCAGAAGCCTTCTCAAAGACTTGCCTCATATCAACTCAACAAAATCTCTACTCAATCTCATAGAAGCATAAAGAGAATTGTTAGAGACTCAATATGTTCCATACTCAAATCTCAATCTCAACTCAAAAATCTCATCGAAGCATAAAGAGAATTGTTAGAGACTCAATATGTTCTATACTCAAATCTCAATCTCAACTCAGCAATCTCATAGAAGCATAAAGAGAATTGTTAGAGACTCAATATGTTCTATACTCAAATCCAATTTCTTTCTCAACTGAACTCAAATCAGAATATAGAATAGTTTGTTTTATGGAACTTGAACAACCAGTTCACACAATCACTTGACTAGGCTCAAATAACTCTACTCAACCAATCACCACAAGGAACAACTCTTTCTTACAAATCCTAATCCAAGCACGAATCAACCAACTCAAAATGTTTCCAAAAATGTTCAATAACAAATCTCACATAACAATGATACTCATGTTCTTCTCTAACTCAAGTTCAAGTTCTTTGAACAACTAATGGGCTTCAACAATAATGCTTATAAATATTCTTCACATAACAATGATTCTTATGTTCTTCTCAAACCCTAACTTAGGTTTTTCACACAATTAATGGCTTCAACAACAATGCTTATAAAACAAGGTTTTAACCATAACTCTCAAACCAAAAATCCTTGAAGCATTCAACCAACAACTCTCAAAAGGAAACCACAATCAATCCTTTTCACTCCAATGATATTTTCAAAAATCAACCACCCAAATAAATCAATGGAGAATATTGCTCATACCTGATTGATGTCAAGAAGTTGTCCACAAAATCTGCCACACTCAACACACTTTCTTTTTCCAATCTTAACAAGGGCTAGTGGACTTCAAATAACAAGCACAAGATAAACTATAACTCAATTTACACCTTTTTACTCCAACTCAATACTCACATCCACCAAAGTCCCTCTATAGAAAAACCCTCTAAAACTAATAATCAATAAGCCACTATTCAATTTCTACTTTATTAAAAACCCTTATTTCTCCTAAAATAATGCTCTCAAAAATTCAAATCAATACCATAAGGATCAAATAATCATCTATGGTTTTCACCAACAAAATAATTATTTAACCTTTTAAACACAACAAATATTTTACTAAATAAAATATTTCCTAACCCATCACTCCAAACTTTAGAGCATTCAAACAAATTTTAATTAAAAAATTGCATACCTCCCTCAAGGTGTTTTGACCCCTTGACCTGCCTCACCACGGACGCCTTAGCCATAACTAAGGTACCCAAACAAGGTACCTGCTCGTTCGCAATGCAAAAGGAATACGACTTCCATTTATATGCTACAGGCCCACGAGCCTTAAATAAACTGTGGCCCTTGGCACTTCTACCACAAAGCACAAGAAACGAACCTTGCCAAAAATCGAACGCATGACCTTGTGCTACCAAATGCATTTGTGCTGCCTGAGTTTCCAACAAGCCACACTGCCCAAGGTGACTTGGGTTTCGCACATCGTCCGATTTATTCGTTGCTTCTACCACTTAAACCTTTTTCGCACGAGCTCTATTTGCTTTCCAACAATCGCATTAACCACAAGAGCAAGGATGATTTATTTCAAAAAAATTAATGGCATATATATATGCCTTCCCTTAGCTTGGAAATGTTGGCGCTTTTGAACCTTCCTTTATGATGTCGACGAATATTCTTTTAATTTAATTTTAAAATTTTAATTTTAATTTTAAATAAATTAAAATATAAACTAAAACTTTAAAATTAAATATCTCCATCATCGGGGCACCTTTTTTGATGAAACGAAAAGCCAACTTGGGTTTTAAGAAAAACACATTTCAAATTTGCCATCCATGGTTTTAAATAAAATAAAATTTTCTAAGTTGTTCTTAAAGCTCCTTTTAGAACCAAATGCCATGCATCCCTTCTTGAACCTTTGATCACAACCTTTGCTTCTACACAAACATAGTGTTAGCTTACATAGATCCTTTTGACATCAATGACAACTCTTAGCTTAGGAACTCAAAATGTCCAACATAGGGTTGTAAATGTACAATTGTGTAATTGTATGATTGGTCATAAACATACAATTAGAAGTTAAATGAAATAAAGTGAAATGCACATGAAAGGTAATTTGATAAAAATTAAATTAGGACTTAGTAAAACCTTAGTGCATTAATTGTTTAAGATATTGCGGGAAGGTAGTTGTGAATAATGCGTAGTCTGATGAACCACTTTGGAGTGGCCTAGGGAAGTATTATAAAGTAATGGTGGTTCAATATTGTTGAATATAGTTGTTCATGCTTACGGATTGATATGTAAATTGATAAATTCATAATGAAAATATAGTGTTGATTTATTCCAACCCCATGTGATAATTGTGAATGTGTGTTTATTCAAATAAGTTTTGTTGTAAGTGGTAATTGTCATATTTTGCATACGTTTTACAATTTTCAGAAAAGAACAATAAGCAATGTTAATGGAGTTGCATGTTAGAAGACTAGTTTGACAATTCTACACTAAGGGTTAGCAAATTTATTGCCTTGTCAAATCAGGTGTATAATTGGATAATATGAAACTATATAATTGTGATAAGGGTTTGTAGAAATTATACAATTAGCCAACCTAATCTTACAGATGATCAATTACCTTATCTTGATATTAAAATTGCATAGTTGAACTTGTCAAAGGTGGAAAATGAAGGTTTAGAAGTGAACAATTGCAAAACTGCCAAGTTTTTACTTGCAAACCGACTTTTGGCATATTACACAAGTGGTAAATCATATATTTTAGGGTGTTGTATGATTACAACCATACAATTGTATGATTTGGAACCGTATAGTACCTTTTTTGTGAGTTTTGTAAATCATACAGTTGTAAACCATACAATTGTATGATTTGGGTCAAGATTGTTACAAGACTCTGGAATTCATTCCAAAACCTCCCATTTCACCTCCCCTTATGTGAATACTCCCCCTTGTGCTACATTTGGCATCATTTCCCAATCAAAATTTGAGAATTTTAAATGATATTATCAAAATTGGGTCAAATTGTCAAAATTTAAAAGGACCTATGATTGATAAATTTGAGTAGGAACTAATTGGATAGGATTTGATTAGACCTATCTTGATCATATCTATATATTAATTTGAGGGCTTGTCTTGATCAGACCCCTCGTAATCAAAGATAGAAAAACATAAAATAACTATTTTAATGCATTATTGAAGTTGCTAGAAATTATTGTAATTAAGAAATACAGTAACACTTACATGTTTGAAAGGTTATGTTGAAACTTGATATTTTGTTTGATTCATACTTGTCCATATAAATCTAACTATTTATTGGGTTCATACCCCTCCACATGAACTAAAATTAGACATTATATTACTCCAAATATATTGCAAATTGTTGGGGATATTACTCTAGTTGTCATAAACCTACCCTCAAAATTTCATTGTAATCTAAGTCCATATGAGGAAGTTATGACCAAAATAGTGAGGGTGGATTTGGCTAGATTTTTACTTATCTATGAGAATGTATTGATTTATACATATCTGTATGAATCTGATTGTGATATCCCGATAGAGATTATTCTTGTTAGGAGGGTCCCTATTGTGTTTTTGGAGCTCCTATCCACACCGATTCACCTTCTAAACCTGCAATGGGGAGTAGTTTGCAATAGAAAAAGGGTGTAAAAAGAGGGCTTAAGTGGTCACAACAGTGGTTGATAGCAAATGAGGGCTTAAGTGGCCTCTATGGTTGTTGATAGAATGTAAGGTATTGAGTGCACTGGATCCTAGAGTGATTTCTATAAAGTCTAGTTATGCAAGTATCTTCTTTATATAGAGTAAATGTCCCTCTATTTATAGAATTTGGCAAGGTTAGGGGGGGTTGAGGTGTCCCCTTAGGTGGCATGTCTCATGAATGGAATTGGGTGAGAGAAATCCTCACATATCCATAAGCAATTAATGGGCATGGGTGAACCATGAAAGTCTTCTCTCCATTATGGTATGGTGTAATATGACTCACCCATGCATTCAATGCCTCGATTACAAAAGTCTTCAATTGATAATCATAGCATTGAATGCACATGGGGATGTAGAGAGGAGCAAGAGTTAAGGTCTGATTAGAGTTAGGTTAACCATGGGTTTAGGGTTGACCAAGGTGAGGTGGGAGCTAGGCTTTGGTGGAAACTAACTAGAGTGTAGTTGACCATGGGCTAAGTTGACCATGGATTAGGTTGACTATGGTGAAGTGGAGGATGACTCACTTATGCTTTCAATGCTTTGAAAGACAAAAGTATTCAAATGTCATTTATGACATTAAACACATGTGGTGATATGTGCGGAGCAAGGATCAAATTTAGCTATAGTTCATTGATATTGGGTTTAGTTGAGGCTAAGTAGGTGAGTGGAGGCTAGGCTAGTCAAAATGTAGATTAGGTGATGTGTACATATGTTGACCATGGGTTTGAGTTTGACTATGAGGTGGATTTTGACCAAGGTTAGGAGTTAACCAAGGTTAGGCTAGGGTGAGCTAGGCTTAGGTGGCAAGTAGACTAGTCAAATGGTAGACTAGGTGAGGTGTCCCTAGATTAGGCTAAATGGATGGTTACATGATGATTGGGGGCTAAGCATAGGAAAGGGCTTAAGTGGACAAGAGGGCTTATGAATAGTGTATGAATAGTGCTTTCAATAGGTGAGTAGTGTTTTTAGGGTAATTTATGCAAATTTTGTGGGTTTTTTAAATTTATCAGTTGTGGTTATGGGATTAGGGATAATGTATGATTTTTAGGTGTCTATAACATAAAGCTAATAGAAAATATCAAGTAACACCTATAGAATCATTTTATGTTTCTTACCAATATCATGGTGCAACAAATATGTTTGACTTGGAACAATGGAGGACCCTTAAATCTCCAAGAGCTTTATGAAATTCCCCAAGATGCATTAAAGACCTTACCCATTTATTATGGTAGTGGAAAAAACTACTTATGAATATTTCCAAGAAGTAGCAGCCTTAACCACCAATGATCCCACCCTAAATAAGGATCTATTGAAAATTATTCTTGAATACCCACCTTGTTGACCAAGAGTTTTTGGCATGCTCGATGGGAGCCAAATTCCATATCACTAATTGAGTAGAATCATTGTGATATTATGCTTTGATAGATCATTTTAAAAATCACCTGACGACTCTGCTCAATTAAATTATTCTTGGAAAACCTAGCTGCCATTTTTATTACAAGCCCGTGCCAACAAGAGCAATTGGTATAGAAACTAAACTTCTGAATAAATTTATTACATAATATGCATAATATATATATATATATATATATACACACATCAAATTATTGGAGGTTGCAACATCTTGTAACCAATGCCAAACAGGGAGCAACCAACGAAGCTAAATAATGCAAAAGATAAACAATGGGTGCAACAACCCAATCATGCACTCTACGTGGGCAAACCTGCCAAATCATGTAGTACAACAATGTGCAATAATAATAATAAAATACTTAGGTTAAAATATATAACCTAAGTATCCTTAAAAACAACATTCAAAAAGCTAGAGCAATTTGTTTTGCTTACCCGAAGGACTTAAGATTTTGATGAAACAATCCCAACTTGATAAGCAGATAAATTATGTTCACCAAGTGACTCTGTTAGATTGGAACCAAGAAAGTTGGCAACTCTATTAGTATAATAACTTAGGATCAAATAACTATGGAAACACAAATCCAATAGAGCATATCAAGTGCCACCCATAGAATCATTTACTTTCTCTACACTATTGTTGGCTTTTTAAGCCTTACTACCACAAAATATCTTAGAATATCACATAGGTCCCAATATAAAATAACCACAACATTAAAAGGTCAGAATAATAATAAGATGATTAGAGTAATAAATGAACAAATTAATATGTATATCAAGGTTTATAAATTAAAGAAACTAACATTCATTTATATATTGAAATATGAATGTAAATAATGAAACTCACCATGGGCAGTAGAGGTAGAGGTTTTGGTAGAGGCATATGGATATTTAATGTGAGAGATTATGGGATATGAAATGCACGAAGATTGCAATAAGTGAAGTTTGTTGGATACTCTTTTTTCCTAGTTACGTTTGATTGGGAGAATTTTCGAGATGAGAGTATAGAGGCTTACCAATATGAGAAAGCTCTATCTTTGCTAGTTGATCTTGTCCCGACATGTATTGGTATTTTTGTTCAACTTGTTTCTAGGTGCATCTCTTCCTTTGGGATGGTGGTTGATGCCAAGGTTCCTAATTATGTTAAGCTAGATGCTTCTAGAGCTTGTTTAATTCCTTCTATGCATCAAAGTGAAGATGGTGTGTTGTTAGATTATAAGATTTCTTCTCCCTTATCACCCATTAGGGTGATTTTCTCGGATTTAATCAAGAAAACTAGCTTTCCTATAGATAGTGCTTGCTTTTTACAAACATCACAACAATATTTTACTCAAAAAGAGTCTCCTCCTTTGGAAGGGGGGTTGTATTCTAAAAAACACGTAGTTGTGGGCTTAGATATTGGCTCAAACAATATGCTTTTTTGGAAACCCTTTCATCTGAAGTTGAGCTAAAGGCTAGTGGAGATGATGCAACATCTTTATTTCTCTTTGATAATGGAGAGTACAAAGGCTTGGTTAGGGATTTTGGTGTTTCTATGAGTCAACTTCCCATTTCTAACTTGGGGCTTTATGTGGACTAGATACTTTTTTGCTAAGATGGTCCCCATCTCAAATGTAAATCAAATTTGCCAGGTTGGACTAGAATTACCCTTGGGTTGTCAAGAGGATGTGCGTAATCGTTTGGCTCATTTTTGGTGGACTATATTTCTCCATTAAAGATAGGTATTGTTTCCAATTTTGTGGTTATTTCCAATAGAGGCTTAAAGTCTTCTCTTCAAATTTTCTTATTTGAGTTTAACCCGATGCATAATTCATTATCAATACCCATTGATTTGGTCAAAATGACCATGGAAGAAGGAGATAACTCATTTGTTTCGAAATTCTTGGGAAAATCTAGACCTAATTTAGACTCAATCAGGATATGTGCAACTCTCAAAGTTGTCTCCTAAATGTCATATGGAGTTGTTTGCTTTACCAATTTTTTTCTTTCATAGTAGATTATCTCTATAAGAGGACTATCAACATATTTTGGGAGGTGATCCTTGGTTTTTTGGTCAAATAACCCTCTTCCTGCATAAATGGGGTACTGATTTTAATCCTGATATGCAAAAAATAAACTTAGCTCAAATTTGGATTAGGCTTCTTCGTATTCTTCTTCATTTTTGGTATGAAGCAGTCTTCAAAGTTATTGCAAAATTTTTGGGTAATTTGGTTTCTATTGACTCTACAACTCATTCTAGAGACTAGATCTCATATGATCTTTGCTCGTATGTGTATCATTATGGATTTAGATGTTGAGCTTCCCAGTCACATTGATCTTCTATTAGAGGTTTGTTCTAGGGTGCAACCTCTAATCTATGAGAACAAACCTTTATTTTGTTCAAGTTGCAACAATTATGGTCATGAAAAATATAGATGCCCTAATCAAAATTCAAAGTTTTTTGCCCCCCACAAAGAAAATTGTTATGAGGTGGTGAATGTCTCAAATGAACAATCGAATAAGAACATTCATGCTCTAAATTATTGTAGTCAATATTCTGATTCAGAAAGGATTGTGACCATGACCTCTTCTTTGAAGACCCCTAATGACCCTCATTTCAAAAAGGATTTTAAACCCCTTCTTTCAAATGCTTTTAATTGTCGTAGGACAAAGACTAATATTATTAGGAATGATGAACCTCTAGGAACCACTACAAATTTCAAATATTTAGACTTTGTTTCAGCTCCTCAAGGGGTAAAAATATCTAGAGATTCTCTTGGTCTAATTACGTGTGGGTAAGCTAGTAAAGGAAGACCTTATCGATCTAGTATTGAGTTTGAGAAAAATACCATCCCATCCTCTTTCAACCATAATTCTGAAGGTGGAAGATGATACAAAATTCTTTGAAGTAGTTTGTTGGCTTGATGGGCGAGAATTCAGGTGGGCTTCTCCATGCCCATTTTAAATTCAAATTGGAGTAGATCCTTCCTTTATTAGTGTATGACTTGTTTGTTGAAGATGATCATATTTATTGCCTATGATTTTAAGTTTTGTATGTCTCTTGTAGTTGCCTGTGGTCCTCCCTTTAGCACTGAGCTACAGGTGTTTGATTTTTAAATCTCCCATTTCTTTTATCGTCACTCTTGTCCTTCTATGGCTGGTCATCCTTGGTCAAATTTATTTATTGGTTTTAGTTGGTTTTAATATTTGGCAGCTCTTGTGTAAGCTCTAATTGTAATCCTTATTTTTGGCTATTTACGGGTCACTCTTTTAAAAGGTTTGGAGAAGCATTTCAAAACCCTTGTTTGTTTCACCCAATCAAAATATATGAATGTAAATAACCTAAATCATTTCATGGACCATGCATGAAGAAAAAATACAATATTAATTGCTCAAAATGTATACAAGTTTTATTTTTAGTCTCCCTCTTATAATAAAATAATAAGATATATGAATATAAGATTTTTATTTTCTCATGGAGAATTTTCTCCATAATATTGCCATAGTAATGTGACTCTTCAAGTACCTGACTATTGATCTCCATATGCCAAGTCTCATGATTCTTGACTTATCAACTTGCCATTTGCATACTAGATGGACACTTGACTATACAATGATTCTTACACTTCTACTTGCACTCCTAATATAGGATACTTGTGCACATCCTCATGTTACATATTTTCACTCTTACATACAAGATACTTGTGCATATTCTCTCAACCTACACTTGCACTCTAACTTACATGACACTTGTGCATTTCTTGCACATTGAAACTTACATAAAAGGGTAAATATAAATTACACTCTAAACTATTGACTCAATTCTAATCTATTACATATTTACAAATGTACCATGAAGGTACCATGGGGGTACATTAGCATGTAGCAAATAATGAAATATACCCCAACACCCCCTGTACTATATTATTTGGTTATTGAAGGCTTAGTATTCAATATTTATCTTCATGTTTGTCTTCAATATTCAAGTGACCTTGCATTCTTCATGAATGTTTGGTTGAGATTCATCTTCAGTCTACCTATTTCATATAAATATAGAAATATGCAATATATGATTCTTCTTTGGATTTAGATTCATGTCTTCTATTGTTCTTCCTTTTGTGCTTGTCTCTATTCTTATTTCTTCCTCTTCTCTTCTACATATTTATATGTGATATACCTGATGATGTGCCTTCTAAACATTGAGTTAGCAAATCATCACAATAGTACAACCTTGATTTCAATGACTCCTCATTGAAGCTAACATAAGCTTCATTCAAGTTGTATGTAGTTTCTTTCTTTTATTTACCTTTTTCTTGAAATATCTCAAAGGTAAGTAGTGAAAAATACATCATTAAACATTAGTCCGAGGAAAACATAATCGTTCATGAAGATAACTTATGTGTTGTGAGTTTTTTATCTTTTGCATCTTTGAAAAATAATGATAGTTTCTCTTTTAAAATATTTATCATTTATTTATTTCCATCAAAATCGTCTATTAAGTTTTCAAAATAACACTTCAACTTATATACCATTTCTTCACTATCCTCATTGAATGCATTTATAATCATTTATTCCATGGTATGCAATTTAATTTTATGATTTATTTCCTTTGAGGTAGAAAACCATAAATCTCCCTAGTTAAAATTAATTCAAATATGAAATTTGCAAATTTCTAAATTTTCTAGTCCTTTAATGGTGAAAATATTTTAACTCCCTAATTAATAAATTTGTAAATTTTAAAAATACTTCAAACTTTGAAAAACTCCAAAAATAAAAAAACTCAAAGTTTTAAAAGCTTTAAAACTTTGAATTAAAAAAATTACTCTAAATAAAAAAAAATTAAATCCCTTTTACTGCTTACATCTCCTTTTCTTTTTAATTTTCCAACTTCAAAAATGCAATAATAAAAAACTATATAATATGTACCTTTTATCTCCTAAAAATAAACTTAGTGCAATATTTAAACTTTTTCCCATCAAAAACCTATGTGTTGCATAATTAATTTAGCTACTACCTAGTGTTGCATCGATGTTGAAGTAGCTAGCTCTATAATGATAGGGCATTTATGCATTTTCTTTGTATGAACATCTCCTCATGCATTCAAATATTTCAACTTCACCTTTCTTTCAAACATTTTATGTTCTGCTTTTAGATGCACTCAGGTTTGCTTTCCCTCTATCCAATCAACTATCTCCACCTTAGCTAGATTGTGGACTTCTTTAGCCAGATTTGCCTTGCGTTCTCCATATCATTGAGCATGAGATTGTCTGATTTTTCCATAATAAATTTTAACCAATTTTTTAATGCACAACATAACTGTATGGGTATGATCTTGTGTCATGTAACCTCCTATTTGCATAAAAAAATTGGACAAATTCATTTAAAATATTGGAGGTACAACTACTACTATGATGTCCTGAATTTCTGACAAGTTTGGCACTCTGTATAGTTTTACTAGCACTTTTTAAACTATCCCTACTATCATGACTAGAATTTGATTGAATTGCATTATCCCATGCTCAAATTTCGTGTATTTCACGTTCATGGTGTCACAAATTTCCTTGGGTACAATAGTAAATTCATCTTCTTGACCTATTAATAAATTATATAACACCCAACCTTCCAAACACACCATTAAGTAACATAAAGAAGAATTATTATTTTTTATATACCAAGAGATGGTTGATTGTATACTGATTTGAAATTTAGATAATAAATTGTGTCATTCATTAAAACTTCTAGAGCTATATTTAACCAAATTAACTTATCCAAAAACTAGTATATTTTCCTTCAATTCCCCTTCCTCTCTTATACCACTTGGTAGATTATGTCATGCTCATATCATCCTCTGCATGAGTCTTAAATAGAATTCCACCATATCTTCCCATTTCTTCCTTAATATAACCAAGTAGTATAATTTATGGTAAGCTTGTTTCTGAAGAACACAAGCTTATATTGAGAGGGGGTGGTGAAAAGTATAAGACCTCTTTTTACTTTTTCCTTTATACTTCAAAATAGTAAAGCAATATACCCAAAGCAATATCAAAGCAATGCACAATATCATCCACAAAGTGACACCAATTTTAACGTGGTTCACCCAGAATGGTCGAGCTACGTCCACAAAACTTTTCTCTAAAAGTTATCTCAAAGTTCTTTGGGAATCCTTCCCAATTACAATGTTTATGAGCCTCGGCCCAAAGGAGATACCTTCCCCCAATCAAAATTTATGAGCCTCTGCTCAAAGGAGATACCTTCCCCTCTGCTCGGAAATGATCCCTCGGAAGATCAACCGCCTCTACCTCTTGCTAGCACGTGGAACTCCTTTCCACCGAAGACCTCCTGTCCTCAATGCTTAGCCTAAGAGACCTCTGCCTTCTATGATCACGTCCACAGCAGCTAAGCAACCTGTACCAAACACAGTCAGTCGGTCTAGTACAAGTCTTCCTCTATCTCGTCGGATCTGTCCAACTCTTGAACAAATCAATCCTCTGCATACAAGCCTTCTCAAAGACTTGCCAAATCTGTCCTCGGGTTCTTCTCATAGAACCAATGCACCTCTATCCTCAAGTTCTCTGATAGAACTATCAAACTCAGCTCACAAGTCCTCTGCTAGGACCTGTCCAAATCTGCTCACAAGTCCCCACCGAAACCTATCCAAAATTGCTCACAAGTCCCCACCGGAACCTGTCCAAAAACTCAACAAGCTCACCAAGAAAAACTTTCTTAGTAGGAAATCACAAAGTGAATTGTTAGAGACCCAATGTGATTTGTCAAACTCATAGAAGCATAAAGAGAATTGTTAGAGACTCAATATGTTCTATACTCAAATCCCAATCTCAAAACTCAACTCAAATCAACTCAGCTCAATCTCAATCTCAAATCTGAAAACTCAACTCAATATCTGAAATGGATAGGATAGAATGTTTTCTTTCAAGAACATGAAACCCCAACAATTGCCAACTATGCAAAGAATCACATAACAATGATACTCATGTTCTTTTCACCATCAATTAGGGTTTCAACAACAATGCTCATCAAACAAGGTTTAGTCAACCAACACCATTCAACTCAACATCAACCTTGAAGCATTCAACCAATCATCACAAGAAAAGGAAACAAGTAGAAATCCTTTTCCCTCCAAAGATATTTGAACAAAACAGCCACCAACACAATATCACCAAATGCAAAGAATAACTTGCTCAAATCAACTCAATGGAGTAAGCCCAATATCATGAATCAAGTAAAGCAATAACTTGATCAAACAACCTCTATGGAAGCAACTCAACCATCAAACTCAAAACAGCCAACCAAGGGTTCCACCAACTCAATGCAAGTAGCTAGACTCACAAATATAAACCCTAGTGCACAAAGCTTCCACTATCTCAAACCAAAAATTATGCATTCACCAAAAACTCTCCTTAAGGATAACAATGCATAAGTAGTCTTCAACAAACCAGAAAATAGGATTTACACCTAGCCAAAGGATACCTAGTAGAATACCTTTTCACTCCAACCTTATTTCAGAAAACATACACCAATCATACTCATAAGAAGAATGTGCCCATACCTTATTGGAGTAGAAGATAATTGAACCTTCAAGCTGTCACCACACACAACTCTCAAACTTCCAACCAAGTTAGGGTTAGAATAAAAAGAAATGAGCAATAATATAAACTTCCTTTATTACACCTTTTAGCTCCACTTCTTTAAACACAACCACCATAACATGCCAATAAATCAACAATCACAGACTCACACCTTATACCTCCATTTTTAATTTTAGCATAGCAAAGAATAATCTTAAAAATACATCCAAAGAAATATGCCCTTATTTCTCCTAAGCTTTTATTCAATGCTAATCACAAAAGCCAAAACTCATAAAATTTAATCACACCTTATAAATCGCTGTCCAAGAAACTCCGAATTTCATGGCATAAAGACGTTTTAATAAAAACATGTGTTACTCTAGCAAAGCACCCCCGCGAGACTCGAAACGATGACCTCCACCAATGCAAGCGCCCAACATCAGCCTTCGCTGCCACTAGCCCATGCGGGCTACGAAGTTCACAAGTGAACTTCCCTCCACTTCACCCTCAAAAAAACTCCCGAAGACTTTTCAACCGCACGTGCTTCTAAGTCTTCCTTCGATCGTAGCGAATACAGAGCACAAACACCGCAAATTGCATTCGGGGAATTTCGAATTAATTAGCCTTCCAACCTTAGGAGTTGGAGAATAAATAGTCTCTTCGAAGACACCTTGACGTCGGCGAAAATAAAGACCATTTCGAAATTAATCAAAAGTCTTTTCAAAAAGGGTTTAAAAACCCTTAAATAATTTTAATAAATTAAGAATAAAAAAAGGTTTAAAAACCTTTAAGTATTTTTAATAAATTAAAAATAATTTCTCCCTTAATTAATTAATTAATTAAAACCTTGAAGGGTTTTAAATAATAATTAAATAAATAATAAAGAGAACCTCCATTGGTTTTAATAAAAACCATTGCCAATGGAATCTCTCCGGATTCTCTTAAAAATATTCTCTTGGAATCTTCCACCTTTGAAGCCAACACATCCTCTTAACATTAATGCCATTTCCTTTTGACATCAATGACAACTCATAGACAAGAAGCTAGGATCTCAAACCCAAAATTGCCAACAATCTCCCCCTTTGTCATTGATGGCAAACCATGCTTCTCAACAACACAGAAACTCAACATAAACAGCTCCCCCTGTCTTGAGGCTCTCCCCCTTACTCAAATCTCTCCCCCTTTGTCATCAATGGCAAAGGGTCACCTTTGGGGCTCGGGACTAAGAATGAGCCTCTTAGCTTAGTCCCTCCCCCACCTCCTGATGAGGTGATTAATTCTTGGGTGGGAGTAAAACTCCCATTAGGCACCGATCATCATCAGCGTCTATAACTTCCTTGTCGGGCCTTCTCTTGAACTCTTTGTCCATATTCCTATTCTCGTCATCTGTTCTTGTTCTTGTTCTCATCCCTGTTCTTGTCCATGCCTTGATCCTTGGACCTGATCATGCCACTGTTCCTATATTCTAGAATTTCAGCTCTACACTATCTGATTGTGTGACCTTCATTGTTGCACTTGAAACACTTGACGATGTTGTTTCTCCGAGGTAAACCTGATCTTTGAATCCACCAGTTCTGACCAAACCTATTCTGACCAAACCTGTTCTGGCCAAACCTGTTCTAACCAAACCTGTTCTTGTTATTTGCCTTGCAATAAACCGCCTTGTGCCCAAACTATTGACAAGAGTAGCAATACCCTTGAAAGTAACTAGCACTTCTGAAACTGTCATTTACCTCCTTCACTTGAGCCATGCAATGTGAAGCCATGTGACCAAACCTGTGACAAGCAAAACATCTGCCTTGAAACTTTCCTTTAATTGACCTCTTAGGTTCTGAAAACTTCTTCTTCTCATTCTGAATTCTATTTTTTGTGCATCTATCATTCAAGGACTCCTTTTCTGAAATACTTTCCTCATCAGAACTCTCTTCCTTTTGGAGTCTCTTACTAGACTCTCCAACTTGTTCCTTGTGTGGCTTAACAAAACCAAGGCCTATTTTATCTGTTGTCTTTCTTTGACCTTTGATGAGTGACTTAACCTTTTTGGAGCTATCTTGAAACTTGTAAAGCTTATCCTTGTACTCTTTAGTTTCCTCTTTCAAAGAAGCCATTTTCTGTTCTAACTCACTATACTCAAGAACCTTAGACTCTAACTCATCCTTGAGTTCTTGTGTCTTAGCCATAGAGAAGTCAAGACTTTCTATAAGATCATCTCTCTCCATACAACATTCATCTAACTTATCCTTGAGTCTAGCATTCTTCTTTCTTTCCTTTTTCAAAGCACTAAGAGCACTAATAAGTTCACCTTCAAGATCTACTTCACCTTCCTCTATATCTTCCTCTATTTGTTTGCTTTTTGAATCATCAAAGCCTTTTTCAGATTTCTTATCACTAGAGGTGCTACCCTTTTCAAAAACCATACATGCATCTTCCTTATAGTTTTCTGAAGCATCCTCATACATACTAGAAACCAAATCATTATTTGTGCAATCATCCTCAAGGTGACCAAAATTTCCACATCTAAGACATTTCATGATAATGAATCTATGTTTCGGTTCTTCCTCTTTTTCTGATATGAACAACATCTCATTTTCATTATCACTTGAAGAACTTTCACTATCACTACTAGAACACTTACTTGCTTTGTCTAGGTAGAAACTCTTCTTGTGCTTGTGAGAATACCTCTTTCCTTGATTGTTGTGCTCATCTTTGTTTTTCCTGTGATGCTTGTGCTTTTTAGAATCCTTGCTCTTAGAATCCTGTTTATCTTCATCACTTTCATTCTTGGGAATAGATACGATCGGTAGCATAATGACCAAACTTTCCACAATTGAAACATCTTATATTTTTCATACTTTTGTGCTTTCTAGAGAACTTGCCTTTCTTGCTGTAATATGCCTCTTCATCACTAGAAGACTCATCACTATCTTGAAGTTGTTTACCCTTGGAATTCTTGGTAGCCTTGAAAGTCTGCCTCTTTCTTGACATCAACCTTCACTTGAGTTCTCAACTCAAATGCTGCAAGTATACTATGGAGCTCATCCTTTTTCAACTTATCCAAATCTTTAGCTTCCTCAATAGCAGAAATATTTTCACTAAATCTATTAGGAAGAGATCTTAAAATCTTATCACAAACATCATTTTCAGCAAGCTCAAGACCTAAGTCTTTCATGGAGTTAACAACCTCATCCATACGAAGCATGTAGTCACTAATATTTTCATCATCATTCATCTTGAGTTGTTCAAACATACCTTTGAAGTGTCTCAACTTGGCCTTTCTGACATTTGTATCACCTGTATGAACCACCTTCAACTGTTTCCACATTTCACTAGTTGTCTTGCAGTGAATCACTTTGGTGAGATCTGCTTTCGTAAGCCTTTCAGGATTGCATTCATTGCTTTTGAATTCTTGTGATGTAGGAGCCTTTCTTCTTTAGTATTAGGACCATGTTCAGGAATAGTGTACTCATCTTCAATCACTTCCCAAACCTCATTCCCAAGTGCCATTAGATGAACCTTCATCCTTGCACTCCAAAGACCAAAATCTGACCCATCAAGAATAGGTGTTGCATTGCCACTTGAATGATCCATTGTGTTCTTTACTAGCTTTTCCTTCAAGTTGTTAAACTTTTCGAAGGCACCTGCTCTCGATACCAATTGAAGAACACAAGCTTATACTGAGAGGGGGGTGAACAGTATAAGACCTCTTTTACTTTTTCCTTTATACTTCAAAATAGTAAAGCAATATACCCAAAGCAATATCAAAGCAATGCACAATATCATCCACAAAGTGACACCAATTTTAACGTGGTTCACCTAGAATGGCCGAGCTACGTCCGCAAAACTTTTCTCTAAAAGTTATCTCAAAGTTTTTTGGGAATCCTTCCCAATTACAACGTTTATGAGCCTCGGACCAAAGGAGATACCTTCCCCCAATAGAAATTTATGAGCCTCTGCTCAAAGGAGATACCTTCCCCTCTGCTCTGGAAATGATCCCTCGGAAGATCAACTGCCTCTACCTCTTGCCAGACACGTGGAACTCCTTTCCACCGAAGACCTCCTGTCCTCAATGCTTAGCCTAAGAGACCTCTGCCTTCTATGATCACGTCCACAGCAGCTCAACAACCTGTACCAAACATAGTCGATCGGTCTAGTACAAGTCTTCCTCTGTCTGTCAGATCTGTCCAACTCTTGAACAAATCAATCCTCTGCATACAAGCCTTCTCAAAGACTTGCCAAATATGTCCTCAAGTTCTTCTCATAGAACCAATGCACCTCTGTCCTCAAGTTCTCTGATAGAACTATCAAACTCAGCTCACAAGTCCTCTGCTAGGACCTGTCCAAATCTGCTCACAAGTCCCCATCGAAACCTGTCCAAAACTGCTCACAAGTCCCCACTGGAACCTGTCCAAAAACTCAGCAAGCTCACCAAGAAAAACTTTCTTAGTAGGAAATCACAAAGTGAATTGTTAGAGACCCAATGTGATTTGTCAAACTCATAGAAGCATAAAGAGAATTGTTAGAGACTCAATATGTTCTATACTCAAATCCCAATCTCAAAACTCAACTCAAATCAACTCAGCTCAATCTCAATCTCAAATCTGAAAACTCAACTCAATATCTAAAATGGATAGGATAGAATGTTTTCTTTCAAGAACATGAAACCCCAACAATTGCCAACTATGCAAAGAATCACATAACAATGATACTCATGTTCTTTTCACCATCAATTAGGGTTTCAACAACAATGCTCATCAAACAAGGTTTAGTCAACCAACACCATTCAACTCAACATCAACCTTGAAGCATTCAACCAATCATCACAAGAAAAGGAAACAAGTAGAAATCCTTTTCCCTCCAAAGATATTTGAACAAAATAGCCACCAACACAATATCACCAAATGCAAAGAATAACTTGCTCAAATCAACTCAATGGAGTAAGCCCAATATCATGAATCAAGTAAAGCAATAACTTGATCAAACAACCTCTATGGAAGCAACTCAACCATCAAACTCAAAACAGCCAACCAAGGGTTCCACCAACTCAATGCAAGTAGCTAGACTCACAAATATAAACCCTAGTGCACAAAGCTTCCACTATCTCAAACCAAAAATTATGCATTCACCAAAAACTCTCCTTAAGGATAACAATGCATAAGTAGTCTTCAACAAACCAGAAAATAGGATTTACACCTAGCCAAAGGATACCTAGTAGAATACCTTTTCACTCCAACCTTATTTCAGAAAACATACACCAATCATACTCATAAGAAGAATGTGCCCATACCTTATTGGAGTAGAAGATAATTGAACCTTCAAGCTGTCACCACACACAACTCTCAAACTTCCAACCAAGTTAGGGTTAGAATAAAAAGAAATGAGCAATAATATAAACTTCCTTTATTACACCTTTTAGCTCCACTTCTTTAAACACAACCACCATAACATGCCAATAAATCAACAATCACAGACTCACACCTTATACCTCCATTTTTAATTTTAGCATAGCAAAGAATAATCTTAAAAATACATCCAAAGAAATATGCCCTTATTTCTCCTAAGCTTTTATTCAATGCTAATCACAAAAGCCAAAACTCATAAAATTTAATCACACCTTATAAATCGTTGTCCAAGAAACTCGAATTTCGTGGCATAAAGACGTTTTAATAAAAACGTGTGTTACTCTAGCAAAGCACCCCCCTGAGACTCGAAACGGTGACCTCCGCCAATGCAAGTGCCCAACGACAGCCTTCACTGCCACTAGCCCACGCGGGCTACGAAGTTCACAAGTGAACTTCCCTCCACTTCACCCTCAAAAAAACTCTCGAAGACTTTTCAACCGCACGTGCTTCTAAGTCTTCCTTCGATCGCAATGAATACAGAGCACAAACACCGCAAATTGCATTCGAGGAATTTCGAATTAATTAGCCTTCCAACCTTAGGAGTTGGAGAATAAATAGTCTCTTCGAAGACACCTTGACGTCAGTGAAAATAAAGACCATTTCGAAATTAATCAAAAGTCTTTTCAAAAAGGGTTTAAAAACCCTTAAATAATTTTAATAAATTAAGAATAAAAAAAGGTTTAAAAACCTTTAAGTATTTTTAATAAATTAAAAATAATTTCTCCCTTAATTAATTAAATAATTAATTAATTAAAACCTTGAAGGGTTTTAAATAATAATTAAATAAATAATAAAGAGAACCTCCATTGGTTTTAATAAAAACCATTGCCAATGGAATCTCTCCGGATTCTCTTAAAAATATTCTCTTGGAATCTTCCACCTTTGAAGCCAACACATCCTCTTAACATTAATGCCATTTCCTTTTGACATCAATGACAACTCATAGACAAGAAGCTAGGATCTCAAACCCAAAATTGCCAACAATCTCCCCCTTTGTCATTGATGGCAAACCATGCTTCTCAACAACACAAAAACTCAACATAAACAGCTCCCCCTGTCTTGAGGCTCTCCCCCTTACTCAAATCTCTCCCCCTTTGTCATCAATGGCAAAGGGTCACCTTTGGGGCTCGGGACTAAGAATGAGCCTCTTAGCTTAGTCCCTCCCCCACCTCCTGATGAGGTGATTAATTCTTGGGTGGGAGTAAAACTCCCATTAGGCACTGATCATCATCAACGTCTATAACTTCCTTGTCGGGCCTTCTCTTGAACTCTTTGTCCATATTCTTGTTCTTGTCACTATTCTTGTTCTTGTTCTCATCCCTGTTCTTGTCCATGCCTTGATCCTTGGACCTGATCATGCCACTATTCCTTTTTATTTTTCCTTTCGATTTTGATTATTTTGACTAAACACTGACGATGTTGTTTCTCCGAGGTAAACCTGATCTTTGAATCCACCAGCTTCCGACCAAACCTATTCTCGACCAAACCTCGTTTCAGCCAAACCTGTTCTGGCCAAACCTTTTCTTGTTATTTGCCTTGCAATAAACTGCCTTGTGCCCAAACTGTTGACAAGAGTAGCAATACCCTTGAAAGTAACTAGAACTTCTAAAGCTGTCATTTACCTCCTTCACTTGAGCCATGCAATGTGAAGCCATGTGACCAAACCTGTGACAAGCAAAACATCTGCCTTGAAACTTTCCTTTAATTGACCTCTTAGGTTCTAAAAACTTCTTCTTCTCATTCTGAATTCTATTTTCTTGTGCATCTATCATTCAAGGACTCCTTTTCTGAAATACTTTCCTCATCGAAACTCTCTTCCTTTTGGAGTCTCTTACTAGACTCTCCAACTTGTTCCTTGTGTGGCTTAACAAAACCAAGGCCTATTTTATCTGTTGTCTTTCTTTGACCTTTGATGAGTGACTTAACCTTTTTGGAGCTATCTTGAAACTTGTAAAGCTTATCCTTGTACTCTTTAGTTTCCTCTTTCAAAGAAGCCATTTTCTGTTCTAACTCACTATACTCAAGAACCTTAGACTCTAACTCATCCTTGAGTTCTTGTGTCTTAGCCATAGAGAAGTCAAGACTTTCTATAAGATCATCTCTCTCCATACAACATTCATCTAACTTATCCTTGAGTCTAGCATTCTTCTTTCTTTCCTTTTTCAAAGCACTAAGAGCACTAATAAGTTCACCTTCAAGATCTACTTCACCTTCCTCTATATCTTCCTCTATTTGTTTGCTTTTTGAATCATCAAAGCCTTTTTCAGATTTCTTATCACTAGAGGTGCTACCCTTTTCAAAAACCATACATGCATCTTCCTTATAGTTTTCTGAAGCATCCTCATACATACTAGAAACCAAATCATTATTTGTGCAATCATCCTCAAGGTGACCAAAATTTCCACATCTAAGACATTTCATGATAATGAATCTATGTTTCGGTTCTTCCTCTTTTTCTCGATATGAACAACATCTCATTTTCATTATCACTTGAAGAACTTTCACTATCACTACTAGAACACTTACTTGCTTTGTCTAGGTAGAAACTCTTCTTGTGCTTGTGAGAATACCTCTTTCCTTGATTGTTGTGCTCATATTTGTTTTTCCTGTGATGCTTGTGCTTTTCAGAATCCTTGCTCTTAGAATCTTGTTTATCTTCATCACTTTCATTCTTGGGAACAGTACAGTCAGTAGCATAATGACCAAACTTTCCACAATTGAAACATCTTATATTTTTCATACTTTTGTGCTTTCTAGAGAACTTGCCTTTCTTGCTATAATATGCCTCTTCATCACTAGAAGACTCATCACTATCTTGAAGTTGTTTACCCTTGGAATTCTTGGTAGCCTTGAAAGTTGCCTCTTTCTTGACATCAACCTTCACTTGAGTTCTCAACTCAAATGCCGCAAGTATACTATGGAGCTCATCCTTTTTCAACTTATCCAAATCTTTAGCTTCCTCAATAGCAAAAATATTTTCACTAAATCTATTAGGAAGAGATCTTAAAATCTTATCACAAACATCATTTTCAGCAAGCTCAAGACCTAAGTCTTTCATGGAGTTAACAACCTCATCCATACGAAGCATGTAGTCACTAATATTTTCATCATCATTCATCTTGAGTTGTTCAAACATACCTTTGAAGTGTCTCAACTTGGCCTTTCCGACATTTGTATCACCTGTATGAACCACCTTCAACTGTTTCCACATTTCACTAGTTGTCTTGCAGTGAATCACTTTGGTGAGATCTGCTTTCTGTAAGCCTTTCAGGATTGCATTCATTGCTTTTGAATTGCTGTGATGTAGGAGCATTTCTTCTTTAGTATTAGGACCATGTTCAGGAATAGTGTACTCATCTTCAATCACTTCCCAAACCTCATTCCCAAGTGCCATTAGATGAACCTTCATCCTTGCACTCCAAAGACCAAAATCTGACCCATCAAGAATAGGTGTTGCATTGCCACTTGAATGATCCATTGTGTTCTTTACTAGCTTTTCCTTCAAGTTGTTAAACTTTTCGAAGGCACCTGCTCGATACCAATTGAAGAACACAAGCTTATACTTGAGAGGGGGGGTGAACAGTGATAAGACCTCTTTTTACTTTTTCCTTTATACTTCAAAATAGTAAAGCAATATACCCAAAGCAATATCAAAGCAATGCACAATATCATCCACAAAGTGACACCAATTTTAACGTGGTTCACCTAGAATGGTCGGGCTACGTCCACAAAACTTTTCTCTAAAAGTTATCTCAAAGTTCTTTGGGAATCCTTCCCAATTACAATGTTTATGAGCCTTGGCCCAAAGGAGATACCTTCCCCCAATCAAATTTATGAGCCTCTCGCTCAAAGGAGATACCTTCCCCTCTTCTCTGGAAATGATCCCTCAGAATATCAACTGCCTCTACCTCTTGCCAACACATGCAACTCCTTTCCACCGAAGACCTCCTGTCCTCAATGCTTAGCCTAAGAGACCTCCGCCTTCTATGATCACGTCCACAATAGCTCGACAACCTGTACCAAACATAGTCGATCGAGTCTAGTACAAGTCTTCCTCTGTCTGTCAAATCTGTCCAACTCTTTTACAAATCAATCCTCTGCATACAAGCCTTCTCAAAGACTTGCCAATTGTCCTCAGGTTCTTCTCATAGAACCAATGCACCTCTGTCCTCAAGTTCTCCGATAGAACTATCAAACTCAGCTCACAAGTCCTCTGCTAGGACCTGTCCAAATCTGCTCACAAGTCCCCACCGAAACCTCGTCCAAAACTCGCTCACAAGTCCCCACTGGAACCTCGTCCAAAAACTCAGCAAGCTCACCAAGAAAAACTTTCTTAGTAGGAAATCACAAAGTGAATTGTTAGAGACCCAATGTGATTTGTCAAACTCATAGAAGCATAAAGAGAATTGTTAGAGACTCAATATGTTCTATACTCAAATCCCAATCTCAAAACTCAACTCAAATCAACTCAGCTCAATCTCAATCTCAAATCTGAAAACTCAACTCAATATCCGAAATGGATAGGATAGAATGTTTTCTTTCAAGAACATGAAACCCCAAAAATTGCCAACTATGCAAAGAATCACATAACAATGATACTCATGTTCTTTTCACCATCAATTAGGGTTTCAACAACAATGCTCATCAAACAAGGTTTAGTCAACCAACACCATTCAACTCAACATCAACCTTGAAGCATTCAACCAATCATCACAAGAAAAGGAAACAAGTAGAAATCCTTTTCCCTCCAAAGATATTTGAACAAAACAGCCACCAACACAATATCACCAAATGCAAAGAATAACTTGCTCAAATCAACTCAATGGAGTAAGCCCAATATCATGAATCAAGTAAAGCAATAACTTGATCAAACAACCTCTATGGAAGCAACTCAACCATCAAACTCAAAACAGCCAACCAAGGGTTCCACCAACTCAATGCAAGTAGCTAGACTCACAAATATAAACCCTAGTGCACAAAGCTTCCACTATCTCAAACCATAAATTATGCATTCACCAAAAACTCTCCTTAAGGATAACAATGCATAAGTAGTCTTCAACAAACCAGAAAATAGGATTTACACCTAGCCAAAGGATACCTAGTAGAATACCTTTTCACTCCAACCTTATTTCGGAAAACATACACCAATCATACTCATAAGAAGAATGTGCCCATACCTTATTGGAGTAGAAGATAATTGAACCTTCAAGCTGTCACCACACACAACTCTCAAACTTCCAACCAAGTTAGGGTTAGAATAAAAAGAAATGAGCAATAATATAAACTTCCTTTATTACACCTTTTAGCTCCACTTCTTTAAACACAACCACCATAACATGCCAATAAATCAACAATCACAGACTCACACCTTATACCTCCATTTTTAATTTTAGCATAGCAAAGAATAATCTTAAAAATACATCCAAAGAAATATGCCCTTATTTCTCCTAAGCTTTTATTCAATGCTAATCACAAAAGCCAAAACTCATAAAATTTAATCACACCTTATAAATCGCTGTCCAAGAAACTCCGAATTTCGTGGCATAAAGACATTTTAATAAAAACGTGTGTTACTCTAGCAAAGCACCCCCGCGAGACTCGAAACGGTGACCTCCGCCAATGCAGCGCCCAACAGCAGCCTTCGCCGCCACTAGCCCATGCGGGCTATGAAGCCCCCCCACAGAGCACAAACACCGCAAATTGCATTCGAGGAATTTTGAATTCATTAGCCTTCCAACCTTAGGAGTTGGAGAATAAATAGTCTCTTCGAAGACACCTTGACGTCGGCGAAAATAAAGACCATTTCGAAATTAATCAAAAGTCTTTTCAAAAAGGGTTTAAAAACCCTTAAATAAAATTAATAATAAAAAAGGTTTAAAAACCTTAAAGTATTTTTAATAAATTAAAAATAATTTCTCCCTTAATTAATTAAATATTAATTAATTAAAACCTTGAAGGGTTTTAAATAATAATTAAATAAATAATAAAGAGAACCTCCATTGGTTTTAATAAAAACCATTGCCAATGGAATCTCTTCGGATTCTCTTAAAAATATTCTCTTGGAATCTTCCACCTTTGAAGCCAACACATCCTCTTAACATTAATGCCATTTCCTTTTGACATCAATGACAACTCATAGACAAGAAGCTAGGATCTCAAACCCAAAATTGCCAACAGTTTCCTTTGGCAATATAAGCATAAAGCTCCTGAAATATACTATCTTGCACATGAATCTGACCTTTTTTTTTCTAAGTGTTTTTCTTGTGGACACCAAACATTATCTAGCTCATCTTCTTTAAATTCTTCTTTATCACCCTTCATTTCTTGGTACACATTTTTGATTCTTTTTGTCTATTGGACTTTTGCTGGTGGGATATGGTAGTTTAATCCAAGGATATGATCCTGATTTATTGTCATAGCTACAAAATATTTTAATTTCTAAGATTGATGATGTTTATAGCCACTCCTATTTCAATAGTTTCCAATCACTAAGTGGCTAAATGTTTTGAGATCAAAGTTTATCTCTTGTCCTTAGTCTTTGGCTATATGGAGATATTCTCTATTCTCCTCCCTAATGTGTATTACTTGATTTTTTAAGGAAGAATATTCTTGAGAATGAGTTTGATATGGATATTCAACCATGATATTCTATTAGTTCATGATATTTAGTTTGTTGGTTAGGCATTGAATAATAGTTCTTAGTTATTGAACTATTTGAGATTCCAAAGGCTCAATAATGGATTATTTCTTTGCTAAAATAGGAATTGATGAGTGTGAACTAGACAAATTATTGAATTATGGGGAGGATAGTGTTGGAGACAAGGTAATGGTTCTAGATGGTAGCATTCTAGTTGACATGAGAATATTTTCTACCTTGATAGCCATTTGGAAGACTTGTGAAAATTCATTCTCTTTGGATTTCTAAATTAGAAATTCTCAAATTTGGACCCAAAGCATGGATGTAGTATATGTATGCTTGAGCATGAAAGGGCCTAATCCCTTGGGGAATCCTCTTTCATATTCTCTTGAATCTAATATTGAAATCAATGATATATTCCTAAGGAAACCTTTGGATTGCAAATAATTTATTGAGCAGTAGGAAGGGGTTCTTTACATCATTGTGAATTTTTATTAAGGGTTTAGCTAGGTCTATCCAAGTCCTTATACTATTGTCCTCCAACGAATAGTGCAATGGTAATAACCTACCTTGGAGTGACAACATGAGAAGTCTTACCATCATATCTTCAAATGGAATACTGTGTAAGGTGGCTAAGGTCGCTACTTCTTGGTAATGTTCGTAAGTGATTTTTCCACTACCATTAAATGTGCAAGATATTTAATATAGTTTGAGGAATTTCATGAAGTTATTGGATATTTAAGGGTCCTATACTATTCCAAGTTGGACATATTTTCCACACCATGATATTGGTGTTGAGGTATATTACATTATTTGGTACATGCTAATGTACCCCATGGTACCTTCATGGTATATTTGTAAATATATAATAGATTAAGGTTGAGTCAATAGTTTAGAGTGTGATTTATATTTCCCCTTTTATGTAAGTGTCAATGTGCAAGAAATGCACAAGTGTCATATAAGTTAGAGTGCAAGTGTAGGTTGATATAATATGCACAAATGTCTTGTATGTAAGAGTGCAAATATGTGATGTGAGGATGTGCACCAATGTCCTAGATTAGGAGTACAAGTAGAAGTGTAAGAGTCATTGTAAAGCTAAGTGTCCATCTAGTATGCAAGTGGCAAGTTGATAAGCCAAGAGTCATGAGACTTGGCATATGGAGAGCAATAGTCAAGTACTTGAAGAGTCACATTACTATGGCTATATTATGGAGATAATGCTCCATGAGAAGACAATAAAAATATGATATCCATATATCTTATTATTTGATTGTAAGAGGGAGACTACGAATAAAATTTGTATACATTTTGAGCAATTAATATTGTAATTTTTCTTCATGCATAGTTCAAGAAATGTTTTAGGATATTTACATTCATATTTCAGTACATAAATGAATGCTATTTTCTTTATTTTATAAGCCTTTATATACATATTAATTTACTTATATATTACTCTACTCATCTTATTATTATTTTTACTTTTAATATTATGGCTATTTATATTGGAACCTATGTGATATTCTAATATATTTTGTAATAGTAAGGCTTAAAAAACCAACAATGGTATCAAAGCTACCACCAAACTCTGTCCAATTTGATAGTGTTTATTGAGCCACTATATAATTAATTAGCTTTGTCCACTTTTGATAAAGTTAATTTAGAGTCTATCCACTTTAAAGGTAGTGCAAACTTGGACTCTATTTTTAAAGGTCTTATTGAGTAGAACAGGCTAGGGTCTTTCCACTTGGTTGAAGAAAAATTAGTGAAGACTAGGACTCAACTATATTGATAGGAAGAACCAACTCAGAAGAAAGTTGGTCACTAAAAAAAATCCAACATGGCATTTATATTGGGTTATCTAGTAAGGAGAATAATCACATTGAGTTCTTAGGTGTGACCTAAGACATTGAAGAATTCAAAATTAGTAGAATAGAGAAGAAGATTGGGGATTTAGAATTAGGTGTGACTATTGTGAATGTGACATCAACATGATGGATACATCCACATGTTTTTTCTTACTATCCCTACATAGAATATTCTAAAATCTAAATTCAAGTTTTCTTGTTTGGAAGGGAAATTGCTCAATTTTTGAAAGCACAAAAATAGTATTTGGAGGTAAATTCTAAAACAAAGTGTTAAATTGTGATCTCTTGAAATTTTACAAAAAAATAAAAATATGCTTATGATTTGTTCTCATTTGCCACATTTTTCCCTACACAACATTTTTGTTGAACGTTACCAATCAAGACATTCTCTCATGTCTTTGCAACAAAAAGTTGCTAGACCATTTTAGAAACTTTATTAAGCGGCTCGAGAGGTCTTTGCCATGATGGAAGCTTATCAATAACTATTCTAATACCAAGGGTTTGTCAAAAAATTTTGAGCCTCTTCTTTTCATCCTTGTCAACAAACAAAGAGTTTATTCTCTCATTTATGTTATTATTAGACACAAAATGATGAAAGAGAAAAGGAAATTGATTTTTTTTAAAACTGTATAAAAGACAAATGAGGTTTTTGAAGAACCATGAAAAAATCAATTCTAAAACTAGGGCATCCTTAGAAAAAAAAAAAAAAAAACAATAAATATTTGAGTGTCGATAAAATATTTACAAAAGAACTTATTGATGAATATATCTCCTAGAGCAAATCTACTAAATCTCATGAGATCCTTGCAATTCAAGTCCAATTAAGGTTTTTGTCAAGAAATCCTTCTTACAATTTTGTTGTTAGTTTTACGAAAAATCTTCTTAGTTGCTTCAAACATAGTTATCCTTAAAAGATTTCATACAAGTTGATTTGTTGACAATAAGCAATCAAGTAAGAGAGATTTACACCCTCTTTGATACCATGTTAAATTTCACAATAGTTTCCAAAAATAAATGGAATCAACATATTGTCTACCTTTGCTAAAAAAAAAACACACTATATATGAAAGTATTTGTGAAAGTGAACACCAAATAATCCCACTATTAAATAATAAAATTATTTTTTAACCAATAAAAAAATAGTTTATATGATGATGTATTTATATTTAAATAAAGGTTACCTTTAAGTCAAGGTTAAGCAAACAACTTTAATGATTAAAACAATAAAATATTACATTTTTTATTATTTATTTTTTAGTTAGGATAGTGTGAAAAACCCCTACTACCGATGCTAAGGACTGGGCATTCCCATCCCAACCATTTGGTTAGGATAGTGTAAGAAACCCCTACGATGGATGGTGAGGGTTGGATATTCCATCCCAACCATGAACCCTCATAAGGTCGAGAGCTAAGGTTATCAATAAAGACTAAATACACAACCATACACACACCCACCCAACCTCCTGAAAAAGAGCCAAAACCCGAACCGTTGTACTGTCTTGTAAAACATTTTTTTTTAATTTTTTTTATTAAAATAAAATGAAATACAATACAAAAAAATACACTATAACCTCCCCTATTAGAAGCACAACTAATACCTCCCCTCCCTCCTTATAATTTAAGCTTGGATAACTTTAATAAAAATTCAACAATAAAAAAAACAAAAAAACCAAATTTACTGCATATTCAACCCCCAGCCACTCCAGCCACTCCAAGCTGAATCTTTCAACTTCGAAGGCCTTAAATGTTTTATAAAACCCCGCCCACCAATTTTACCAAGATGTTTTAGGTGGCAGCTATTGCTCTAAAAATGGAAAACTTGGCAGCACATGGCCAACACCCTTTCCATTCCGTGACATTCCATTTGTCCTTTCATGGTGTCTCAATGCCCCACGCAACAGTTTGTATTTATTTGAATCTCTTTATAATACTAGAACAGAGGCCTTGTGACGTATGTCTACCATATAAGCCCTGCAATAAAATGAAAAATAATAGTTTTAAGGGTAAGACAATTTTCATACTTAGATATTTAACTTTTAATGATAATAAATATAAAATTTTTGTTATATTTTTATTTAAATAATAAATTTAATTATTAAAAATATAAATATCGCGTAACTTATTAAAGGAGGTCATAGAGAGTTGGAGTAGTGTGTTACTAAAATAAAGCATTAAAATAAATAATAAATAATATTAAATGATAAAAAAATTATTTAATTATATTTTAAATAATTAAAATATTTGTTAAAACAAGGTATTGGTATAGTATTGTGCTTATGTGAACCTTTTTCAAAAGTCTGACGCCTTTACGTGATCAACGGAATTTAAAGTTTTTGGATTTAAGATTTTTTTGAATTTAGTGATTTTTTTTTGAGTTGTTTTGGTTTGAAAAGTTACTAATTGGTTTGAGAAGTTATTAACAATGGAAATTCGAAACAAAAACCTCTTTTAAAAAATTATTCTACTTTTTTCAACTTACCTACAATACATAAATTTGGATTTAAAATTTAAACTTTATGTAAAAGTAAAATAAAACTGTGAATATAATTTTTTAAAGTAAAATAAGATACTGAATATAAAAAAAATTGGCGTAAGGAGGTTGTTACAAAGTAGCTTCGATTTTTTTATCCGACGATGACTATGATTTATAGCTTCCAATTTCTTCCACGTAGGCGACTCCATCGTCCGGCTAAATTTTGGGCCACGTAGACCCCTCACTCCAACGTAGGTATTAAAACTCAAATATTAAAGTGGAACTAAATTTTTTTTTATTGAGAATAATTTTTTATATTGGATTTGGGTGGTATCACTTAATGCAAGTGATAAGGAAATATGTTATTGAAAATAAATACTTTGTAAGGAAATAATTTATATATATTTTTGGCTATATAAGGGAATTGGTTAAGCTAAGTGTAGGGTTGCAGTCTAGTTGTTGATCCAGTGTCAGATGGAGACCACCTGACGCTCAAGATCCTCAGGTTCTTTACCATCGTCGTTAGTTTGGTGGGCATTCAAAGGATTTAGATCAGACTATTTTATTTTTCCTTTGCTAAATGACACCTCTAATGTTTGATAAGTCTTTTCTTGCAAATGTCCAACCACACTAACACTTGCCAATCCACCTAATTTTTAAAAAGACCAATTACCTCAACTACCTCTACCTAAAAATTCGATATTAAGATGACCAAGACTTCCACCTTATCGAATTGACAAACAAACAAAATTTTCATGCTATCTATCTTCAAAAACATTGAATAGTTTTACAAGTGGGACCACCTAAAGAATTAGTGCCAAATGTATATCACGTGCTTTAAGACTTGATATCTAGCAAAATCTGAAATGTACATCACCTGGATTAAGACTTCCAATCGTGAGTTGTTAAAGGTGGAAGAACCTGGCTTTAAAAAGAGTCCCCATACATTTTGTTTTCAAATCGTGTACAGAACTTGCACCTATCGGTGCCGAAAAACCGGCAGCTGTCGTCTCCAATACTACAGAGGTTTTTATTATTACAGTATGCTGTGGATAAATTAGACGAGTCTTCTGCCGTGTAATTCCACTACTCAAGGTGAGCATTTTGGCTACTCTTTCTCATGACTCGTGTAAGTACGCCTTTATGTTTTTTCTCAGCGTTATGCGTTATTCGTTTTTTAATTGGTTTACTGTATGTTCTGTCATAAACAATTTGAAAACAAATCCGAAATATTTTCAAAGTGTCGAAATTTTCCTTTGGGAGAAAATAAGGGTGATATATGTATGTAGGCAGGTATGCGATTATAAATTTTAGCAGTAGAAAGTGTAAAGTGGTGAATCTATTACTAATTCTTCAATTGCACAATTGTGGAGAGTAGGTATGTCATATACGAATGCATGAAAGTAAGCCTAGCATTTAATAGGAGTTTCAAATGAACCTGACCAGTTACTTGCCCAAAGTGTTTCAGCATTTGTGTCTGCTCTTTAGATTTGTGGTCTTGGCGTTTAGTTCTAAGGACCCTTCTCCCTTTGTGTGCTAAGAAACCTCAATTAATCCAGAAACCAGCCCACTCTTACCTTCAATAACTTTTTTTTTTTCCTTCAATCATCTTCGTCCATTGCGTGAAAGCAACATTGAGAATAAGAAGCAAAGGTTAGAAATGCTTAGGCGAATACAAAATAAGAGAAAAGGAGGCTGCAAATATATGAAAAGATCCAGCAAGGAAGACTGTCATTGTAAAGTGTTCCTCTCTCTGTGTCGTATATTTGAACAGAATCAGTCCAATCTTTGCAAGCCCAAATGGGCATTTAGCACAAATGCCAAATAGCAACAAGATACACTACATAAACTTGTGTTAGGGTTCACTGCATAAAATATAAAATACAGAAGAAAAATAAACAAGCAAACATGGAAACACATAATAGACAGCGATTAATATGGTTTAACCAGTGGGCTACATCCACCAGAATTTCAGTCCTTTTATTTAAACAATTCAAGCAGCAAAGGGATGCAACCTACAACAAACATCTTTTGTAACCTTTTCTTTGTATTTACAGGAAATAATAAAAACACACCAGTATAAAACACACGCACATCCCCAACTTTTCTGTTTTTCTCCCAACTATATAAAGAAAAATAAAAAATCTGTAGATCTCAAATGCAGGCAGCGGATACAATCTGCAACCAGTTTTCAATGCATGAGATTCGATACAATCTACAGCCAGATCTCAATGCATGAGATTCAATACAATCTACAGCCAGATATCAAATGTTTTAGATATCAAACGTTTTTGATACCCCTGCTTCCTTGGGTCTTACCCGAAAGTGGCATCCCTTTTAAGATGTTTTCCACAAAAAAAAAAAAGCAGCCAGATATCAAACCATGCAGGTTTTAATATGTAGATTAACTCCAACGTCGAGTTCCCAGCCCTTAATCACGGGATAAAAAACAAAGTTTATCCCTTGACGATTGCATTTAACTTTCACTGGTTGTTCTCTTGTAAATCTGTAAATAGTTTCTAATTAGGCTCCATTCCTAATAATCTCCCACTTGGAGACTAATTCCATAGCATCATACTGCAATCAAGGACTAATCCACAACAACTCTACCACTGCTGCATCCTCCAAAGAACATATTCAAGCCAAACAAGGAATGTCAACTCTTTCAGATTGTTGTAACCATGCTTTGAACCATCACGTGTCATCCACGCACTTTTCCTGTGATCAAAAAGTAACACACAATCTTACCTACCACAAATCCGTGATATTTCAACATCTCCACGATCACCCATGCATCATGATGATACAACCATCACCATCTGTAAGAAGATCCACATACCATGCTTGCCCACATAACAGCGCTCACCTGCTATGTTTGCTTCTGATCTTCCTCCATCTCCATTCCGAGACCAACAATATTTCTTCATATGTCCCTTCTTGCCGCAATGCCAGCACTCCATCTTTCCTTTGGACTTGGATCCATTCTCTCCATGGTTCACCAAACTCATTCTTTTTTCCTTCTATTTTCCTCTGATAATCAAAGTCACACCAGATGATGATTCAACTGTGCTCTTTCGTCGCATCTCACTAAGGACTGCACTAATCACATTATCAAAAGCAAGAGTACCAGAAACAGAATTGCTAATTGCCATAACCAAGCTCTGCTAGCTTTTTGGTAATGGGCACAAAAATAGAATGACTTTCATCTCTTCCTCTATTTTAATCTTAATCGAGGCTAACTGGATAACAACCGTATTGAAATTATTTAAATGACTAGCTACAAATCCACCTTCTGACATTTGCAAATTGTAAAGATGCTTTATTAGAAAAACTTTATTTGAAGTTGAGGGATTTTTATACAACCTTTTTAATGTGTCCATAGAACCCTTCGTAGTCTTCTCCTCTGAAATGTTGAATGCCACTGAAGCTGCAAGGCACAACCGGATAGTACCCATGCCTTCCTGTCTAGAAGATCCCACTCCTCATCTGACGTGCTTGATGGATTCTTCACTTTACCTTCCAGAGGTAGATAGAGATCTTTCTGATATAGATAATCATGCATTTGCATCTTTCATAGCTGATAGTTCTGGCCATTGAATTTCTTCACTCTGAACTTCCCTTCTTTTGCCATAGTTAGCACTCAAGTCAAGCTCCCACTCAATCCTGAATCCCAACCTCGCTCTGATACTACTCATTAGGATTCACTACATAAAATATAAAATATAGAAGAGCAATAAACAAGCAAAAGAAGAAACACACAATAGATGAGACAACAGTTTACATGGTTCACCCAGTGGACTACATTGACCAGAATTTTAGTCTTTTTATTTAAACAATCTGAACAGTAAAGGATACATAAAACACACCAATATAAAACACACACCCCAACTTCTTTATTTTTCTTCCAACTATATAAAGAAAAATAAAAAATTTGTAAATCTCAATTGCATGCAGCGGATACAATCTACAACCAGTTCTCAATGCCTGAGATTCGATACAATCTATGGCTAGATCTCAATGCATGAGATTCGATACAATCTACAGCTAGGTATCAAAACATGTAGGTCTTAATCTGCAGATTAATTTCAACGCCAAGTTTCCAATCCTTAATCGCAGGATAAAAAACAAAGTTTATCCCGTGACGATTGCATTTAACTTTCACTGGTTTCTAATTAGACTCCATTCCTAACAACTTGCTTGATTTTATAAGGTTATGAGTCATATAAAAAGATCTTTTAAGCATGTTTTAGTTATAGAAATATAATATACAATTATTTTTTAATATATAGATAGTTTCAGTTATTAAAATATAGTAACACCTTTAGTTAATACATAAGGGTTTTAATTTTGGACTTCTTGTTAACAGTTAATCTATTTCTTTCTGGTATACTGTGGTTGTAACTTTGGACCTTTTGAAAAAGAATCAAAGTTCTAAAATATTAAGATAAAGGACGGGTTTTAATGAAAGATCCTACCAAATTTAAAATTAAATCACCTGATCAAAATTTATATAATAAAGTGTAAATAATGAAGGTATATAAGGACGCCAAGTAGTAGGATATTTTAGTATACTTTAATTTTCTTTTTAAGAATTTATTTGATTTAGTTTTATATTAAGTTAAAGAAGTGTTGTATTTTGTATATAGGGTTTATGATTGATGTATATGATATATTTAAAATGTTACATGTTTAGTGATAGATTCTATGAAGATAAGGTGGTTTTAAAATGAAATGAAAATTTGGCATGCAAGTAATGGTTATGAGTAAACCATAAAAAACATTTGGAAGTATTTTGTATTTGCAATTTATGATTGATGTATATGATATCTTTAAAATGTTACATGTTTAGTGATAGATTATATGAAGATAAGGTGGTTCTAAAATGAAATGAAAATTTGACATGCAAGTAATGGTTATGAGTAAACCATGAAAAACATTTGGAAGTGGTTGAGAGCAACCATAGGTATGAAGTTGGATATGTACAAAAACAAAAAAAAAGTATGAAAGTGGATGAAAGGAATTGCATAGGTTGAAGGTAGTTAAGAATAACCATCAGTATGGAGGTGGTTGGGAGGAAGAACAAAGTAAGTTTGGTGTTGGTTATGGGTTAACAAGAAGAAAACCATTGTACGGTATGGTTGTGGGTTAACTAATTGAAAAACCTTAAGATGTGCACACAAATTGATGAGGATGAAGGGATATCCAAGAAGAAATCTATAGAATGCAATAATTTTTTTCTCCAGTTCCCAACACCCATTTTAAACCTTTAATCACTAGATCAATTAATTTTTAAAACCATTCCATAGTGCAAAACCATTTGGTAGAGAGAATGCAATAAATTTTAATATTGGGTCATTGGACTCAACAACTCAGAAGAATTCTTACCCATTGTCTTTGACTCTCTTTGTACAATATCCAAATTATTTTTCCCCTAAGAGCTAAGTTTATCACCATACACCTTGCTCCATTTCACCAAAGGAAATGTCCTTCATCACATAATCCTAACCACAAAATGATCACATAATAAAGATTAAAAGTTTTCCTATCGATTTTGGTATAGTATATAAGGATATATAATAGACTGAATGACCTGTAAGACTGATTTAATTAGTTGCACTCTTCCTACTAACGATAACCATCTACCTTTCCATGTTGGTAGTCTATGCTAAACTTTATTTATAATTGGATTCCATAATTCTATCCTCATTCCCCCCTCGAATAAGGGTATCCCTAGATAAGTTGGTAAATTTGTCTCCTCCATTTGAAGTAACATTCATGTCCTTGCTTTGATTTTAGTTGGGGTGTTTAGGAAGTAAATTTGGATTTTTTCCTATTAAATTTTTGGCCTGATGCTCTTTCAAATTCCTTTAATAGGTTATTCAAATCTCTGGTTTCATTTATCCTTTACCCTCCCAAAAAGGGTTGTATCATATACAAATTATTGATGATGTTAGTTACCCAAGATAGATACTTAATATTTAATATTGTATTGTATAATTGTATGAGCCATAAATTAATTATTGAGTAAAGAAGACCACATGTCAAATTAGAAATAGGTATGTCATAGAATCATATATGTAACTATTGGGGGAATATTGTCATATGTAATCGCAAGGAATATTGTCATATTATTATGCACTTTGTAACTCATGGAAAGTGAACCACCACATGGGTGATCTTGTAACTCATGGAAGGTGAACCATCACACTCTTATATAAAGAGAGATGTACCCCCATTGTAATTATGATGTATTCTTAGAGAAGTTGTGGCTCGTGGATCTACAGATATTAAGAAGTGGCTTCCTTCCCAAAGGAGCATTGTACGATGTTGCCCTACCTCAAGGGTATAATCACTCTCTATTTTATTATTAGCAATTTATTGTGCAATTTATTTATGAATGCATGTTTGATATTGTGAATGATTTATGGTATGAGAAGACACATTCACAACAAATGAGTGATGTTGTTGATGTTTTTACTAGCCTTAAGTCCACTTATAAGCCCATATTAATAAGCCTTCTTCAAGTGCCTACCCAAAACATCTACCATAATAATGAACAAATATGGTGATGGAGGATCTCCCTGGCTAAGGCCTCTCTTGGCTTTAAAAAACTATGTTACTAACCCATGGACCAACATTGAATATGAAATTGTAGAGACACAAGATTTAATCCATTTGCCCCATTTCTTTCCAAATCCAAACTTTTCTAATACTACAAGAAGAAAATTTTATTTAACCCCATCATAGGCCTTTCATATCAAGTTTTAAGATCACTGTTTTCTCTTCTCTTGAAGTTGCTAAATGCATAACTTCATGAGCTACTATGATCTTGTCCAAAATCTATCTCTCTTTCACAAATCCTCCTTGCTCTTTTGAAATTATTTTTTTCTAACAATGGTCTTAACCGATTTGCCATAACTTTAGAGATAATATTATATGCCATATTACATAGGCTTATGGATTGAAATGAATCAAACAATTCAACATCCTTCTTTTTTGGAATCAGGGTAATATATGTTATATTTATTTTATAAGGTATGAATTTTTTTACCCTAGAGTGTTCCACTACCACCAATAAAGAATCCTTTACTATATCCTAATTATGTTGATAGAATATTGCATAGAGCCCATCCAGACCTAAGGATTTATCCTTATTAATGTTAGTAAGTCTTAAAATTTTACCTGCAAGTATAAAATACAATGACATAAAAAATTACAGTAACACAGAGATTTTATGTGGAAACTTGCAATGTGCAAGAAAAACCACGGGGTAATGGCAACTACTTTATTTTATTGATTTCAGAAAAATTTATATTCACACAACTTTTGTACATGCAAGGGATCATTCCTTTTTATAGATAAATTAAGGAATGCTTCAAAACTGTTCGTTTCCTCTCCCAAAGGAAGACTCCAAAAATTGTTCGTTTTGTCTTCCAAAGCTACACGTCTAGAACTACCTTTCTAGACATTTAAAGCTAGATGTCTGGAACAACCCGTATAGATGTCTGTAGCTATCCATCTATAGATAGACGTCTGTAGATAGACATCTGCAGTCTAGATGTCTACAGTCTAGACATCTACAAACTAGATGTTGCAGACTAGATGCTTGTAGTCTAGACGTCTGCAGCTACCTTTTGTTGAAGAACATTAGATATCTGGATAGTGACTTCATCTCCTAACATTCTCCCACTTGAATTCAGTATACTAGAATTATTTGCCTATGTTTTTCCATCCATTGCTAATTGCCCACTATCGCCCGTATTACATTTTCAGCAAGCCTAGGGAAGTTTTGCACCTCTTAAACTTCTTTGTCTTGATCGACTTTGTAAGCATATTTATAGGATTCACTTCAATATTTATTTTCTGCAATATGACACTACCTTCTTCCACCATATTTCTTATAAAATTGTACTTAACGTCAACGTGTTTCATACGATCATGAAATGTTGGGTTCTTCGCTAGCTAAATAGCACTTTGGCTATCACAATGCAACATAACTTTCTCATGCATTATATTGAAGTCATCCAATAATCACTCTCGCCATATTACCTCTTTGTTGGCCTGAGTCACTGCAATATACTTTGCTTCAGTGGTTGATAAAGCCACCAAATGCTGCAACTTAGAAGTCCAATTCACAACTCCACTAGCAAGAGTGAAAGTATATCCTGTAGTGGAATTTCTCCCATCTCTATCTCCACCATAATCAGAATCCACAAAAACTATAACTTGCAAATTATCTGATTCATAGTAAATAGCAGCATCTGAAATACCTCTTATATATCTAAGTATCCATTTCACTACATTTCAATGCTCCTTACCAGAATTTGTGATGTACTGACTGATAACTCCCATTGCTTGGGAAATATTCGATATGGTGCTCACCATGGCATACATGAGGCTTCCTACTAGTGATAAATATGGTACACAAGATATACTTGTCTTCTCTGCTTTTATTATAGGACACTGATTAGAAAATAATCTTAAGTGTGAAAGAAGTGGGGTACTAACTAGTTTTACATTTATGCATATTGAAGTGCTGCAAAATCTTTTTCTATATATGATTTTTGACTTAACCAAACATTTCTTCATATTTTGTCCTTGTGTATCTTCATCCTTAAAATTTGGTTTGCTGCTCCTAAATCCTTCATTTCAAATATCCTAGCCAATTGAGCCTTTAGATCAATAATTTTCTTCATGCTGGAGCTTGCAACTAGCATATCATCAACATACAATAACAAAATAATAAAACTGCCATCATCAAACCTCTTATAGTATGCACAATGATTAACTTCACTTATGCTGAAACCTTGGCTCTTCATGAAGGTGTTAAATTTTTTGTACCACATCCTTGGCGCCTTTTTCAACCCATACAAATATTTCTTGAGTCAGCAAACTAAATTATCTTTACCTCTTTTTTCATAGCCCTCAGGATGATCCATATAAATCTCCTCCTCGAGATCACCATGCAAGAAAGCAATCTTTACATCAAGTTGCTCTAGTTCTAAATATTGTGTTGCTATAAGTGCAAGTAAATCTCTAACAATAGTCATCTTCACAACTAGAGAAATAATTTCATTACAGTCTATACATGAATTTTTCACATAACCTTTTGCCACTAAACGAGCTTTATAGCGTTCCAACAACCCGTCGTTGTTCTTCTTTACTTTGTACATCCACATGTTTCCAACAACCTTTCTTCTAGGTGGGAGATCCACAAGTTTCCCTATTTTATTCTTATGAAGTGCCTCAATTTCTTCCTCCCTGGCTTTCCTCCACTTTTTTGCATTCTTAGACTCTCTAGCTTCCTGAAATGAACTAGACTCACCATCATCAATTAACAAAGCAAAGAAGGACTGATAAACAGGAGAATAACTTTTCGAACACTTTTGTCGACGTGTAGATCTTCTAATCCAATGATCTATTGATTGTGTCTCTTGGTCTTATGACCATTGTGGCTGGTCTACTTATGCTACTTGATTTTCTGTATGCTAATCAAAAACTTTTGCATACTGATTTTCATATTGATCTTCGTTCATATCTACTTCAACTAGTGCAACATTAGAAGTTTGTTGTACCTCCTTCTTTGCATGGATTTTTCATCAAATAAAAAACATCCTGGCTAATAATTACCTTATGGGCAGTAGGATCCCACAGTCTATATCCCTTCATTGTATCTCCATAGCCGAGAAAAACACATTTGCTTAACTTTGGATCAAGTTTGGATATTTTTCTTTAGGCACATGGGCAAACACATCACAGCTAAAGGTACACAAATGAGAGTAATCAACTGGCTTACAACACCAAACCTCCTCTCCATCCAACGCAGTTGTAGGTGACATGTTAACAAGACAAACAGTTGTATTAACAGCCGTTGCACAAAACCTTTTAACCAACATGGATGCATTGAGCATGCTTCTTGCACATTTCATTATTGTGCAATTCATTTGCTTAGCTGAAAAGGATTGAAAATCCAACTAACTTCATATTATTTACAAACTCATTATATAGGCACTAATGGCCCAAAATACATAACCAAACCCATCAAATCATGGATTTGATCCAATATGCTTAACCATAAGCTACAAAAGTGCAAGGGAGAATGCACGTAACTTCTAAGTTAAGAGGAAAGGAATAATGCTAACTATAAGATCCATTTTAGCTATCTTGAAGTACACACTTCCTACTTTGAGTTCACACTTACTAACTAACACTCTAAATGACAACTAGAAGATAACTAGTGCCCACAAGTGCATGTGAGAAGGAGACTCACTTACAATTATTAATTTGCAAGAAATAAACTATGCAAACCTAGCTAGGAACTACTAGAGGGGTCATATGAGGGATCAAACATCAATCCTCATCATGCCTCCCCACAATAGAAGCATTGGCCTCCAAAGAGTAGGAAAGTCACGGGACATCTGATGAAAAGAAATCCAACGAGCCTAATGCGGCAGCTGTCCTCGCCGAGCCACAAGATATGAGGTGGTAGACCCCTAGCGAGTCTGTCGAGTCTTTGTGTCATAGACCTGATCGGAATCCAATGGTAACTGAGAATCAGGAACCACGTCCACAGGATGACTGATAGCTGGTGTTGTCTCCAATGTAGAGTCAAAGTACAACTTCAAAAGATCTACATTGACGACGTCATGAATTCCCAAGTGTGCGGGAAGATCAAGGCGAAAAGCATTCTCGGACACCTATTGAAGAATAGTATAAGGCCCATAGCGAATCGGTTTGATTTTACTATGAGTCTTATCAGTAAAACGTCGCTTGTCAAGATGCAACCAAACTTTGTCACCAACCTGAAATGGATGAGGAATTCGATGTCGATCCATGGCCTTTTTCTATTGCTATTGTGTCTTTTGCAAAATCTCAACCACCTTTGATTGCAGATTGTGCAAGTGCTGAATAAATGAGTGTGCCTTGTCTTGCTCCTTCCGAAGATGTGAAGTGACAGGAGAAGGCAAAGACAAAGGTAACTCATAAGGTGCCAAGGGCTGAAATCCCATACAAACCTCAAAGGGTGAATGACCTGTAGAAGAATGTAGGGCCCTATTGTAGGCATGTTCAATATGAGTGAGACTCAAGTCCCACTTTGTTGGTGAAGCGTGATGATAGATTCGTAAACTTTGCACAAGGGTACGGTTTACCACTTCAGTCCGCCCATCGGACTGCGGATGATAGGCGATGGAAAAGTTAAGGGAAACTCCCAAAATTTTCCACAAAGAATGCCAAAAGTGACCCACAAAGCGTGAATCACGATCCGATATAATGCTGGTAGGTAGACCAAAGGAACGCCAAATGTTGTCAAAGAAAAATTGGGCTAAGTCTGCTACGGAACTTGTCTTGCGGCATGGAATAAACTTAGCCATCTTACTGAATCTGTCAACCACCACGAACACACAATCATGTTGTCGCACTGTCATAGGAAAACCACTAACCAAATCCATGGAAATGCTTTCCCAAGGATGGGAAGGAATGGGCAAAGGCATGCCTAAGCCAAACTTCCTGTTAGCTGGTTTTGAGCGACAACAAACTGCACACTGTTTGAGAAATCTCAACACATCCCTCCGCATTTTAGGCCAATAGAAAAATCTTTGCAAGTGATGAAGTGTTTTGTGCTTCCCAAAGTGACCACCATAAAGTGTAGAATGAGCTTCCTTAAGAAGTGACACTCTAGGCTCACAAGGAACACAAACCTTGTCCAATTTGTAAAGAAGTCCTTCTTTGATGTAGAAATCTTGGAAAGGACGCAAATTGGAAGAAGAAGGCTTACTCACTTGCTCAAATATTTTCCCAAAATCAGGATCCTGTGAATACTTATTAGGCCAAGTCTGAAATCCCAAGTGTGAAGTGGACATAATTGTTAAGGCAAGAGCGGCAGGAGGCCTACTCAAACAATCAGCAACAGTATTACTCTTCCCCTTTTTGTACTTGATCACCAAGTGAAATTGTTGGAGGTAAGAGGCCCACTTCATATGTCTTGATTCTTCAATTTTACTTTGAGATTGTAAAAACTTGAGAGGCATATGATCGGTGTGTACTACTGTATCTTTTCCCAAAAGATAATGTCTCCAATACTTGATAGCTTGAACTAATGCATACAACTCCTTGTCATATGTAGAATAGTTCAACTTAGCAGCAGAAAAAGTTTCTGAATGATAAGCAACTGGATGACCATTCTGTTTGAGCACAACTCCTAAGGCAACTTTAGAGGCATCCGTTTCAATCTCAAAAGGTTGAGAGAGGTCGGGTAAAGTTAACACAGGTGTTGTACAAAGTTTCTTTTTGAGTTTCTCAAAGGCAATCTCTTGGCTTTTCTCCCAATGAAATGGAACTTTAGACTTAGTGAGATAATGCAATGGAGCTGCAAGGGTGGAATATTGAGGAATGAACTTGCGATAAAAATTCGCAAGTCCTAGGAAACTCCTTAACTCAGTGAGAGTTGTAGGAGGGGACCACTTAAGTAAAACATCAACTTTGGTGGGATCTACCTGAATTCCACTTTCACTAATCACATAACCAAGGTAAGAAACTGAAGTATTGCCAAAAGAACACTTGGAAGAATTGGCATATAATTGATTCTTCGCAAGAAGATCAAGGGTATGATGGATATGCCTAAGGTGTTCCTCCCAAGTTTTTGAGAAGATCAATATATCATCAAGATATATTATTACAAATTTGTCAAGTACATCACGAAATACATCATTCATCAACCTCATGAAGGTTGCAGGAGCATTAGTAAGACCGAAGGGCATGACCAACCATTCAAAGAGGCCCATCTTCGTCTTAAAAGTTGTCTTCCATGTATCCTCAGCTTGGATACGCACTTGATGATATCCACTTTTGAGATCTATTTTTGAAAAGAACTTAGCTCCTTGGAGCTGATCTAATAAATCATCAATGCGTGGGAGTGGATATCTATTCTTTATAGAAATTTTGTTCAAAGCACGAAAATCAATGCACAATCTCCAAGTGCCATCTTTTTTAAGAACCAACAAAATAGGTGAGGCACAAGCAGAAGTACTTTCCTTAATGAAACCCTTAGACAACAAATCTTCTATTTGCCTTTTTATTTCTTCATTTTGCAAAATAGATTGTCTATACATGGGAGCATTAGGTAGTGAAGAACCAGGAATGATTTCAATGTTGTGATTAATTGTGCGAATTGGAGGAAGAGACTTTGGCTCCTGAAATATGTGTGAGTAACTTTGCAATATTTTATCCATTGAAGAGTGTTGCTTTGGAATGGATGTGGATGTAGGAGTGTTTTGAGAGCGAATGAAAATTAGAGCAACATCACCACCTTTTTTAATTACTCTTTTTGTTTGCTTGGAACTTAGAATGATGTTAGGAGTGTTGGTGCTTTTAATGAGAAAAACCTGACCATATTTTTGAAGTGTGTAGGTTCTTTTGAAAGCATCATAAACAACTCTCCTATCATACTGAAAAGGTTGTCCAAGCAAAATCCCACAACAATCCATAGGAGTCACATCACAAGTGACTTGATCTATGAAATGTGGGCCAAGTGCAAATTTTAATGTGCAAGTGTGAGTGATTTCTGAGCCTCTTCCACTATCCTTCCAACCCAAAGAATAAGGTTGAGGATGAGGCTCCATAGGTAACTTCAAACGCTCGACAATGGACCTCGCAATTAGATTTTTCTGCGAGCCATTATCCACTATACAATCTGTTGCAAAATTATGGAGCAAATGAGCTCGAGTGATGAACAAAGCATCACGAGCGCCCTCTGATGAACTTACATTTACCAAGGTAACTTCATTGAGCTTACCTCGTAATTTCGTGTATACTCTACTTTCTCCTACTGACTCAAGGGGACCTTTGGAAGCATCCTCCTCTTGAGTAGTAATGACTAAACTCTTCTTTTTAAGCTTAAAACAATCAGCTTTTTCATGACCTTTCTTCTTACAATAGTTACAAAACTTTTTAGAAGAAGAAGAAGAAGAAGAAGGTTTAGAAGAAGAAGAAGAGGGAGTAGAAGCGGAAGGGGATGGAGAAGAAGGAGATGGAGAAGAAACATTCTTCTTTTGAGCAAAATTCTTCTTTTGTGAGAAAGAATTATTCCCTTTTGATGAGTTTGCAACCACTTGAGTAGCAGGTGCACGGAATGCCTGCGAATGCGCCTTAAACTTGTCCTCCGCAAGTTGCGCTTGGTTGAAAACTGAATCCAATGTGTCCATAGAAACAAACATAATTTCCCTGTACAAATGTTCCAACAAACCACTTTGAAATTTGAGAATCAAAGCTTTAATATCTTCCTCCACATTCAAAAGTATCCTGTACCTGTTGAATTGAAAGATATATTCCTGCACAGTCATATTAGTACCTTGCCGAAATCGAAACCACTTAATGACCAATTCCTTAGAATAATTGGAAGGATAAAAATTGGTCTTAAGACAATCTACAAGCTCATCCCATGAGGTGAGTTCATCATGACCTCTTTTTCTTTCAACAAGTACTTTAGCTAAACCAGAAAGTTTGAGTTTAGCATATGGAACCAGATCATCATCTGAAAGCTGAGTGTAAGAAAACCAAGAACTCATGTCAAGAATCCAACTATTCAAGACTTCAGGGTTCCGGGATCCATCATAAAGTGGCACTTCACAACGAACTCTCAGGCGAGAATCATGAGCAGAAGTTGAAGCATTATGGAGAGAAATATCATTTACCTTCATTGCAAGGTTACCAAGAACTTCTGCCATGGTAGTATCATTAGCCTTATCTGCTAAAGCATTTACAACATGTGCAAGTTCTGCCACTTGGGCAGCCAAGTCAGAAGCCATGTGAGACCGGGTATAAGCCAGAAGTAAAAGGGAAAAGCACTTAAAAATCAAGGAAAAATTGAAGATTCCTTGTTACAATGTTGTGCCCTGAAAATTACCCCTAAGGCTAAAAATTTAAAAATTTAAACTAACCTAAGGTTGACAATTTATATTTTATTAATTTAAAAATAACTTAAGTAAAAATTAAATATAATTAATCAAAGATTAATTAATTTACTTAAATTATTAAAAATTAAATTAATAAAAATAAAAATAATGACATGCAACCTTAGAATAGGAAAATTTAAAAAAAAATTACAAGTTTACCCGCAGTAAACTGAACTCCACTGGCTGTGTCTGTTTGTCTGACTGCACTGGCACGTTTCTCGAGGCAGCCAATCATGCAAAAAAATTTAGGTGCTTGGTACAAAAATTTTAGTGCCGATGATAAATTTGTGTGGTGTGGTAGCCTCGAGCTACGTGCGGTAGCGATCGTCTGGCGTTGGCAGAGGACATGGCACAGATGACGTTTCGTCAACTGTGGAGCGCGTGGAAGTCCGCGCCTGCATTTCGTGCAGGTGGGCGGACTTTCCTATCGACGCAGCGGAAGACGATAAGGCCGCGGCTCGTCAGCCATAGTAGGACCGACAGAGCCCCGAGCTTGTCGGTGGCCGCGGTGGGTGCAGCTCGATAGACTCGTCGGTCGTCACCACGATAGGCGGTACAAGCCGTCGGTGTCGGCCATGGTAGGCTCGACAAATCTGTAGGCCTGTCACCTGCGGTAGGCTCGACAGATGAGGCCTATCGCCGCGAAGGCTCGACAGACCGTCGGGCCGGCAGCCGTGGCGTAACACAACCGACCTCCCATCGACTGTGTTGGACGTCGACCGACGTCCGTCGACAGTCGACAGGCAAGGTCTGTCGATCGACGGACGTCCGATGGCCGACGTCGACAGGCGACAACGCTGACTCAACCGAGCCGCCTGCACAAGTTAGCCCTCGGCTCTGCTGAGATGGGGCCGAGGGAAAAAAAAAATAATTTTTTTTTTTACAATGCAAAATTAATTAATATATAAGAAGATTATATATTAATTAAAACTTAAGTTTTCTAACAAAAACTAAGAAAATTTTAAAAATTAACCAGGTGGGTTAATTTAAAAAACTAGAAAACTTGAACTATTACAATTATTAGCAATTATTTGAAGGCAAATTACCTTCAAATTTCTTAAAAATTGCTAATTTCTCCTTGCCTATCACCAAAAGTCCTTCAGTAGCTCTCCTTTCAAGATCCAGTCGACACACGACCAACGTTTGAAAGGCAACCAGATCTAAGTCGACACACGACCTAGTTTGATGATGCTCGATCTTCAAGACTCCGAAATGGCAGGAACTTCAGGAACAACAGGCTCCCTAATTCGCATTTCACCGTAGGAGAAATCCAACCCTGCCAAGGGATTTTTGTAAGAAAGAAATCGGGGTAAACTTCTCCTATACTTCTTGAGCATACGGAGAAAGTTGGAACGAGGATTTTGACGCCTAAGGAACTTCCTTCTGCGTATGGTTTTCAAGCTCCCCTTGAGCTTGAACCGAGTCCTCAATGAAAACAAGTTTCTCATAAGAAAAACTAATCTATCTCCTATCCTCTCACCTCACAAGCCCTAGTGTAAACTTGAACTAGGCTCTGATACCAATGAAAAGGATTGAAAATCCAACTAACTTCATATTATTTACAAACTCATTATATAGGCACTAATGGCCCAAAATACATAACCAAACCCATCAAATCATGGATTTGATCCAATATGCTTAACCATAAGCTACAAAAGTGCAAGGGAGAATGCACGTAACTTCTAAGTTAAGAGGAAAGGAATAATGCTAACTATAAGATCCATTTTAGCTATCTTGAAGTACACACTTCCTACTTTGAGTTCACACTTACTAACTAACACTCTAAATGACAACTAGAAGATAACTAGTGCCCACAAGTGCATGTGAGAAGGAGACTCACTTACAATTATTAATTTGCAAGAAATAAACTATGCAAACCTAGCTAGGAACTACTAGAGGGGTCATATGAGGGATCAAACATCAATCCTCATCATTAGCCATATAATTTTGCTGTGGAGTATATGGTACAATATTTTGGTGCTTAATACCTTCCTACATACAAAATTTATCAAATTACTTGGAGCAATATTCACCCCCATTATCTGACTTGAGACTTAAAATAAGCTTACCCAAAATTTTCTCTACTCGTGCTTTGAACTATTTAAATTTATGCAACGCTTCGAGTTTCTTCAGAAAATAATGACACTCTCCTAGAATAATCATCTACAAAATTTAGAAAATAGATAGCACCATTTAAGGACTAAGTGGGGACTGGTCCAAATATATCCGAATGTATAAGTTGTATAAAATCAAAACTCTTACCAGGGCTTGCAGTAAACGAAACCCTCTTTTGTTTATAAAAAATATAGTGCTCACACAAGTCTAAATTGCAAGATTTAATCCCAATAAGCGTACCTCATACACGTAGAATTTTGAGATCTTTTTCACTCATATGTCCTAGGCGTTGATGCCATAGCATTACTGCATCCTGAGCATTTCTAGAATTTATTATTGTTGCATGGTTTGTCACCGTATCACAAAATAAATGGTATAGGTTCCCATAAGATTCTCCTTTTGCTACTAGAAGAGCTCATCTAGTAATTTTGCAGTAGTTGTTATCAAAAGTGACAGAATACCCTAGATTATCCATCATCTTGATTGAGAGCAGATTCTTTCTCAAATCAGACACATGTCGTACATCACATAACATCCTTTCTCTACCATCGTCCATACTGATCCTTATATCTCTTCTTTCCATAATTTCTAAAGGATGATCATCACCTTAGTAGACCATCCCACCATAGTATAGCTGATATTTTTCAAACTAGTCTTTGTGAGGAGATATGTGGAAAGATGCACCCAAGCCCAATACCTAGGTATATAAAATATATCTGTTGTTGCTAATACAGAAAGCCTCACATGTTGCCATCTCTCCTAAATATGTTATACAGGCCTCAATTAATGGCTGAATTTGCTTTTCACTATTCTTTTTCCTTTTTAATTGCCAACAGTCCTTTGAGTGCCCTGGCTTCCCACAATGCCAATACTTCCCTTTCTGCTTGCATCCTTTAGACTTAGATTTGGATTGTGATCTACCCTGTTTACTCCTCTCAAAATATCAACCTCTCACAAATAGGGCTTCATTGGTTGAGGGTTCCAAAGATATTTTTTACCTCAACTCTTCTATCAACAAAGCAACTACCACATCAAATTTTAGAGCTCCTGACGATGCATTACTGATGGTCATCACCATATAATCCTAGGTGTTCAGGAGGGAAAAAATTAGGGTGATAGCTTTGTCCTTATCCTCCATCTTCACACTAACTAAAATAAGTGTACTGATAAGGGTATTAAACTCATTTAGATGATCTTCTATAGATGAATTCTCCTTTATCCTTAGGCTATAAAGCTATTTTTTAGAAAAATCTTATTTGTTGTTGATTTTGTTTCATACAACTTTTCAAGCTTCTATTAGAGGGCTTCTACGATTTTTTATTTTTTTATCAACATTGAACAATCCAGAGTCTGTTAGGCAAAGACAGATTGTAGAAATCGCATTTTTATCCAGCATTTCCCACTCCTCATATTTCATGTTGCTTGGTTTACTCACGACCCCTTTCAAGTCTAGAGCTTGGTCATTTTGAACTATCAAATCCTCTACCTTCATCTTCCATAGAGCGAAGTTCCTGCTATTGCAAATATGTTGAATATTTTCTATGTTATTCTGGTGGGGTTAGCACTAAAAGGTACCAGACACTCTATACCTATACTCACCGAGGTCCGAGGATTTTATTAGGTTGAGGGAATTGACTTTGGTGAGATTTTTCTTCTGTGGCTAAACTAACTTCAATTCAAGTTTTGTTGGCTATTTTTGTTGCTTTTGATTTTGAAATAGAATAGATGGATGTAAAGACAACTTTTCTACATGGTGAACTTGATGAAGATATATATGTCACAACCAGAATGCTTTAAGGTAAAAGGTAAGGAGGACCTGGTATACAAGCTGAAGAAGTCTTTTTATGGGTTGAAGCAGTCTCTAAGGAAGTGGAACCAAAAATTTGACAGGTTTGTCTTGACACTTGGTCTTAGAAAAAGTAAAGCAGATCCATATGTATATTTCAAAAAGGAAGGTGGATTTATTTTATCATTGTATTGTATGTAGATGACATGCTATTAATTGGTAACAGTAAGGAGATGATAACATTGCTAAAATCTTAACTTTTGAGTTTGACATGAAGGATTTGGGTGCTAAATTTTTTTTTTTGGGTATGAAAATAATAAGGGATCGTGCAAATAGAAAGTTATGGTTAAATAAAATGAAATATGTTGATATGATACTATAGAAGTTTAGGATTCATGATTGTAAACCAGTATGTACTCCATATCTGGTTGGTCAAAAGTTATCTGTTGCACAGTGTCCTAAAACAGATGAGAAAATTGAAGAAATATATCATGTTCCTCATTCTAGTGTTGTGGGTAGTCTGATGTATGCAATAGTCTATACTAAACCTGATATTGCACATGTAGTGAGAGTAGTTAGCAGATATATGTTAAATCCAGGAAAGGAACATTAGACTATTGTGAAGAGGATCTTCATATACTTGTGTGGAACTATAGATTATGCTATATTTTATGAAGAAAAATATGGAGACAATGATATTGTAAATCTATAAGGGTTTGTGGATAATGACTGGGCTAGAGATATTGATAAGAGAATATCAATGAGTGCTTATATGTTCAGGCTGTTTGGAAGGGAAGTAAGTTGGATGAGTAAAAAGCAATCAGTTATTGCTTTATCCACTATATAAACAAAGTATATTATAGAAACTCATGCCAGTAAAGAAGCAGTGTGGCTACAAAGATTGTGTTCAACAGTTGGTATTAAATAGAAGGCTGTTGGAATTAACAGTGATAGTCAAAGCATAATATTTCTAGCAAACAATCCTAGTTTTCATGATCGATCAAAACATATTGATATAAAGTATCATTTTGTGAGAGAGATGGTTGAAGAGAACCGAGCAATATTGGAAAAAGTTGATATAGAGAAGAATACTATTGATTCATTAACAAAGGTTGTACCTGCTCATAAATTTTCTTGGTGTAGAGGATCTATGGGTATGGTTGCCCTTGATAGTTGACAATGGCAGTTGTTAGCCCCTATGGAAAGTATTCAACAAGTGGAAAAATGTTAGAAATATGTTGAATATTTTCCATGTTATTCTGGTGGGGATAACACTAAAAGGTACTGGACACTCATTACTTATACTCAACGGGGTTTGGGGCTTAGACCCTTATGGGATTTTAGGGTTACTATATTTGAACCCATGCTTTTTTGCCCATGATATTGTAAGCCTTTGTTATATATATCACACTTGCATTAGGGTTTTAGGGAGATAGAAGAAGAAATTATTGTATTGGAGATGATCAATTTAATGTAATAATAAGATAATATTGTGTTTTTTTTCTGGGTTGAGGATTTCTAGGATAAATATTGTGTAATGTGTGAATATACGATCTTACTCTTCTGATTCTGTTATTACTACTTTTTTGATTTAGATTATCGGGGCTCTTTATTTCTCTTCACCTGCAATCAAATTTCTCAATCTCGAACTTGGTTAGACCTCTTGTCATGTTTTCAACTCCCACTCGCACAAAACCCTAGGCTTTGATACTAGATGTTAGTAAAATTTAAAATTTTACCTACAAGCAGAAAATACAATGACAAAAAAAATTATAGTAACATAGAGATTTTATGTAGAAACTTGCAATGTGCAGGAAAAACAATGGGGCAATGGCAATTTCTTTATTTTATTGATTTCAACACACTTTACATTCACACAACTTGTGTACATGCAAGGGATCGTTCCTCTTTTATAGATAAATGAAGGCTCTGAAAATTGTTTGTTTCCTCTCCCAAAGGAAGACTCTGAAAACTGTTTGTTTTATCTTTCGGAGCTACACATTTAGGAGTTACCCATATGGAGCTAGATGTCTAGAACTACCCATCTAAATATTTGGAGCTAGACGTCTAGAACAACCTGTCTAGATGTTTGGAGCTATATGTTTGTAGCTGCCCATATGGAAATCTATATACTAGACGTCTGTAGATAGATGTCTACAGCTAGACATCTGCAGACTAGACATCTGTAGTCTAGATGTCTGCAGACTAGAAGCTGTAAACTAGACGTCTAACATCTGCAGTCTAGACGTCTACAGTCTAGACGTTTGCAGTCTAGACGTCTGGAGCTAACTTTTGCTTAAAAAAATTAGAGATCTAGATAGTGACTTCATCTCCTAACATTTAAGAGAAAGGAGCTAGACGAAATTCTTCTAGAGAAATAAGCTCCATTAGTTTCCTATTGTCTTCATTTATCATAACTTAAGGATCTTCTTGTAGAAGTTTATCATTAAGAACTTCAAACTCCTATAATCTTAGAATATTCTAGTAAAAATATCTTGTTTGCTTACTGATTTCACTATGGTATTTAATCCAAACCTCTTCTACTAATTTAATTCTACTAATTCTAGATGCTGATCTCTGTACTATTACCATCCTGTGAAAAAAATGTATTTTTATCTCCTTTTAACCAAGTTTGTTTTGATTTTAACCTCCAAAATTTCTCTTCCTTACTAAAAATATTTTGATATTCACTAAGTAACTCACTTTCCTCCAAGCTTGGATTATTATGATCACCTTTTTAGAATTTTTAAAGTTTATCTTTTAGTTCTTTCTTCTCAAAAATGTTTCCAAAAGTGTTTTTGTTCCATTTTGTTAATCTATGTCATTAATTTAATTTATTTTGAAAGTGTATACAACCCATCGTCTCCTTAAGAATTCGATGTTTGTACTATCATATCAATAAATTGAATATGGTATTCCCTCATTTTCTCATATTTAAAATATGATATTTTTTTAAATTCACTTACCACAATTTTATATTTTATTGGCTACTGATCTAAATCAATCCATGTCAAGGTATTAATTTTACTAGAAGTCCCTTCATATAGCCACTGATCTAAGAGAATGCATCTATCTAAATTTTTCTGCTATTAGATTTTGGCCTCTCATGTTGTTGGTCCATGTATAGTTGTCTTATTCAAACTCAGCCTTTGATAGATTATTGTTTTGAACAAACGCTGAGAAATCTCTCATACTTTGGGTTAGTTTTCTAATTTTTCTAAATTTTCATCCAGCTTGGTTAAGGCATTAAAATCTTCTATGATCATGAATCGGGTTTCATGGTCTTTACTTCTCATAAAGGCTTCAATCCCACTCGAAACTTCTAATTGACTTGACTGAGTTGTAGGTCCATAAACATTGATAAGGATGAAACAAATATCTGCAAATAAGAATGTGACTAAAAAGGCTATCCAATGCCTAGTTTTGTAAATGGTTACATAGGAGGTTCTAATAGTATTCCAACAAGTTAAAAATTTCCCTATATCTCCTTCAGAATCTATTACATCTCATTCAAATCTCGCCCATACCGCTTTCATAGTTTTAAAAACTTATTTTATCATTTTAGTTTTTTGGATACAAAGGATATTAGGCTTATTATTTATAAAGAGGTCCTTGATACACCTTTGCCTTGAGGGGGTATTAACACCCTTTATATTCTATGATATGGTAATCATATCTCGTTAGGAGCTATTGGTCCTGCTTGCAAATTATGAATATCATTTTGTTGTTTGGTAAAGAGAAATCCAACTAACTTAGTTTATGTTCCTTTCTCTATGTTTACTCTTGTTTCTCTAGATCTCGCTTAATAATTTGAGGGTTTTTCTCTTTTTACCTTACCTGTTTCAAAATGTCTTATTATTCTATCCCTTAATATTCTTTCACAACTTTATTTTTCCTTAGATTTATCCTCTCCTGGCCTTACTATGGAAGCATTTGACTTGTCCTACTCATTTTTTGATATTTCCTTATTAATGGTAGATGTATTAACATCTAACATTGTATTTTCTTTACCATTTTTTTTCTCTTGAATGGTGCATGGTACTTCAAGAGAGTCTTTAAAATCTGATTTGACACATATCTTAGGTTCATCGAGAATGATTGTACCTAAATCAAGATCATACTAAATAGACGATTCCTTGTTAATATGCTGAACTTATTGTATTGTATCCTCTAATATTTGATCTAATTTTTCTTCATAGGCTAAAGCCTCAAAAGAGTTGGTATTTCTTTCAATATCCTTCCTTATTGGTCTCCACTATTTATTTGCTTTCATTTATCTATTTTCTATTTTTGAAAGTTGAAAACCATCTTCATTCATATCCATTTGTAAGTTTCACTTGTGGATTTCTATAAATGATTCAGCTTGACTCTTCTTAAGGTATTATCTCTCAATGTGCTCGACCTCATGACATCTTATACATCTAAAATATATGTTTACTTAAAATGATTGATTCTGGTAAAGGTTTACTTCTATCAATCATGATCAATATCTGAGCATAAATAACCAAGAAGTCATGTTTTGTAGTTTTTGAAATCTCAAGGAATCCTCCCACAGTGTTGCCTATTTTCTCTTGAAGGTATCCATTTTCCAAAACTCAATGGGTAATCCATACTGGTACTAGGGATAGATTTATATTTTTTAGGTGAAAAGCCTTCATACCCACGGGTAAGGAAGAGTCATGCTCTTACAATAAACTAATGACCCCCTTTTTAGGATTCTATCTCTTTCTTCTTTAGAACAAAAAATGGCTAGGAAGAAACATTTGGGAAGAAATTATAGAATCACTCCTGGAGACTTCCAACTCCTATCAATCCATTTTCTCAAGGCTGAAGCCCTTGGCATTTACCCATTAAATTTACGAAAAATTATCTTATCTTTGAGAAATAATGATCTATCCTCTATGGTTTTTTCACTAACCTCTACTACTAGAAATGATTCTAAATATTTAGCTATAAATCAACCCATGGGAATGAAACTAAAACTCGAAATCTATTGAAATTTACCATAACATCTTATAGCGAATATAATATTTGATTAAAAAATTATAATAATTTGCAAGCAAAATTTCCAAAATAAAGAATGAAAAAATAAACTTAGCTAAAAAATAGAATGCCAAGATAGAATGTCTTGACTCACTTAAGCCCTAGCTCTCTATTGCTTCTCCATCATCCGAACCCTATCTGACATATATTTATAATTTTGATTTTTGCAACTTGAAATATCGTCATTGCCCTTGTTATGGATGGCTGACTTCATAGGATAAATCAAGGTTATGCATATGGGGTCGACTCCAAAATATATTTATAAAAATTTGACGAATCGATTTCAAAATCCAGGTGAATAGTTTTGAAACACATGTAGAAGGTTCACTATTATTAGGGGTAATGTTGAAAATTTAAACTTAAAATGGTCAAATTATTATAAAATTGGGGCGAATCGATCCCAAAAAAAATTTGCACCTAGAAATTTTTGGCTAATGGACCCTAGTCAAGGATCCCAAATATTAGTCAATTCCAAATTTTAAAAATCCTAATTTTAGCCAATTTTATGAAAATAACCACTATGCATAACCCTGGGATAAAGTATGGATTTCTAAAAGTGACCTTGGGCTCATTCATATCGAGGTTTGAGCTTAGGTCTCTTGAATTAAAATCCAAAGATATACCACTACAATATCCTTCACATTTCAAGGGACAAATTTACATTAATGAATAATAATAAATATTTTAATAAGAATATGTTTATTAAATTTTTATTATATTTATGAAAATATTATATAGAAATGTTATTTGGAATTGAAGCAGTACTATCTATATTAGATCATAATCACATATAATATAATATAATATAATATATATATATATATATATATATATATATATATATATATATATATATTTCTTAATAAATGACATAATCACATAGTATTACATCATAATCACATAGTAATATTATAACTTATTATTGGTGTGGGCGAGTGTGAGGGGTGGGTGTGTGTTAAATTCCCTATTGATAAGCATAGTGAGGGGTCATGGTTAGGATGAGAATGCTCAACACTGTGCGTTGGTCGTAGGGGGGGTTTCTAACGTTAACCAAATAAAAAAAAATTATAACTTAATTATTATGCATGTACCGTTGAACATATAAGTTCTTAAAAGATGAAAAATTTAACCAATTAAACTACTACTATTTAATATTGAAAATATAATTTTTAAATAATTATACAAAAATAAATATTATAATAATAAAATAAATATAAAATATAAAGGATATGTTTATACTTTAAAGATAAAAAGATTGAAATTATTAATCTAAAAATCTATTCATGTATAAATAATTGTATAATTGTAAGATACCCAGGTTCAAATTTCCGACACAACCTATTTGCAAGGTAGTAGAACCTCCGACACAACCTATTTGCAAGGTAGTAGTCTGATCGAAATCCTCTAAGTGTCTATCATACCGATGATAACGATATAAATTTTGATTTACTGGTGGTCCTCTTCACACCAGGTCAACAATAATGATGATAACGATATAAATTTCGATTTACTGGTGGTCCTCTTCACACCAAGTCAACAATAACGAGACAAAATAGGTTTAATAGAGCAATCCCTGTGATTGTGATTTGAACCCTGCGCTTGTCAGCTACTAAAAATAATGTGGTTATGACCAACTCTTCTATGTAGCCAAAATAAATAAATAAATTAATTAATTGTAATTGTTTGTTTAAAAACTTCAAGAGACGTGTTGTGAAGATGAGAGATTACAATTTCCAAAAGAAAAACATATTCACATAATTTATATAAAGAATGTCCACGAGGGCTAGGTGGATTGGTAAGAAGTTGAGCACTTACCAAGAGGAGACCTAGGTTCAAACCTCGTAGGCACACCCAATCTAGGGTAAAGGAAGAATTTTGATTTGAATCCGTTGAGTGTGCGCCAGATTGATGATAGCGGTACAAACCTCGAGCCACCTAGGGTCTCCCTCACCTCGAGTTATGTTTACCAAGGCAAGATAAGGGTTATAGTGGTAGCACACACTACAATAAGAGGTAATGTGAATTGACCCCACGACCAATTGTTCAAAAAGAAAAAGTAGTTGCTAATTCCTCTATGTATCAAAAAAAATTATATAAAGAAAGTGGTACATGAACTTATTTTAAAAATAAATTTTATATAAAATTAAATGATATTAAAAGATTTAAATCACTAATTTTAGTGACTATTACATATAAATTTTGGTAAAATTATATTTATAAGAACAAAATTTGATTTTAAAATATATTGAAAACAATGATCAAATTATTAATTTATTTTTAATTATAATATAAGTATTTAAATAAGGTCGCATGGATTTATAGGTACAAAAAGTAAGAGTAGTATAAACCTTAAATCTAGAATACATTCATGGAATGGTGGAGTATAAATGGGATGTAAATATGCAAAGAAAATAGAATATATGATATGTAAGGTTGAATATAGGAGTTGGATGCAAAATAGGACATTGTATATGAACGATACAATGTACATGTGTACCTAAAATCATGTTTTATGTCATTTGTATATATTATGTAACAATTTTAAAAATAAAATATATATAAATTAAATGACATTAAAGGAGTTAAATAATTAATTTTAGTGATTATTTTTTTTGAAAAAATTGAAAAAAACTTGTATTAAAACATTGATCAGTTACAATTGGGATAAGATACATCCCAGCCGAAAACAATGAAAGCACATGATTACAAGAGAAGAGGAAGATTTGCACTGGATCCAAATCTCTTGAACCAATACCAAGCTAGCTGAGAGAGCTGATAGGTTAGTTACAACAACTTATCGCGAAAACACGAAGCAAACACCAACTTCACCTCTATCCGCGAAAAAGCTACAAGTCACGAAATCGCGACACAAGACTCCTCTGACCGCAAAAAAGTCAACCTGTCGCGAAATCGCGACAAAAATCCAACCTTGGCCGCGACGGAGCAACATGTCGCGATATCGCGACAACTTTCCCAGCCGCGACGACGGTAACATGTCGCGAAATCGCGACAACTTTCCTCCCTTGGCCGCGATGGCGCAACATGTCGCGATATCGCGACAATTTTCCTCCCTTGGCCGCGCCGGCGCAACATGTCGCGATATCGCGACAACTTTCCCTCGGCGGCAACGACGGCGCAACATGTCGCGAAATCGTGACAACTTTCCTCCCTTGGCCGCGACGGCGCAACATGTCGCGAAATCGCGACAACTTTCCCGATGCGACGGTGCAACATGTCACGATATCGCGACAACTTTCCTCCCTCGGCCGCGACGGCACAACATGTCGCGATATCGCGACAACTTTCCTCCCTTGGCCGCAACGGTGCAACATGTCACGAAATCGTGACAACTTTTCTCCAGCAGACACAACATGTCGCGATATCGTAGTTTTCCTCCAATGGCCGCGATGGCGCAACAGGTCATGAAATCGTGACAAAAACCATACTTAGCTTTTTCATTGATCATTGTCTTAAGGATCTTTCAACGACAACTTCCCCTCGGCAGCGACGATGGCGCAACATGTCACGATATCACGACAACTTTCCCACATCGGCCGCGACAGCGCAACATGTCGCGATATCGCGACAACTTTCCCTCGGCGGCGGACGGTGCAACATGTCGCGATATCGCGACAACTTTCCTCCCTTGGCCGCGATGGTGCAACATGTCGCGATATCGCGACAACTTTTCCTCCCTGGCCGCAACGGCGCAACATGTCGCGATATCGCGACAATTTTCCTCGACGGTCGCAATGGCGCAACATGTCGCGATATCGCGACAACTTTTCTCCAACAGCCGCGACGACACAACATGTCGCGATATCGCGACAGCTTTTCGCCAATGGCCGCGATGGCGCAACAGGTCACGAAATCGCGACAAAAACCATACTTAGCTTTTTCATTGATCATTGTCTCAAGGATCTTTCAAGGCCCTGCCTAATCACCTCATCTGCAATAGGCATGTCACTGTGCAGCTGCACCCCTACCTCTTTCGTAGCACCCATCTTAGCCAGGAAATCGACCGCTTTGTTGAAATCTCTGCTCACATATACGGGAATCACATCATCTAATTCCCTCCATAATTTCTTGATTTGAGAGACCAGAATCCTCAACCTCCAAGCGTTCAACGAAAAGTTCCTCATGCAGTCTAGAGCTCCAACCAGAATTTGAGAATCAGATTCAAGAATTATCCTCCTGTGACCCTGAGTAACTGCCCAAATAGAGGCAGATTTGATAGCAATGGCTTCTGCTTCATTATTTGTGGCTCTACCCAAACCCTGCAGTTCCCAATAAAGCACTGATCCCTCATGATTTCGGCAGACCACGCCAATACCGGCGCTACCCGGATTGCCCTTTGCAGCTCCATCAGTATTGATTTTAATCCAGCCTTCTGGGGGTGATTTCCAACTGGTTCTGTTCTGTCCCTCTCTCTGGTCAACTCCCTCTTCCATTGGCCCAGGAACAACCCGAGTTTCCTCTTTAGCGTAGACGACAACAGTTTCGGTGACTTTGCTCCAGATGACCTGCCAAACTCCATCTAGCGAGGAAAAGGTTTCTCTAAAAATTCTAGCGTTTCTCTCCAACCACACTTGCCACCAAATGAAGTTTAAACCAAGCTCCCACCCAATTTGAAGAGCTTTGGATGTAAATCTACCCCGCTTCCATCTTTCCCAAATATTAGTCCGATTCATGTCACCATTAACCTGGATTTTATAATGAGAGAGCCAGCGCTTCCAAATCTGACGCGTGAAAGGGCACTCAAACATCAGGTGATCAGCTGTTTCTTCGTTCTTATGGCATAAAACACATTGAGAAGGGCCGATGATTCCTCTACATCTGAGATTGTCAAAAGTGAGAATACCATTGTGCATAAACTGCCAAGCAAAAAAGTTTACTTTCGGCCAGCCCTTAGAGTGCCAAATCTTTCGCCAATCCTCAACCGAAAAAGAATGGGGGGAGGGTCTGGGAGGATCTTGTCATATCCGTCCTTCACTAGTATAAACACCAAGGCTCCCATAGCCCCAAGCTAATTCATCCTCCTCGTCTCTCCCTGTGAGAAACCTTTCTGTCAAGATTTTGGATAAGATGGGTGCCAACTCCGGGGGGATAGGAATTGGCCACTCCTCCAACCTCTTAAACTTCTTAAACCTATACTCCCCCAGCTGAGAAGTGTTGAAATAACTTTCAATGTGGACCCAACCCATGATTTCTATGGCAGATTTTATTGGAAGTAACTCGGGGAACTCAACAATGATGGGTGGATACTGATCCCAAGAATCAGTCCAGAAACGGGCCTTCTCCCCTCTCCCCACTTTCCAAAATAGCTGATCTTTAATAACCTGAGATCCTAGCTTGAGAGCCTGCCACACTAAGGATCCAATACCATCCAGAGGGAAACGGCCCACCTCATTGGGGTTAACTTGACCCAAATATTTACTCGTGAGAATTCTACTGAATAAGGAAGTTGGTTGGGAAATCCACCTCCAGTACAACTTTCCAGCCAAGGCTTGATTATTTAACTTGGATCCTCTCAGTCCCAGTCCACCTTTTACCTTGGGCTGAGTGACTTTATCCCAACCCACTAAGGCCCACTTTCTTTTTCCGTTAGCTCCTTCCCACAAAAACTTCCTAGCCATCCTGTCCAACTCTTTCCATATTGTAAGCGGGGCAGCCAGGATAGAAAATTTGTAGATTGGCATGGCTTGAATGACAGACTGTAAGAACGTTAATCTGCCACCATAACTTAACCACTTGTGAGACCAGTGATTAATTCTGTCCTTGATACACTCCAGCATATTCCTCCAAGTGTCTAATTTCAGCCTCTTGAAGTGCAAGGGGATACCCAAGTAAACCACAGGGAGAGAAGTCCTAGTGAATCCCAGGATTTCTAAAATTCTGTTCTGAAGCCTGTGCTCCAGATTAAAAAAGACCACTTTGGATTTCTTGTCATTAATGACCTGTTGAGTAGCCCTGAGATAGACATTAAGAGTATCTCTAATCGTTCTAGCTTCCCTGATGCTGGCTACTCCCATCAAACCAGTGTCATCCACAAACTGCAGGTGCGATACAACTTCATCCCCCACCCTAATACCCATTAATCTGCCTTGCTGTCTTCTCCTCGTTAAAATTCTGCCAAGACCTTCAGCCAGAATGAGAAAAAGATAAGGGGAACAGGGATCCCCCTGGCGCAGACCCCGAGAAGCTCCAAAAGGTTGCGAAGGAAGGCCCTTGATAAGCACAGAGTAAGTCGGGGAAGAGACACAGCTCATAATCCACTCAATCCAGCCTTGAGAGAAGCCGAAGGCTGCCATCATTTTAGCCAGGAGGCTCCATTCAACCCTATCATAAGCCTTTGACATATCCAATTTAATGAACATCCCTTTATTACCAGAAGTGTGCATTGAATGGATTGCTTCCTGGGCCACAACCACCCCATCCAGAATCTGTCGTCCCTCAACAAAGCCTCCTTGCTCAGAGGAGATAATGTTGTGAAGAAGAGGTTTTAGGCGCTCAGCCATTACCTTTGTGAGTATTTTGTATACCACATTACATAAGGCAATAGGCCTATAATCTGAAATATGAACCCCCTCCTCCCCTTTTGGAATCAAGGTAATGAACGTGTGGTTTATAGCTTTAAGCATTCTCTTATTTTCTCTGGATTCTTCAACAACAGCCCTTACATCTTCCTCTAAGCAGTCCCAGAAAGCCTGAAAGAACTCAATTGGGAAGCCATCTGGACCAGGAGTTTTACCAGTGCTCATTCCAAAGACCACAGTTTTCAATTCATCCCTATCAATGGGTTTAAGGAGGGCCTGATTTTCATCCTCCAAAATAATAGCAGGTATGACAGAAATAACTTCATTTTGGGCCTCTACATCTTGAACCACACTTTCCTTAAAAAGCTTTGAAAAATAATCCATAGCATGGGAATGAATACCTGGAAGAGTATCAAAGGAATGACCGTTCTCATCTTGAAGGGCCTCCATCTTATTCATCTGTCTTCGAGCACAAGCAGTCCGATGAAAGAATTTTGTATTTCTATCCCCTTCTAATAACCAGGAAGTTCTTGCTCTCTGTTTCCAATAGATCTCCTCCTGGTTGTCAATGTCCTCAACCGCAGAACGCAAGGCATCATCCTCAACTTTGAGCTGATCAGTTATTACTCCTTCTCTAAACTATTTTTGGACCTCATCCCAGCGGGCCACCAACGGAGCTCTTTGGGTCTGGAAGTCAGATTTATTAGAATGCCTCCAATACTTCAACTGAGATTTGACATATTGAAGTTGTTTGTGGATTCTAAACATAGCTCTCCCATAAGTCAGGCGGCCCTCTTCCCACCACTGTGGAATTTTCTCCCGAAGTTCTTCTTTCTGAAGCCAAAAATTCTCAAATCTGAAAGGTTTGTGATGGATCCCCATCCTAGTCCCGCTTTCCAACAGAATAGGACAGTGATCAGAAACAGGGCCTGCCAAAATCTGAAAATTGATATTCCATTTTACAAACACCTCCTCTGAAAGCAAAAAGCGATCTAGCTTCACCTTCCTACTATGGGGCTCCCGCCTTTTATTAGTCCAAGTGAAGTTATTGCCAGGACATTTAATGTCCACTAAGTGCAAAGCCTGGACTTGAGCAATCATGAACCGGTCCCCTGGATCCAAAAGAGGTGATCCCCCTTCCTGGTCTCTAGAAGATAATTTAGCGTTAAAGTCCCCCGCTATAATCCAGTCTATATCTTCCCTTGATGCTCGCATGTCATGCACAGCCTTCCACTGCCGCCGCTGACCCTCTAGAGTTTGAGAACCATAAAAGTTAGTGACAAGAATGAATTCTGCAGAGACATTATTCCTAAACAGGGAAGTGAGAACACCCCTCCAGGCAAGGTGTTCTATTGCAGACCATTCCAGAGAGTTCCACAGAGTAACAATCCCCCCTGAGGCACCTTGGGCAGCCACATCCATATGACCAGCACCCCTCCAAATTCTGTTGACTGTTTTAGACATAAGATCCAAAGACATCTTGGTCTCTTGTAAAAGCAAAAAATCAGTATTGCTATGCTCTAATAATCTTTGAACAACAGATTGATGGGTTCTGCTGTTTAAACCCCTCACATTCCAAGATTGTATAATCATGGGTTACCCTGGGAGCAATAAGAGTCAATTGTCCTCACCAATCCTCCCATGATCAATTTGTCTCCCTGGGCTGCTAGCAGCTCCTTATTGGATCTTCTACCAGCTCCCTGAGAATTACTATTTTTGGATCTTTTTTCTATCTGGGTTATCCCCAAAGATGGCCTTTCCCTATTTTTCTCTGCCATCCCCATGCGAACATCCTGAGAAACTGTCTGCTCCTGGTTATGGACTACTAAGGCACCAGAACACACTGGCTGTGATACCTCAGAGGGATCAACTATCTGCTGAATGACAGGAGAAGATGAGAGGGGGAGTTGCCCAGGAACAACAGAGGTTTCCTTGAAACCCTCCAAGCCCTCCATAGAGTGATCCTCATCATCAACCAATGACTTAAAAATCTCATACCTATTAGCAGGCCTGAGATGAGATTGCTCCTTTCCCTTCTCTTTCTTTGTCCGTCTTTTTCTTCTAGGTTGTTCAAAACCCTCTCTCTGAACTTCCTGGCCCTGACTGGTGCTAATAGGATCTTTATTGGGTGCAGCCTTATCCTCTTTAGGCGAGTTTGGCACTCCTGAGGAGGCCTCCATATTGGCATTCATATTAAGAGGACAGAAACGGGCCAAATGTCCATGCTTGTGGCAAACCCGACATCTAAAGGGTAGGGCCTCATAGTCCAACTGTTGAATCCAGGAAAGACCTGCCAGTTCAATTTCCAACTCTGTCGGCAAAGGCTGGCTCAGATTCATCTCCACACATATTCGAGCATACACCGCCATGCTCCCTTCAATAGTGTCTCTGGCAACACCCAGATGTCTACCAATCGAATTGCCAATCATTGCCAGTACTTGCTCACCCCAGAATTCCATTGGAAGAGCATATAATCGAATCCACACTAGGACAACAGTAGGTTCAACACGAGGATCGAATCCTACCCTCCAGGGTTGAACAAAAAGCCCTGTCGGGCCATGGTTTTTCTTCTCCGACTCAAAAGCCTTATTTCTATCGGCCAGAGCCGAGAAGCTAACAATAAAATAACCATTACTAATAAACCACAATGAAAACTCACCGTGGGGCTCCCAGTTCTGGCGGATCCAAGAATACAGAAAGCTCAGGGAAGGGCGAATACCCATGAACTTGCAGATTAAATCATGTCTAGCTCTATAGAGGACAGACTCCTCCACCATGCTGGGATCAATGACGATTTTTGGCCTGGATTCGGCCTGCGGTAAACAACCATTCACACGCCGTGCTGAAGACCTATTCCCAGCAGTCGTGAAGAGCTTTTTATATGCCATCTTTTGGGCTTCGGCATTCTTCGGAGGAGAATCTTCTTTAAACAAATCAGCATAAGAGCTAGTACTTCCTGGAGGAGTCCCCATTGGACCCTCCTGGGGCACCGATCGAACCTTCAGAACCACCGTACCCCAAAGACACCTCTGCAAGCCAGCAGAAGCCAGAGATTTTTCAAAAATCCAGAAACCCTAGTTCAGATTCAAAAATCGCCAGAGCTCATTTTCCCGCTCCTAACCATTTCCTTCACCTAATTTTAGTGATTATTACATATAATTTTACCAAGAATAAAATTTGATTTTAAAATATATTGAAAACAGTGATCAAATTATTAATTTATTTTTAATTAAAATATAAGTATTTAAATAAGGTTGCATGGATTTATAGGTACAAAAAGTAAGGTTAATACAAACCTTTAAATTTGTAATACATTTATGGAATGGTGGAGTATAGATGGGACGTAACGATGCAAATATATAATATATATAAAGATACGATATGTATGGGATGCAAAGAAAAGATAATATATGATATGTAAGATTGAAGATAAGAGTTGGATGCAAAAATAGAACACGATATATACACGATACAATGTGAAAAGTATACATTATGTACCAATTTGTATGTGTGCCTAAAATCATGTTTAAGTCATTAAAGATGCAGAGTAAGCATTCAAAAATCAAGACTAAATACAAACAACATTAAATTTGAACTCATAACTAACACCATGACGTACTAGATCTTTGAACTTTAGAGATGTTAATGCCTAAAACTTTAAAGTGTTAAAGTTGAACGTTGGGCATTCTCTATAATGATATTAGAGTAGATACGCATTATGGCATGCTTTTACAACTTGTACCACTTTAGAAACTGTCAACTTCACTAATGTCTTGGTTGCATTGTGGTTCTATTATTAGATTTCATAGAAATTTTTATAAAGAAATGAAATCAACACAATATTTAGTATCGTTAAGAAGAAATACACACAAAGCAACACATATAGTATATGGGGGTGTCTGTGGGCACCAAATAATATTACTATTAAAGAATAAAATTACACTCAAATGATGACAAAATGGTTGGTATGATGGGATATTTATACCAAAATATAAGTTATCTGTAGGTCAAGGTTAAGTGAATGACCTTAAGGATAAAAATAATAAAATATTACAAAAAAAAAATTGTCAAGGATTATGAGGGCCCCATGGGCTTATATGTACAATATGATACAAAAGTCAACCATGGCCTCAAGTGAATCTTAACCACCATATATTTTTACATCCATATTAATCTAAACAGAAGATATGGAGATAGACACTTATTTGTTAGTCCTCCTTAAGGGACACTTTCCTACACCAAGAAACTCTTATATATGCACAAAAGGAACCTCAGACATGATCTTGGTTAGGATATCCAATATTTTCTCCACTAAAGATGTAAAAAATGGATCAAGCATCCCACATACATGAAGCCATATCATAAAGTGCTTACATCTACCTAGAAGAATAACTAATAGAAAAAGTTATATTAGGTCTTATATGAATGAGATAGAGAAGACCAGCCACAAGAGATCAATACAAAGTAGCATCTGCCAAAGAAGTGGTATAATCAGTCTAAAGTGAAAGGAATCTAAGCAGACTTATAATCTTTCATCTTAAAACGTTGAAGAATATCGAATGCATAGTAGGGATGTGAAATGGTGATGTTAGAATATATCTGATCAAATTGAATCTTCAAAAAATAGTGCAAGAACCACAAATTTATCATCTCAAAGGTAGAACAAAGTTGTGGCTTTGTATCCTATATCAAGACAAGACAAATGTTAATAATGAGAAGATCGTCAACATAAAGAACAATAACCAAAATCCCCCATTTTGGAATTTAATATAAAATTCTTGTTTGGCCTTACACCGTCGAAACCCACAACTAAGGAAAAAGAGTGAATCTTCTCATGCCAAGCTCAAAGTGTCTGCTTAAGTCTATACAAGGACCTAATCAATCAACAAACTAGAGGGGTAGGACCTCAAGCTCAAAAGTAGGTGGTTGCTAAATGTAGATCTTCTCCTAAAGATTACCATGTAGGAAGGCACTCTCAGCATCCATTTGTTGTACCTTCTATCCATATGAGTTAGTTATAAAGAGAGTCATCCTTGCTAAGTCTATCCCAACCCGTGGAACAAATATCTTGGAATATTCAAATCCCTTTTATTGAGAGAATCCCTTAACAATAAGGCATACCTTGTGCTTCTTCACCTTAACATTCTTGGTATTGTAGAGTCATTTACATCCAACTGCATTCTTCTCCTTTGGAATAAAAATAAGCTCCCACATTCTATTTTTCATTAAGACCTCATACTCTACAAGCATAACATCTTCCCACTCCAGTTGACCCTTAGCCTAAGAAAATGTAAGAGGGTCATAATAGTGAGTAACCTTCAAGAGTAATGCTTGAGGAGGAACCTTTTGGTGTTGTTCTATATATAGAATAGGTTTATCATCCTTCAAATGTGTCTTAAACCACTTGGGTGTTGGATGAACTAAAGAAGAATCATATGCACTCTATGGTAAAGTAACATCAAAATTGAAAACTAAAGAATCTAACTCAAAATCACTACTCATTTGATCATGCAAAGTTAAATTAATCTAAACTAATGTGTCCTGCTAAACATACCCTACATCTAAAAAAATGGTGTTATCAGTAGTGTTGCCTATGAAAGGATCAAATCAATAGGTAATGTACCTTCACTCAAATATGAATATGAAGAAGATGCTCTAATGATAATAGAGTGTAAAAAAAATCTCAAAAGAAACAATGGAATTCAAATCAATCAAAGGATCATATGAACCATTTATCAAAAGCTTAGGTGGTGGACTGGAAGAAGCACTTGGAAGAACCTCATAAAAATGACATCTCTTTGAATCAAAATATCATGCTTTTGAGGGTCATAAAGGCAATATTCCTTTGAGGTACTTGAATACCCCACAAATATACATCTATGATTCTTCAGTACCTCCTCCTTCTAAATATATTTGGGTATGCAAGCCCATGGTATAAACTCAAAGATATAGAATTGAGAAACATCAGGCTTATGTCTTGTTAACTTGTCAAGAGGTGTCATCCCTTGAACAACCTTGGTGGAAATCATGTTGATGATCTATGTCGCACAAATGAAGACCTCACCCTAGAACTTGTGCTCCATCCCCTTGGTATGAATTATACACCATGTCATTTTCATTATTACCTTTTACTCTGTTCAACCACACAATTCTACTTAGGAGGATAATGGGTTGTCCTCAAATATGTAATCCTATGGAGAAAGTTTTTTTTAAAAGCATGAATTATATACTTACCTCCCCCATTTGTCTTGAGAATTTTATTTTCTCTATCCAACTAATTTTCTACAAGAGTTTTTAAGGTCTTGAATATCTAAAAAAGCTCATCCTCAATTTGAATAGTATACAATCACACATATCTAAGGAAATCATCACTAAAAATGAGGAAGTATATGTTTCTAGAAAGATATGGTGTACCTCTTGGAAAGCATCACAGGGAGACTTTTTTAAAAGGGACCATAATACAGGCTACTCCCCCTTGAAATATGATGCCTTTTGAAAAAGTCTTCCTATGATACTTTTCAAGAATAAATCCCTTGCATGCATCGCTTGGAGGGGATATGTGTGAAAGTACAATGGCCATTTGTAGATTACTCATGTATCTCAGGTATCTATTGTTGATATGCCTAAGCCTATGGTACGATCTCTAACACTCATCATCTACATTTGTAACCATATTAATAAAATATTTCTTCCCAGGATAAAATTAGAAGAAATGGGTCTTTCTCCCAATTTATTCATTTAGTCTAGCTCATCATAATAACCAGAAGAAATAATTTTAAATCTATTGTCTATTTCCTTAATTACCCAATGATCAGGGTAGAATTCTAATTTTTTATTTATGAGTAATGTGATAAATAATAAAATATTAGGACAACCATAAGGAACATGAAATACCTCATCAAAAGAATAAAATATATTATTAATCTCTCCACATCCTATAACCTGCAAATAAGGGTCATGTTCAATAATATCAAGCTCGCCTAAACATGATTTGTTGTACCCCTATAGGAGATGATTTTACTTTATCATGTCCCTAGTTGCCCCTAAATTTGTAATCCAATTATACGAAGAAGTGGATGTCCAATATTCTAAATGAAAAACTACATGTGCCTATGAGGTATCTTCATCAAAGTTGTCCTCACCCTATGCACAAGAGAGAGCAACATCAGTCCTTCCCCTTTTTGCTACTTTCCCAAGCTTCCTGATGTGAATCTAGCAAAATTTTGCTTTCTCATGATACTCATATGTTGGCTTTTTCAAGAGTTTCTTATACTTCTCATTTTGATTTGGTTTTTGTTAGTTTGATATTTAATATTATCTTCCTTTGGATGGTGCTAATTGATGATAGAATTATCCTTATGCCTTTGTCATCTAACCTAAGGATGTAAAAGTTATTGAATACCTAATCAATTGGTGATGTAGTGGAATTAGGAAATTACACTCTAATTATCTCAAATAAAACAACTATCTCATAAATCTCTAAAACATTATTGAAGATAATTTTGAGCAATTCAATGTTCATCTTCTGCTCCATAGCATCCTGTCCTTCTCCTATCAGCTTAGGTAATCCTCTTGCAATTCAAATATCTTCTTGGAATTTTTGAAAAGAATAATGTATTTATCAACAATATCAAAATATTCCATAGTGAAATTAGCAAGCTCAACCTTCACCTTATTGATTCATGTAGAGTTAATAAATCATACAATCTCTAAACTTGTCAAGCAACTCCTTGGGATTTATTATGTTGCCAATATAGGTATCATAGATCTTGTCAACATGAAGAGCTATAATACCAAGAGCCTTATATTTTGTATCTCTATGGACTTCCTTCTTTTCATCAGAATCACTAGCATGAGCTTCCTCTTTTACATATTCGAGTAACCCCTTACTTTAGAGCAAGGCTTCAATCTTGATTTTCCAGGTAGAATAGTTTGTACCATTTAACAAGGGCATATGTTGATACATAGCTATTCTTCCAAAATAATATCATGCATATAGTATGACCAAAAATAAATCACTAATATAGAGATCTAGAAAACCCCTTAAATTAAAAAAAAAATGCTCAAAATGCTTTTTGATGTAAAAGTTATGCCCTAAAAATTTTGGTCAAAAAATCACACAAAATATCTCAGAAACCTTTAAAATAAAAATAGAACATATAATGAATGGAGATATTACCACATATTGTTATGTGAGTGGTTGGGGATGCCAACTATGTGCTAACTAGACAATTTACTAATGAATATTGTGATGCTACTTATTACGATTAGAGGTTTACCACCTATGCATTGGCCATGTAAGCTCCTAGGTAAGGTACCAGAAGACCAAATTGTGCCACTTACCATGCTCTAATTAGATCTACAAACTACGATCCACATTGCACTACTTGTCACATCCTGATTTATTTAAATTTCATGCTTTACAAAGTTTGTTCCTGATTATGTGAATTTACAATCAAACTTAATGAGGTGGTAAATACAATCAAGTATTTATACATATAAAATCAAATTTGATGAGATGGTAGATATGATCAAGTATTTATACACTAAAGTGACATACAACCTATTGTGTTAGGCATTATATAGCCTACCATATTGACCCTTGTACTACATGTCATGTCATCTTTCACATAATTCGCTACGTTGGCTATATAGACTTTCATGTCACCTACCATGTGTTATGCCACATCATCTTCCATGTCAACTATATGGACTATCATGTCCCCCACCACATGTCATGCCACATCAATTGTATAGACTACCATTTCATCGAGTGATACACTATTAGGTGCCACATCAATATGTTTTATCTTAAAAGAGGTGATGTCATCAAGTACGATATCATCAACCTTTGTCATCTCATCTTTTAGTTTGTTGACTTCACAAGTCAATAAAAGGTTTGGTAGTTGGGGAGGTCTGAACTTGTGGTCTTCTATAAGGCCAACCACCTTTGCATAACCTTTGCTAACCAACATGGTAGAGGTGCCTTCAATGCATAAAAGGGTAATAGCCCTTAAATTATTCTCATTTACAAAGTGCTCCATTTGACTATTGTGCATTTGACATCAACATGATGCATGCATCCACGTGTTTTTTCTTACTGCCCTACATAGAATATTTCTTATAATATTTTAAAATTTAAATTCAATTTTTTTCTTTTGGAATGAAATTACTTTATTTTTCAAAGCACAAAAAACAATACTTAGAGGTAAATTTTGAAAAAGTATTGAGCTATGACCCTTTGAAATTTTGCAAAGAATCCAAAAATGCTAACGATTTGTTCGCATCTGTTACAATTTTTTCCTGCACAACATTTTTGTTCAATGTTACCAATCAAGACATTGTCTCACGTCTTTGCAACAAATAAGTTGTCAAGCCATTTTAACAACTTTGTTAAGCGATTCAAAGATCTTTTTCATACATGAAAGCTTTTCAATAACTATTCTAGTACCAAGGGTTTGTCAAAAAATGTTGAGCCTCTTCTTTTCATCCTTTTCAACAAACAAACAATCTATTCTCTCATTTATGTTGTTATTGGACACAAAATGGCTGAAGAGAAAAGGATTTTTTGTAAAAATCATGAAAAACTTAATTTTGAAAGTAGGGCATCCTTAGAAATCAAAAACTTCAACAAAGGATTGAGTGTCAATAAAAGAAGAACAAAAGAACCTATTGATGGATATTTCTCCTAGAGCAAATCTATTAAATTCCATGAGATCCCCTAGATCCAACTACACATAAGGCTTTTTTTTATGAGGAAAACGTTTTTATCCAATTTTATTGTTGACTTTATGAAAAATCTTCTTGGTTGCTCCAAACATAGTTATCCTTAAGAGATGTCGTACAAGCCAATTTGTTGACAACAAGCAATCAGGTAAGAGAGATTTACATCCTCTACTACCATATTAAATTTCACAATAATTTTCAAAAATAAATGAAATATAGTATTGCTTAAAAGAAATATACACAAAATAATACATACAACATATGAAAGTGTATGTGAACAAGAAATAATCCTACTATCAAATAATAATATTATATTTCAACAAATAAAAAAATAATTAATATAATAATACATTTATACTCAAATACAAATTATCTTATAATCAAAATTAAATAAACAACTTTAAATATTTAAATAATTATATATATATATATATATATATATATATATATATAAAAGTCTAATGACATATTCATGATTGAAGTTCCGTTCTAGTTAATATTTATCTATCTATATATATATTTAAGAAAAACAAAGTACTTTCAAAACTTTACACTATAATACAAAAAATCTACCATAACCTTAAGAAATAATTAACCACCACATATTCAAACACCCACTCCAAGTAAAAAACACATTTTTCGAAACTTTACACTATAATACAAAAATCTACCATAACCTTAAGAAATAATTAACCACTACATGTTCAAATACCCACTCCAAGCCAGGTCTTTTGATTTCAAGGGCTTAAATGTTTTATAAATCCCCATCAATCAAATCTTTAAAAAACTAAAAGGGAAACATTTTAGGTGGCAGATATTGCTCCAATATGAAAAACTTTCCAGTACATGGCCATTAGCCTGTCCATTCCGTGCAACAATTTGAAATTATTCGAATCTCTTTATAATACTAAAACAGAGGACTTGTGGCGTATGTCTACCATATAGCTCAGACCAGGTTTGTCGAATAAAACCGGAAAAATAGTTTTCAAGAAAACTTCCATACCTAGTTATTTGAATTTTTATAATAACAAATATAAATGTTGTTTTTTTAATGGTATGTTTTTTCGATTAAAATAAGTTTTGAATTTTTTATAAAAAATTCAAACTTAAACCATATGAAATATAAAAAACATATGTAAATAAATTTAATAACTTAAAAAAATAAACTTTGCTAATAACAAGTTCCTACTCATTTAAGGAGTTGAAAGAGCTTTAAAGTAATGTTAGTATTACTAAAACAAAGTATTTGATGACTATATTTGTTTGATAAAATAAATAATACACAGTAGTAGCAACCAAGTTAAAGCAGTATAAAAAACTTTGCCAAATTTTTCTAAGGTAACAACAAGGTAAAGTTGGTGAGATTGAAGATGTTGAGAAGAGAATTCTAAAGTCAGTAGATAAATGAAGATGAGTCTATGAGAGACTTATCAATAATATGATGATAAATAAAAAGAATATTGAAAGTCAAAGAATTGTGAAGGTATTGAGAAGCCTATCGGTAAGGTTTGACTCAATCGTTATTGCTATTGAAGAATCAAAGGCCACACCTTTCATACTATGCATGACATAGGTAAAGGAGGGGTAGTCATCTGCCTTTTGAAACTGTATCATTCTAAATTGATCTCTTGGGGTTGTGATCCTTCTAATCATGTCGTTTGGATTGTGATGGAGATTGATGGCCATCTTCTTGGTGTGCTCAACATCGATGCACCTAACGATACCAATGACCATTGTGCACTTTGGTGGTGGGCAACGCTCTCTCCCCCCCATGTTGTTTGGTTGCTCTGCAAAGACTTCAATATGATCGAATTCCTACATGGCAAGGTGGGTCTTCTTCCCATAAGGTGGACCGCAGGGGCAAGAGAAGCATGGCTTTTCATGAAAGAAAAGTTGGGGCTCTCTAACCCCAAAAGCTTCTTTTTACCCTTTTCATTCCATTCTAGTGCATGGTTCATGTGGTCTAACAATCAACAAGGTCAGAGTCGTGTTTTGAAAATATTGGATAGAGCCATGCTCTTAGATTTTGATATTTTCTCCTTTGAGCGACCCTCATCTTCTTCTCCCTTTGTCTCTGTCCACCCCAAAGCTCTGCTTGTCTGACCATTCTCCCATTTCTTTTAACATTTTGGTTTCTTCTGCCCCCACTCTCTTTTGATTGCAATTTTAATTTTATACCTCTATTCTACACCAACCCATGTTGAGGGCCTATGTTATTAGAATTTGGAACCTAGTCCCCATACCGAAAGGGACCTCAGGATTGATTGATTTGTGGAATATTCCTATCCAATGCTCTGCTAGCTTCCTACGCCCACTTGGGCGTAATATTACTAAGTTTCATCGTCGCTCCAATGCTGCTCTTAAGTGGGAGTTGGAAGTGGCCTCAAATCTGCTTCAGTCCAATCCTTTTAATGAGGAGCTTCAGAGGCACCTTGCTATGTTTAAATATCATCTTTTGATGGTAGAGCACTATGATACCAAAGGGGTGCAAATCAAGGTAAGGTTACAGTGGCTCAAATATGAAGACAGGGTGTCCAAGGAGTTCTTTTATTGCTTGCATCCTTATAATCAATATTTGGGTAGTAAAGCCCTTAACATTAATGGCGTGTTTCTAAAATTCCTAGTATTCTCTCTAAATTTGAAGAGCACTACCATAATGTGTTTGCGGCTCAGGCCTGCTCCCTGCAACGTGACCAAACTCTTAAATCCTACCTTTATGTTGTCCCAAAGCAGCTTTTTGAGTCTCAAAGAGTTGCTTGTGAAAATACCATCTCTTTAAAGGATCTAGAGGAAGCTCTTTCTTAGATGGCTAATGATAAGTTCCCTAGTCTTAATAGTTTCCCTTGTAAATTCTACAAGTCCCTTTGGGACAATGTTGGGCCTCATCTTCTTAAAGTCTATCAAGAGACCTTCTCTAAGGGTTCTTTAGGCCCTAGCATAAATCAAGGTATTATTAAATTTATCCCCAAGGTTGGTGTTCCTAAAATCATCATCAATTGGAGGTATATTACTCTTATTAATGTTTCCTATAATATCATTGTCAAAGCCCTGGATTTACACATTCGTCATCTCGTTCCTATTATTGTGCACCCAAGGTAAACTGATTTAATTCAGGGTAGGTTCATCCTTGATAATATTATTTCTATCTGCGAAGGCATGGAGTGGGCTTGCAATTCTAACCAATTATCATTGTTCATCAAAAGTGACTTTGATAAATCCTATGACAGGATCGACTGATCGTTTATTCTAGCCATGCTTAAAGATTTTGGTTTTGGGTCATGTTTAATTAGTTATGTGGAAATAATGTTTGTTGAAGCTTCAAATATTTTGTCCATTAACAGACACAAGTCCTCAGCCATTGGGCTTTTCTAATCCATTAGACAAGGTTGTCCATTGGCACCATCCCTTTATGTCCTCGCTGCTGAAGATTTTGGCTATTTACTAGCTCACCATGTTGTTCAAGGGTCTATTCGAAGAATTTCTCTCCTCAAAGGTAAGACTTAGTTGATCAATGGTCATTTATATGATGACTCTTTCCTCTCTTATTGAGGAATAAGGTGTCATTCATCAGGCGCTTGCTTCATGGATACTTTTTGTCTTGCTTCTAGATCCTCCATTTAATGGAGAAAGACTCAATTTTATAGGCAGTCTCTCGATCCGATGCCCCACTGGCTTAGTCAATATTAGTGGAAGATCATACACAAGGGGGAAATATTTTATTTTTTAGGTATTCCTTTTGCATTTAATAGTTTGTTGTTAGAGTTGTGGAAGTATGTTATTAACATGGTGGAACAAAAACTTACCTATTGGTCCACTAAGAAGCTCTCCCTTGCTGGTAAATTCTAAATCTGCACCAAAGTCATTTTGGCCACCCATGTTTATTATTCTTCCTGATGGGTTTTGTTCAAAAATTTCTATAAGAAGCTTGATAAGCTTCTGCGAGACTTTTTATGGTCCTCTTCCAATAAAGATTTGGGATTCCAATGTGTTGCTTGGGAGTATTGTTATCTTTATAGAAGCCATGGTGGATTTGGTATTCACAATACCCAGCATCAAGGTTTGGCCCTCTATGTTAAGTGGGTCATCAGAGCCCTCACATGTAATGAAGCTTGGAATATTATTATTCGATACTATATTAGTGAAGGTTCCCATTTTTGCTGTAAGAGTTGGAGGGGTATGGGGTTCCCTTCCCTTCTTGTTACCCCTGTGTCTATCAAAGTGTTAGGATCCTTCGTCATTAGGAATATTTGGAAAGCATGGGAGAGTGTTAAGCCTTGGCTTAGATGGAATGGCCAGAGGTTATGGTATGGCCTCTCCATCAACCAAATGAATGTTTGATGGTCGCTTGTTATCACCTACCAGGATTCCTCGCTTCCGCAGGTTCCTTGAGTTCATGCGCTTACATTCTTTTAAAAAGTTGTGTGATGCATCACTAATTTCTCTTCTTGTTCTACCAGGGATTGGATTCCTTGGGATGACTAAAGAGCCAAATTTGAGCTTAGTCACTCTAACAGGGATGCTTTTGAGGTTGTCAATGCTGCTCTCCCGACTCTATGTTACACAATATTTCTCTACTTTCGCAACAACCTTGGTGGAAGGACTGGAAGTGGTATCCAGACACACCACTATGAAACTATAAGGTTCGATTGAGGTATGGATTGCTATATTATTGCCTCCCCATGATTGATAAGCTCAATAAATGGTGGAAGGTCTCCTCCACTTGACTTGTTTGGATACATAAGTTCCAGACTGCTTGGGCTACTTTCTTCAAGCCCAAAATTTCCTATGGAGTATTTTTCATCAAGGGCTTCCTGTTGGGGAGTGTCTCTAGCATTTAGGCATCCCTAACCCTTCTTGCCCTTTTTGTCTTCAATCTAAAGACTTTATCCATATTTTTTGGGTTTGTGGTCATGCTCATTCCCTTTGGGAGTGTCTTTTTTATTTTTGTAAACCATATTTTTTCACCACGTTTGAGTGGAAGCATATCATTTTGGAAGACCCACCGCCCTTGCCAACTATTTTCTTTGAAGTGTGGCACTTGTTTCGTATGGTGACCATGTTCAACATATGAAGATATAGAAATGATTGTATCTTTGGTAAGTGTTCTTCCTCTTTGCACATCTTTGCTTTTGAGAAGTCTAATATTATTTCTTGTGTATTTTTTTTTACATGGTGGAATAGGTAGTCGTGGCCGCCACAGTATTCTGCATTGTCTGCACCAAAATCCGCCACACAGATCTTCCCGTAGTCCGCCCCTATAACCGCCATGCCACAATAATTTTAAACCTTTTACGTCGTTGAAAGCACCAGGAAAGGGACAAGCGTTCAGTCTAGCAAGGCTCGAGATTTGAACCTTGGACCTCCGCCTCCTTATGGGGTTTGGATGAACCAATTGGTCTACACCTTAGACATTTCTTATGTGTATTTTCATTTTACAGTTCTAGCCAATAAGGTGGCCATGGAGCTCACTCATATAGAGGAGCTTATTGATCAGTGGGGGACCACATTGTGCATAATCAATAGGGTTCCTCTTGAGCAAGATATCTCTCAAATCCGATCCAATTCCAGACAACAATGTCGCTCGCTCCCAAACTACACTCCTATCCCATATCAAGGTCCTTTCAGAGATGGTCATGGCTACTTGACTATTCCTCTCTCCCCTCGTCTTCTTGACTTGACATCTGGGATATTTTAGGAGCTTCGATGATTGCTATCGACCAATAGCCATTTGTTTATAGCTGGGAGGATGTTTTCAACACTTTTGGATAGGGGAGGGACTCAATGCCAAAGTATCTTAATGCTATTTTTGGGTGGGAATTGGTCCCAAGGATGGCTAAAGCCATATAATAGAGCCTCATTATTATGTAATCAATTAGTTTTGTTGACCATCAGTTCTATATGGTGGTGTTAATTAGCTATAAATTATTTGCTTGTGTTCCTACTTTATTTTTATGGGGATGGTTTTTCAGCTGACGGTGTTACCCACGTGGTGTGGTTATCCACACCTTTTTTTTTTGAAATAATGTATTCTATTAATTTTTAATTATAATGCTTTTTTACATAAAAAGAATCAAAGTATTTATCGACTCTATAAATGGATGAGTTGATGGGCTCTCCATAAACACATGAGCAAAGGTTAAACTAAACAACACAATTCTCATTGGAAAAAGTATTCAAAACATAAGTCTCATTCAGAGACCAGAGTCAAAAGGAAGAATATCAACAGACAACCTCATGTTTTGAAGAAGGGAGAGGACATGATAGAAGCAACAAAGGTGGTAGAGGCTATGAAAGAGAAGAAAGAACAAACAACTCCAACAAAGGAGAATGCAATTGTAATTTCAATGAAGCAAGAGGAAGAGGCAGCAATCAAAATCGGCAAGGAGGATCAAATCAAGTATGACAAATGCAAAATCTAATGCTATTACTACAAGAAATTTAGGTATTATAGTTATAAATATAGAAATAAAATGGCTAAGGAAAATAATCCATAAAACAACTAAACAAACAAGAACAAGAATGACGTAATGAATGATGCACTAATAACATGTAGTACTGATGACGAGAATCAAAAGAATATAGTTTTTGATGGTGGTTGCAACAACCACATGTTCAGGAATAGAGAAATGTTCTCATAGCTAGATGAAACCATCAAATCTAAAGTGAAGATGGGAAATAATGGCAAAGTACCTATCATAGGCAAAGGGACATTAATAATCCACACAAAACAAGGAGAAAGAAGACATATCCTTGATGTTTATTATGTACCTAGGATGAAACATAATTTGTGAAGTGCTGGGTAGCTTGTGCAAAAAGGGCACACAGTGTATTTTGAAAATGGATCTTGGATCATTAGAGATAAAGAAAATAGACTTATAACAAATGTAGCCATAACAAAGAAGATGTTCCTCTAAAAATTTAGAGTGAAATATTGTTATCATTTAATACAATTGGGAAGAATGCTATATGGTTGTGGCATCTTAGATTCGATTGCTTGAGTTTTAGTGGCATGAACTTGTTGTACAAGAAGCAAACGGTGAGGGGATTGTCTCTTATAGATCAACCCAATCAAGTGTGTGAAGGTTGCCTAGTAGGCAAGCAACATAGGGATGCATTCCCTACAAAAAAATCATGGAGAGCTTAACATCCATTCGAGATGGTGCATTCAGATATATGTGGTCCTATGTAAACTATCTCATTTATCAACAACAAATACTTTTTGGCTTTCATAGATGACTTCAGCTAGAAGACATGGATATCCTTCCTCAAGAAAAAGTCAAAAGCATTTAGTAAATTTAAGGAGTTTAAATATTTGGCTGAAAAGCAAAGTGGCTAGTATGTGAAAAATCTTGGAACATATGGAGGAGGTGAGTACATTTCAAGTGAGTTCCATAATTTCTATAAAGCACAAGGAATCGAAAGGTAGATTATAGCCAAATACACAATATAGTACAATGGTGTCATAGAGACAAAGAACATGACAGCAATGGAGATGACAAGGAGCATGCTAAAGGCAAAATATTTACCAAATAAATTATGGGCAAAAGCTATAGTACGTGGAGTTTATCTGCTATAGAGGTGTCCCACAGAGAGTGTGAAGGATGTGATCCAATAAGAGGCATGGAGCAACAACAAGCCAAGTGTTGCTCACTTAAGAGTCTTTGCATACATAACATTTGCACACATTCCAGATACGAAGAAAAGAAAGTTGGATGACAAGGCAGAAAAATGTATCTTCACTTCGTACAATGAAGAGTCAAAGACCTATAAATTGTATAACCCTATTACAAAGAAGTTTATCATAATCCAAGATATGAAGTTGATGGAAGAAGAATCTTGGAACTAGAATTCCAAGATTAGTCAATAGGGGAAAACACGTATTAAGTCAGAAAATTTAAGTGGAGAAAGCATAGATCAACCTACAACTTCAATCAATGCAGGTAACAACCTTGCTTCATCATCAAGTTCACCACCAATTGCATGAATGAGGTCCATATTATCCATGATGAGAATTCTAGTAAAGATAAGGAGATTACACGAAATATATGAGGTAACAAGAAATAAAATAGAAGATGAAGAAAATTTTGATTTTGTTTTATTTTTTGAATGTGATCGTATTTCATTTGAAGTAGTCAAGAATAACAAATAGATGAATGCCATATATGAAAAAATGGAAACCATAAAAAAAATCAAACTTGGAAGTTGATGGATATTCTAGTAGGAAAAAACTATAGGAGTAAAGAGGGTATAGAAAGTCAAGTTCAATGCCCAAGATGATGTAGAAAGGCATAAGGCAAGGATGGTTGCAAAAGGATATAAGTAGAAGTCAAACATTGACTATCATGAAGTCTATGTACTTGTAGCAAGATTTGACACAATGAGTATGATTCTAGCATTGACATCCCAAAAAGGATGGAAGGTTTACCAAATGGATGTCAAGTTTGCCTTCCAAGATAGAGTATTGAAAGAAGAGGTTCATGTAGATCAACCACCAGGTTATGAGTTGGAAGGACATGAAGGTAAGGTGTAGAGGTTGAAGAAAGCCTTGTATGGGTTAAAGTAAGCACCCAAGGCTTGATATAGCTGCATCGATTCATACTTAGGAGGATGAATTAATCAAGTGCTCCTATGAGCATGCTATTTACATTAAGACCAATGAAAAAGGAGAGGTGATAGTAGTCTGCTTGTATGTAGACAATCTAATTTATGTTGGCAAGAGCAGTATGTTGTTTGATTAGTTTAGATGTGCTATGAAGAGCGAATTTGAAATGACAGACTTGGCCTTAATGAAGCATTATCTTGGAATTGAAGTTACCCAATCAGCAGATGGTATCTTCATTTCACAAGGCAAGAATGCTAGAGATGTCTTGAAGAGGTTTAAAATGGAGAATAGTAAACCAACCATCACACCAGTGGCAACAAGTCTGAAATTAAGCAAAAATGATTGCACCAGCAATGTGGATCCAACATCTTACAAGAGATTAGTTAGAAGTGTTGTGTACTTAACCACTAGACCTAATATAATTTTTTCAGTGAGTTTAATCTCAAAATTCATGGAGACACCAAAGAAGACTCGCTTGTAGGAGGAAAAAAAGATTCTGAGATATGTCAATGGAACCAGAGACCATAGGATATTTTATGCAAGATCAGACCGACTTGAACTTGTTGGGTACATATATAATGATTGGGTTAAAAATATTGGTGACAGGAAGAGCACTCCCGAATACGCATTCCACCTTGGATCAGGTGTAGTCTTATGGCCATCTAACAAACAACCCATTGTTGCATTGTCAATTGCAAAATAAGAGTATGTTGCGGCCACATCTGCAACATGTGAAGTAGTTTGACTGAGAAGTGTTCTAAGCGAGTTGAATCATGAACAACAATCAGCCACAAAAAAATATTTTGTGACAACAACTCAGCCATAGCACTGTGCAAGGATCCGACATTTCATAGCAGAATCAAACACATTGAAATCCGATATTAGTTTGTTAGACAATTGGTAAAATATAATAAAATTGAACTGTTATTTTGCAAGTCCAAAGATTAAATTGTTGACATATTCACAAAACCTTTGGAGGAAGATTTTTAAAATTTGAACGAACTGTTAGGTTTAAGGGAGGGTGTTAGAAATTAATCCAATTTTTACACATTTTTTTATATACAAAAAGTTGAAGGAACTGTTAGGTGTCAAAGTTTGTGTGAAATTTGGCTTAAGAAAGAATGTTAGAAATTAATCCAAATTTTATCCTTTTTGACACATTTTTTGTCCATAGATATCAAAATCCATTCCTATACTTCATAGCATTTGTATTTACTTTTGCTAGTTGCAGTTGTTCAAACACTAATTAGACACCTGTGATCAGAAGGTAATATATATATATATATATATATATATATATATATATATATATATATATATATATATATATATATATAAGTGTTGGATGTGATTTTATTTCTAATGATTGAAGAGAAAAAAAAGGTAAAAGAGCTGTTGAAGCAAGAACAAAAACGAAGAGGAGTGAGCCGCTCAAAAAAATGCAAGCCGCAGCCTTGCAAAGGATATGACATTCCTTCGTATGAAGAAAGGAAACTTCCTGAACACTTCTCGAGAAGAAATACTTCCGCTTATAAAGAAAAAAGTATCAAGATATTTTCAATAAAAAATGCCCTGTTTGCCAAAGAAAGGGCCGTCTTCTGTAAAACTTCGCTCATGTAAAAAGTTTTGATTGTAAGGCAGAAGCCAACTATTGATTTAATAGCAAATATAGGATAGCCGTAGTGCATTTTTATTTAGGCTCTCCTTTGTTTCATGCAAAAGTTTCCATAATCACAAAGCTTGAGTAAATTTCCATAATTTCTTTTTCCATTTTGGTTTCTTCTGCCCCCACTCTTTATTGATTGCAATTTTACCTTAATACCTCTATTATGCACCAGCCCATATTGAGGGCCTATGTTATTAGAATTTAGAACCTAGTTTCCAGACAGAAAGGGACCTTAAGCTGGATTGATTGGTGAAATATTGCTATCCAATGCTCTGCCAGCTTCCTACGCTCTCTTGGGCATAAGATTGCTAAGTTTCATCGTCGCTCCAACGTTGCTCTTAAACGGGAGTTGGAAATGGTCTCAACTCAGCTTCAGTCCAATCCTTACAATGACGAGCTTCAGAGGCACCTTGCTATGATTAAACACCGACTTCTGATGGTTGATCACTAAGATACCAAAGGGGTGTAAATCAAGGTAAGGTTGCACTGGATCAAATATGAAGACAGGGTGTCCAAGGAGTTATTTTATCACTTGCATCCTTGCAATCAATTTTTGGGTATTAAAGCCTTTAAAATTAATGGAGAGCGTGTTTCTAAACTTCCTAGTATTCTCTCTACTTTTGAAGAGCACTACCAGACTGTGTTTGCGGCTCAGACATGCTCCCTACAACGTGACAAAGCTCTTAAATCCTGCCTTTCTATTGTATTAGAACGACTTTTTGAGTCTCAAAGAGTTTCTTGTGAAAAGGCCCTCTCTTTGAAGGATCTAGAGGAAGCTCTTTCTTAGATGGCCAATGATAAGTCCCCTAGTCTTGATAGTTTTCCCTATGAATTCTACAAGTCTCTTTGGGGTAATGTTGGGCCTGATCTTCTCAAAGTCTATCAAGAGACCTTCTCTAAGGGTTCTTTGTGCCCTAGCATTAATCAAGGGATTATTATATTTATCCCTAAGGTTGGTGTTCTTGAAATCATCACCAATTGAAGGTCTATCACTCTTCTTCATGTTTTCTATAAGATCATTTTCAAAACCCTGCCTTTATGCATCCATCATCTCCTTCCTATTATTGTGCACCAGGGGAAAATTGGTTTTATTCGGGGTAGGTTCATCCTTGATAATATTATTGCTACCTGGGAAGGCATGGAGTGGGCTTGCAATTCCAACCAATGATAATTATTCATCAAAATTGAATTTGAGAAATTCTATGATAGGATCGACTGGTCGTTCATTCTAGCCATGCTTAAAGCTCTTGGTTTTGGGTCATGTTTCATTAGTTCTATGGAAATATTGTTTGTTGAGGCTTCAACTATTTTATCCATTAATGGATACAAGTCCTCAACCATTGGGTTCTTCTGATCCATTAGACAAGGTTGTCCATTGGCACCATCCCTTTGTGTCCCCGTTACTAAAGGGTTTGGTTATTTACTAGTTCACATGTTGCTTAAGGGTCTATTAGAGGAATTTCTCTCCCTGGAGGTAAGACTTAGTTGATAAATGGTTATTTTGTTGATGACTCTTTCCTCACTCTTATTGAGGAAGAAGGTGTCATTCATCAGGTGCTTGCCTACCTGGATACTTTTTGTCTTGCTTCTAGATCTCCATTCAATGGAGAAAGACTCAATGTTATAGGCAATCTCTCAACTCGATGCCCCACTAGCTTAGTCAATATCAGTGGAAGATCATCCAAGAGGGGAAAATATTTTATTTTTTAGGTATTCCTTTTGCATTTAATAGTTCATTGTCATAGCTGTGGAATTATGTTATTAACATGGTGGAATAGAAAGTTACCTACTGGTCCACTAAGAAGCTCTCCCTTGCTGGTAAATTCTAAATCTGCACCAAAGTCCTTGTGGTCACCCATGTTTATTATTATTCCTGTTGGGTTTCATCCAAAAACTGCTATAAGAAGCTTGATAAGCTTTTACAAGACTTTTTATGGTCCTCTTCCAATAATGGTTTGGGATTCCATTGTGTTGCTTGGGAGTATTGTTGTCTTTCTAGAAGCCAAGGTGGAGTCGGTATTCACAATACCCAATGTCAAGGTTTGGCCCTCTATGTTAAGTGGATCATCAGAGACCTCACATGTTAAGTGGATCATCAGAGCCTGCACATGTAATGAGGCTTGGAGGATTCTTTTTTGACACTATATCAATGAAGGTTCTCATTTTGGCCGTAAGAGTTGGAGGAACATGGGGTTCCCTTCCCTCCTTGTTGTCCCTGTGTGTATCAAAGTGTTAGGATCCTTTGTCATTAGAAACATTTGGAAAAACTGAAAGAGTGTTAAGCCTTGGCTTAGATGGAATGGCCAGAGCTTTTGGTATGGCCTCTCCATCAACCAGATGAATGTTTGATAGTCTTTTGTTATCACCTACCAAGTTTCTTCGCTTGTGCATGTTCCTTGGGTTCATGCGCTTAGATTCTTTCACAAAGCTATGTGATGCATCACTAATTTCATTTCTCGTCCTACCAGGGATTGGCTCCCTTGGGATGACTTCAGAGCCAAATTTGGGCTTAGTCACTTTGATAGGGATACTTTTGAGGCTGTCAAGGCTGCTCTTCTGACTCTATGTTACACAAGATTTCTGTACTTATGCAACAACCTTGGTGGAAGGATTGGAAGTGGTATCCAGACACTTCGCTACGAAACTATATGGTTCGATTAGGATATGGATGGCTATATTCTTACCTCACCATGATTTATAAGCTCAGTCAATGGTGGAATGTCTCATTCTCTCAGCTTGTTTGGATGCATAGATTCCAGATTGCTTGGGCTCCTTTCTTGGAGCCCAAAATTTCCTGTTTTTCCTGGAGTATTTTGCATAAAGGGCTTCCTGCTGGGGAGCACCTTCAGAATTTAGGCATCTCTAACCCTTATTGCCATTTTTATCTTCAATATAAAGACTTTGTCCATATTTTTTGGGTTTGTTCTCATGCTCATTCCCTTTGGGAGTGGCTTTTTTCCTTTTTTAGGCCATAATCCTTCACCAGGTTTAAGTGGAAGCATATAATTTTGGAAGACCCTCCGTCCTTGCCAGCTATTTTCTTTGAAGTGTGGCACTTATTTCGTATGGCAACCATGTTCAACATATGGAGAGCTAGAAATTATTGTATCTTTGGTAAGTGTTCTTCCTCTTTGCACATATTTACATTTGAGAAGTCTAATATTATTTCTTATGTGTATTTTTAGATTACAATTTAAGCCAATAAGGTGGCTATGGATCTCACTCATCTTCAGGAGCTTATTGATCAGTGAGGGATTGCATACTACACAATCAATAGGGTTCATCTTGAGCAGGATATCCCTCGAAGCCAATCCAAGTCTAGACAACAGTGTCACTCGCTCTCGAACTACACTCCTATCCCAACTCAAGGTCCTTTTAGAGATGGTCATGGCTACTTGAAAGTTCCTCTCTCCCTCCGACTCCTCAACTTGACACCTAGGACAATTTAGAAGTTTCGATGATTGCTACCGATCAAGAGCCATTTTTTTAAATCTGGGAGGATGTTTCCAGCACTTTTGGATAGGGGAGGGACTCAGTACCAAAGTATCTTAATGCTACTGTTGGGTGGGAATCAATCCTAGGGGTGGATAAACCCATATAATGGAGCCTCATTAATATGTAATCAATTAGTTTTATTGACCACCAGTGTTGTAAGGCAGTGTTAATTAGTTGTAAATTGTTTGCTTGTATTCCTACTTTGTTTTGATGGGGATGGTTTTTCAAATGATGGGGTTAGCCACATGGCGTGTTTATCCACCTCTTTTTTTTTTGTTTGTAAAAATGTATTTTGTTAATTTTTTAATATAATGTTTTTTTACATAAAAAAAAGAATCAAAGGATTTATCGACTCTATCAATGGATGAGTTGATGGACTCTCTATAAACACATGAGCAAAGGTTGAACTGAACCACATAGTTTTCATTGGAGAAAGCATTCAAAACATAGGTCTCATTCAAATACCAGAGTAAAAAGGGATAATCCCAACATATAACCTCATGTTTTGAAGAAGAGAGAGGATATGATAGCAACAAAAAAGGTGGTAGAGGCTATGAAGGAGAAGGAAGAACAAACAACTCCAACAAAGGAGAATGCAACTGCAATTTCAATGAAGCAAGAGGAAGAGGCAGCAATCAAAATCAACAAGGAGGATCAAATCAGGTATGACAAATCTAAAATCTAATGCTATTACTACAAGAAATTTGGGTATTACAATTATAAATATAGAAAGAAAATGGCTAAGGAAAATAATCCAAAATACAACTACACAAAAAATAATGAGAATGAATAAATGAATGATGCACTAATAACATGTAGTATTGATGACAATAATCAAAATAATATATGGTTTCTTGATAGTGGCTGCAACAACCACATGTCTAGGAACAGAGAAATGTTCTCTTAGCTAGATGAAACCATCAAATCTGAAGTAAATATGGGAAATAATAGCAAGGTACCTATCATAGGCAAAGGGAGGATTATAATCCACACAAAACAAGGAGAAATAAAACATATCCCTGATGTTTATTATGTGCCTAGGATGAAACATAATTTGTAGTGTTGGACAACTTGTGCAAAAAGGGCACACAGTGTATTTTGAAAATGGAGCTTGAATCATTAGAGATAAAGATAATAGACTTATATTAAATGTAGCCCTAACAAAGAATATGTTTCCTCTAAAAATTTAGAGTGAAATATTATTGTCATTTAGTGCTATTGTGAAGAATGCTACATGGTTGTGGCATCTTAGATTTGATTACTTGAGTTTCAGTGGCATGACATTGTTGTACAAAAAGCAAATGGTGAGGGGATTACCTCTTATAGAGCAACCCAATCAAGTATGTGAAGGTTTCCTAGTAGGCAAGAAACATAGGGATGGATTCCCTACAAAAATATCATGGAGAGCTTAACATCCATTAGATATGGTGCATTCAGATATATGTGGGCCTATGTAAACTAGCTCATTTACCAACAACAAATACTTTTTGGCTTTCATAGATGACTTCAGCTAGAATACATGGGTATCCTTCCTCAAGAAAAAGTTAAAAGCATTTAGTAAATTTAAGGAGTTCAAAGATTTATCTGAAAATCAAAGTGGCTACTATGTGAAAACTCTTAGAACATATGGAGGAGATGAGTACATTTCAAATGAGTTCCTTAATTTCTATAAAGCACGAGGAATCAAAAGGTAGTTTATAGCCAGATACACAACATAGTGTAATAATTTCATAGATAGGAAGAACATAACAACAATAGATATGACAAGGAGCATGCTAAAGGAAAAATCTTTACCAAATGAATTCTGAGTAAAAAATATAACATGCGCAGTTTATCTGCTATAGAGGTATCCCACAAAGAGTGTGAAAGATGCAATCCCACAAGAAGCATGGAGCAACAACAAGCCAAGTGTTGCTCACTTAAGAGTCTTTGGATGCATAACATTTGCACACATTCCTGATGAGAAGAGAAAAAAGTTGGATGACAACGTAAAAAATGTATCTTCACTGGGTACAATGAAGAGTCAAAGACCTATAGATTGTATAACCCTATTACAAAGAAGTTGATCATAAGCCGAGATGTGAAGTTGATGGAAGAAGCTACTTGAAAAAGAATTCCAAGACTAGTCAATAGGGGATAACAAGTATTAAGTCAGGAAAATTGAATGGAGAAAGCATAAATCAACCTACAACTTCAATCAACAATACCAATACATGAAACAACCTTGCTTCATCATCAATTTCACCAGCAATTGCAAGAATGAGGTCCATATTGTCCATCATGAGAATACCAGTAAAGATAAGGAGCTTACAAGATATATATGAGGTAACAAGAAATAAAATAGAAGATGAAGAACATTTTGATTTTGTTTTTGTTTTTGAATGTGATCCTATTTCATTTGAATAAGTAGTCAAGAATAACAAATAGATGAATGCCATATATGAAAAATAGAAACCATAAAGAAAAATCAGACTTGGGAGTTGATGGATCTTCTAGCAGGAAAAAAACCATAGGAGTAAAGAGGGTATATAAAATAAAGTTCAATGCCCAAGATGTTGTAGAAAGGCATAAGGCAAGGCTGGTTGCAAAAGGATATAAGTAAAAGTCAGACATTGATTATCATGAAGTCTATGTACCTGTAGCAAGATTTGACACAACGAGTATGATTCTAGCATTGACATCCCGAAAAGGATGGAAGGTTTACCAAATGGATGTCAAGTCTGCCTTCTAAAATAGAGTGTTGAAAGAAAAAGTTTATGTAGATCAACCACTAGGTTATGAGTTGGAAGTACATGAAGGTAAGGTGTAGAGGTTGAAGAAAACCTTGTATGGGTTAAAGTAAGCACCCAAAGCTTGATATAGCCACATCAATTCATACTTAGGAGAATGAATTCATCAAGTACACCTATGAGCATGCTTTTCACATTAAGACCAATGAAAAAGGAGAGATGATAGTAGTCTGCTTGTACGTAGATAATCTGATTAATGTTTGCAAGAGCAATATGTTGTTTGATTAGTTTAGAGGTGCTATGAAGAGTGAGTTTGAAATGACAGACTTGGCCTTAATGAAGCATTATCTTAGAATTGAAGTTACCCAATCAAAAAATGGCATCTTCATTTCACAAGGCAATATGCTATACATGTCTTGAAGAGGTTTAAAATAGAGAATAGTAAATCAACCATCACACCAGTGGCAACAAGTCTGAAATTAAGCAAAAATGATTGCACCAGCAATGTGGATCCAACATCTTACAAGAGATTAGTTAGAAGTGTTGTGTACTTAACCACTAGACCTGATATAATGTTTTCAGTGAGTTTAATCTCAAGATTCATGGAGACACCAAAGAAGACTCTCTTTTAGGAGGAAAAACGATTATGAGATATGTCAATCGAAACATAGACCATAGGATCTTTTACAAGATCAAATTAGCTTGAACTTGTTGGGTACACAAATAATTATTGGGTTGAAAATATTGGTGACAGGAAGAGAAATCCTGAATACGCATTCCACCTTGGATCAGGTGTAGTCTCGTGGCCATCTAACAAACAACCCATTGTTGCATTGTCAATTGCAGAAGAAGAGTATGTTGCGACCACATCTGTAGCATGTGAAGTAGTTTGATGAGAAGTGTTCTAAGCGAGTTGAATCATGAATAACAAGTAGCCACAAAAATATTTTGTGACAACAACATAGCCATAGAACTGTGCAAGGATCCGACGTTTCATGGTAGAAGCAAACACATTGACATCCAATATCAGTTTGTTAGAGAGTTGGTAAAAAATAATAAAATTGAATTGTTATTTTGCAGGTCCAAAGATTAGGTTAGGAGGAAGATTTTTAAAAGTTGAACAAACTGTTAGGTGTCAAAGTTTGTGTGAAATCTGGCTTAAATGAGGGTGTTAAAAATTAATCCAATTTTCACATACTTTTTGACGTACAAAAAGTTGAAGGAACTCTTAGGTGTCAAATTTTGTGTGAAATCTGGCTTAAAAAAGGCGCTAAAAATTAATCCAAATTGATGTTAGAAATTAATACAAATTTTACCCACTCTTTGACACATTTTTTATCCATAGATACCAGAATCCATTCCTATACTTCATAGCATTTGTATTTACTTTTGGTAGTTGCAATTGTTCAAACACTAATTAAACACCTGTAATGAAGGTAATCTAAGTTTTTTCCTTCCTTTCACATTATATATATATATATATATATATATATATATATATATATATATATATATATAAAGTGTTGGACGTGATTTTATTTCTAATGATTGAAAAAAAAAAAAAAGTTGCTGAAGCAAGAACAAGAACGAAGAGGAGTGAGCCGCTCAAAAAAATGCAAGCCGCAAAAGAGTTGCTCAATCAAGAACAAAAATGAAGAAGAGTGAGCCACTCAAAAAAAAATGCATACCGCAAACTTGAAAAGGATATGGCATTCCTTCGTATGAAGAAAGAAAGGAAACTTCCTGAAAACTTCTCGAGAAGAAATACTTCCGCTTATAAAGAAAAAGGTGTCAAGATATTTTTAATTAATTCTGCTACTAATTAATGAGAAGTGATAGTTTTTTGACCTCCATTGCTAGTGTTACCATAGGTTTTATATATTTCATTATGTTTTAATTCATTTTTGTTACATTTTATGATTTTGTAAAAGCGAATTATCCTATTTGGATCCTTGTTGGAATACTTTTCATTAGTCTTTGGAATGATTAAAACATACTTTTGATAATAGGCTAACTCTGTTATGCACTTGACAATGGTTGGTCTATTAAGTATCATAGTAAGTTGATTATAGTAGGCTTTTATAGGTCTGCCTAATGTTGTTCGCTATACCCGTCCACTATTTACTCATTTCTCTAAACCCTTACCTTCTCTTAACCCATCCTTTTTCTTACCCTCAGCTTAAACCCCTATTTTAATTTCACAAGTATACCAAGGAGTAAGCCTTCTACGAATATTAAACTGAGAGAAATCCCATCCATCCAAAACGTTGGCTAAAGTCTATGGTGCATTGTATAAACTTACGCAGATCTTACGCGAACAATTATTTCTAGCATGCCTGATGGGACGAATTGTGACAATTCGCTTATCTATCTAATTGAGCAAAACTTTGGTGAATGTTTATCTCATAATATCAATCAAAGTTATTCACTTGGCAACTCCGTTGATAGCCAAGAAGCTAGAAACCCATTACTATTTTTGAATTACATTTTTTAGGTCAAGATAAATCGAGTCCCTACCTCCAGAGCAAGGTTCCACGAGCTTGGGGGACAGGGGGATGGAATTCGAGGACTGGTGGGGGATGACAAATCGATTTTAGGGGACGATTGGTATAATACTATGAGTTTTTTAGAAATTTAGAATAACCTATAAATTCTACACACAACAAAAATGAAAAAAAAAATAAAACCTTAAAAAGTATGACTATGCATGTTCTTAAAACATGTTTCAATCTGAAATGAACTCAGCTATTAACCTATTACTAAGTGCAACCATTTCAACAAATGTAACTTGAAGTTCAGCCAAGGATATCAAGTGCAATCTCTAACAATCAACCAAAATAGTTGTTATTGCTCGAGTAACGAACGCCACACTGTTCAACTTTTAACATTCAAACAATAACAATCATCATTTTAAAGCCACCAATGTTAAGCAAAGACCATCATTTTTATTTTTTTTTAGTCACCAATGTTCAAACAAAGACAGTTCTCAGTTTTTATTTTTTGGCCATCCATGTTCAAGCATGATAGTCATTGGTTCTCACTTTTCTTTGTTCAGGCAAGATAGTTATCTGTTTTTTCAGCCATCAATGGTCAATCAAGACAATCATCGGTTTACAACCCTCAATATAAATTATGAAAGCAAGACAGCTTTACTGTTCAATATCTAGCACTTTTGCTCTGTTGTCCAATCACTAAAGTAATATTTAAACATTGAAAATCACCATTATTCAGTTCCTACCATGTAAGCAATGATAGTTGCTCCTAACTGTTCAAATATTACAATTTTTTTTTAATTCATGTTTGTATCATTTAAAAAAATGGACATTAGATGCTCAACCTTAGGAACAGTTGGACATCCTCAGGGACGCCTTGGGGTAGAGGACCCTACCGTCCCATGGATGGCCCCCCTACCATCCCCCAAAAATGAGACGACCAAGAAACGTCCCCCATGTCGTCCCCCTGCACCAGGGACATAGGGGACGGGGGGATGTGTTCCCGTGGAAAGCATCTCCAGAGTCTTTATCAGAAATTACAGGCCTTCTTTGAAGGTTAAACTAAGAGAAACTTATACCCAGGTGTTGTAGGTGAGTTGGAGAGGAGAGGGCAATCCTCCAAGGGAGGTCCCAGGTTCAAATCTCCACCCTACCAAAAAGCTGAATTGGGTACCCAAAAATCCAATTGATAATGTTGGTGCGGGCAGGGCTGGGTGTGACCCCCGAGTGACTTTGACGGTGTAGAACCCCCTGTTCGTGGTCTCTTAAACCAAGGCGGCCCCGCAAGGGGTTTTTCGCTTTAAAAAAAAAAAACTAAGAGAAACTTCACCCATCCAAAACTGAGGTCAGTCCATATATCCTTATCTTCTTGTTATGTTTGCGGGGAGGTCTTCAAGTCTTAGACATAAATAATTTATGAAGAGATGTTAGATTATAAATTAATTTTCAATGGACAATAAAATGTAGGTGTTATTATTTGTATAATAAAATATATTATAAGATTATCTAATTATTTTCATGGGAGTAACCACATAATTGGATGCAACCACTCTTCTAGAATATGTTGTAATACCATGTAGATATTCCACATCAAATGTGAGCATGCAATATTTTATATTCTAATATAAATAATCTTGTTGTTTGTTATATATATTTTTTATATTTTGTGTCTATATTTCTTCATTGATGTTTTGTCTTTGACCATGTTTCATAGACTTTATATAATATTAAATTTTAAAAACTTCACCCAATTTCAAATAGTTGTTGTTTCCTTCTATATGAGGAAATTTTAAAACCTTCAAAATTTGACATTCCATAGTATTTCAAGACAAGTTAATGCCCTGTGTTATTTATATGCCTTCTCATATATTAAATTTATTTTATATATATTAACATGGTAGAATCGGTAATCGTCACGAATCTGGGCAGGTTGTCCAGCTTTGTATGGTTATCACAGTATTTTGCACTATCCACTTCAAAAGTCGTTACACAAATTTCCACGCAGTTCTTCCTTATAACCACCATACCACGATCATTTTAAACCTTTTACGAAAGCACCAAGAAAAGGACAAGCCTTCAATCCAGCGAGGCCCGAGATTTAAAACTTGGACCTTCGTCCCTTACGGGGTTTGGGTTTAGGGGAACCAATTGATCTACACATCGGACCTTAAATTTATAAAATTTAAAATGATTTATTGTTAAAATTATAAATCTGTTATTAGAATAAATAAAACTGCGTACCACACTTCAATCTTAGTCCATTGCCCATATATTATTTGGGTCATATGTGTGTATTTTTTTTGTTTGCATTGTTTAAGACAATCAATATAAGAGGATGGTCAAAGTCAGCTTGACCATCCCTAAACCCTAAAACCTAGGCTAGGCCCTAGGGTTTTGGTTTTAGGGTTTTGTTTTTTCCTCCTCTTTTTAAGTAAATATTGCTGGTAACTCTATATGCAAGTCCATTTTTTATATGTTAATATTTAAGTTTGAAACTTTGAACTTTGAACTTGAAGTTTAAACCCTAGTCTAGGCCCTAGGATTTTTTTTCCTCCTCTGTTTAAGTAAATATTGCTGCTTGGCAACTATGTATGCAAGCCCATTTTTCAATTGCTAATATTTGAATTTGAAACTTTGAACTTTGAACTTGAAGTTTAATCCCTGGTCTAGGCCCTAGGGTTTTTTTTCCTCCTCTTTTTAAGTAAATATTACTGCTTGGTAATTATGTATGCAAACCCATTTTTTAGTTGTCAATGTTTCAATTTTAAACCCTAAACCCTAGCCTTTTGGTTTAAGGTTTAGGTTTTTTTTTTTCATTTTTTTTCTTGTAACTTTGTTGTTACTGTTTTCCATGTGCAAGCATATAAAAATGAAATATTTTTTCCTTCTTGTTACTTGTAACTTTGTACCTTTTCATATTATAAGCAATAGAAGATGTGGTTTGTCACTTTCATGTGTATTTAAAGCTTGAGCCTTGTATGATGTCTTGACATGAATTATTGCTTTTATTGCAATATTTGATTTGCATAATGTTAATTCTTTGTAATATTCATTAAAAAAAAAAAAAATTAATGAAAAATTCCGTTTTATTTGGTTTTTTTGCTGATTCTTTACTCAATTTTTTATCGATTCTCGAATTTTGTCGGGTTTTAAAAATATTGATTCTTTGTTGATTTTGATTTTCTCATCTATGGGTTATACAAAAAATGCATATATAGTAATCACACAAACAACACATCGAAACTCAAATGATGATGTATCCTCGAACTGCTATGACTCATTCATCAAACATCTCCTTCTGATGGTAATACTATTATGGTGCTACATTTCCTACACACACTAGAATCTACTATGCATAGTCTCACAACCTAGATTTTAATATGCACACAATCTGCACAAGATGCAATTTAGAATTTGTAGGACGAAAATATTATTAATGGACTTGCATAGTCAATTTTATAGCAACACTATTACAATACATATTGTACATCTCCCTGTACACGCTTTTGCATTCTTTTCTCCAACCCTTTTCTCTTCCCTTATTTTCTCTTACACCGTTCTCTCCTTATGTCATTCTCTTCAACTACCAAGGCCAATTTTTTCCTTCTTTGTAACAACCCAAGTCTACTACTTACCTGGTTGCACAGCTTAAAGAAAAAACAAAACCCAATATATTTTTTCCACTACGCTAATGAATTAATACTAAAAAGAATCATTAGTTTTTCAAGTTTTAGCTACAAGTTATAACTTTTGGTTCACCTAATTAAGATAATGTAGCACAAGCATAACAAACCACATTTGGGTTAGGAATTGCTGCAGCCAATCACCCAAGTGGACGAGATTGGCCAAATCTTGTTGAGATGCCATTTTGGGGATTTGATTGCCTTCCTTTGCATCCATGGATTCTGGCATGAGGATCGAACCATGACAAGGATTATCCTCTAGGGACCATATCACCTAGAGGATGGATGCTTTCTTCCCTTTACCATCATACCGAATGTAACAACCCAAGCCTATGGTCTCACTTGGTTGACCTAAAATAATATAAGCAACTAACAAAACATTTTTTTTGTAAGTTTACTAAGCAGACCCAAAAGTTACTTTCCTAAGTTCTCAGATTTGTTTACATGTTCTCATGGTTTAGATCATCCAATGATATATTATCTGTTCATTATCTTCTTAGCACAAGCATAGTTAACCATGTTTGGATCTAAGACTATTGCAGACAACCACCCAAGTGGATGAGATCGGCCATATCCCATAGAGTAGCCTTTTAGTGGAGTCAGTTAGTCTCATTTATCATCCACATATACCAGCATGAGGACTAAACCACGACTAGGGTTATCCTCTAGGGCCCATAACACCTAGAGGGGAATGCTTATATTCCCTACCTCAACATATTGAACCCTCGACCAACCAGTCGACTTATTATTTAAATTATATGAAAGAGGTTAGCGTATTTATGCTTCCGTGACTAACTGTTGATTCCCTTAAACTAGAGATAATTAGCGCCATGTCAATACCCTGACCTTGGACTTCATTTTCCAAACCTAGGATAACTCACAGTAGTTTATCCCATACCAAAATTTGAGGCTATTCTAGCTAAGTATACTGAGTAAGGTTTTCATCATAGTGCTATTCGAGTTCAGCTCGGATAAAGGTGTCCCATACCACCTCTCCGTCTTGACCAACCAAGTCTCTTTCGACCACTTCCATCGGTCATCCATGGACTCAAAACTTGTTGTGTGCATACCCACACCTCAACATTTTCTCAAACTATAGTATAAGGAATTAGAACCTAAGCCTTCTAAGGTTTTTCCTTAAGTTAAATCCATCATCTATCTCTTCATAATACAAGCTTACAAGATCTTAAGCATTCCTTTTATTTACATACCATAAAAGATAGTCTATTTCTTTTAAAATATGATAGGTTGTCTAAAACCAAACTACATGGTCACTAGGGTTTTAAACATATTCTAAGAGAAGAGTTGCCACCCAATTTCCTTATAGGTTCGACTTCCAAAAACATGCAAGGATAAACCAGAATGTTTACCAATTTTCCATATTAAGATATATGCTTTCAGTTTGCACATTAAACCAGCTAAACAACCATTCTAATGACAGCAAGACCAACGTCATACTTTGGATGTATTAAAGTTAATTATAGCATTAATAGGGTTTGTAACATCCAACCTTTCCCTTGGTTCTTTCAAATATTTTCTGGTTTAACTCTATGTTTTCCTCGCTTAAGGAACATGATATTACAAAATGTAGCAACCCATTGCAATTCATGCAAAAGACAATACTGCAACATTTAACTAGTTTAGACATAGGTTTCACCTAGCTCCGCTATAAACATGCTTCACCGTCAAAATATTAGAAATATTTTCAGTTTATAACAACAAACTCAAAACATAATTATTTTCTCTTTGTTTTTTATCATAACCTTCTCGAGTTTGGTCAGGTTGGCTTATTAATGTCTTATTAAGTAAAATGCAATTCACAATGTATTAAGAAAAATACAAATCCATAAGTCATTATCATTGAGTAGGGAAAAGAAGCTTTAATACACTTTAATTACAAATGTTACATTCGACTTCACCAAGCTCACAGAGACACTTCCAAAAAATTTGAGTCTTATTTTTTAAAATAAACAACAATACATGCACTTCACCCTTTTTTTCTACAAAGACAAAGCCTTAAACTTTCACTGCTAAATAATCTCCTATCTTCCACCCTAAGGCTTGGACTACCCAAAGGTACTATTATCCACAAATAAACTATACTACCACCCAGACCAAGGCTACCAAATATGTTTTCTTAACTGATGCTTTACTTCTAGTGACATGGTAGTAGTAAAGATGATTCTCACCTTGCACATCCTTGAATCAAATCTGCTCTAGTTCACCTAGCGTAGCTCCAATGATTTTTGAGAGGACAACAACTTGAACAAGGGAAACTTAGATGATGCCAAGGATCAGACACGACTCTCTAAATATGAATATGTAATATTCTATTATGCACACATGCAACTGCACTAGAAACACTTCAGAGAAATTCACCAATCTTCTTACCCAAGATTTCCTAGAATTTTAGAACATGTTTCCACAATTAATTTATTTAATTCATCAAGAGATGCCTATAGTTTTAAAGAGATATAAATCTATGGTTTTTCTCTTTCATTCTATTTCATATGGGATACCATTCATACACTGCACCCATCCCAACCTCTCTTCTAAATACTATCACACTATCGCACAACAACATAACAAACTACTCTTGTTTACATTCAAAGCAGCACATAACATAACAACACATTAAATCACGACAATGCCAAATTTATCTTTTTCTTTCTATATGGCAGAGATATTTCAACACTTCCATTGCTTCATTTACCTTCTACTTTCACGTTATATAGCAATGCAATTATAGTGAAGAGTTGTTTCGACATGGTAATAATTTACTAACTATTCCATAGCTTCCAATTACCATTTCTTACTCTAACCATTCAGCAATAGCACACAACAACACATAAATTCAATCAACCAGATTTAATCATGGTATACACATTTACAGACCTGGTTCACACGCTTTCCAATCGAACTTGTTTGCTGATATTTCAGTCTCCCTCGGCTCTTTCTCTCGTTCATCTTCTCCCATGTGACTCTCTCCAAAAACAAACCTTACCTTTTTATTTTGTTCTTTCACCTCCCAAATGATACATGAAAATTATGTGAGTTGTTTTTCCTTTTCTCCATGCACAATGCCAAGTTGTCGAGCTTCCACTTCTGCTTCATGCATGCTCCAAGTAATTATTACCCATTCATCATTTCACATCACTATATTAACTAACCTTAAGCATAAATGCATTCACCACTTGGAGGTTTTAATACACATAGTTCTAACACTTCTAATTATTTCCTTAATATTCAAGATGGAGCTATCTTCACAATAGTGTGGACCACTTTATACATAAATTAAATAAAATAGAATTAATAACATTATAGCCATTGTCCTATATTTCAAAGCAAAGTAACAATAGCATTTGTATAGGTTTCCCTACATGACAACCTAATACCATATTAATTCATATATCAAACAAAAGATCATTTTTAAACAATATCCTCACACATGATTTAGCAAGCAACCATACACACATGTTATTCTTTAAGAAACTAGTGGCTCCCATCATCATCACCACCTAAAGCAACATTTCTCATTCCTTTCCAAACAAGCAATACTTGAATCAATTTAACCCATGCAGAGATGCAATATGCAATGCACCTATATGATATGCAAGTACGAGTTTCCATGTGCTCGTGAGCCGAATCATCACCTCCCTGTCTCACCTTTTTCCCCTGACTAGCTTCCTCTCATTATCGTCACACAACTGTCCTACGCTCACAAAAGTTGTCAGCAGTACCATGGTTCATAGGAAAAAGGTAAGTATATACATATTTTACTATCCTTCAAAAATCGTGTGAGGAGGGTCGTTACATCCTCCCCCACTAGGGATAAACACAGTCCCTATGTTTCTAACCATTGTAAGCAAAAGAAAAATTCAAACAAATTTATTGCTCACATCAAGTTCTAGATTGCATAAAATAATTTTTCCACATCATTAGCATATAATCACATCACAGATTTCATCATAACATAATCAATTGATCAAATATCATTATATGTTCCAAAACATATCATTTTGCAAAGCCACATACTTGCAAACTACTCTACTCAGTAAAATGGCAAACCAAATTTACTCTACATAGTATCCAGTTCATTTGCTTTTGTATAAATACAAATATGTCAGAATTATATAAAATTTTATAATAAAGTCTTTTTCTACTCAAACAGATAAGGAAATTACCGCTGCATTTCTGCCACATCTTCCCATGTAGCATTTCGGTCTGAGTAGTGGTCCCATTGGACCCGACATTGCTCAATGCTTCATTTTCTTAGATTCTTGGTTCGAAAACCAAGTAGGCGAATAGGTCACACCTCAATATTTAATGGATCGATCATCTACAAGTTGGAAACATCCAATACATGAGTAGGATCAGAAATATATTTTCTAAAGAGGGACACATGGAAGACATTATGGATCTTGGATAAGCTTGGTGGTAGAGCTAATCTATACGCTACAAGGCTTATCTTCACAATAATCTCAAATGGACCCACATATCTGGAGTCAAGCTTAGAGGATTTTATAGAACTTTTTGTTGGTTTCACCCTTAAGAATACTCTGTCTCCCATAGAATATTCCCTTGGTGTCCTTTTGAGGTCCGCATAGCTCTTTTGGTGGTCTATGACCTCTTTCAACTTCTGCTGAATCCTCTTTAACTGCTCTTCCATTTATTTTATCATTTTTGATTCGATCACTACCCGATCTTCCAGATTATCCCAAGTTAAGGGAATTCTGCACCGTCACCCATATAGAGCTTCAAAAGGTGTCATACCTAGTGATGTGTGGTAACTATTGTTATATGCAAATTCTACTAGGTACAAATAGTCTTCCCACTTTGTGTGTTGTTCCATGCAGTACATTCACAACATATCCTCAAGCACTTGATTTACCCTCTCAGTCTGACCATCTGTCTCAGGGTGATAAGTAGTACTGATATTCAGTTTTATCCCTAATACCTGATGCAAAGCTTACCAAAATTTAGAAGTAAAATGAGAGTCTCTATCAGAGATTAAAACTTCTAGAAACCCATGTAGCCTCACCACTTCCCTAGAAAATTTACTTGCTACAATGGGTGCATCATCATGCACATTACCTAGTATAAAATGTGCGACTTTGGTTAGCTTATCCATAATCACTAAAATTACATCATGCTTGAATCTGGTTTTAGGTAATCCCATAATAAAGTCCATTGATACTACTTGCCATTTTTGTGCAGGTATCTCATGTGGATATAACTTCCCAACTGGATGCAGATGTTCTACTTTCACTTTTTGGCATTCTAAACATTTGGCCACATAATTGATAATATCTTTTTTCATACCTAGCCAAAAATAGGCTTTCTTCAAATTCTCACGCATTTTTGCCCCTCCTGGGTGCATATAATAGGGAGTATTGTGAGCCTCCTTAAGCATTGTTTCTCTTAACCCCCCTAAATTAGGTACTACCAACCTATTCTTGAAGAATAGTAGATCATTTTTTATCATAAATTCTGCATCCTTGTTTAATTTATATTCCATTTGACTGATGCAAGATTGGAAAAATTCATCTTTTCCTTGCCACTCCTTTATTTGATCCAACAGATCATATTGGCATTTTTTCATAGCGGTAATATGCCCTCTCCTACTTAAGGCATCAACGACCTTATTCTCCTTACCCTTAATGTACTCAATACCAAAATCATACTCTGCTAGAAACTCTATCCAACATCATTGCCTAGCATTTAGTAGGGGTTGGGTGAATATATACTTCAGACTCTGATGGTCCATCTTTAATTCAAATGGTTTTCCTAGAAAATAATGTCGCCACACTTTCAGAGCATGTACTACCACTGTCAACTCTAAATCATGAGTTGCATAATTGACTTCGTGCCTCTTGAGCTTTCTAGACTCATAAGCAATAACCGCACCATCTTGGGTCAAAATCCCACCTAACCCTTCGATCGATGCATCTGTATAGACTGTAAACTTCTTATTAGGGTCAGGCAATTGCAGAATTGGTGTTGTCATCAACCTTTCTTTCAAAACCCAAAAGCCTCTTCACACTGCTCTGTCCACCTAAAGCCTTTCCCTTTCCTTTGAAGGTTGGTAATGGGTTGAGCGATTCTCGAAAACCCCTTGATGAACCACCTATAATATCCTGTAATCCCCATAAAACTTCACACCTCTAAAACATTAGTAGGTGTTGGCCAATCAATAATTGCTTCAATTTTCTTGGGGTCCACTACAATTCCTTCTACAAAAATAATATGTCCAAGGTATTGCACTTGTGGAGTATAAAACTCACACTTGGTCAGTTTTCCATATAATTGATTCTTTCTAAGGATTGCAAGCACTATTCACATGTGTTGATCATGCTCTTCTTTGTTTTTGGAATAAATCAAAATATCATCCAAAAATACAAGTACAAACTTATCCAGTTGTTCTCTAAAGATGTTGTTCATGAGGTTCATGAATGCAATTGGGGCATTGGTTAGCCCAAAAGGTAAGACAATAAACTCAAAATATCCATATCTTGTTCTAAAAGTTGTCTTAGATGTATCTTCCTCTCGTATCCTTAACTGATGGTATCCAGATCTCAAATCTATCTTAGAAAATATAGTTGCTCCTTTCAATTGATCAAACAAATCATCAATCCTTGGTAACGAATACATGTTCTTGATAGTAACCTTGTTCAACATTTGATAGTCTATGCACATCCTTAAGGTACCATATTTATTTTTAACAAATAAAATAGGAGCTCCCCAAGGTGACACACTAGGTTTGATTAACCCTTTTTCAAGCAAATCTTGAAGTTGCATTTTGAGCTCCTACAACTCAATGGGTGTCATTCGATAAGGTGACCTTGCAATTGGTGCTACCCTCGGTAATAGCTCGATTGAGAAGTCAAATTCCCTTTGAGGTGGTAATCTTGGGAGATCCTCAAGAAATACATCTTTGAAAGCACCCAACACTGGGTATTGCTAAAAAATATCAGATTCCTTTTCAGATGCTTCCATCTTATTCATCTTAACTATGAAGATCATTCCCTTCTTTTTAATAACCTTTTTGGTCTGCATTGCAGTCAATAGATGTGGCTTAACTTCCCTTCACCCACAACTAATTCTAATCCTTTGACTAGCTTCATCCAAAAATTCCACCCATCTCTCTTCAAATTTTAAAAGAGCCTTGTGTACTTTTAACCAATCAACTCCTAAAATAATTTCAAACGCATGCAAAGGCACCACATACAAATGCTAGTTGATCTTTCCTTGAGGTAAGGAAATGTGGGAGTCAAAGAGACATTGATTAACATGATGGGTTTGCCCTGATCCATACTCTACCTTCCAATATTTTGCCAAGAATCTAGGTCTAATAAGCAAATCCCTCACTAATTTTGAAGAAATAAAACTATCTGTTGACCCACTATCAACTAAAATTTGCACATTTTTACCAAAAATTTTACCATGCAATAAAAAAGGAGTTATCTGACCATTGAGTTTAGAACTACCTGTGGCCGCATAGATCTAGTGGCTAGCCTCTTCTAGAGTTTTTGGTGGTAAGTCAGCCTTGTGAGGACATTTGTTAGCATAATGAGCCCCTTTGCACACCCAACATCCACCTGGTGGTGCTCTATTGTCTCTATTATTGCTTTCTTTTCTATTCATGGATGGAGTTTCCCTATCCCTTCCTTGACCTGCTAGCTTTTGGTCCTACCTCTTGGAAAATTCTTTAGCATCCTTCTTGAATTTTTTGCCTTGGTAGTTGGATCTATTTTTGCCCCCTTGCTTGTTCTGATCTTCTCTTTTGGGTTTCTTGTTCTGTTCCTTCTCCCATTTCATAAAACCCACACTTTTTCGCTTCCTGAGTTCATATTTTTCCTTTTCAGATAACTTTTGATAGTTAAAGTATACCTTTCTCGTTTCCTGATTAGCTTCTTCTTTTCTTGCTAGGTCAAAAGCAGTTGGTAAATTGATAGGATGTTTACCACCATCATAATCCTAGGATGCAATCCCAGAATAAATTTTTGCGTCTTCATTTCTTCGTTGCTTTCATATTGGGATGCATATTTCAGCAATTGAATAAACTTTTGGTGGTATTCATACACCGACATACTTTCCTATCTCAAATTTGAGAAATCCCCAAATTTCTCTACATAATATTGCTTTGTCAAGAATCTATCCCTAAATTCCTTGACAAACTCCTCCCATTTGAGGTCAGCAACTTCAACTCTATGCCCTTTCTTATATGACTTCCACTAGTCTAGGGCTATTTCTATCATGTTCATTACTACCAAAGCAGTCTTGGATTCAGAGGATAGAACTACTAGATAAAAGTAAGACTCTAGCTCACTCAACCAATTTTTGGTTGATTCACCATCACCCTTACCATCAAACTTAGTTATTACTACCTTTCTCAGATTTTTGTCCAACTCCTTACTCACTCTTGCCCTTCCAACACTGGATCTCTCTGGTTCCCTAGATTCTTCCATTGATCTTTCCAATCCATTTCCTCATCCATTAGTTAAGTCTTCTATGACCCATTGTTGTTGGACAATAAATTCTTGCTGTTGGGCCATGTGAGTTTTCTATTGGGCCATCTCTTCCCTTTGGTAGTCCATATGTGTTTGCAATAATTGCACCACTTTAGCGAGGTTTCCTACCTCCACACTGGTCTCACTCTCGCTATGGAAAATCTCATTAACCCTTCTTTCACGTTGAGGTCCTTTTTGCCTTAGATTTGTTCATGGCCTCCTTACAGGTCTTTCGGTGTCTTCCTCCTCCCTACCTCCCGTAGGATTTCTTGAGGACCCACCTCACAACAATCATACCATTAAACCTGTAGGTGAAAGAGGTAGAGCATTAGTTATAATTTTCCAATCTATCTCACACTTAGAATCTACAACCTAGAATCTCTTTTGCTCTGATACCATATGTAACAACCCAAGCCTATGGTCTCACTTGGTTGACCTAAAAATAATATAAGCAACTAAAAAAATATTTTTTTTGTAAGTTTACTAAGCAGACCCGAAAGTTACTTTCCTAAGTTCTCAGATTTGTTTACATGTTCTCATGGTTTAGATCATCCAAATACATTTTAATTATTCATTGTCTTCTTAGCACAAGCATAGTTAACCAAATTTGGGTCTAAGACTACTACAAACAACCACCCAAGTGGATGAGATCGACCATATCCCGTAGAGTAGCCTTTTAGTGGAGTCAATTAGTCTCATTTATCATCCACATATATCGACATGAGGATTGAACCATGAGTTATCCTCTAGGGCCCATAACACCTAGAGGGGAACACTTATATTCCCTACCTCAACATATTGAACCCTCGACCAACCAGTCAACCTGTTATTTAAATTATATGAAAGAGGTTAGCGTATTTATGCTTTCATGACTAACTATTGATTCCCTTAAACTGGAGACAGTTAGCGCCATGTCAATACCCTGACCTTGGACTTCATTTTCTAAACCCAGGATAACTCACAGTAGTTTATCCCATACCAAACTCTGAGGCTATTCCAGCTAAGTATACTGAGTAAGGTTTTCATCACAGTGCTATTCGAGTTCAGCCTGGATAAAGGTGTCCCATACCACCTCTCCGTCTTGACCAACCAAGTCTCTTTCGACCACTTCCATCGATCATCCATGGACTCGAAACTTGTTGTGTGCATACCCGCACCTCAATATTTTCTCAAACTATAGTATAAGGAATTAGAACCTAAGCCTTCTAAGGTTTTTCCTTAAGTTAAATCCATCATCTATCTCTTCATAATACAAGCTTACAAGATCTTAAGCATTCCTTTTATTTACATACCATAAAAGATAGTCTATTTCTTTAAAAATATGATAGGTTGTCTAAAACCAAACTACATGGTCACTAGGGTTTTAAACATATTCTAAGAGAAGAGTTGCCACCCAATTTTCCTTATAGGTTCGACTTCCAAAAACATGCAAGGATAAACCAAAATGTTTACCAATTTTCCATATTAAGATATATGCTTTCAGTTTGCACATTAAACTAGCTAAACAACCATTCTAATGACAACAAGACCAACATCATACTTTGGATGTATTAAAGTTAATTATAGCATTAACAGGGTTTGTAACATCCAACCTTTCCCTTGGTTCTTTCAAATGTTTTCTGGTTTAACTCTATGTTTACCTCACTTAAGGAACATGATATTACAAAATGTAGCAACCCATTGCAATTCATGCAAAAGACAATACTGCAACATTTAACCAGTTTAGACACAGGTTTCACCTGGCTCCACTATAAACATGCTTCACCATCAAAATATTAGAAATATTTTCAGTTTATAACAACAAACTCAAAACATAATTATTTTCTCTTTGTTTTTATCATAACCTTTCCGAGTTTGGTCAGGTTGGTTTATTAATGTCTTATTAAGTAAAATGCAATTCACAACGTATTAAGAAAAATACAAATCCATAAGTCATTATCATTGAGTAGGGAAAAGAAGCTTTAATACACTTTAATTACAAATGTTACATTCAACTTCACCAAGCTCACGGAGACACTTCCAGAACATTTGAGTCTTCTTTTTTAAAAATAAACAACAATACATGCACTTCACTCTTTTTCTACAGAGACAAAGCCTTAAACTTTCACTGCTAAATAATCTCCTATCTTCCACCCTAAGGCTTGGACTACCCAAAGGTACTATTATCCACAAATAAATTGTACTACCACCCAGACCAAGGCTACCAAATACGTTTTCTTAACTGATGCTTTACTTTTGGTGACATGGCAGTAGTAAAGATGATTCTCGCCTTGCACGTCCTTGAATCAAATCTGCTCTGGTTCATCCAGCATAGCTCCAATGATTTTTGAGAGGATGATAACTTGAACAGGGGAAACTTAGATGATGCCAAGGATCAGACACGGCTCTCTAAATATGAATATGCAATATTCTATTATGCACACATGCAACTGCACTAGAAACACTTCAGAGAAATTCACCAATCTCCTTACCCAAGATTTCCCAAAATTTTAGAACATGTTTCCACAATTAATTTATTTAATTCATCAAGAGATGCCTATGGTTTTAAAGAGATATAAATCTATGGTTTTTCTCTTTCATTCTATTTCATATGGGATACCATTCATACACTGCACCCATCCCAACCTCTCTTCTAAATACTATCACACTGTCGCACAACAACATAACAAACTACTCTTGTTTACATTCAAAGCAACACATAACATAACAACACATTAAATCACGACAATACCGAATTTATCTTTTTCTTTCTATATGGCAGAGATATTTCAACACTTCCATTGCTTCATTTACCTTCTACTTTCACGTTATATAGCAATGCAATTATAGTGAAGAGTTGTTTCGACATGGTAATAATTTACTAACTATTCCATAGCTTCCAATTACCATTTCTTACTCTAACCATTCAACAATAGCACACAACAACATAGAAATTCAATCAACCATATTTAATCATGGTATACGCATTTATAGACCTGGTTCACACGCTTTCCAACCGAACTTGTTTGTTGATATTTCAGTCTCCCTCGACTCTTTCTCCCGTCCGTCTTCTCCCACACGACTCTCTCCAAAAAATAAACCTTACCTTTTTGTTTTGTTCTTTCGCCTCCCAAATGATACGTGAAAATTACGTGAGTTGTTTTTCCTTTTCTCCATGCACAATGCCAAGTTGTCGAGCTTCCACTTCTGCTTCATGCATGCTCCAAGTAATTATTGCCCATTCATCATTTCACGTCGCTATATTAACTAACCTTAAGCATAAATGCATTCACCACTTGGAGGTTTTAATACACATAGTTCTAACACTTCTAATTATTTTCTTAATATTCAAGATGGAGCTATCTTCACAATAGTGTGGACCACTTTATACACAAATTAAATAAAATAGAATTAATAACATTATAGCCATTGTCCTATATTTCAAAGCAAAGTAACAATAGCATTTGTATAGGTTTCCCTACATGACAACCTAATACCATATTAATTCATATATCAAACAAAAGATCATTTTTAAACAATATCCTCACACATGATTTAGCAAGCAACCATACACACATGTTATTCTTTAAGAAACTAGTGGCTCCCATCATCATCGCCACCTAAAGCAACATTTCTCATTCCTTGCCAAACAAGCAATACTTGAATCAATTTAACCCACGCAGAGATGCAATATGCAATGCACCTATATGATATGCAAGCACGAGTTTCCATGTGCTCGCGAGCCGAATCATCACCTCCCTATCTCACCTTTTTCCCCTGACTAGCTTCCTCTCATTGCCATCACACAACTGTCCTGCGCTCACAAAAGCTATCAGCAGTACCATGGTTCATAGGAAAAAGGTAAGTATATACATATTTTACTATCCTTCAAAAATCGTGCGAGGAGGGTCATTACACCCAACCTCCAACCAATTAGTCGACTTATTATGGAACTAGTGCAGATGAGAATAACGTACTTATGCCCCTGTGACTAACTGGCGATTCCTTTTTTTCTGGATTCAGTTAGTGCCATGTCAATTCCCTGACCTTGGACTTCATTACATGTGCACAATAGAACCCACAGTAGTTCTTCCTATACCGAACCTCGTGGCCATTCCAGATCAGTTCACTGAATACGGTTTTTATCACAGTGCTTTTTGAGTAACAACCGAGAAAATATGTGCCATACCATCTCTTTTTTACTTGACTAGGCCATATTATATAACCCATTCTATCAGTATTCGGCTATCTCGAAACATGTTGTGTACATTCTTGTACCTCAACAACATTGGGTATACATAGGTTTAACCCTTAAGTTAAGACCTCTCGAGTATCCCACTAGCTTTATTAGATTATTCTAATCTTCCATTAAAAAATATCCATTTCTTTCCCAGGTAAGAGTTTTCCTATTTTTCCTTTAAACACTAAATAAAAACATTATGGGTATATTTTAATGATATGTAGTTCAACCCTACACTCAGGGTGCCATCTTGAAAACAGAAATATTTTATCTTTTTATTACCCACTCTCTTCTATTACCAAATCGTCTACAAAGATGCTTGAATAAGGTAGACACAACAAGCGAAGTTCTCTAATTTTTTTTTTTTTAAAAGCGAAAAACCCCTTGCGGAGCTGCCTTGGTCTAAGAGACCACGAGGGGTTCTACACCGTCAAAGTCACCCGGGGGTCACACCCGACCCTGCCCGCACCAACGTTATCAATTGGATTTTGGATACCCAATTCAAATTTTTGGTAGGGTGGAGATTTTAACCTGGCACCTCCCTTGGAGGATTGCCCTCTCCTCTCAAACTCACCTACAACACCTGGGTGGAAGTTCTCTAATTTTAAAGGTTATGCAAATACTATCTTTGCTTTAACAAATCGTTTCGTGGAAAAATGATGAGATGGTCAATGTTAATCAACTTCTTTGAAAGCAAAGGTTATAATTTATTTACTACCTCTACTCAAGGTTTAATTTGGATGCCAAGGCAGTTTATAATATTATAGTTTTTAAATACATTCAGCTTTCTATTAAGAAAAATGGTTTCCTTAATAATAATAGTTCGAAGAGTCTAAATAACCAGGTTTCGGTATTCACATGAGTTTGAGACAAAGACTTCCTCACATAAAGTATACTGCTTACATTCTTAAATTACATGCATTACCTCTTCTTTTCAGAAAGAATATAAAGGTTAAATTAAAAGTTACTTCAAAAGCCAGATTTCTCTAAGACTGAAGTTAATCAATGCTTCCCTTAATTCCATTATGATAAGTATACTAAACTGGATACACTAATATTTGAATAGCATTACAACACACTTGAAAACTATTATTTATCCATTTCGTGCTCAAATATAGAATGACATCACATATATCCAGAGTTCATATGTTATATGCTCCATCTGAACTCACAATAAAGTAAAGCAGATAATATTATAATTATTTATTTTTAACAGTCCAGCATTACCTAAAAATATGGCATTAACACCATTACACAAAATAGTTAGGATGGATGCAGTCCATGCAAGGCCATCGCCATCTAACATGGAGAAGTTTCCATCTCTTATAATGAGACGTTCCATTTCCTACAATAACATACTACAAGGAGTTTGTTGCTGAAAGTTTATCTTTAGTTTTGTATGCGGGTAAGCAACTTTTCTTCAACTGCTTACTATGGTAATTGGTTTTGTTTCTGCAACAAGCTCTTAGCCTATGACCATTCCTCTGCGAGCTTCTCTTCCTTACGCCCTTGCACAACCAACTTTAATTTAATAGTTACACCAGACATTGTCTTGCTAAGCGTTCAGACATAAAGCAACATAGAGGTATTTTATTGCTTAAGGGACACCGATAGGGATCATATACGGCTCAACATGAGTTATGCAACTACTATGCATCTAAACATACTATAATATCAATTTTTATTCAAAATAGCTTCAAATATCCTTACTCGAGATATAACCCACAAAGTTCCAATAGATTTCTACCACCTACAACCCTCATGGCAAACTTTCATGAAATCAAATTTTTTCCAGTGAAATAGTTTCGTCAATTCAAGGAACTACTAGTTTCGGAGGCAAATTACCTTTATAACAACATAATGCATTTACAAACATAGTAACACCTTACCCAGCGTACCATATTTCAAACATAAACATAGAAAATCATTTATTTCTACCAATATACTGGTGTATTACCGTTTTCAATGATGCAAACACAGCAGTAAGAGCATGCTTCCACAAACGAATACACAATAGTAAAATTATATTTCTAAAATTATATGCACAATAGTAAAATGACTTTTCTAAAAATATATGCACAACAGTTTACCTAGCACAAATTAATCAACATCACACAATTCATATTCATAGGTAGACCACATAATTTCTTCTCTGTTCTACTATTTTTATTAATGCATTCATTAAGGAACATAGCAAATTAACCAACCTAAACCTGTACGTCCTTCACTTTCCTGGTATTTTCGCTTCTTTTGTATTTGATCTTTCGTTGTTCCTCTTTCAGATGTCGTTGTTTTTTATTTTTTCTATTCTTATTGCTCCATACACTCCTCTCTCCATTCCATGATGAATTCGAGAGTTAGTTTCATAAATTCTTCATGCACTATGCCTAGTCACTGAGATTTCTCCTCTCCACTTCACACGTAATCATTAGACATCAAGCTCATTCAAAAAAATTTGCCGCCTTTACCTAAGCTCCACATTAACGTTTGATGAGTGCGTTTGACATGCGTATTTTAATAACATTTGTTATAATATTTATTTACACTTCTATGGTCAACCATTACCTTTTAACTCAACACACTATTAGCAATGTAACTTACAAAACATAGAATATGTTTATGTTTTTTTTTAAATAAAGCAATGTAAATAATATAAGCTTCATCTCATAGAAGACCTTCACCATTTTTTCAAAATAAAACTTCCAATATCATACGCATACAAACACAACAATAAAGTGGCTCTCAATGTCATTGTCATGTAAAAACATTTCTCATTCCAAACCAGCAAGCAACGTTCAAACAAACTTAACTCACGTAGAGGTATGATTTTTCAATGCACCTAAATGATATGCAAAGCGTGAGTTTCCATGTGCTCGCGAGCCGAATCATCACTTCCCTTTCTTACCTCTTTCTACTGGCTTATTTCCTTTCTTGGACACCTTGCAACTATCCTACACTCACAATATTTGTCAGCAGTACCATGTTTCTACAATAAAAAGGTAAGTTTAATATTTATCTATTTTCATTCATTAATCATGCGAGGAGGGTCATTACATCCTCCCCCACTAGGGATAAACACAGTCCCTATGTTTTTAAACTAGGTTAAGCAAAGAAATATTTCAGAAGAATCATATCATTAACAAAAAATACTCAAGCAATTTTTTCATTAAACATTAAGCAATTATATTTATCTTCATAAAAATCACATCATATTTTCTCGTGACTAGCATATAATCACATCATAGATTATGTCATAATGAATTATTTCTAACATACTCATCATATGGTCCAAAACATTTCATTGATCAATACCAAAACATTTTGAAGCTACCCTACTCAGTAACTTCACAAACACATTGTAACTATTTAGGTTCCAGTTTCATACATATGTATTTACACACATATCTCAAAATTATAAAAGAAAGTTTATGATAAAGTCTTCATCTACTCAAAAAAATAAGGAAATTGTTGCTCCATAACTGCCACATCTTCCCATGTAGCATTTTTGTCCATGTAGTGATCCCATTGGACCCAACATTGCTCTATGCTTCTTTTCCCTAGATTCTTGGTTCAGAAACCAAGCAAGTGAACAGGTCGAACCTCAATATTTAATGGATCGATCATCTGTAAGTTGGAAACATCCAAAAATACAAGTAAAAATCGATCCAACTACTCTCTAAAAATGCTATTCATGAGGTTCATAAACAGGACTGGGGCATTGGTTAGCTCAAAAGATAAGATAATAAATTCAAAATATCCATACATTGTTCTAAATATTGTTTTAGAAGTGTCTTCCTCTTGAATCCTTAACTAATGATATCCAGATCTCAAGTCTATCTTAGAAACGATGATTGCTCCTTTCAATTGACCAAACAATTCATCAATTATTGGTATAGAATACCTATTTTTGATAGTAATTTTATTTAGCATCTGATAGTCTATGCACATCCTTCAAGTATCGTATTTCTTTTTAACAAACAAGATAGGAGCTCCCCAGGGTGAAACACTTGGCTTGATTAGCCCTTTTTCTAGCAAATCTTGAAGTTGTGTTTTGAGCTCCTGAAGCTCTATGGGTGTCATTCTATAAGGTGATCTTGCAATTGGTGCAACACCAAGCAACAACTCAATTGAAAATTCAAATTCCCTCTAAGGATGTAACCCCGATAAATATTCAGGAAACACATATTTGAAAGCTCCCAACACTGGATGTTTCTAGAAAATATCAAATTCCTTTGAAGTCTCCTCTTTTCTATTCAAATTAATTATGAAGATCATACCTTTCTTCCTAATAACGTTTCTAATCTGCATTGTAGTCAATAGGTGTGGTTTAACTTCTTTTTGACCATAATTAATTTTATTTCTTTTGTTATATTCATGTACGAATTCCACCCATCTGTCTTCAAGGTTTGAAATATTCTTATGCGCTTTTTATCAATCGACTCCTAAAATCATGTCAAATACATGTAAATGTGCTACATACAAATGCCAGTTGGTCTTTCCTTATGGTAAGGAGATATGGGGGTCAAATAAGCATTGGTTAACATGGTAGGTTTACCCTAATCCATACTCTACCTTCCAACCATTGGCCAAAAATCCAGGTCTCGCAGACAAATCCCTCAATAATCTAGATGAGATAAAGCTATCAGTTGACCCGTTATCAACCAAAATTTGCATATTTTTAGAAAAGTTTTACCATTCGTTAAGGATTAATTTGACCATTGAGTTTAGAACTAACTGTGGCTGCATAGATCCTATGGCTAGCCTCTTCTAGGGATTTCGGTGGATGATAAGCTCTGGGAGGACATTTATTGGAATAATGGGCTCCTTTACGTACATAGCATCCATTTGATGGAGCTCTATTTCCTCTATTTCCATTCTCATTTTTGTTCATAAATGTAGCTTCCCTAACCCTCTCTTGACCTGCTGGTTTCTGATCCTGTCTTCTGGGAAAATCTCTAGCATTTTTCTTGAACATACCACATTGGTAATTGGGTTTATTTATGTTATTTTGCTTTTGTTGTTCTCCTTATTTGGGTTTCTTATTCTGTTCCTTCTCCCACTTCATAAAGCCAACACTTTTCCATTTTTGGAGTTTATATTTTTCCTTTTTGGATAGCTTTTGATAATTGAAATATGCCTTTATCGTTTCCTGATTAGCTTCCTCTTGTCTTGCTAAATCAATTGCAGTAGGCAAATTGGTGGGATTACTCATGTTTACCATCGTCATAATTTTAGGATGTAATCCTAAAATGAATTTATGAGTTTTCATTTCTTCACTGCTTTCATATTGTGATGTATATTTTAGTAGCTAAATAAAATTTTGGTGGTAATTCTTTACTGACAGATTCTCCTACCGCAAATTTGAGAATTCTCCAAATTTATCTACATAATATTGCCTTGTCAAGAATCTATCTCTAAATTCCTTGATAAATTCTTTCCATTTAAGTTCAACAACTTCCACCTCATGCCCTTGCTTATAATATTTCCACCAGTCTAGGGCTATTTCAGTCATATTCATCACTATTAGAGAAGTCTTTGATTCAAATGATAAAACCACTAGAAAAAAGTACGACTCTAGTTCACTTGTCCAATTTTCAGCTAATTTACCATCGCCCTTACGATTAAACTTAGATATTACTACCTTTTTTAGGTTTCTGTCAAACTCCTTACTCACCCTTGCCCTACCAGCACTGGATATCTCTGGTTCCCTTGATGCTTGCACTGACCTCTCCATTCCATTTCCTTGTCCACTAGCTAAGTCTTCTATGACTTGCTGTTGTTGGACAACAAATTCTTGTTGTTGGGCCATGTGGGTTTTCTGTTGGACCATCTCTTATCTTTGATATTCCATATGTATTTATAATAAATGCACTACTTTTACGAGGTTTTCTTCCTCCACATTGGTCTCAATCTCATTCTAAGAAATCTCGTTTACCCTTCTTTCACGTTGAGGATATTTTTGTATTAAATTTATTCGTGGCCTCCTTACAGGCCTCTCGGTGACTTCGTCCTCCCTGCCACCCGTAGGATTTCTCAAGGACCCACATCGCAACATTCATGCCATTCAACCTATAGGTGAAGGAAGTAGTGCATTAGTTTATACCGACTAATTTATTACGCATTTAGAGTCTACAACTTAGAATTATTTCTACCCTGGTACTATATGTAACAACACAAGTCTACTACTCTCCTGGTTGCATAGCTTAAAGAACAAACAAAAACCAATATATTTTTTTTCCCACTACGCTAATCACTTAATACTAAAACGTTTCACTAGGTTTCTAATGCAAGAGCATCCGGTGGCAGCAGAGCAATTTTGCATCGACAAAAAAATTTCTAAGTGTTTACCTTGATGTCGCGATATCATGACAGAGAAAAGTGAGGCGATATCGCGACATGTCGCGTTTTCGCGACTCAAGAAGGAGAGAGAAGGTGTGGAGCAAAAATGTCATGATTTCACGACATGTCGTGAAATCGTGACCGAAAGAAGACAGGAAAGGCATGGAGCAAAAATGTCATGATTTCTTGACATGTCACGAAATCACGACCGAAAGAAGACAGGAAAGGCGCAGAGGAGAAAATGTTGCCATTTCGCGACATGCCGCGAAATCATGACTGAAGAAGCAAAAAGGAAGCAAGGAAGGAAGCTGTCGTGATTTCGTGACCCTAGAAGTGAGGAGAAGGCAGAAAGGAAAGATGTCGTGATATCGCGACATGTCACAATTTCATGATCGAAAAGGAGAAAGAAGAGCCGGAAGGGAAAGATGTCGCGATATCGCAACATGTTGCATTTTTGCAACTAAAGGACGAGAGAAAGCGCAAAGGAGAAGTAGTTTTGTGATATCGCGACATGTCGCATTTTTGCGACCCAAGGACGAGAGAAAACGTAAAGGAGAATAAGTGTCGTGATATCGCAACATGTCACATTTTCGTGACCCAAGGATGAGAGAAAGCGCAAAGGAGAAAAAGTGTCACGATATCACAACATGTCGCATTTTTGCGACCCAAGGATGAGAGAAGGCATAAGGGAGAAAAGGTGTCACGATATCGCGACATGTCACATTTTTGTGACTCGAAGAGGGCAGGAAGGTAGAGAAGCTGAAAGTGTCGCGATATCGCGATATGTCGCATTTTTGCGACTCGAAGAGGGCAGGAAGGTAGAGAAGTCGAAAGTATCAGAATATCGTGACATGTCGCATTTTCACGACTCGAAGAGGGCAATAAGGCAGGGAAGCCGAAAGTGTCGCGATATCACGACATGTCGCATTTTCACGACTCGAAGAAGGCAGGAACACAGGGAAGCCGAAAGTGTCACGATATCGTGACATGTCGCATTTTTGCGACAAACGATAGAAAAGAAAGCACAGGTGGTTACAAGGATCGTTATAGAGGAATTTACTAAGCGGTGGTATACCGAACGTCATCAATAGTTAACAGGTAGACAGAGCCTACAGTGGCAGCACTGAACAACACGTGGCATCGAGGTGCAGAGAAAAGTGTCGCGATATCACGACATGTCATGTTTTCGTGACTCAAGAAGGAGAGAGAAGGTGTGGAGCAAAAATGTCACGATTTCACGACATGTTGCAAAATTGTGACTGAAAGAATACAGGAAATGCGTGGAGCAAAAATGTCACGATTTCACGACATGTCGTGAAATCACGACCGAAAGAAGATAGGAGAGAGGCGCAAAGGAGAAAATGTCATGATTTCGCGACATGTCGCGAAAAATGTCACGATTTCGCGACATGCCGCGAAATCGCGACCGAAGAAGAAGAAAGGAAGCAAGGAAGGAAACTGTAGCGATATCGCGACATGTCGCTATTTTGCGACCCTAGAAGCGAGGAGAAGGCAGAAATGAAAGATGTCGCGATATCGTGACATGTCGCGATTTCACGATCGAAAAGGAGAAAGAAGATCTGGAAGGGAAAGATGTTGCGATATCGAGACATGTCGCATTTTCGCGACTAAAGGACGAGAGAAAGCACAAAGGAGAAAAAGTGTCGTGATATCATGACATGTCGTATTTTTGCGACCCAAGGACGAGTGAAAGCACAAAGGAGAAGAAGTGTCACGATATCGCGACATGTCGCATTTTTGTGACCCAAGGACGAGAGAAAGCGCAAAGGAGAAAAAGTGTCACGATATCGCGACATGTTGCATTTTCACGACCCAAATACGAGAGAAGGCGCAAGGGAGAAAAGGTGTCACGATATCACGACATGTCGCATTTTCGCGACTCGAAGAGGGCAGGAAAGTAGAGAAGCCGAAAGTGTCACGATATCGGACATGTCACATTTTCGCGACTTGAAGAGGGCAGGAAGGTAGAGAAGCCGAAATTGTCGTGATATCGCGACCTGTCACATTTTCGTGACTCGAAGAGGGCAGGAAGGCAGGGAACCCGAAAGTGTCGTGATATAGCGACATGTCGCATTTTTGCGACTCGAAGAGGGTAGGAAGGCAGGGAAGCCAAAAGTGTCGCGATATCACAACATGTCACATTTTCGCGACTCGAAGAGGGCAGGAAGGCAGGGAAGCCGAAAGTGTCACGATATCGCGACATGTCGCATTTTTGAGACCAACGACAGAAAAGAAAGCGCAGGCGGTTACAAGGGTCGTTACAGAGGAATTTACCGAGCGGTGGTATACCGAACGTCATCAATGGTTGACAGGCGAACATAGCCTATAGTGGCAGCACTGAACAGCACGTGGCACCGAGGTGCAGTGAAAGCAGACGAAGATCAAGGGTTGGAAAGAAAGGCGTTCGAAAGTGAAGACAACGAAGAGGCACGAGAAATGAAATGAAGAGTCAGAAAAGGGAAACGAAGAGTCATGCTAAAGATTTTAAAAGGGGAAGCGAAGGCATGCACAATGGGTGGAGAACTGCTGAGCCATAGTTGTAGTCGTGAAGACAAGAGGGTGATTCTGGACCAGTTTATGCTATTTTTCTTCCTGGGCGGAAGATGCTCTAAGAGAAAAAGAAAATAAACTATCTTTCAGTATGAAGGAGTTTTAAATGGTAGACTGCTGCCATTATTGTAAATTATTTCCAACTATAATGAATGAGAATTAAGAATCTGTTGTGAGCTATTTGTAGATCCCCATCAAGTGGTATCAGAGCATGAGCTCCTGAGTGTGTGAACAGATCGCCAAAAGTGAAGGTAGTTTGCACCAGGATCTATGAAAGGATTGTGAGAAGAGAGTGAGGAAGAATGCCTCCACGAAGAAACCATGGTGGTGGAAGGAATGTGGTACCTAAAGAAGATTTTAGAGCTTTGCAGAGGCAAGTGCAAGCCCTGCAAGAGGAATTACAAAGAGGGGTTGAACTAAGGAGAGAGGACCATAGTGAAGATGAAGCTTGGGAGGTTGATGAACCATCGGTTGTAAAAGAAGTAACGGATCCTGCAGAAGCCAGATTAATCAAGGCTATAGCTTGGATCAGAAAGAAGATAAAGTTTGATGTCTCCATGTATTCTGGGAGTCTCAATTCAGAGGAGTTAATTGATTGGATCAATGATATGGAGGAGTATTTTGAGTATGAGGAGGTTGTAGATCCAGATCGGATCAAGTTTGTAAAAACAAAGTTGAAAGGCCATGCTTGCATATGGTGGAAAGAAGTGTAGCTAGAAAGAAATAGAGGAGGAAAGGAAAAGATAACCATATGGGATCAAATGGTAGAGAAGTTGAAGAGATAGTTTATCCCTGTAGATTACGAATTGGACCTGTTGAGAAAAATGTAGAGTTTAAAATAGACAAACAGATCTGTCAAAGAATATACAAAGGAGTTCTACCAGATCTCAATCATAACTGGCCATGCAGAGGCTAACAGGGAGAAGGTGGCCCGTTACATCAATGGGTTGAGAACCAGTATTCAAAAAGAGTTGAGTCTGGTTAGTCTGAGCATCATCGAGGATGCTTACCAGTTTGCCCTGAAAGTCGAAGAGAATCTGAACAGACGGTTTGAGGGTAAGCAAAGAGGAAGAGGTCGTGGGGGAAGAACTGGTGGAAGGACCAGTGGAGAAAAATATAAGGATCGAGAAGAAGGCTGGTGAAACCAGTAATACCCAGGATCAGGAAGAGGGGAACACCTACCAACCTCGTAATCATAACAATGGTTACCCAAGGGGGAGAGGTAGATCTGGACATGGATTTGGAAGGGGAGGATTTCGTAGAACTTGTTTCCACTATGGCGAAGAAGGACATCGAGCATACGAGTGTCCACAACACCGAGAAGGGATGAATAAGAGACTTGAGGGTCCTGCCAGAGCTGCTGTAGCCGATGAAGGTGCTAAATCAAAACATTCTAAGGAGGCAGAGGGAGGAGAAGTTATGGTTACAAGGAGAACCCTGTTAAATGAGGAGAAAGGATCAGACCAGAGAAGGAGCCTATTTCGCACAAGGTGCAGAAGTTCGGGTGAGGTCTGTAACATCATTATATATAATGGTATTACTGATAACTTGGTATTAGAAGAAATGGTTACCAAGTTACAGTTAAAGAGAAGGGGACACCCGCATCCATATCATATTGCGTTGTTACAGAAGGACCATAGGGCTTTGTTCAGTGAGCAATGCTCGATGAAATTTAATATTGGAAAGTACTGTGATGAGGTCCTGTGTGACATCCTGCCTATGGATGCTTGCCATTTGTTGTTTGGAATGCCATGTTAGTTTGATCGATGTGCAGTGCATGATGGGCACGCCAACACTTACTCGATGATGAAGAATGGAGTGCGCCATAAGTTGAAGCCCTTGAAGGAGGCGAGCGAAAAGGTATGTAGCAGCGCTAGAATCTGTTTAGTTGAAGGGGGAAGATTTTTGGATAGTTTAAAGCATGAGCATATGTGCTATGCATTAATTCCTAGAGTTAGGAAGGAAGAATGCAAGGATACCCCTGTAGAAGTCTTAGGACTGTTAGAAGAATTTCAAGACATTGTATCTGATAATGTGCCTGAGGGTTTACCACTAGTGAGGAAGATCAGTCACCATATAAATTTGGTACCAAGATCTAGTTTACCCAATAAGGCAGCACATAGAATGACTCCTATAGAAACTAAAGAGCTGAACAGGTAAGTCCAAGAGTTGCTAAAAAAGGGACTGATTCGGGAGAGCTTGAGTCCATGTGCAGTACCTGTAGTACTAGCACCAAAGAAAGATGGAGAGTGAAGAATGTGTATAGACTGTCAAGCCATTAACAAGATCACCATAAAGTACAGATTTCCATTGCCAAGGATGGATGACATTATGGACTATTTGAGTGGAGCCAAGTACTTCACAAAGATTGATCTAAAGAGTGGTTATCATCAGATTCATGTCAGAGATGGAGATGAATGGAAGACAGCCTTCAAGACCAGAGAAGGTGTTGGTCCGACTTTTATACACACCTTGTGAAGAATGAGCATGAAACTCTGATAACACTTATAAGGGATAAATCCCACTCACTTTAGGATCTTGCTGGTTATCCAAGGTGTGAGTTACAGAGTTGGGTCGAATGTCTATTCACTCTTTTTCGCTTCTGGAATAGTTTTCAAAATGGACTGTCTGTTACCTTACAACGGGCTCTAAACTTGTTCAATAATGTTTAGAAGTTGTTACTTTGTTGACAATCGGATTTAAAATCAGTTCTTTGATCTAGCTCTTTATGGGTCAACAGATTTAAATAAAAGACAAATTTAAAAGAAAATAAAAATGGATCATTTCACGGTAAAACAGAGAGAGTAGGGTAAGACAGAAAGAGAAGTCTATCAAACTTAGCTGTAAAACCAAAACTACCAATTTTATTTATACTATCGACTTCACAATAGAACAAATCAAAGAAGAAGGTGTCCAGCTTTCTAAGATCACCTTCTACTAAGAGCATAAGACAGAGATGGAACAGATCTGAAAGAAAATCATAAACAGAAGGGAAGTCGGTTAAAATTGGTATCATTCACCAGCAGCATAGCTCACACAGTGAGGACAGAGCAATTAGAACAGACTTGAACCTTAAATCTATGGTTTTCCCTAGCATACAATAAAACAAATGAAGCCCAACAACATATTTAATCTTGATATCACGGATTTACAACATATATTTAATAAACTTTAATGAGATGAAAACAAAAGAAAATGAACTTAGCACAATCTGAAAGAGATTAGGCTCCCGGCCATGCTATCACGAGAAAGCAAAAAGCACATCAACTCCAAGTCCAGAATAAAGCATTTAACAAGATTTGCAAGAAATTGCTTCAATAGCCTTTTTTCTAAGTTTTCGCCTCCTCGCGATTACATTTAGAAGAAGTATTTATAGACTCAGGATAGACCCTGATCTTTTCAGAAATATCTTCTTCTCAAACCCTAAATCTTATCATCTTAAACCCTACTACCCGGGTTTTACAATATAAGGCCCTTTTAAAATAAAGTTTCGATAAAACTTAACCATTCTGCAAATCAGTGCAGTTACTTGCCATAAATGGAGAAGGCAGAATTCGAATGCCACTTGCATCCACCCGCAATTGTGTGTAAATGTGCTCATTAATTCCCTCGGGAAATTTGGATGAGTCACCACTTCTCTGACATTTCATCTCCGCAGAGCCATCCCTGAGTTGAAAATCTCTGCACGCCATTAATTCCGCCATAAATTTTCATTAAATGCATCCATCGGCAAATTTCGGTAACCGAGTGTAGATATTTTCATTTTTCGGCCAATTCTCGACATACTCCATTAAATGGGCAGCTGCTTAGTCACCGTAAAGTCTCTTTGCGGCCAGATCTGTAAAAATCTGGATGAAACAACAATTCTCGGCATCTCTCATTTTAATATGACGGTCCTCGATTAATCTGCGCTTAACTTTGTCTTTCTGGCCATTTCTCCCGCTATCATGCAAGTGCCAGATGGCTTTCTGCAAAAAAGACAAAAGAAGGATTAGTATTTTAATAATATTAAATCAAAACCTTAATTATTAAATCAAAACCCTAAAGTTCATTATATGTTGGCTTGCTTTGTTTTGACACGTGTCGCAAAAAATCGCGACACGTGTCCTTGCTTCCAACTGTTTTCCATTCTGTTTTTTGTTCCGACATGTCGCGAAATCGGCTGACCTTTCGCTTTTTTGCTTTTCTTTGTCGTTTGCGACATGTCTCGCTTTCCTTTTATTCCCTTCCTCCTTTCTTTTTTCCGCCTTTGCTTCTCTTTCTCCGCGTCGCGATTTCGTGACATGTCACGAAATCGTGCCCTTTCTCGCCTTTTGGGTTGCTGTCGCGATTTCGCCACTTTTGCCTTTCTTTTTGCCTCCTGGTGCAAATGGACATGAGTCACGATTTCGCGAATTTCTAAAGTCGTGATTTCAAATATGTCGCGATTTCGCTACCTTTCCAAATGGCTGTCGCGATTTCGCGACATTTCCAAAAATGGAAAGTGTCGCGATATCGCGACATTTCCAAAAATGGAAGTGTCACGATTTCGCGACGTTTTAGCACTTAGCTTATTTTTCCAAAACCCGTCGCGATTTCGCGACATTTCCAAAAATGGAAAGTGTCACGATTTCGTGACTTTTCCAAAAATGGAAAGTTTTGGCTTCTAATGAATTTATCTATCTGTATTCTGCATTTTTTTCATATCAGTGAAAGATTTTCTTTACTCATAAATGATTCTAACATTTGAAAAATGAATTCTAAAATAAATCAAAGCCAGATGCAAGAGTACTTAGATACTTTGATACAGGCAAAACTTGAAGAAGGAGGCAAGCAAAAATTTGGAATTAAAACCTGAAAAACATCAAGAGGGTCCTTACTGCAAAATGAAAGCTCAATATTTTCAAAGGATGGAAATTCATTTTTCAATGGGGGTGTGTTGCTTCTCAACAAATGGCGATATCTACGGGTAAAATAGTAGCATTATTTTAGAACCCAGGACTCTAGTTTCAAAACAACATAGACCATGTATCATGCCTTGCCACAAATATTCTTCAAAATAATTTAACTACTAGCTGATAGTTGTCAAAATTTCCCAAGGACATACTAGGCTGAATCATTTAAGGAAGATTTCTGATGTGCAATTATAAGTGTATAAAACTTTCTTCAAGAATGACTGGGCCTTCAAATGTTGAACTCTGGATTGATCAGCTTTTCTAGATTGTAAAAGGGGAAACCGAGTAGAGCTCTGTTTACTAGTTTAGCCTTTTACAACCCCGACAGAGTTACCCTTTAGATTTACACGACCCAGATTCACAACTGTAAGGTAGAATCTACAACTTGGTAAAAGAAAACATCTTTTGAAGTCTTGGCTATCTCTTTGATTACATAACTTTTTCTCTTTTTTTTTTTTTTTTATATATATAGGAAATAACAGAGTGCCAGTTTTATGCTGTCTTGCTCAACTTTCACCTTCTCTCTCTCTTCTTTGAAATATACCAAAATCTGAAAAGCCTTTAAAAAAGAACAACAATTTTTCTTTTAATATCTCATCAGTCTGGAACTGCTTCAGCCTGGGTACTGATAGCCTCTATGGATACTCAAATAATTTCACGAATCATAGTCCCCTCTTATGACCAACTTTTCTTGGATTCCCTAGGAGTTTCTCCAGCCAAACAAAGATAGCGCTTTCTTTATAATTAAAATAACTGTGGCAAGCAAGACACAAAATCCAATCATCTTTCTACCGTTGTTCTGACTAAAAAAATAGTTCCACTGCTCAGTTTAAGCAGACTATCTCAATTAGAATAATGAACATAATGAACACTGGATTTTGAACTCAGAATAAAACAATTTTTAGAAGGCTGACTTTTTCATTGATGCTCAGGCAAAACTTAAAAAAAATAGAATTTTTAAAATAAAATAAACTGTACAGACCTCAAGGATAAAAAAATAAAATAAAATAAAATAAAAAAAAAAATAAAATAAAATAAAATAAAACAAAAAAAAATAAAAAAAAAAATAAAATAAAACAAAAAAAAAAAAATAAAAAAAAATAAAATAAAATAAAAAAAATAAAAAAAATTAAATTAAAATAAAATAAAATAAAATAAACTGTATAAACCTTTAAAATAAAATAAAATAAAACTTTAAAGCTTATTTACAATGTATACACATGTTACAACTTCTTTGTGACTCATTCAAACGATATATTGGATGGAACAACTGAGAAATAATGCTTTAAGTATTGACCATTAACAGGGAGGTCCAGAAAATTACCATCAAGGTCCTGTAAACGAAATGCGTTATTACCCAGAATCTCAAGCAATCTGTATGGCCCTATCCATAACGGCTGCAACTTTGTATGCTTACCCTTCTTTTCATGGGCCTTGTCCCATAGAAGCACCAGGTCCGCAAGTCTGAAAGCTTTGACTCTGGCTCTTTTGTCAAACCAGTGCTTGACGGTTTCTTGGTGCCGACTGAAATGTTCCAGGGCTTGGAGTCTTTCATCCTGTAAATTAGTTAGATCCAAAACACGGGCCTCTGTATCTGCTTGATCCTCAAAATAGTCTAAGACAAATTGATAAGTAGGTAATTTCAGAGAGATGGGAACAATGGGCTGAGTACCATACAACAAAGCAAATGGGGAAGTTTTAAGAGCCACTTTATATTTTATCCTGTCAGCCCAAAGTGCATATTTCAATAATGTATGCCATTGTCTGGGTTTGTCTGTTGCAGATTTCTTAATGGCATTCATTAAATTCTTATTCGTGGACTCAGCTAGTCCATTACCTTGGGGATAATAGTTGGATGAAAATCTGATAACTATCCCCATCTGGTATGCCCATTCTGCAAACTCCAATGATTGGAAGGCTGGTCCATTATCACACACCAAATTCAGAGGAACCCCAAACCTGGTTATGACATTTGACTCTAGAAATTCGATCACTTCATGAGCTGTACTTCTTATGGTGGCTGTTGCTTCGACCCATCTTGTGCAGTAATCAGTAGTCGTTAGAACATACTTATGCCCCGCTGAAGAATTTGGGTTAATCACTCCCACAAAATCAAGTCCCCATTGCATAAAAGGTTTATTTATTACAACAGGCTGCAATGGTAGAGCCCGATTGGCCTCTTTGGCTGCAAAAGTTTGGCACTGATGGCAAGTTCTCACATGCTGATGGGCATCTTTAAATAACGTAGGCCAGTAATAGCCTGCTCTCAATATTTTATGCGCAGTAGCAGATCCTGAGGAATGCCCTGCCCCTAACTTTTCATGAAAACTGGACATGACTTCATTGACTTCACTCTGAGAAATGCATCTTAAGAAAATGCCAGCATAATTTTCTCTGTACAAATTACCTCCTTTGAGGAGATAATGAGCAGCTTTCAGTTTTAGTGCTCTCCTTTGGGTTCTATTCAAGTGAGACGGGCAAATTCCAAATTGCAGCAGATGAATAATATCTCCATACCAGTCATCAGATTCAGAATTTAACTGATTAATTTCTTGCTGCACAGGTATTTCGGCAATGTGTCGGGACAAACCAAGTCCTCTGATTAATTTTGCAGGCCGAATTTCTAAGTCATATTCTCGCAGTCTTGTAACCCAATTACCTCTTAGTTCACCCAATTCGTCCTGACTTAAAAGGTATTTAACAACTGGGTCCAGAACTATAGCATGAACTCTGCTTCTTAGTATGTAGTGCCTGAACTACTTAACTGCTCTCACCAAGGCATAAGCTTGTTTGTCTAAACGAGAATATTTCAGCTCAGCCCCCTTTAAATTGGTACTCTTGAAAGCAATTGGATGCTCCCCCGCTTTCTCTCCGTTGGGTCAAAATTGTAGCAAGTGTGTGTTCAGAAGAAAAGGTGTACAGATAAAAATCTGCACTGAAATCCGGGCTCACCAGAACTGGTGCTTGCTTAATGGCGGTCTTGATTTCTTGGAACGCTGTTTTAGCTTCTGTTGTCCAGACAATCTGAGCAGTTTCTTTTAGCATGTCATTCAGTGGCTTGACTATCTCTGCGAAGCCGGAGATGAACTTCCTGACAAAATTAATTTTTCCAAAGAAGGACCTCAACTCTTTCTTGGAGTTGGGAAAGGGTATGCCGGATATGGCTTCAACTCTGTCCGGATCCATGGAAATGCCATCTTTTGTGATCAAGTGCCCAAGGAGCTTTCCTTCCGTTACACCAAAAATGCACTTCTTCGGATTCAAAGAAATGCCGAACTCCCTGCATTTGTTGAACACAGACTCCAAGTGTTTTACATGGTCAAACCGAGATTTAGAGAAGACTGTTAAATCATCCATGTAAACAACAATGCATTTACCCATAAGGCCTTTGAAGGCATGATCCATTGCCCGTTGAAACGTAGCTCCAGCATTTATTAATCCAAATGGCATCCTCTTGTAAGCAAAAGTTCCCCACTTAGTTGTGAAAGCAGTTTTCATCCTGTCTTCCCTGTCAACCAATATCTGATTATACCCTGAGAAACCGTCCAGGAAAGACATCATTTCCGAACCATTGACAATCTGCAGCACCTCATCCATAGAAGGCAGAGGATAATTATCTTTCTCAGATGCCTTGTTCAAATTTCTAAAATCCACACACAAGCGGATCTCTCCATTTTTCTTTCTGACTGGCACCAAATTGGCCACCCAAGTAGAATGCCTAACGGGAAAAATTATGGCGGCACTCAATAATTTTTCTACCTCCTTCTGGATGAGGGGCTCTAGCAGAGCGTTGACATGCCTCTATTTTTTCCGGAAAGGTTTGCAAAATTCTTTTAAAGGTATAATATGAGTGTAAACTTTCGGATCAAAAACCTTTAAGTCTTTGTAAGACCAGGCCATAACATCCTTGGACCCGTGAAGAAAATTGATCATATTTCTTTTTATTTATGGATCACAAATTTTAGCCAACTTGATGTGCCCGGGATCTTCTTCGATCCCCACGTTCGGGTTCTCGGTCTCACTGTCTGTTGCACCCACAGAATCCTCAGAACTCACCTTTTGCCTGATTTGATCAACATCAAAGAGCTGCTCCAGCTCCACCATCCCTTTTGGAATTCCGTTATCTTTCAACCTTATTATTCCCCTGTCATCATCTAACTGCTCCAGTAGAGTATCCCTTTGTCCATCATCGATTATAGCATTTTCAAATGTGTTAGTACTCTGTAAAAAATTTATAATCTGCTGGTCATCAGAGAAAACCTGAAAATTATCCACATTATTTGGGACTGAAGGGCAAGGGACTAACTCAATCGAAAATTTGTTCCATTTGAATTCTTCTAGTGGTTTCAGACTTGCGGCTGAAGAAGCCAAGACATCTGCACATGAATTCTGCTCTCTAGGTATGTGTGTCAGATTAAAAGCATCAAAATCTTCTACAAGATCCCAAGCCCGGTGTTTGTATCCTTTTAAATAAGATGCTTTACACTGGAATTTACCTTTAACTTGATTAGCCACCAATTCTGAATCTGTAAAAACTCGAATATTTCTTACACTTCTGTCCAAAGCAAATTTCAAACCTAATACCGTAGCTTCATATTCCGCTAAATTATTTGTACAAGGGAACTGTAGGCGATAAGACATAAAATATGTCTGACTTTCGTGCCCTTTAAGGACTGCCCCGTACCGTAACCCTGTTTAGATTTAGCCCCATCCACATGAAGCGTCCAGACTTCATTACTATGAACAGGATGAGCTTTACTAAACTTCTCATTTTGTCCCGTTGTTAAATTGTAAACTCCAATATCTACCTCAGCAATATTTACAGTCTCATTTTCTGCATTGTATTCAGTGATCGTATGTTTGTATCTGGGTTCTCTTTCAACCCTTAATTGATTTGCCACTCCTTTCCACGGCAACCACATGTGTGAAAAGTCTGTTGCCAAGTATCCATTCAAAGATCTCGACCAATCCCTGCTCAAAAGCATCCCGTACCCCACAGGAATATCCACCACCTGAATTTCAATTCTATGTTGTGCCCTGGGCTCAGATGCTAATTGGATATGAATATTCTGAAGTTCTCCTACTACTTTAACCTCTGATTTGTCCAATTGGACAACTCTTCTTTCAGACTTCATTGGGGTCAAACCCAACTGTTGACAAATGGCCAAAGGCATAACATTAGCTGAAGCACCCGAATCTACCAGACAATTGTGTAAGTTTTTCCCAAAAATACGTACAGTCAGTAGAAAAGGTGGAACCTCAGTTTTCTCTTTATACATGGCTACATTTGCATTTGCCATCTTCTTTCCCTTGTCCAAAGATTTGGTAGTAGGCCCAGAGTATGTTTTAATCAAGTTATCCCTCTGTTCTGAAATTTGGGCCAACTCATGAAGAGTGATGTTGGCTTTGATCTTTTTCATGTCCTCCACTATGTTATATCCCTTATTGAGTGGAGGGACAAATGCATCTGGTCCTCTCGGATTTCCTCCCTTGGGTGGAGATGGGTTATTGCTTGAAGATGGATCTGGAGGAACATTGTGGGAGTTGTCCGGAGGGGTAGATGTAGTGTTGGGCTCCGGATTCCTGTTTCTGAGGTTGTAATTGTCCCTCCTGTATTGTTGAAAAGCCTGCACCTCATCCATAGGCATTTCAACTACATTCTCAGATTCACCCGAGAAAGTGAAAGAATCCAAGACCATAGCTGCACTGTGGCTGGATGAACTTGGGCCATCCGCAGTTCTTTGATGTTCAGGAGAAATCAACTCCCCAGATAAAGCTTCAAATGCGTTACAAAATTCCAAACAGTCTAACTCCCCGTGCTGAGAAGTAGCATGTATTCTGCACCAGTTAGGCAAAGCCAAATCACAAATATTCACATCATGACCTTTACCTTTGTAATCTTTATTAGGTTCGTATGGGGGCCGATTGAATCTGTTCCGTTGATATGAATACCTGTTTGAGTTCTCCCCAGTAGAAACCTCGCCTTTTAAAACTCAAAAAATCATTGGCCAACTTTTGGACTATTTTTGAGACTTCTTCAACTCTTGCATTATCGCCTTCTTTACCCGGGTTCTGTACATTTTCAGCAGGTGTTACAGCCAATGGATTTTCCGATGGTAGAGTCTGACACACTGGCAACATCATCTGATGTGGTATGGGATTGAAAATAGGGGCAGCTTGTGTAACCAAAGGAATTTGCTGAGCATTTAAAGGTTGGGGTCCCAACTGTCTTTCCAGAATCAAAGCTTCTTTGTAAGCCTCTGTTAAATTAGTAATAGAGGGATCTCTTTTCAAGAAAACCGAAGTCATTGGATCTAGAGAATTTCTAAAAATCTCTAATGCCAGGTCTGCATTTGGCACATAATAACCAGTCAGTCTACCATAAGCCTTCTGAAATCTGACATTGTAAGATCTGACAGATTCATTTAATTCTCTTTTGATACCAGAAAACTGCTGATATAATATACTGGGATCTATTACCTCACCAAACTGCGACACAAAAACCTTTTCCAAGTCATTCCAACTGGTAATAGAATCATTAGTGAGATTTAGAAACCAGTCATAAGCTCCCTCCTGGAGAGTGAACGGGAACAATCTGCAAGCAACATCTTCATGCTGTACATTTAACAATTTCAAAGCATTCTTGAATGCAACTAGATGTTCTTCTGCTGTCCTAGTCCCATCATGCTTGTATCTGGGAAGATATCTCTCAGGATTTCTAGGCAGGTCATGGGCTATACCCAAGATATTTAAGGCAGTGGAACCCAACCAATTTGCCATTACTACTTGATTGACGGTGATATTCTGAGTTGTAGTTGGAGTAACTACCAGTGGTGATAAAACTGTTTCAGACAGAGACTTGGCCCTTCTGAGGCTACTTCTTCTTGGAGTTTCTAATTCAGGCACAAGGAGCTCTCCAGCTCTGGGGTGGGACCTTGTTACCCTGTATGTAGAATCCAGCTTTTCACAAGCAACTTATAATCTCACAATCCTTAATAGACTACTGAACTTGGCCCTCTTTTCTGGCAATTTTAAATATTGTACAGACAACTTACAATACTGAACGGAGTTCAGTGGGCCCTCCTTCTAGCGCCATTTTAAATGTTGGTCCGACTTTTATACACACCCTGTGAAGAATGAGCATGAAACTCTGATAACACTTATAAGGGATAAATCCCACTCACTTTAGGATCTTGCTGGTTATCCAAGGTGTGAGTTACAGAGTTGGGTCGAATGTCTATTCACTCTTTTCCGCTTCTGGAATAGTTTTCAAAATGGACTGTCTGTTACCTTACAACGGGCTCTGAACTTGTTCAATAATGTTTAGAAGTTGTTACTTTGTTGACAATCGGATTTAAAATCAGTTCTTTGATCTAGCTCTTATGGGTCAGCAGATTTAAATAAAAGACAAATTTAAAAGAAAATAAAAATGGATCATTTCACGGTAAAACAGAGAGAGTAGGGTAAGGCAGAAAGAGAAGTCTATCAAACTTAGCTGTAAAACCAAAACTACCAATTTTATTTATACTATCAGCTTCACAATAGAACAAATCAAAGAAGAAGGTGTCCAACTTTCTAAGATCACCTTCTACTAAGAGCATAAGACAGAGATGGAACAGATCTGAAAGAAAATCATAAACAGAAGGGAAGTCGGTTAAAATTGGTATCATTCACCAGCAGCATAGCTCACACAGTGAGGACAGAGCAATTAGAATAGACTTGAACCTTAAATCTATGGTTTTCCCTAGCATACAATAAAACAACTGAAGCCCAACAACATATTTAATCTTGATATCATGGATTTACAGCATATATTTAATAAACTTTAATGAGATGAAAACAAAAGAAAATGAACTTAGCACAATCTGAAAGAGATTAGGCTCCTGGCCATGCTATCACATAAAGCAAAAAGCACATCAACTCCAAGTCCAGAATAAAGCATTTAACAAGATTTGCAAGAAATTGCTTCAATAGCCTTTTTTCTAAGTTTCCGCCTCCTGCGATTACATTTAGAAGAAGTATTTATAGACTCAGGATAGACCCTGATCTTTTCAGAAATATCTTCTTCTCAAACCCTAAATCTTATCACCTTAAACCCTACTACCCGGGTTTTACAATATAAGGCCCTTTTAAAATAAAGTTTCGATAAAACTTAACCATTCTGCAAATCAGTGCAGTTACTTGCCATAAATGGAGAAGGCAGAATTCGAATGCCACTTGCATCCACCCGCAACTGTGTGTAAATGTCCTCATTAATTCCCCTGGGAAATTTGGATGAGTCACCACTTCTCTGACATTTCATCTCCGTAGAGCCATCCCTGAGTTGAAAATCTCTGCACGCCATTACTTCCGCCATAAATTTTCATTAAATGCATCCATCGGCAAATTCCGGTAACCGTGTGTAGATATTTTCATTTTTCGGCCAATTCTCGACATACTCCATTAAATGGGCAGCTGCTTAGTCACCGTAAAGTCTCTTTGCGGCCAGATCTATAAAATCTGGATGAAACAACAATTCTCGGCATCTCTCATTTCAATATGACGGTCCTCGATTAATCTGCGCTTAACTTTGTCTTTCTGGCCATTACTCCCGTTATCATGCAAGTGCCAGATGGCTTTCTGCAAAAAAGACAAAAGAAGGATTAGTATTTTAAATATTAAATCAAAACTTTAATCATTAAACCAAAACCCTAAAGTTCATTATATGTAGGCTTGCTTTGTTTTGACACGTGTCGCAAAAATCGTGACACGTGTCCATTTTCCACTTGTTTTCCATTTCGTGCTCTTTTCTTGCCGCGAAAACGTGACATGTCACGATATCGGCTTTTTCCCAACGGCATGTCACGATTTGCGACATGTCACAAAATCGCGACCTTTTCACCTTGGCGCTCTTCTTATAAGCGAAACGCGACATGTCACGATTTCTCGTGCCCTTTCTACTTTTTCTTTTGCAAACGCGACATGTCACGAAATCGCGCCCTTTCCTTTTTCCCTTGTCGCGATTTCGCGACACGTCCTATGACTTTGCCCTTTCTTCCTTCTTCCTTTTTCTTCTCTCTTCTTCTTAATGTCGCGATTTCGCGACATGTCGTGAAATCGCGACGTCCGTACCCTTCCCTCTCTGCGATTTGTGACGTCGCGATTTGTGACGTCGCGATTTCGCTACGCTTTGCCCTTGCTTCCCTCTTTCTTTCCGTCGTCGGTTTCGCGACACTTCCTTGCTCTTTCTTCTCCAATGTCGCGATTTTGCGACATGTCACGCGAAATCGCGCCCTTTCTGCCTTAACCTTCTCTCGCGCGACAGTCGCGATTTCGCTTGCCTTGCTTCTCGTCGCAATTTATGCGACGATGTCGCGATTTCGCGACACTGTTGCCTTGTTCTTCTTGCCGCTTGCATTCATCCAAAATGTGTCACGATATCGCGACGTTTTTATCATTTGCACTTTTCTTCCAAAACACGTCGCGATTTCGCTACCTTTTCATCAAGTTTGGCTTCCGACTCAAACCTGTCGCGATTTCGCTACCTTTCCAAAAATGGAAAGTGTCGCGATTTCGCGACCTTTCCAAAAATGGAAGTGTCACGATTTCGCGACGTTTTCAGCACTTAGCTTATTTTTCCAAAACCCGTCGCGATTTCGCTACCTTTCCAAAAATGGAAAGTGTCGCGATTTCGTGACTTTTCCAAAAATGGAAAGTTTTGGCTTCTAATGAATTCATCTATCTGTATTCTGCATTTTTTTCATATCAGCGAAAGATCTTTTTACTCAGAATGTTTCTACCTTTTAAAGAAGTGAATTGTAACTTGAAATTAAAGCCACATGCAAGACTACTTAGATACTTTGATACAGGCAAAACTTGAAGAAGAAGGAGGCAAGCAAAAATTTGGAATTAAAACCTGAAAAACATCAAGAGGGTCCTTACTGCAAAATGAAAGCTCAATATTTTCAAAGGATGGAAATTCATTTTTCAGTGGGGGTGTGTTGCTTCTCAACAGAAGGTTTGTATGAATGGTTGGTCATGCCATTTGGGCTAACCAATGCACCAAGCACATTCATGCGGCTGATGAATGAGGTATTGAAAGAATTTTTAGGCAAATTCGTCATTGTCTATTTGGATGATATTTTAATATTTAGCAGAACCCTGGAAGAGCATCTGATGCATATCGAAGGGTTTTTGAGAAGCTGCGGGAGGAGCAGTTGTTAATAAATCTGAAGAAGTGTAATTTCGTGAAGAAAGAGTTAGTGTACCCAGGATTTGTCATCTCAGTCGAAGGTCTAAAAATGGACCCAAAAAAGGTGAGAGCTATCATTGAATGGCCTACTCCGAGAAGCACGACTAAGGTAAGATCATTTCATGGTCTAGCAAGTTTTTACAGGAAATTCATTAGGAATTTCAGCAGTATTTGTGCACCCCTTACGAAATAATGAGAGGGGATAAGAAAGAATTTAAGTGGACCTTAGGAGCAGATAAGAGCTTTGATATGTTGAAGAAGAAGGTTACAGAGCAACTTGTTTTGGCACTTCAGATTTTAATAAGGTATTTCAGGTAGATTGTGATGCTAGTGGTAGTGCCATAGGAGCTATTTTGAGTCAAGAAGGTAAACTTGTTGCTTACTTTAGTGAGAAACTCAATGATGCTAGGAAGAAGTATTCAGTTTATGATCAAGAGTTTTATGCTATAGTTCAGGCTCTAAAGAAGTGGCGACATTACTTGTTGCCAAAAGAGTTTGTTCTATATACTGATCATCAGGCCTTATAGTATATTAATAGCCAAGGGAAGCTAAATCAGAGGCACCTGAAGTGGGTTGAGTTTCTACAGAGTTATACCTTTGTGTTGAAGCATAGGAGCGGAAGGTCAAACAGAGTTGCAGATGCCTTAAGTAGAAGGCAGTGTTTGTTGATAGAAATGAAGGTGGAAGTGGTAGGATTTGATGAACTGAAGGGTTTGTACCCTAAAGATCCTGATTTTGTAGAAGCCTGGAAGGCTTGCTTGGCACCTATCACTTTGGATAGGACCAAGTGGTTGGATTTTCTGATCCAAGATGGAATGTTGTTTAGAGGAAGTCAATTATGCATTCCAAGGAGTTCAATGAGGGAAAATCTGGTCAAGGAGAAACACAGTGGAGGGCTGGCTGGACATTTTGGTCAGGATAAGACCATTGCCCTGGTTAGTGAGAACTACTATTGGCCACAACTGCAGCAAGATGTGAAGAGGTTTGTGCAAAGTTGTAGAGTATGCCAGATGGCGAAAGGTGTGAGCCAGAACACTGGATTATATCAACCATTACCTGTACCAGAGAGACCATGGGAGGACGTCAGCATGGATTTCATTCTTGGTCTACCAAGGACACAACGGGGAAATGACTCCATATTTGTGGTGGTTGACAGGTTTTCAAAGATGGCACATTTTATTCCCTGCCAGAAAACTAGTGATGCAGTTCACGTTGCAGGTTTATTTTTCAAAGAGGTGGTACGACTTCATGGTCTACCAAAGAGTATCCGTTTTTGACAGAGATACCAAGTTTGTGGGGTATTTCTGGAGGACCTTGTGGAAGAAATTGAAGACAGATTTGAAATTTAGTTCTGCATACCACCCACAGATTGATGGCCAAACGGAGGTGGTGAATAGAAGTCCAGGAAAATCTATTGAGATGCTTGATAGGAGATAAGCCCACGGGATGGGATTTGGTTTTGCCACAAGCAGAATTTGCATACAACAATTCTGTCAACAGGAGTACTAACAAATCTCCATTCTAGATAGTATATGGGAGCAGTCCAAGGAATGCTTCTAAGTTGAGGAAGATGGATACGAGGGAAAAGTGTAGTGTCGAGGCTGAGGACTTTGTAGAGCATCTGAAGAGCGTGCATGAAGAAGTGAAGAAGCACATTACTAACATGAATAACCAATATAAGACAAGGGCAGACTAGAAGCGACGGTTCAAGGAATTCGCTGTGGGAGATGAAGTCATGGTCCATCTGAGAAAAGAAATATTTCCTGCTAAAACCTATAACAAGCTAAAGATGAAGAAGTTTGGACCATGCCGAATTATAGGAAAACGGGATTCAGGCAATGCGTATGAAGTGGAATTGCCAAGTGGCCTTAACATATCACCTATTTTTAACATTGCAGATTTGGTAGAATATCATGAAGGAGGCAGTAGCGAGACACCAAGTACAAAATTATGGAGTATTCCAACATCTACTCGAGCAATAGACGAGATCGAGGAAATACTAGACACTCGAGCAAGGCAGAAGTACCAAGAACAGATAGTATTCTGAATATCTGGTCAAGTGGAAGGGCAGACCTATCGAAGATGCAACTTGGTTGTCAAAAATAGAGGTCGACCGCCTGGGTCTTCCTCCAATAGTACAAAAGTGAAGGACACTTCTCAATCCACCCCGGGTGTTTGATGCAGGAGCATCCGGTGGCAGCAGAGCAATCTTGCATCGACAAAAAAATTTCTAAGTGTTTGCCTTGATGTCGCGATATCGCGACAGAGAAAAGTGTCGCGATATCGCGACATGTCGCGTTTTCGCGACTCAAGAAGGAGAGAGAAGGCATGGAGCAAAAATGTCACGATTTCGTGACATGTCACGAAATCATGACCGAAAGAAGACAGGAAAGGCGTGGAGAAAAAATGTCACGATTTCGTGACATGTCGCGAAATCGCGACCGAAAGAAGACAGGAAAGGCGCAGAGGAGAAAATGTCGCGATTTCGCGACATGTCACGAAATCGCGACCGAAGAAGCAGAAAGGAAGCAAGGAAGGAAACTATCGCGATATCGCGACCCTAGAGGCGAGGAGAAGGCAGAAAGGAAAGATGTCACGATATCGCGACATGTCGCGATTTCGTGACCGAAAAGGAGAAAGAAGAGCCGGAAGGGAAAGATGTCGCGATATCGCGACATGTCGCATTTTCACGACCAAAGGACGAGAGAAAGCGCAAAGGAGAAAAAGTGTCGCGATATCGCGACATGTCGCATTTTCGTGACCCAAGGACGAGAGAAAGCGCAAAGGAGAAGAAGTGTCGCGATATCGCGACATGTCGCATTTTCGCGACCCAAGGACGAGAGAAAGCGCAAAGGAGAAAAAGTGTCGCGATATCGCGACATGTCGCATTTTCGCGACCCAAGGACGAGAGAAGGCGCAAGGGAGAAAAGGTGTCGCGATATCGCGACATGTCGCATTTTCATGACTCGAAGAGGGCAAGAAGGTAGAGAAGCCGAAAGTGTCACGATATCGCGACATGTCACATTTTCGCGACTCGAAGAGGGCAGGAAGGTAGAGAAGCCGAAAGTGTCGCGATATCGCGACATGTCGCATTTTCGCGACTCGAAGAGGGCAGGAAGGCAGGGAAGCCAAAAGTGTCGCGATATCGCGACATGTCGCATTTTCATGACTCGAAGAGGGCAGGAAGGCAGGGAAGCCGAAAGTGTCGCGATATCGTGACATGTCGCATTTTCATGACCAACAAAAGAAAAGAAAGCGCAGGCGGTTACAAGGGCCGTTACAGAGGAATTTATCGAGCGGTGGTATACCGAACGTCATCAATGGTTGATAGGTGGACAGAGCCTATAGTGGCAGCATTGAACAGCACGTGGCACCGAGGTGCAGTGAAAGCAGACGAAGATCAAGAGTCGAAAAGAAAGGCGTTTGAAAGCGAAGACAACGAAGAGGCACGGGAAATGAAATGAAGGGTCAGAAAAGGGAAACGAAGAGTCATGCCAAAGATTTTAAAAGGGGAAGCGAAGGCATGCACAATGGTCGGAGAACTGCTGAGCCATAGTTGTAGTCGTGAAGGCAAGAGGGCGATTCTGGACCAGTTTAGGCTATTTTTCTTCCTGGGCGGAAGATGTTGTAAGAGAAAAGAAAATAAACTATCTTTCAGGATGAAGGAGTTTTAAATGGCAGACTGCTGCCATTATTGTAAATTATTTCCAATTGTAATGAATGAGAATTAAGAATCTGTTGTGAGCTATTTGTAGATCCCCATCAAGTGGTATCAGAGCGAGATCTCCTGAGTGTGTGAGCAGATAGTCGAAAGTGAGGCAGTTTGCACTAGGATCTATGGAAGGGTTGTGAGAAGAGAGTGAGGAAGAATGCCTCCACGAAGAAACCATGGTGGTGGAAGGAATGTGGTACCTGAAGAAGATTTCAGAGCTTTGCAGAGGCAAGTGCAAGCCCTGCAAGAGGAGTTGCGAAGAGGGGTTGAACCAAGGAGAGAGGACCATAGTGAAGATGAAGCTTGGGAGGTTGATGAACCATCGGTTGTAGAAGAAGCAACGGATCCTGCAGAAGCTAGATTAATTAAGGCCATATCTCGGATCGAGAAGAAGACAAAGTTTGATGTCTCCACGTATTCTGGGAATCTCAATCCAGAGGAGTTGATTGATTGGATCAATGATATGGAGGAATATTTTGAGTATGAGGAGGTTGTAGATCCAGATCGGATCAAGTTTGCAAAAACAAAGTTGAAAGGCCATGCTTGCATATGGTGGAAAGAAGTGCAGCTAGAAAGAAATAGAGGAGGAAAGGAAAAGATAACCAGATGGGATCGAATGGTAGAGAAGTTGAAGAGACAGTTTATCCCTGTAGATTACGAATTGGACCTATTGAGAAAAATGCAGAGTTTGAGACAGACAAACAGATCTGTCAAAGAATATACAGAGGAGTTCTACCAGATCTCAATCAGAACTGGCCATGCAGAGGCTAACAGGGAGA